>PVIA01000128.1:0-633377 GCA_004024845.1 Tonatia bakeri
CAGAAGGGGAAGAGGAAGAGCAACAAGTGGAAAAGTTATTTGAACAAATAATAAAGGAGAACTTCCCCCAATCTAGCAAAGAAAATAGACTTCCAGGAAGTCCAGGAAGCTCAGAGTCCCAAAGAAGTTGGACCCAAGGAGGAACACACCAAGGCACATCATAATTACATTAGCCGATATTAAAATTAAGAAGAGAATCACAGAAGCAACAAGAGATAAGGAGGCAGTTACCTACAAAGGAGTTCCCATCAGACTGTCAGTTGATTTCTCAAAGGAGACCTTGCAGGTAAGAAAGGGTTGGAAAGAAGTATTTCAAGTCATGAAAGGCAAGGATCTACATCCAAGATTGCTCTATCCAGCATAGCTATCATTTAGAATGGAAGGGCAGATAAAGTGCTTCCCAGATAAGGTCAAGTTCAAGGAGTTCATCATCACCAAGCCCTTATTATATGAAATGTTAAAGGGACTTATCTAAGAAAAAGGAGATAAAAAAACATGTACAGTGTAATGACAACAAACTCACAATTATTACCAACCACATATAAAACTAAAACAAAAACAAACTAAGCAAACAACTAGAACAGGAACAGAACCACAGAAATAGAGATCACATGGAGGGTTATCAGCAGGGGAGTGGAGGAGGAGAGAGTGGGGAAAGGTACAGAGAATAAGTAGCATAGAAGGTAGGTAGAAAATAGACAGGGGGAAGGTAAGAATAGTATGAGAAATGTAGAAGCTAAAGAACTTATAAGTATAACTCATGGACATGAACTAAAGGCTGGGAATGTGGGTGGGAGGGTGCGTGCAGTGTAGAGGGGAGTGAAGGGGGGAAATGGGACAACAGTTATCAATAAAATATGTTAAAAAAATCTAAAAGTTGGAACACTTGGCTGTTTAAATGAAGCTGATAAATCCTAATATAAAACAGGTAAAATGAGATATTCATTCTAGGCCCAAAATGATTCACATAAACAAAGTAGAGGAGTAGTCCTCTGACAATGTCCAGCCTGAAAGAAAGCTCATTTATTGTTGTTTCAGTCAAGTTCAAAGCCCTGGGACCAAGGACTGTCTGTACTCCTGCAGATCACTGACTGTGGAGGAGAGCATGTCCAGTGAGTTACTCTTGGTGATGCCAGGAAGTGAAGATGGAGAAGTCAGCAGCTCCCAGTTGAATTAGTCAAGAGAACTTAGAAAGAAAATTAAGTTGGAGAATCCTTAGTGACCTGAAGTCAACAGGGCAGAGTTAGGAGACCTCTTCCTTCGGCAAGGAGGGAGAGCCATGGCTCTCAACAAGAGGAAATCTTTTTGCCTGGGAAATCAAAATTTTGTAACATAAGAGACAATTTTTAACTTACAACAGTGCCCACTGCCAAATAAATTAACAAACAGGTTTTTGGGGGTGTTCTTTCCTACTTATTATAACATATAACATATTAAAATGTAACTAAATAAAATTTATCTTAGAATGAATTTAAATACTATGCAAAGAGTGTCTCTAATATCTCAATTATCTACTTGGCACCATACATAGTTATTACAATATTATTGACCATATTTCCTATGCTGTTTTCATGTTCCATGACTATTTTGTAACTATCAGAGAAACACTTTGAGAAGTATATGATTGTCTGACCATGATGTTGTACCCCTGAAACCAATAAAAAATAATATTGAATGTAAACTGTAATTAAGTAATAATTTTTTTAAATATAAAGTTTAAACTATGCTATATAAAGAGGCTATTTCTGTGATAACTGGCAGGTTGTTAATTGTAACAATGCTTTACAGATTTGTTTCCTGCCTACAATAAATTTGGTTCAATGACAACCCCTGATGAACATGACAGAAAGGACAGCGTATTCTTCCAATTTAAGAACCACTTTCTGACTGTGCGACAATCATTCTCCATTGTGAAGACAATGTTTTCTGTTCTCCGGATTTTATTTATTACAATATTGTCACAACAGAAACAAATTGCTACAGCATTTACTCCTGTGGTAAGTCTCTATTTGGGTTTTCAAAAGGTCATGATGTATGTTTGCTAGGTGACCTGAGAGCCAACATAGAGGAGTGATTAATCATTTCAATGGAAAAAGGAGTAAAATTGAGAAATGTCTCAGAGGAGGGCTGTGAAGAAATATTTTCCTCTTGCACTTTGTCAAGTAAGTTGCATTAAAATCTTTGTTTTCTGACAGGCAAGGCAGGTTATCAAACATAAAACTGAACTTTTTAAATGTTCACATAGGAAGGTAGTAACGTGATATTTGTGAATGTTCATGACAGAAAGGACAGTGTATTCTTCCAACAAACATTCATTAAGCATCTGCTGTGTGCTAAGCATTTTAGTCTTCATGAATATATAACCTTGCAAGAATATGTGAACAAATATTGGCAATGAACTACAGCATTGGCAATAAAAGAGGTACATAAGATATGATGGAATCAGAGAGAAATTAACACTTATGTTTGTCCAAGTAATTGGAAAAGATGTTACCGGATTTTTTTACTCAGTGCTTTTTTTTTTTAAGTGACATCTTAACAAACAGCTTAGACTGACCTGGGCACATGTTTGTTCAGTTCCTGCCAAAACTGCCTCCCCACACTCACCCCACTATCCCTGTCTGCACCCCTCATGTGGACCTGTTCTGTGCAAGGCATTGGGCAAATTTCTCTCCTGACATTTTTGTTTCAACTTTTGGGCTCTTCAGTCCTCACCATCACAGGGACTAGTCACGTAACTCTCCGACTAGTTCTGACCCTAAAGTGAAGGGCCAGGGGTACTTTTCGTGAAGGCTGTGGGCGATAGTCAATCATTCTCCCACTTCATCAGTGGCCCAGCCCAGACCCTAGCCATTGGAAACCAAGCCATTTTACTCATTCTTTAAAAGATATTTATTGAGCTTTACCAGTGCTGGGCTCTATCCTGGAACTGAGGATGAGGTAGTAAAACTAGCACCAAATCTTCACCTTCATAGGAAATTAAGGTGGAGAGAGGTGAATTCATTTGCTGAAGGTCAGATTGAAAGTCACGGACAGAATCAGCTTTAGCCCCACCCAGGTCTCCCCACTCTCAAAAATCATGGAGATATTTTTCTACTATTAGGGTTTTGTTACATGTCGACCTTGAATGATCAAGATTCTGAAAGTGTGTGTGTTTGTGCATGTGAGTGTGTTTCTGTGCGTGTGTGTGTGTGAGAGAGAGAGGGAGAGAGAGGAACAAGCATATGAAGTACAGGCCTCGCTGACCAGATCCTGCCAGTATCTTCAGTTCAGTTAGCCCATTACTTACCATGACTGCACATATGACAATAGTCCAGGTCCTCAATACTACTTTCTGTTTATGCATAGACAGTGCCTTAAGTACACTAAGCCCTCAATAAATATTTATAGAACAGGAATGAACACATAAATATGAAAGATTTGGTGAACAACTCACTGAGTCCGTATTCATTGCGCAGAAACGTACAGTAAAGGAAACAAATCGCAAGCGGAAAAAGAATCCCAGAATGAGGACGGTATGAGAAAGTCAACCCACAGATTTGAAAATGTTCTGTTTCCAAAGCAGGCACCCTTCTGGTTTCTTCACCTGGGGTCAGTTATGGAATTGGTTTGGCATGAATTGATATTGTCCCCAAACCCATTTTCGAATGTAGCCAGGATGTCGGAAAGGCCACCCACGGTTGTTTTGCACAGCAAATGCCCTCTCACCCCAGTGCCAGAACCGTTCCACTGCAGGGGCTGCAGCAACCTCACTGTTCAGCAATCAGTGTGAATTACTCTCTGCCATCAGTGCTGATCGGGAAAGTGGCTGAAGGGTCCAGGACACGCACATATGGTCAGCCTGAGTTTGCATACGTTTCCCTCTCAACCAGTGTCTCAAAGCTGCTTTGTTATTAATAATTAGCCTTTATTATAACCTGAGATATTTCATGAGAGTGAAAGAATTAATTCCACTTGTTAAAATGAGCATGATTTTTTGAATTTCTAATATACTCTCGGTGGCATTTTTCCTCCCCTTGCCACGGTTCTGGGGCTAAATAATTCCTGTAGTGTTTTGTTTTGCTTTCTGTTTTTTCCTCTGGGGCCTGCTTTACTGGGAAGGAGGCGAGCTTTAGCTCTGACATCCGCAGTGAATATTCACAGTGAAAATTATACCTAATTTATTTTTTGAAATGTAGAAAACAATATTGGAGAAAAAGCTGGAAATCAAAAGGTAATACGGTTTGAGGAACAATTCTGCCGCAGCTGTCTGCATGCTGATAAAAGACAGCCTCTTTCATTTTAATCAGCCATTTCAAACTTCGAAGGAGGGAAAAGGCAAGGGACTTGGTCCTGTATTTCGACTCCCCAGTTACTGAAGGAAAATCCAAGAGGCAGCTAGAGGCTCCAGAGCTAAGGGTGAGATACCCTGTCATTTGTTATAAATGTCATGCTGGTGTCTGCAGGATTCGTATAGTTTTGAAGATCTGAGCCTTGGCACCCACCATCCACATCTTCCCAGAAAGCAGCAGATCAACCTACTACTCAACGGCCTCCCTGCAGGAGGAAAGAGGATGCTCTTGAAGTAATTTCCTATAATGGGCCGGGTGGGTGTTTTGCACACTGGTTCTTTGGATAAACATTTGGATCAACATTGCCCTGAAGAATCTTTATGAATTCAAAGAATGTCTATTTGGGCAATGTCAATAGTAGCTTTTAATTTCATGTTCTTTTATTTATTTTATATCTTTTTATCTGTTTATTTTTAGTAAATGTCTTATATTTTTAATTTATAGTTATTATTTAATGTATATTTCCCAATATACTTTGTATTAAAACATAAGAAATACTTTGGGGAGGAAGAGTTATTTTACATGGGGTTCTCCAGAGGCCAAGCTAGAGACAAGGATTTGATTTCACAAGTTCTGTTTGCAGAGGGACCCTAGGGAGATCAGACAGAGGAGTGGGGAGAGGCAGCTGGGGTGTAAATGAGCAGTACTGCTTCAGGGACCTAGGGCTCAGTGTCTCAGGAGGCCTGTAATCTACTTTGTAAAGCCAGGCTCTGAGTTCTCCCATCAAAAAAGGTGTTTATCCACCAACATTTATTCCATCATTGGTTGAGTGCTGCTTCCAGGGACACCAGAGAGCTATGGGCTTGAGTTTCATACAGACTGAGCACATTCCTGGAGCCAGACACAGCTCCCAAGCAGAAAGTTGGATGTGTTGGCAGTAAGAAGCTATGGGTGGACCTAGGAGCAGTGAGCTCTAGGGAGAGAAGTACAAGGTGTCCGTAGTATCAGCTGCAATGCTCTGAGTTCAACTCCTGTGTGGAGAGAGTCATTTTTCAGACACTAACTGAATGGTCCAGGACATAAAGGATGAGAATTTGGCCAAAGGTTTCTGAGGTTTGGAGAATTGCTCCTCTTGTCCTCTGTGTTCCCAGCGATTTTTCAGAGTTTTCTATAATGAAAAAAATCTATTGAGAATTGCATGTTAATAAAAAAGCAAAAGCATTCTTCCCATCTATTCTGCAGATGATTTCTAGTTCTGCTGCTCTCCCAAACATGCCTGGCCCTAGTTCATAACAATCATTATTTATTGTTTTCTATCCTTTTAATTTTCAAAGTGTTCTGACTCACTTGACCTTCAGAGGACAGATAGGACATTCTCATCTACATTTTTATAAGAAGTTAAAAGTACATAACTATTAAATAAATTATTCATCAATAGAGCTAGGGATAGAAACTAGGTCTCAATAAATATTTATTGAGCATCTATATTCCAGAAACAGTGCTCAGTTTGGAGGATATGAGGATTAATAGCCCTCATCCTTGACAACGTCACAGGCTATGGAGAGAAGCAGATGTATAAAGGGAGCTATCAGAATACATTGCAGTATTTACTAAAATAGATGTTAAGAAAATGCTGTAGAAATATAGAAGAGTTGGCAGGTAAATCCCCCTGGGGGAGCTGATTAGATTTTATTGGTCAAGATGGGTAGGTTGTAGTATGGATACAAACAGCTCCGAACTCTTAGGACCTTAACACCAGAGAGATTTATTTCTCACACGTAAAATTTCTTCTGTGGCCTGGTCACTCACCGGGACCACTGTTCTCTATGTGGCGACTCAGCTGCTGAGGTCTACAGAAACATTCACCAGTCTGTAACTCTATGATCTTGAACACTTGACCTCCTCAGCTGGTTCAACAAGCAAAGAGAAAATACAGGGAGTTCTGCAGACACTCTTAAATGTTTCCATGCAGAAGTGACAAATGAACCCTCCTCACAACGCACTGACTGAACCAAGTCACATGGTCACATCTTAGTTCAAGGGGGTGGGAATTACAGTTTTGTATGGATCTGGAAAGAGAAAAGAATCAGAAATATTGCTGAGTGGCAGAATACCCTTTCAAAAGGATGGTATTGTTTGAAGTAGGTCTAGAATAATGACAGAGAGAAGGCATTCTGGGAAGTGATAAGAACCTGCATGAAGGCACAGAAATGTGACATGGCTCAGCATGCTCATAGATTCAAAGTTCAGGAGCTTGGAGGAACCCAGAATGTGTGTAGGGAAGTGGCAGGAGATATTGAAGTTATCAAGAGCCACATAATTAAGAGCTAAGTGACTTTGGAATTTATCATCATAGAACCCACAGAAGTTTAAAAACAAGAGAGCTACATGGTCGGCTGCATTTTTTTATATCAGAGGCATCATATGAATGTAGAATCACTGCACCGTGGCGCCTCTCAGCAAACACAAATTACGAAAAGTGACTCCATGAGTAGAGTGAGTGTTTGAGGGTGGGAGCAGCAGCAATGTCAGGCAGGTTGAGTTAGGCCGTGCCGTATCAAACCCTGGTCTGGCCAAATGCCCCCTGATGCTTAGTTCCCTCATGGGCACTGAAACACATAAGTACCAAAGCTTATCAACAGGACTCATTCTTCATGTGTGTCATTGGAATAGCAGAGATGGAGTGATCTCTTAGCCATGTGCCCTTGTTTATGGCTTCACCTGGCAAGTCTGAAGACATTCTTTTCCATCGTATGTGTCAAAGAATAAGGTAGTAGATATTTTTAATGTTGTTATATTTAAATAGGGTAGAGCAAACTTTTAATGCAAAAGATGGGTAGCAAAGATGGAGGGAAGGTCTATGAATCAATGGCTACTTTTTAGGTGTGAGCCAAAATAACATTATTTGGTACTTTATCATCATAGGCCTGATTAGAAAGTGGCATGGCAGCATCTCAATTCTCTCACCTGTACCTTTTCCCAATATCCTAGAGGAAAATGTACAGTGTCATGTGCTTAAGCTCATGATTTGGTGGTTTATTGGGTACCAATGTAGACATGAGAACAATGGACACATAGTAGGTCTTCCATGTAGGAAAGTTACTTGAGCTAAATTAATTGCTTATATTTCTTTCGTCACTACAGTATAAATTCCTCAAGAGCAATGTTTATGTCTTATGAGCCTTTCTATCCTCAGTGTACACCTCAGTGTGTGATATTTTAGTGCCTGGCGGTCAATAAATGTTGATTGAGTAGAACCGAATTGACCAAATAACCACTCCCAAGTGCTAACTGGTGCTATACTAGCCTAAAAGAATGAACACAACACGCCAACAAGTGAACAGATTCCTCTACAGTACCTAACTAAGTCAAGTTAAAGCAGACCATTTCTTTGGAATATATACCTAAGGAAAGAGAGACAAGTTCACAACTTGACCCATAGACACAGTCTTAAAGAATAAGTACGCACAGTCAGGGATGGGGGTCGAAGCAATCTTCCCTGTAATCTCGGCCAGTTAGAGCCATTGCTCCAATTCAGCTGCAAGCAACAATGCCCCGCACGCTACACATAGCGCATGAAAAGCTTCTCTTGCTGATTCTAAGAATTTTACCGACGAGAAAGAGCCTAGAGGGTAGTTCTTAAGGGAGGACATGCCACTTCAGGAATTCTAATTAATCCCAGCCAAGGTCCTGCAGATGTGCCCTTGTGGGATCGCCTTCCAGCCAGAGAGTCAAGACACTGCACCAAGTTGGCTATCATCATCGTATGGCATGAATGGACAGAAACAGAATTCTGCAGACTTACCAGATACGGTTTGTCCTTAGCGGCTCATTTTTCTGTTTTTCAGAGTTTCAAGGGACCAATAGAACCGCATTCCTAATATTCTTGACTGCTTTATTTTTATTTTTTTAAAGATTTTATTTCTTTGTTTTTAGACAGGGTGAGGGAGGGAAAAAGGGAGAGAAACATCGGTGTGTGAGAGATACACATCAATCAGCTATATCAAGGATCTAAAATAGGCCTACATTAATTTTCACTCAATATTGAAATCTGAGCTTCCAAGGTAGAAAGTCATCTTGTTATTTTTGGTATTTAAATTAATTTCACATTTGCATTCATAGTCATATTTTTATTTCAGTTACTTTCCTTCACAGTCAAGTAAAAAAGAACTATATCATATATCAATGTTTGGGTTGGCCAAAAATCTGTGTTTTTTCTGTAAAATAAAAGACACATTTTTCATTTTCACCAATAACTTTATTGATTTGGATATTTTGAATATGTCAGTTATCTCCTGCTATTGACTTCTAGTGGGTAAAGGCCGGGGGTACTGCTAAATATCTTCCAATGCACAAGACAGCCCCACAACAAAGAATGATTTGTCCAAAACTTCTCAAACTACCTTTGACACATTCGATCAGTCACAGCAGCTTCTCATACACTGCACAGATCCTTTTTGTGTGTGTTTCAGTTGCATTTTCACCTTTCTTGAAATAATAAAGCATAATATGACAAAAATGTATATTTTCTTCCATCTTCAATATCAAAGTGACTACACAAAAATTCACCAAATTTGATAAGTTTTTAAATGCATGCTGATATGACAGCTGTCACAATGCAATCTAACAAAATTGTAAGGAAAAAAACTAAAACACTTTGGCTAACCCAGTATCTCCTCTTCTCCCACTCATGCTTCAGCCCATTGCAATCTGGCTTTAGATTTTATTTTTGCAATGAAACTGATTTGTGTGTGTCTCAGCCCAACTGATCAGCTAGGAATGCTGGAGAGGGGTACTCACGATGGCCTGTACTGTTTGTGGCATACCCACAGATATTTCCCCCAGCTGGAACCAGTACTGTGGCTGCACCAGCCCTTGTGGTTCTTTTTCCAACTGCAAGATGCATTTTATCAACAACCATCCAAGAACTTGGGAAAAAACAAGGTTTCTTAGTCACAAGTCCTATAGGCAAGGGACATACTCAGGACCACCCAGCAAGATCAGGAGGGAAGAGAGTGAGAGAGAATGAATAGAACATGGAGTTCTGCATTTATTGAGGCGGGGATAGGGAGCCAAGGCTTTTGCGGGTTCATTCTTTATCTGTGAATTTAAAACATAAGAGTGGGAATTAAAGTATGGAAAACAAACAAAAAAACGGAATTATTAAAGTGTTCAGTTATTGAAGTCACCCAGGGATTTCCCTGAAAGGGGAACTTGGAGGAGGAGGCTGGTGCCTACGCCATGTGGCTGGCATGTGTGTATTCCAGACGGGTGTCTCTGAAATGGATGCCTCAAAAGCTTAATGTCAGGTACTTGCATTACAATAAAAAAGCTACAGTTCTGGCACGTGTACTACACTAACCCTTCTCCATTTACCTTGCTAAGGGTACTGACAACGTCCACATTACTAAATCCACTGCATTCATTTCAGTCTTGATCTCGTTTGACCCCAAAGGAGAATCTGACATAATCAACCAAACTCCTCCCCTGAGATTCTATTAGATCCTATTTCTAACTCACCTCTTAATGTCTGAGCCATCTTCTTCTGATCTTGCCTCCATCGCTCAGCTAGCCTGTTTTTGAAATTTTGCACTTTCCCCTTTCAGCAAAGGGGAAAGTTAAAAAACATCATATAAATTTCCCAACCATATCACACTCTTTCATGCTTTTGTCCTTTGCACATGCTGTTTCCTCTTTCTGGAAATCCCTTCTCCTGTTTATTTCAATTTGGCCTCCTGCTGAAATAAACTTCTAGGACCAAGATGGAGCTGCTCCTGGCTGGGGGTTGCATCTGCAAACTCACACTCAGGCAACTTTGCTGTCCCGGTAAATGTTCCACTTGACCACGGCATATCCAGTCAGCCAATCCCCAAATGACAGGCCAACTCTGGGCTCTATACTTACTGCCTTGTTCTTCATTCATTTTCTGTTTTTAATCTTCCTTGTTTTCTATTCTTTATCCTATAAAAACCTCCTGCTTTCCAACCCTTGAGAACAATGACAGCTCACTTTATGAAGTGTTTAATAAAGTTTGTTTGCATCACCTAAATGTCTTCTTTAATCATGTTTACTAGACATTAACTACTATAGAACTAGACATTTACACTCTGAAAAATGTGGTGTTTTATGCTTTGTGTCCTTTTTTTCTGTACATTATTTAGGGACTCCTTAATTTTCAAAATAAAATTCCTATGGAAAAAATTCTTGTCTAGATTAGGTCAAGGGAAATAAGGATATAGAATTTTGATTTGTTGACTTTGAAACAAGTGTCATTGATTGGTTGATTATTTGATATGTTGCTGGACCCCACAACTTTAAAAAGGGACACAAAAGTCTAGTTAAAAATAAAAAATAAAATAAAAAGATGTCAGTTTGGAGCTATGGGAGTGTAGGGTTGCAGAGGACTGACTACCCTCCCAATTGTGATTTCCTTCCAGTTTGGCCAGCCTTGAAATCCCCCACCTTCCACTGAACATAGACCAGTCCCCTTGAAAGGTTGGTATGTCAGCTTCAGTAGTGTCTTTCTGGTCTGAATTCATAAAAGATCTCTTAAAATCTTTCAGGGTCATGGATCACTGCACAGCCCCAGAGTGCTTGTACCCCTCAGCCAACTCCTCTCTAACCTGTTTGTCCTGACAACTGGCTGAGTGAGTGTAGTTATGTTCTGATGAATCTGGTGCAGCCCAGAAACTCCAGTTCCCAGGCCTCCTGTTTCTTCCGTTGTCACTCACTGGTCCCTTTCTTAGGATGGCCCCTCGGGGTTTTATCCTCTGTGAGACAACCTGCCCTCCTTGGGTCCCTTTTTATACTTTTTCAATCTTTCACTGTGAAAACAGGCAAGAAGAGTCAGACACAGTGCTTTGAAGGGTGGGCCATTGTCCTCCGGGGGCCTGGTTTGATGGTGGGCAGGGAAGTACCAGTGAGAGACTCCTAAGGAATTCAGTGGGACTCCCTTCCCATCAGAGGTTTACCTCTTGTAGCTCGTCTCTACTCTAACTGCAAAAAGATTTTGTTTGTTCAACTGCTTTAAAATGGGAAGCTTTTTCCTCATGGAAGTCCATTTTATTGTAATAAAAGAGTTTTTTAGATAAAAATAATTCCCTTGATCCTTATACTTCCATAAAAGTTCGCCCAAGTCAGCCAGGCCTGTTTTAAAAATGAGTGTGGGAGTTGTCATTTCCCCTTCTTTTCTTGGAAACTGCACAGACATCACAAGGAGACCACGAAACAGGAATGCAGTCCAGATGAAACATGAAACCACATCACAAGTTAGGGCACCGCCAACACAATCAGAAACTGGACAGGGCATGTCCAGGGAGACAAACAACCAGAGGACTCCACCCTCAGAAAGCTCTGCTCCTTAAACCTCTCTGAGAGGAGAACGGGGAATGCCGACCAAACCCTGGGCCTGCAACAGTAGGTAGCTGCCAGGTTGCAGACAAAAGGTGTTTACTAGAAGCTGAGGCCCCAACAAGAGGAGAGACATCACAGTAACAGTTCCAAAGCCTGGAAGAGTTCTGCAAGGCTGCCGTGTGGTCCAGGCCCCTCTGCTACACAAATCTTTTGCTGGTTCCTCATGTCCCAAAATTTGTCACATAGTTCATTTTTATTTCTTCCTTTTGTCTTTCTCTGCAGCCTCTCTTCCTCCAAGAAATGTTCAGTTCTTTTCAGGTCTCCCATTGGTTTTGTTATTTCCATTTGCTGCTTACCTTCATCTCATATGACTTTTAATTTTTGCTCAATTATAGAAGCTTCTGGCATTAAAAATCAGTCTTGAATCTCAACCAAAAATCAGTCCATTCTACAAAGACAATTCACAGAAAACCAGTTTGCTAAAGAATCAGTTTGTTGAATGACATTTCTTTGAATACGCAAAGAAAGTTTATATAAAAACAGTTAAAGAAAAATTTCTTAAGATTACAATGGATTAGAATATGTATATTTCTTATGAATATATAGTAACTATGTTCTTTTTGAACATACACAGAAATGTTTAATATATTAAAAGTTAAGGCTAGTTTAGCCTTCTTATGAATATAGTCTTTTAAATATATTCATAAATATGTATTTTAAATATATTTATAGATTTATTTTTTAATTTATTTCAGCTTTATAGAACTATAATTAAGAAATAAATATGTAAGACAGTTAAAGTGTGCTTTGTGGAGTTTCAGTATACATATGCATTGTGAAAGGCGTTCCTCCATTGTTATTTAACACATGACATATTTACCCCCTATTTTGGTGGTGAGAGCCTTTTTGTTCTACCTAATAACAAATTTGAGTTATACAATACTAGAGGCACTATGTTTTAAATTAAACCCTCAGAACTTACTCATCTTTTAGCTGAAAGTTTGTACCCTTCTACCAATCATTTCCTATCTCTCCCTACCTCTGCTCCGCCCCAGCCAATCAAGCCTCTGGCAACCACTTTCATATTCCCTGTTTCGATGAGTTCGACTTTTTTCTTTCTTCTTCTTCCTTTTTTTAGATTACGTATGTAAGGAATACCATCAGTATTTGTCTTTCTTGGTCTGGCTTATTCCACTTAACACAATGACATCAATATCCACCCATGTTGTCACAAATAGCAGGATTTTCTTCTTCCTCATGACTCAGTGATAGTCCATTGAATGTAGATACCACACCATCTTTATCCATCCATTTATTGATGGACGCTTAGGCAGTTTCTAGGCTATCATTAATAATGATGCAATGATGTGGCAGTGCAGATATTTCTTCAATATTCTGTTTTCATTTTTTGCTTATATAATCAGAAGTGAGATTGCTGGGTCATATGGTAGTTTTATTTTTAATTTTATTGAGGAGCTTCCTTTCTGTTTTACAATATATATTTGAATATATTTTATACATTATGCTTAGGAATACATCCCAGATTTCAGAATTTCATTTTGAATTTTCCAGTTTCAAATTATTCTTTTTTTTTTTTTGCAAATTCTGTTGAAGTCACTTTCCATCTTATAAACATTTTGGCATTTTTAGGGTTTAGGTTTTGTTGTGTGAATAATGGCCAAAGTTATCAAAGTAATACAAAATAATTATTTGACTATGTAGAAGGTTTATAACAGTTAGTATGGCATGCAATATTTGTAACATTTTTTTACGGATTTTGGTGTTATTATTCTATATTGAGGTATATCATGAACACAGAAATATGCAAAAATACTACAATTATGTATCTCAATGAATTTTAATATATGTATATGTCTGTGTAACAGATTCAGATATAGAACACTTATAACTCCAAGAAAGCCCTCTCCCTGTACCCCCTTTCTAGTCTATAAGTCTTGAGACCTCTATCAGTGTACATTAGTTTCATCTTTTTAAAACAGCTTCTAAAACAATGTTCAGTTTGCATCTGTCTCTGCTCCTTGCTGCCTCAGCTGTCAGAAGCTGGGTGAAGTGAAGGAACTTTGTGTTGGCAGAAGAAAGACGAAGACTGTGAGCCCCAGGAAAGGGAGACTGAAGGGAGAGGAGGAAAGACTGAGGCAGGGAGAGAGTGTGAAGGCTCCAGAATCCAGGAGTTGAGACTTCACACAAGTCTCTTAGTTCCTTCCAATCCAGCCAATGTTAAGTATCAGAGGCATTATAAACAATTAAGAGGATCCGTTTTGGATAAACAAATGTGTAAAATTGATCATTTGATGAACTGATCTTTTAGTGTGTGGTCTCTCCGTGAATTATTCATGGGGTGAGATACTCTGAATCCACTGTAGCTTCTTTTTCTTATAACAGGCAAGCTACCACACAGATAAAAGTCTGCTTTGCAACCAGAAAGGAAGGAATGGGTACAGCAGTACAACTCTCAGCTGAACTTCATCCACCCAGAGACAATGAAAGCAGAAACAAACTCAGGGGGCTCCAGGAGAAAGAAACCTACCAACTCCTGGCCCATTAGGAAGTCTAGGCTGCCTGATAGGCCTGGTCCTAACCAGCCTGCTCTAAACAATGATTTAACAATGACCTTGAGCAAGTCCAGATAAAAAGTCACAATCTGGCATCAGAACCCAGTTGTCACAATGGTCCTGATTACTGTCTCAGGCCCTGCGTTGAGCTAACAAGACCTGATCATAGATCATGTGTGGTGTGTGAGTAAGGGGAACCAAGGAGGAAAAACAAGGACAACCGAGTTTTCAAGCTTGATCAACTGGGTTCAAACAGCATCATTTGCTAATAGGGAAAAAGAAGGATTTGTGGGAAAAATAATGACCACAGTTTTCATGAAGTTACATTTGATTTTCTTACAAAATGACCAAGTCGATATGGCAAGTGTCAGTTGAATTTACAAGCCTACAAGTGAGTGGAAAGAGATAAATTTAGGAACCTTCAGCATATAGATGATATTAAAGTCACAAGAAAATATTTTTAGAACTGTGAGTCATAATCCATTAGTGTTATTATATTCATTTAATGGGTTAAGATGAACATTTTAAAAAATATGAAATAGAATAGGAGATAGCGTAGAACAGAACATATTAGAAATAATCAGATAGACTCTGATATGCTGTTATTTTGTGAAACTGTTAATTCCAGTATATGTATTATATGAATTATACATTATATATACATATACATATATACAAATACATATAAATATATATCTGGTATTCATGTCATAAGGAGAATGAAAAGATGAAGAGAAGGCCAAGAACTAGGTCCTGAGTGACAAGAACATTTGCAAATGAGGAACTGGAACATGATTCTGAGATGGAGTAGCTGGTATTGGTATAAGGAAAACTGGAAATAGAAGGGTCACAGGATTTGGGAGAGAATGTTTCAAATAGCAGAGAGCTGGCAACTGGGAGGTAAGAGAGAGGAGAACTGTCCTCCGGAAACCAAACTCTATTGAATTTGGTTCCCTGGAGATTATTGGTGACTTGGCACAAGTCTTTTGAGTGGATAGTGGGAAAGCAGCCAGACGGATGTGAATTGCTGAGTAAATGTGAGGAGAGAAAGTGGAGACAGCATGTTTATATGATTCTTCAGGAGATTTGACTATGGTGGAGCTAAAATCGAAGGGGATGGGATGCTGCAAGGTACTTTTTGAAAATAAAATAGTTACTGAAATAAAATTATTTTTAGAGATGAGAGAATGTAGAATATATTTACATCTCTACTCCATTAATTCTAGCTCAGATGTTGGCTCCCTGGCTAAGACCAAAGCCAGAGTGTATGAAGACACAGAGTGGCTTCCTGGAACCCGTGTTGAGAGGATTCTGAGGAGTGTTTAGCAGCACATTGCTGTTCTTGACTTAGATCAAGATGTTGAAGGACAGGTAAATGAAATCATTTTAAAGAAGGCTGACAGGGTTTAGTGGTTATGTTTTACTCAGCTGCCTAAAGAAAACTCAAATCAACAAAAGTATGTTGAATAACTACGTGTTCAGAATGTACAGTGTAACAGATTCACAGAAACCAAAAGCAGATGATATTGTGCTATCCAGGAACTTATAATCAAGGCAGGGAGGCAAGGCATATACACACAACTAAATAATAGTATGTAATTTCATGCCTAAATGGTAGAGAAAGTAAATGCTACAAAATAGGATGATTAAAATGTGCTGTTGCTGTTAAGGAAAAGTTCATAGAGCAGTGCTTTCAGAGCTGTGAATCTCAACACACTAAGGCATTGTATTAGTTTAACAGGGCTACCGTGACAAAGAACTGTGGGCCGGGTGGCTTGAACAACAGAAATTTATTTTCACACAATCCTGGAGACTAGAAGTCCAAGATCAAAGCGCTGACAGTGTTGCTTTATTCTGAAACCTCTGTCCTGGGTTTATATGTGGTCATCTTCCTTTGGTCTCTTCACATGGCCTTCTTTTTATCTGTGTGCATGTCCTAAATTGCCCATAAGGACTCCAGCTGATTAGAGTATATCCATCCCCAATGACCTCATTTAATTTTAATTAATTCATTTAAAATCCTATCTTCAAATACAATCACATTCTGAGGTACTTGGGGTTTGGACTGTAAAATATAATTTTAAGGGGGCAAAATTCAGCCCATAACAGATATCATCATGTAATCAATTTATAGCCTAGAGTAGAATCAATCACAGAGAACCCTGGAATAAAGTAATATTTGAATAGGTGGAAGGGCAGAGGGAGGGTGATTTAGGGACAGAATGAAGAGGAGATGAAAGGATTCCAAACACAACACTTTCTTGTCAGGCTAATAAAACTCACCTGGTTGGAGGTAAACTCTTAAGCCAAGATGTAGTTAGACCTTAAGGTTGGACCATAGCATAGTTTTGAGGGCCAAGGTAAGAACATGGATTTTCATACTGGAAAAGGAGAACTTTAAGCAGTAATGGCTTGGCTAATTTATAAAGATACTCTGCTGGTTTCATTGGAGAGGGGAGGGTCTGGAAGCAAGAAAACGGTTCATAGATTGGTAGATTTCTCTGGCATAGATCAAACAGGGCCTAATACAACCTGGCAACACTGAAAATAGAAAAAGAAAGATGGCTGCAACATAGGTGACAGAAAAAATTTTCAATAGGACTTGTTGACTGAATATATATGGAAAATAGAGGGAGACAGCTAGTGCGGATGGGAGGGGTTAAAGAAGTATGTACAAGTGTATTGCCTGGTAGGGTAACCACTAGCCAAATGTGGACATTTAAATTAAAATTGAATAAAAGCTCAGTTTCTCAATAACACGAGCCACATTTCAAGTGCTCATGAGTCATCATGCGGCTACTGGCTATAACACCAAATGATGGCAATATGGAAGCCCTCCATCACAGAGAGTTCCACTGGACAGGGTGTTGTTACAGGGTCTACTGCTACAGGGTGTTGTTGAGAATTACCTTCTGAGATGTTAGCCGAAGATCCATGCTTTTCATACTCAGAGGCATTTTCAGCTATAACTTTGATAAAATTATTTTACTATCATTACAAAATCTCATCTGTTCTCAAATCATTCACTCATTAGCCTACTAAATTTTTATCATTAGTTTCTGTTGCTTGGGCTTAATTAAGTCCCATAAAGATCTAATCAAATCCCAAGTAATCTAAAAGAAACATGAGGAAACTATCATCAAGGAGCTTTAAAAATGACTTTTTAATTTGTAAAAGGTAAAGAAAAAAACTGGTGCTTTTTTAGAGTTAGTACCAACTTCTAAGCATCCATCAGAAGCAGGAAGAGTTCATTAGCTACTCTGTGGAAAGAAAATGGAACCCCCCAAACTGTCAGCTTCTTGGAGGAAAAACAAGTGCTCTGAAGTCCTAACTTTCTGGTCAAGAGACAGGTTGAAGTAGCGGGAAACGTTTGCATACGTTCACTAATTTCATCCTGTGAGGTAGTTACTATTTTTTTCCACTTTACAGCAGGAAGAAAAGTGTCTGGAGAAGTTCACTAACTTGTTCAAGGTCATTTAGCAAGTAAGTGACAGAGTCAGGATGTGCACTCCGGTCTTGACTAATTCCAGTGTTCTCTCCCACTTTAGCCGCCTCTTCGTGGGAACACAAACATCTTAGGTTACTTGTTGGTGGAGTGATGGACTAGATCAATTATTTGAGTTTTTATTGAGGAACTAGCAGGTGCTGAGAATGTTCTTTTTGTACCTGTCTGGAAAGTGGTGGTACCTCAAAGTTTTGTGTATGATCAACGCTTGGGAAAACTGGTAACATTAAAAAAATTCACTCCATTTTTTAACAACTTGGTTTTGCTTAGTGTCTTCTGTGGAACAGCTTATGTGACTGAGTTTATCATTATCACCCACTGAGATATATTTTATCTGTTGGAATTTCTCCACCTTTCCTGGCTGAGCAAACACCCTCAGACTTAATCCAATTAAGAAACCCCAAAAGACAGAAAAATCACATGGGCACCTAGGTTCCCACAGAGCACTAAAGCATTATCACATTGCACAGTGTCACAGGGGTGCGAGCAAAGCTGGGACCTAATGCAGCTGACTTGCAGGCCAGCTTTTTGGAATTATTTTTCAGGTTTTCAGGCAATATGATTTAAGATTCTTAATGAGTTCTATTGCTGCCAGAAAAATGTTTGGATTTATTTTATAGGGGTATATAGTTTAGCTCATACGTAGGTGATGTCATCCCATGTGAGAGTTCTCTAATTATTAATACACATGTTCTCCCCATTTGCAGTACTAATGATGTGGTAGTAAAAATCCTGCCAAAATTTCATTGAGGCCATGAGTAACTTGCTTTCCAGATGTACTATCCATAACAAAATGTTGGGAGTTAATTTTCCTTGTAGGTTTCAGCAATAAGAAGCCTGGGTTTTATTCTCAGGGAGTTGCATAAAGGACACTATGTAACTAGGTTGGGTTGGGGGCAATGCTGCCTGCCTCTGAACAACACTAGATGAATCAAGGAACAGAAAAAAATGTAATCTTACCTACGATCCCACATTTCTAGTGCCGATACCCAGGAGATACAGGAGATAAAGCCACAGTCCTCCAAGAATTGGGGGGAAGAGCATTGAATTCAATATGTGGTAAGACTCAGAATTAGGGAGCACAGTGGGATCTAATCGTAGACCTCATAATAGACAATAATGTGGAAGGGTATTTTCTCAGGGCAGGATATTATATTCTCATCTAGGTATGGTTAAATGATCAACTTTCATCTTCAGTAGATTTTGTTGGTCCTGGAACTGATTATCAGAGATAAAAATTCCATTAAGGGGATTTCTGTGCCAATGATACAGCTTTTCTTGTCATGGGAAATGCAACTAGTTTCATTGTCTCATTTTGAAACCCAGGCATCGGTGTCTGTGCAGGTGTCTGTTTCTTGGTACATAGAGGAAAAATGGAATACTTTTGATGAATTAGAATGATTCCTTCTAGAGACCACGAATCTTAGGAGATGCTCCTGATTTTTATTGACTAGAAGTGTGTTTCTCTGACTTGAGCTCCTTTGTCTCCCTTCATATCCTCTTCAAGTTGCCCACTTTTAATATCAACAACTGTTCTTCCTTTTTTCCTTCCTCAAGTTCCATGTTATTCTCTCCTTTCACAGGCTCACCCCCAGCCCCGTGTGCTGGCACATGAGTGTACCACGTAGCTTCCTCCTGGTGGGGTCTCTCTCTCTCCTTCTCTTGCAAATGTCTCTCTGCTCTTTTCATGGACCCTTTATCTTTACATATTAAATTGTGTCTGCCTGCAGCTCTTTCCTTGCCTCTCTTTTCTTGCCCCTGTTAAGTCATTTCATTTATCTAATCTCTTGCTTTTACAGTTGGCTTCCATATTCATTTCCAACCTTAAGCATTCATTCTATATATTCCTCTATACTTCTCTTTTGAAGAGCTGTTTTAATAGAAAATTTTATATGTACACAAAGATAAAGAATAATACAATGAATTCCCATGTGGCTATCACCTAACTTAAAAATCATCAATATTTTGCCAATCTTCTTTCATATATACCCAATAATTTCTTAAATTAATACTTATATAGATAAACTTGATTAGATTCAGTTCCGTTTTTAGGGAAGAATACATCATACACAAGTGGTGCTGTGTATTTTCTAATGAGTCATTTAATTAGGTATGTAATAACTTGTCTTATATTATTCATGCTAATATTGTTCATTGGATTCTGTTTAGGTCATCCTGACCGATTCATTGTGAAGTTCCCTAGCAACTTAATGATTTTAGCATCTTTTAATTATCTTTGTTTAGATACATTGTTTTATGAAGGGATTGTAAAATTGTGATTTTTAGAAATTATATTATTTCTGCTTATTTATTTGTGATTCTTCTATAAAACTATTCCTTGATGAATGATCTAGTTACCCTGAAATAAAATTCGTACAAAGAGATAATATACATATATTACTTTTTCCCTTTTTATAAATTTTCAGAGTAATTATTTGATGCCTTAGCAACTGTCAATGATGATAAGCAAATTTTTAATTTGTTTTGTTTTCTGAAGGGGTCTATTTCATTATGATTCCATGAATACATATGTACATATGAATATATATGCATATATGCATATGTAATGTGCTTCATTTTGTTGCAATCATTGTTCTTTTTTGCTGCTCATTTGGTGCAGATTATGCTGTGAGAGCCCCTCGAATAGGGTCCTGTGTGCCTTTGACATATGTCTTGTTTTGCTAGCATGCCTGCTGTCTAGCATGATAGGTCATTCCAAGTAAACCTTGTACATTTCTGCTCCAGAACAGGAAGCAGTATTTTATCAAACAGCCCTAGTTTCTTATATAGAGAGGTGGTATTTAGGGACCATAATATGAGTATTAAGAATACTCCTTTTCACTGGGTCATCGTTTCTAGGACTTTTCAATGGAAAGCACCAGGATGTACCTCTCACCCCTTTCTTTTAAAGATTATATAATAATAAATCATATTTATAGTTCAATTTAAAGATTACACAACATCTAATAAAATTCTTTGATTATATATTTGTGTCTGTTTTCTCTTATTCTAATCATCTTGAATCCTAATGGTATTAACATAATTACTTATTGGCTTCATCACAGAAAGCACTTGTAACGATTTGAAAATAACAACTCTAACTTTTTTTTAACAAGACTACAAAATTGCTTTAAATTTTGTTGCAGTTATCTTAGGTCTTAGAATGTATTCCACTAGACATCTGTAATTAAAGTACTATGTTTTAAAAGATCACGAAGTAATTTATTTTCCTGTTTTTAATTATGATACCAAATTGATATACAGTACAGTTATTTACTTGCTTCAGTCTGGTTTTGGCTTTGAAGACATTATTCCTCTCTAATTAAGCTAATTAATTAATTTTTAATTAAGTAAAAAATGTTATATCGTTCTGAAGTCAAAATTATATAACACTATATATTCAGAAAAGCTCACTTTTATCCTTGTCTTATCCACCCTTCATTGGTAGCCTTTTTATTAGTTTTTCATTTATTCTTCCATTAAATAATTATAAAAATAATAAAAATTATGCATATAAATTTATGTCTCCTTTTTCTCATGCAAAAGTTAGTAAACTATTAATACTTTTCAGTGGTCGCAAATTTTTATTTCACAACACTATGTCCTGGAGTTTATCAGTTTGTATAAACCTTCCCTACCCTTTTATGTAATTGCATAGTACTCCCTCAAGTGGATGTAAGTCAGCATACTTATTCAATCAGACCTTCATTGCTGCACATTTAAGTTTTTGGTATATCATATCGTCTAACATCATATATCATTAGATATCATATATCTTATGTGTATATTTATATATACATATATATATATATACACACATATATACATACAAGGGTCAGCAGAAGTAACACCTGCTTGAGTGTGGTTGGTAGGGTAATAGCATGGATGTAATAATTTATAGTTTTAATTTGAACGTTTCATGTAAAATGTCATATGGTGTGTTTGGGTGTGTTATTGTTGTGTTACAAATCACATGCTTATGATTTTGTAATGAGAGTTTGTAATAAAAAGGAGCATTATTTGTGCTGGACCCTGAATTATATGTATATGATATATTACTCATATAATTTTTCTCACTATATTTTTCAAATAGATTCCTATAAGTGGGATTGCTAGGTCAATGGACAGTGAATATGCATGTAATTTGGTTACATTTTGTCAAATTTTCCTCCAGATAGGTTATATACTTTTGTATTCCCACCAACAATGCATTACATTACTTGTTTTCTCACAGTCTTATCAAAACAGATCATTGGATTTTACCAATCTGGTAGGTGGAAAGTGGTTTTGGAAAAAAAAAAAAGAAGTTGTGTCTCTCTTATTATGAGCAAGAATCATCATTGTTTCCTGTGTTTAAAGGTCAGTTAAATCAATTTTTCTGTAAACGTCCATTCATAAGTTCTGCTTATTTTTTTGTGCTGCTATTTTTCTTTTTTTTTAATTATCTGTTTTTAGGGAGTCCTTCATGTATTAAAAATATTGGCCTTTTGTTATAAGTTGCCAAAATATCATATCAAATCTGCTCTTTGTCTTTAGATTTTACTTACAATTTTTTTTTCATTCAAAAGTTTTCACAGTTAAATTGTTAGTTTTATTATTATTTTCAATTACTCTTAGATTTTGAATTACCTGTTTTATTCACTAGTCCTTATTTCGTTGTTACGTTTAGGTCTCTGATTCCTTTCACTCAAAATAAATCAGCATTTTTCATTAAAAGTCAATATATCAAAAAATTAATTCCTCCTTTGCCCCTTCTCTCTAGACTTGCTTTTCTTGACTTCCTTCTTCTATTAATTGCTCCCCGCAATCTCCTTGTCATTTGAGTCCCAAACTCAGCTCATTTTTTTATTTCTTGCCTGCCCTTTTTACCTCAATACATTTCTTAAACTTCTTTTGTGATTTTTCTCACCAAGTACAGCAGAATGTCATAGAATATTGGTAAGATCATAGAAAACAATCAATAAAATTCAGACTCACAAGTAGACATCTGATCTGTTTTAGTTTAAAAGTATAATAACTCAAATATAGTATGTATTTGTTAGTGATACTCAACTCGAAGAAAAATCAACTGAATTTTATTAAGTATGATAAATCAAACTAATAATTGATAGACCCCCAGTTCTCTGAACAGGTTTTACAAAAAGTATATCTGTGCAAAAGAATTTTTTTATGATAGCTTAGGTAAGATGGACAACTCATGACCATACCTGCTTCTGATGAACAGGTAACTCAGAAATGGGGCAACTGAATGGCAGATCTTTTTTGTCTTAAGAAAAGTCCCTGAGAAAAATTGTCCAGCAATGATCAAATCATGCTTCAGTGGGAGTTACCACCATGAAAACTGTTTGTAGCTACATCCAATTTGTAGAACACCAAACAGTCTTGCACCAGGAGTATGAAAATAGGGGTTTGGTTGATTGGTGTCGCTTCTGTGGTTTTTTGTGTTTGTTTGTTCTGTTTTGTTTTGGCCTATGTCACCTAAAAACAGGCTTATTTTCTTTTTAAACTGTTTGATGTTTTGAAGTTCAGTGTAGGAGTCCTTTGGTTAATCCACATTTGCTATTGTTTAATTTCTTAGGGAAATCCAGATGTCCATTGTTATTTGCTAGCTGATTTTAAAGGCAGAATAAAACTTGCAGAGAGCTTTGAATGTTGTTATGTTGTTAGTGGTCTGTGTAGATAATGAAATCTGTGGTAAACAAGACCAGAATTTTACTTTTATGACTATTCAAGATAGTTAGTGTACACAGTTTTAAGGTCACTGATGCATACATAGAAAAAAAATATGAGCAGATTTACAAGTAGTCTATCAAGAGAGTGTAAATATTCTTCAGTGTTAAAAGAGGAACAACTTTCTTGTTTTTAGTTTATCATCTTTACATTTGAAAGAAAGCTCATGACTTTGCAGTTGAGCAAAGTGATGTTAGCTTTAAAGAATAGTAATAAGAAAAAAAGAATAGCTCTGACAAGAAACAGCAAACTTCTTAACTGGTGAGTTTTAGAAAGAGTTAAAATTTCTAATTCAAATGGACCATTGATTAAGAAAAACTATAAAACTCAAAATTGATTTCTTCTTGTGATTTCACAAATCGTAATAAAAAATAAATCCCCGAATTATGTAAACCAAAGTAAATAGCACACTATTGGTAGCTTTCTGGGCAATGCTGCCTGACTGCCAGTGTCTGTCCATTGCTCTGCTCCAGATCATCTTGTGCCAATCAGTGGGGCAGTCATTTGCATGTGGTTTGTTGTTGACAAACAAGTTATGTGCACAGAATCCCTTTTAGTCATGGTCGTACATTATGACTGATGAAGAATCAATGACACAGTTTTCCCCCTTGTCCGAGCTAGATACTGAGGTTTTAGATAAGTTTTATGTAAGTTGGCTATGTTGCACTTGGTGTGCTATAGTTTCTCAAGCATCAGTGTGTACACATTATCCAGCACAAACAAATTGAAGTGAGGACATTCGTGAATTATGTTATTTCAAATTGCATAACAGAGCTTGTGTAATTTCCCTGTGAGGCAAAAATGGTGCAAACATAAATCTAAGGGTTTTTGGTCCAAGGGATTGCTGTTTTCATCAATATAGTAATTTAAATATCATGAATGACTTTTCTGATTGAAATAAGTAAAATTCTGGATAAAATGTGTTTTGGAAATCTTTTTAAACATACTGACAAAAATTAAGAGTAAGCAGAGGCAAAACCAAAGTTAAACAGGAATACTGCAGGGCAAGCAAATGTTGACCCTGGCTTTTGCTCTGAAATTATTTACACTGAAAATTGAGGTTTCCTTCTGAATGCTATAGAAGCAAAGAGGATGCTACAAGGCCTCACAATTACAGAATATGTATATACACATATATGAGAATTCCATATATTTATACACATATATGTAATATATATATCATATATTATTTCAAGGTAATAGAAATGAAATGGAAGAAAAAAATCTAAGAGATAATGAATAAGAATATATCAGAAATGTTGATGGGTACCAATTCTATGATCTTTTTAACATACTGTTGGATGCGGTTTGCCGGTATTTTGTTGAGGATTTTGCATCTATTTTCATCAGCGATATTGGCCTGAAGTTTTCTTTCTTTGTTGTGTCTTTGTCTGGTTTGGGGATTAGGATGATGCTGGCTTCATAAAAAGAGTTTGAGAGTCTTCCATCATCCTGAATTTTTTGGAATAGTCTGTGAAGGATAGGAGTTAGCTCTTCCTTAAATGCTTTGTGGAATTCTGTGAAACCATCCAGTCCAGGGCTTTTGAGTGTTGGGAGTTTTTTTGATTACTGTTTCAATTTTGTCTGCTGTTATTGGTCTGTTCAGGCTTTCTGCTTCTTCTTCATTGAGTTTTGGAATATTATATTTTTCTAGAAATTCATCCATTTCACCTAGGTTTTCAAATTTCTTGGCATATAATTCTTTATAGTAATTTCTTACAATCCTTTGTATTTCTGTGGTGTCAGTTGTAATCTTTCCTCTTTCAATTCTGATTGTGTTTATTTGGGTCCTTTCTCTTTTTTGCTTGATGCACCTGTTTAAAGGCTTGTTGAGTTTGTTTATCTTTTCAATGAATCAGCTCCTGGATTCATTGATTCTTAGAATTGTGTTTTTAGTCTCTATGTCATTTAATTCTGCTCTGATCTTGGTTATTTCCTTCCTTCTACTTGCTCTGGGCAATTTGTTGTTATGCCTCAAGTGTTTGTAGGCACAGAGTTAGGTTGTTTGTTTGAAATGTTTGTATCTTTTTTAGGTAGGCCTGTATCACTATGAACTTCCCTCTCAGGACTGCCTTTGCTGTGTCCCCTAAGTTTTGGGTTGTTGCCAATTCTAAGATGTACAAAACCCAGTGAAATACTAACAGGAAAAAATCCACACATAAACACATCAGCATGTAGCTGAATATCAAAGGAAAAGATACTTTTAAGGGAGACAAAGAAAACAACAGATCACCTACAGAAACAGAAATTGTACTAATTTTTGAAAATCAGCAATGAAAATCAGAAGTCAGCAGAATAATATCTTCAATATGTTATATGTATATATTTTTTAAAGACCCTAACTGACAACTTAGTGTTTATCTCCAGAAAAACTGTTTTTCATTAATGAGGACAAACTAAAGACATTTCAGAAACAAACAAAGACTGATGAATTTATCACCAAAAAATACTCACCTGAGGAAATTCGAAGGATGCCTTCAAGAAGAAAGTAAATGCTTTTAGGTAGAGTGTTTAACATGAGTACATGAAAGGTCAATAAACATTGGCAAATATGTGGGAAAGTCTAAATAAACATGACATGTATATAATAGTAATGATAGTAATGATTAATTTGCGGGCATAGTAAATGCTAGAACCAAAATCCTGGACCATAATTACATGTAAGTTGAAGTGGAGGTGATGACTGTTCAAATACTTAAATTTGTTTGGATAATTTGAGAGGTGGATATGGATATTGGTAAAATTTAAACTTCATTATGTATGCACATTCAAAGAACCAGGTCTAAATGCAATGTGGATCTTGGAACAATAATATGAGAAGAGTATTAGTAAAATCTAAATAAAACATGGAGTTTATTTAATAATAATGTACCGATATTGGTTTCTAGTTTGATAAATATATTGTGGTAATATAAAATGTTAACACTAGGAGAAATTGGGTGAGGGTTATATCCAAATTTACTGTAATATCTCTGCAATCTAAATATTTGTGAGTCTAAAAATATTTCAAAATAAAAACTTTCTTTTAAAAAATAAATAGAGTAACTACTAAGCAAATAGCAAAGAGCACAGCATATTCAAACAAATAGAGGGAGAAATGAACTAAAGAGAGAAAAAACTATTCAGAAGAAGGCATAAAAGGAACATAAACATGTACACGCACAGATGTATGCATGTATGTACACACACAGAAAAGTAAAAAGAATAATTAATACGATTAAATTAAGTGGGAGAAATAAAGTCAAACATACAATAATCACAATAAATATAAATGGCCTACATTCTCCAGTTACAATGACAAAGAATGTCAAGTAGCTGTACAAAATACCCAACAACAATGTATTTTAAAAATATATATCTAAAACAATAAATCACAGCAACTTTGGGAGTAAAATATTAGAAAAAAATATACTAAGCAAATATGAACCATAGTAAGATGGTAGAACGATATTAATATCAGACAAAATAAACTTCAAAGCAAATGTATTGTTAGGCATAGTAACACATAAAATGAAAGATTCAGTACAATACATAAAGATAAAATTGTTATGGGCAGATATGAGAATTCTATATTTTATATGTCTAATCTAGAAGCTGCCAAAAAGGCAAGGAAATGAATTCCCCCCTAGAGCTTTTAAAAGAAACACAGGAAAAAAACAATACAGATTTTACTGACACCTTGACTTCAGCACCAAGAGAATGATTTCAAACTTCTGACCTTGAGAATGCTAAGATAATAAACTTGTGGTGTTTTAAGCTATTACATTTGTCTAATTTTTTATAGCAACCATAGAAAATTTTTTTTAAAAAAGGTATTTCCTTTAAGAGGATATATCAATAGCCCATAAATATACAATGTGATGCTCAACCTCACTAATAGCAGAATTTAAACTAAAATCATAATCACATTCAATACCCTCAGATTAGAGAAAAAGAAACATTGATAATCCAGGTTGGTGAACAGATACATAGCGTTTAGAATTCTTACCCAGTGCATGCAGTGTAAGTTTATGTAAACAATATTGTATTATCTAATAAATGTGACTACACACTTATCCTGTGATCTCATCACCCTATCTCCGCTATAGAGCTTGAAGAAATTTTGCCTATGAGTGCTTAAGACGTGTAAAAATCTTCATGGCAGTATTGTGTCTAATAGCAAAAGTATGAAAATAATTTAAATGTTCTTAAACAGGAGAATGGTTTCTATTGGTCTTCCCTCCATAAAATAGGACATTGTATAGCAATAAAATTAGGTAAAAATATACATATTGATGCGGATGAATCTCAGAAACATATTGTGAGTAAATGAGGCGTGGCAGAGGATTACATATAATGTGATTCAATTTACAGAGGTCAAATATAGAAAAAATAAAACAACCTATTGTTTGCAATAGTAGAATCATGAACAAATATAATGGAATGGTAACACTGTTTGGGATAGATATTAGTGATTACCTGAGGAGGAGGGGTTAAATTGGGCAGAAACACATAGGGGCTTTAAAGCTATTGGTAATAGTCTAGTCATTAATCTTGGTGCTGAGTTAATGTGTATTCACTTTATTATTATTATTTATACCACATATTTAAGTTTTGTAGACTTTTATTCACATGTGTCTCATGGTATAACATTTTTTTTTATTTCAATGACTAATAAATTAAGGAAAAATTGTTTTTAGGTTGAAACATTAAAATATTCATGTTTTTAAAGTTTGGATAAATGTATTTAATGTTTCCTAATTTGCAATTTACAAAAGTACCAATCTTTACAAAAAATTAAAATATTCATTTATTCATTCATCCTTTCAATGGGTATTTATCGATACCTGTCTATCAAGTGCTATAACTGTTTTATTTAGATTACCATTTGATTAAGACATTTATAATCTTTTAGAGATCCAAGAGGTCATATTTATAAAAGACTGCAGGAATATATTGATTATACTTAACTGAAAGGTAAAAATAAAATAGATAAGATATTGAAGAAATGGTAGCCTAAAGAACTCACTCCTGGCTCACATCCCCATCTTGTTGTAATATTCTGTTGTGTATACTTTCTCCATCCCTATGTCAAGGTACTTCATTGCATTCTGATCCATCTCCAAACTACAGGTATTGGATTTCTCATAATGTCACAAGCAGCAGCTGAAAATATGTTAATAATCCCAATTATGTTTCTAATATTCCCCTAGAGCTAATGAGTCTTCAGGGAAGCTTCTCAGAATAAAGTTTCCTGTGCCGGAGCCAATGCTGGGTGCATCAGGAAAATGATCAAAGACTTGTAAAGGGTGACTGGGAACAGCAGAAAAGCCAGGATTCCATAGCAGGATTCTACTGTTACCCCCACCACAGCAGGATCACTTTAAGACCTTTATGACTGACCCAGAGAAACAGGAAATTTTGTAGTTGGGAATACTCAAGGAATGACCATGCTCTGCCTTACGTGGTGCCTCAGTGCCATCAGTTACCACGGCCGTGTTCCCATTCAAGGATGTTAGGGGTCAGAGAACACTCAGTGCTCAACAAATTAGAGGAGGCCAAACTTTTAAGTTTGACCCAGTTTCTCAAAAATTCATGATTATTTATAAGGATTATGGAAAGAGTAATGAAAGCAATTTGACATTTTCAGATGTCTGTGTTATGTGTTAGGGACTTCACACGCAGAGGTGTTTAACTCTGACAGGAATCTGGTGGACAACTGGAGACCACTGGTGCCCAGACAGTTGCCAAACACTTTTGCTGTCCACTGGCTGGCATCCTTTCCTTTTTTTTTTTTTTTTTTGTAATATGACCTGAATATCTTTAGAAAAGCCCCTATCCCCTATGTGACTTGAGTGCTAATGGCCCCGTGCTGGCTCTTGAGGTGGGTTTGGGTGAGTTTCAGTTAACCCAAGTCTCCCCATATTCTGGCATTTGCCATGAGATGGTCCAGTCAAGGTGTTTTCTGGATGGCTGGGAAAGGCTAGAACTTGACTCCTTCTTTCCCCAAGGACAGAAGTTTCCCCAAACTCTCTCCGAACTGTAGAAGTTCCCCAAACTCTCTCTTCTGAGCCTGACTAGGCCCCAGCCTTGGGCTTGTCTTCAAGATTCTGGTTTTAGCTAGAATCCTGCTAAGTCAGTTTATCAAGAATCTGATACCTGATCATTTTCAATATCTAATCAAGTTTCTTATCCCCGCTATCTTCCAGATAATATTGGATCACCCTGGCCTGCTCTCAACAGGAACCCTGTCAAGTAGGTTTAGCCGGAAGCCTCCTTACCTCTGGTGCTTTATCTTATTAATTTACCACCAGCTGACCCCTCCTCCTGCTCCTGGATATGTAAATCCCTACTTCTCCTTGTTGTATTTGGAGTTGCATCCCATCTCTCTTCCCTGCCACAAAACCCTTTTGGTGTAGGGAGTATACCAATTTTACTACTTTAACAACTGTCAGAATATTTAACAACTGCTGTAGCCACGAGTGCTTCCTAGGGGGAGCCAACACAAGAAAACTGAAGAAAAATAACGCAGATGTTCTGATGACATGATGAACCTCTGGGCAAACTGGTTTGGAAACAAATCTATTTTTAAAGTATTTCAGATGAATTCTCTTGATTTATTTTGATCTGAAGTATTCGTAACTAATATTTCTAAGTGAGAAATTGGATATTTAACAATGGCTGTCTTTGAAACCTGTGTTTATTGTTCACTACCCTGCTCTCCAAGTTTTAAGGACAATGAGAAAAAAGTCTGGCTAAACTTATCCATATGAAAAGCATCTGAAAACATAGACCTTAACCAATGTTTTTCTCTGGCAGTCTTGGTCAGTAATTGAAGAAAGACAATACATATATTGTTTAGAAGCAAGTTTTGTTCTTACTTGTTCATCTCTTTTCCTGGTAGAGAAAGGTAGAACAGGAATTAAAAGCTACTTAAGGCTCAGAAGAGAAAATAACTGAATAAAAACAATAATACTAGATCAAAACATTGTGATAGTGGATTTTTTACTTCCACCATTTTGAAAAACCAGATTGTTACAGAAATCAAGAAGGCAGCGCTTGAGGACTGATTTTGCTGATACGAAGAAACTCAAATTGCATTGTAGATGTAAACTAAACATCAGAGCCACTGCCTATTACAGAAAGCTGTGCTACTCTGCATGTCTGGATAAAACTCATGCATTCATAGAAACTAGTCCACGTGGGCTTTTGAAGGACATTATTATGGGCCCTTTCTCTGAACAAGAGGAAAGGTCTAATGCCTCAGCTGCCTTCACCAAACTGCTGAAATGTTATCTCTTACTGGTGTTCATTTTAATGCATAATTCCTAATACATGAGAGAATTTCATTTTATTAGCATTCATCATTTCTCATAGTAAACCTAGCAAGGAAAGAACACTCCTCAAACCCCGCAGACAGAAAACAGTAACGTGGAGAGATGTAACACCCATTAATACCAGAAGCTGGCAAGACAAACTGCACAATAAGCTGGCAGCTCTTGGTGTCTTTGTAGTTCAGGTCAACTCTTGGTTTCTTCTGCCCCGAATCACTGAATTCACCCTCATATTAGATGGTCAAAAGCCAAGGAGGGGGTGGGGCAGGGGAAGCCACTGAAGTGGACAGAACTATCCTCAGGCAGAAGTTTCCTGAGAAAATGATCGGAATCCATGGTCCATCCCACCTAGTCAACTACTAGGAGCTATTTTTGAATATATGGTAGGTAAGGGATTGCTGTCAAGAAATCACTTTCACTTGGTAAAGCCTGGTGCTTTCTGTCTTCAAGTTCAATGGTACTTGTGTGTGTGTAGAAGATTAACTTCAAGCCAGAATTAGCCCTTGGATACAGAGAAGTTTATGGCGTGCATCTGCACTCGTTTCTATGGCAACTGGATTTTTTCCCCTGAGTTTAAGCTCTAAATGTTAACTTGATGCTTTTACCCTAAATTTTAAAATCTTATCTTAGTTAATGCTAATTCCATTCATAACTTGTCAACATTCTAGCAGGAATAATTCACCCTAGACCTCACTCCAGTGAAAAAAAAAATGATTAGCTTTTAAATCAAAATTTTGAAGAGTTGCTAAAGATAAACGTGAAGAGCTGAAAGATATTTCCCTTTTTATTCTTTTCCCTTTTAAATCTACTTTATTCTTCCTCAGGAGTATAATAAGGCATTTGAATAAAAAATTGTGGTAGAATGTAAATGTGTCTGAAACAATGTAACAGAGACATTTCTTATGTGTCAGTACTGAGGGGAGACAGAGATTGCCATTTAAAAGATATTGATTATTTTAAGCTGGTTATTTTTAAGAAACAACAAGACTCAGTAAGAAACTCGAACCCTCCCTCAAACTGCCTAACAGAATTTAGATAGAGGACCTGCTCCAGGAAAGGAGCTATTATCATAGGTAAGAGTTTAATACAAAGTAGTGTGTGATACACAAGGAGGAACCCAGCAAGGCCCATTTTTGAGCCTCTGTGCCGTTGCCAAAGATGACCCAACAAACATTTATTTACCAAAACATCCATGTGAATTGTCTTCCTGCTCTTTGAAGTCCCAACCCACAACCCCCCGCCCCTTTTCCTTAGCTCAAGGTGGCAATATAAGCCTTCACTGTTCAGTGTAACCTTGGCCTCATGTTTTAATGCCACCCCTGTATGTTCACAGGTAATACGTTTGGTCATTTTCTCCCGTTAATCTGTCTCGTGTGAACTTCATTATTAGTCCAGCCAGCGGAAATCATGAAAACAGAAGAAAAATTATGTTTTCCTCCCCTAAACTATCAGCTCTTGGTGACTTTGGGATCAGTCACATGCTTTCCTAGGTTGGTTCATTTCTATGTAAAGCCCAAATCTAATTTTGTGCTGTATCAGGGACCCCCTAAAATTCTTAGTGTTCAAATAGTTCTCCTTATTTTAAAATCACGCTTGTATTATTTTAAATTATCAAATTCTGGCCACAAACTGTGCAGATATATATTTTTCAAAACAATTGGGGAATTTTGCTGTCATTTATATTTGATAGTCATAACTTTCTAAAGATTTTATTCTAAACTCCACAAGATGATGGTGGCAGGGCCTTTATATCTCTCCTCTTGCGTCTTGGAGAATAGTCTTGAGAAGCAGTACAGAAAGGACCTGCCATCTTCCATCTTACAAAACGCCAAACTACCAAGGAGGAAGCCCTACACTTTGTATAGCTCTGCACGGGAATTTCTGTAAACCATTGAAAATGCTAGAATTTTGAGGCCCGGCGCCCTGAAGACAGCATGTTGTTAATGGCTCCATTCAGAGGAATCGTCACTTGTATCTGTCCTTTTCATTAGTCACTGCTCCTCTTCTGTTTTGCCAGCTTCATTTTTTCCTCCAGGCAAACGCCCTGCAAGGCATAAGAAAAGAGGGTGGGAGACTAATTAGGGTGTCAAGGGGAACTAGAAGGTATGGTGAGAAATTCAGAATCTCATTTTCCTTTTCTCCCTTAGAATTGATTTTGCTGTCACCATTTAAAAAATAACAAATGAATGTGCTTCCATTATTTGATGGAGATAGAGTACTTTTCCCCCTCTCTACATATAATTTGCTGCAAATTCTATTAACCAAATATATATTCCAGAACCAAAATAATTCAAAATTCTGCATAAGTCTCAAATAGTTTAATTATTTATGAGTGTGAAATGGATGGATTTTTGTTTGTTTATATATGTAATTAGGATAAATCCAGATAGAATTAACATAAAAGACATATAATCAGATTAGAGTTCTTGCCAGAAAAGTAATGGTATTTTGAAAGCTATGCATTATGGAAGAAACTTTGCAATCTTTTATTGAAAGCATTCTTTTTATATCATTTATTTAGTTGCAGATTGAATCAGGGATAAGGCTTTGCTATTGTTATTTGTTTTTATTAATCCATCTCTAGATTCCCATCTTCATGGAAAGTCTTGTTTACAGTGTGGTTTGTGATTACTGACAGGAAGTTTTTGCAGGTGAACTCTCATTGGTGTCTTTTCTGCTTTCCTAGTGAGGAAAGGGGTGGGGTCAGGCCTCAGCCCTTTGGGTAAACTACCCTTATTTAAAACTGAGAAGCAAGTGAAGTTTGATCCCTTTCCTTTGTTGTCTTACTTTGATTGATATTCACATCTTTCAGCGATAAGTTATAAAGTTAGAATCTCTTGCCAGGGCCTCATTAATCTGAGGTGTTAGGTATGGATTAGGTGAATTGTTCACCCTACACTTCGGTTTCATTACCTTGTTAAGTGGTGCTATTTTCTGCTCTTTTCTCTCGTCCCATATCCCAAGTGATCAATATCTGTTCTAGGACTATTTGTTTCCAATGAGATTGTCTTTACAGTTGATTCAAAGAGATTGATCTATTTTCCTTTTTTTCCCCCTGCAATGGTAACCTGATCTTATTTTACTTTATTATTTGTTTTTATTTATGTGCTTCATTAATTCGAGGGCGAAGAATTCATAATCTTTCTTTTTGCCCCTTGCTTTCTTGTAGAAAGTTATTTTAATGATGATGCAATGATTGGTTAGCAGCAATGAAGGCACTCCATTCTTTCTATGGGGAAAGTGATAGTCTTTCCTTCCTCTTCCTCTTCCCTCCCCTCTCCTCCCCTCCCTTTCCCTTCCCTTCCCTTCCTTTTTCTTCCTTCCCTTCCCTTCCCTTCCCTCGTTTCCTTTCCTTTCTTGGCCTATATATGCCAGATCTGCTTGAGGAAAGCACATTTCATGTTTTAATAATAGCACCAGAAAAGGGACAAGAAGTCATTGAGTTAGCAAATAGGATCCAATCCTCATCCCAATAAACCTAAAAAAGATAAGATAGGCCAATGGAAAATTAGGCTGCAGTCCTTTAAAAAAACGTGTTTAATTTTCTCTAAGCCCCTTTGACGCCTGGTTTTCATGATCACCTGTGGAAGGCTGGACCAGTACCGAGTCTTGTTCCCTTCATGAGGTTTTTCAAAAGTGGGTTGAAAATGAACAGACTTTTGTCAGTTAAAGCAATTGTCTACCTTCCCCAAAGAGAAAAATGAAGGGAACTGGTTAGGAGTTATAACAGGATGATTGGCGAAGTACTGAGTAAGAATGAGGGCAAAGTGAGGAGAGGACCCGGGAGGCTGAGTCCTGGCTGGGGCTGAGCCCTGCTTCAGTCTCATCTGCGACTCCACTTCACTGTTAGTTTGGGCACATTCCCTAACCTTTCTGACCTGCAGTTTCATTATTTGTGAAAGAGAAAATGCTATGTACCTCCCAGGGTTTTGTGACAATTGAAGGAGCTAACATTCACCCCAGACTGTGTCTCCGGGAAGGCAGGGCTCTGCTCTTTGACCCTTCCTAGGCCTCAGACTCTGATGTGATGCCAAGAACATGTAGGTGCAGAGTGAACATCTAAATTAAAAGGGAGGAAAGGACAGAAGAGTAGATATTAAAGTAGGTCAGAAAGATAAGGAGGAAAACGAAGGAGGAAAAGTGGAAAGAAGGTAAGAGGGGAAGTGAAGTAGGCAGAGCTGGTCAGGACCTCCAGGTTAAAACTGGGAAGTATTCTGAAGCCACAGGTCTCCCTTCTCGTGTCTCTTCTGGAATGGCTCTTCTGCAGTCTTTTTTGAAAGTCTGTCAAAGTTTAAATTGCAAACACAGGATCAAAGTACATCATTTAGTACGCCAGGGGTTAACGCTTCTTTTTAATGAGTTTGTCGGCGAGACCCCACTTCCTCGACTGTCAAACACTTGAGGGTGGTATATTCAAAATTCCCCTCTCGACCTGCAGATTCAGGAGAATTACAAGTTCGGCGTCACTACTCACACAGACCCACATGAAGCCACCACTCAAACTGCCCACTGTGTCATTGCCTGTGTGGGCTCACGCACATTGAGAACCGGTGCTGAGTTTTGTTTCTTGTTTTCTGAGTGGTTTTTGTGAATCTGCATTTGCACCCTGGAGAAATATTTATGGGCTGTAGATGGCCAGTTCAGAAAGGTCATCTAATGTCAGCTCAGCCAGCGATGCATTGCAAATGCATCCTGACTGCTGTGCAGTGGCATTTGGGGGGCTTTGTCAAGAGTTTTAAGTAATTCCTTCATACTTTACCCTACAAAATGTATCATGTCTTGATGGATTTGGGGGATTCACTCACCTCTGTTGACATCGAGATAAAAAAAATTGATGTTATAATGGAATTTCCAATGAAGATTTACTTTCGATTAATAGAGTCTCAAAACTCAAAAATATAAAATCCTACTATGACAATAAAAAAGAAGACAGTAGTATAAATCAGCATGAATATTTCATTAATCATCAATATAAGAGAAAGCACCTAATTAAAATGCAACTAAACAAAACAACAAACACCTAAAAATAAAACCAAGGTGTATACTTTTAAAACCCAATGTTTTAAACTACACGAAAGACCTGGGGAGCTATTGGGAAGGGGCAGTTCAATTCAGCATTGAACCTTCCCATGCTGCCCAGAAGCACTCGGCCTGTTCTGCTCAGATCTGTCATCACAGCAGGTCACCAGTTGCCACGGAGCGCTGCGTGTGATACTGAACCCAGGTTCAGCCGCCTGCCGCTCGAAAGCCAATAATCAATTGACAGACAGGAGCTGATGGAAGGAAAATACAATTTATTCAAGAGCTGGGGGCTTGAGATGAGGGACTCTCTTCACAAAGACCATTTTAACATCTCAGTGCAGGCAGAGTTTTTTCTGAGCAGGGAAGAGGAAGGCAGAACAAAGGAAACCGGAGGGGGTAGTGAGTTCCCATTTGCGGGTGCTGGGTGCCATGTGGGAGTCAGCACAGTCTGCTTGGATAACGCTGTGGAAGCCAGTCAGTGGTCTGGTTTCCAGTCAAATCTCCAGGAGCAGAAATGCATGAAGGCTAGAGTCTGCTTACTTTGAGGTTAGCTCCTAGAATCCTTTAGCAAACAGGCTGCTTGTCCATAATTTACAGAAACTAAGTCAAAAGAATGGTGGGGTAGGTTATAGGTGGTCAGGGATTGTGACCTCTGGGCTCCGAGACAGGATGGCAGCTGTGCTGTTTCCTGGCCCTGATTTAAGATCCGTGGCAGAAGTTCTACGGTGTGAGGCTGAAGCAGCGGAATGAGTGAGCGGTCCATTTAGCAGCTTTCCTCTCCAGAACACAATGTTTACGGTCAAGTCTACCAATAGCATGCCCGCTGTGCATATTAAATTCTCAGAAGATTGCCAATGCGTAAAAATGTCTTCATATAAACAATGGAATTTGATCCTTTGGAATGGACACTCAACGTAAGAAGAGTGTTGGTGAGGGAGGGAGGTATAAAACATGAAATTCGGTATCAATGAGGTTTAATTGAACACCTATTATGTCCCAGCAACGTGCTTGCTGGGTATTTTCAAATGGAACAGGGAACATGGGAGCTGCAGAGGGCTGGCACATAGCTCTGCATCCTGGTTATTGCCAAGGTGATAGTGAGAGAGTAAGTCCTACAGTATATTCCGTTGACATAGCACCTCAGACAGTGAATCTTTCTTACTTATTCTTTTGCCATGAGCATTTTGTAGACTCCTGGAATGTTGTGTGAAGCTCTGTTTGAGGGAATACATCACTTACTCCATCGGAGTGATATGTGGATGCCTTTGCTAATGCAAGGAGGGCCACTGAAAATAAAACATCTTTGGATTCTATCATTACTCACACATGTGTGACACTGTGTTTCCTCTGCCTTAAGAAGTGGACTTTCCTCATGCTGTTATAAGGGCTGAAAGGCCTATCATCTTGGGTTCATTACTCAGAGCTCTCAGAGAAAGGTTCAGTTTTCAACAGCATTTGCCCCGTGTCCCCCCACTACATTAGAAGTGTGTCAGGTTAGAAGAATCAGGCTAGGGTGGGCAAAGTTGCTTCCTTTACCTGTGATAGGCAGCAAATTTCTCAATACTAAAAACATTGAAAAACTTAGTTAAACCATTTATTTATTATGTTATCAAATATCCTATTTGTCTTTACAACAGTCCAGAGAGGCTTTTTGTTTGTTTGTTTGTTTGTTTGTTTTAAAAAGGAGTAAATATTACTGTCTCCTTCACCTAGATGTGCCAGCTGAGGCTAAGAAAAATAAAAAGTCTTTCCCAGCATTTTGCTAAGTGAAATAAGCCAGGCAGTGAAAGATAAATACCATATGATCTCACCTTTAACAGGAACCTAAACAACAAAACAAAGAAACAAGCAAAATATAGTCAAAGACACTGTAATAGAGGACAGGCAGAAAGTGACCAGAGAAGAGAGAAGAGGGAATTTCAGGGGGAAAGGGGAAGGGTTTACAGGAACAAAGTTAAAAGACACATGGATAAAAACTAGGGGGAGGGTGGTAATGGGAGGGAAGTTGGGAGGGAGGGGTGGGCTGGATTGGGAGTAAAGGGGAGAAAACTGTACTTGAACAATGATTAAAATAAAATTTTAAAAAATAAAAAGTGTTTCTCAAAATCTTTTGTGGATTTATTTGTTGGCTCAATAATAAAAATAATGTTAGTTACAGAGTAATTGGCAGAGCTGAAAACAAAATTTGATTTTTCTAGCTCTATATTTTCCCACTAAATTAGGTTTCTACTACCTTTAAAATACCACATTGAAAATGTTAATCTGTGAAAACCTGATTGTATAGGATCTCAAACCTAAAAATGTATAAAATAGAAAAGAATTGTTCCTGATTCAGAACTTACCTTCTAGACATCAGCAGCCTAAGCTAAATAGGAGGCATCCCCTTCCTTTGGAAACCTATTTCAATAAATATCTGAAATGACATGTCACTCTTTGCATATGGAAATCGACAATGAAATGACACTGTATAAATATTCCTGGCTATTTACAGACTTCCCAGGAAAGACTCACTTTGCTCTTCCTATTATTCTAGTCCATAATCTCCTAAATCTTAGAGATTTCCCACCCTCCAACCCCAGCTTTGTAGATGTCAGCTCATTACTGGGACAATTAGGGGTGTGACTGGCTAATCTCAACTTTGGTTCAACAACAGAGCAGAACTTTTTCATGGAGGATGGCCATCCTTGGAAAGAAGGATCTGGGTCAGGGATGTAGGTAGGGACACAGTGTTTAAGTAATGGAATGGCAGCGTACCAAACTTGAGATTCTTCTCTCTTGTCTCCAATGCAAGCACTTGTTCATCAAATCTGTTCATTTCCCCTCACTTTTGGAAATTAACTTCAGGGATCAGTAACAGAAGAACAATAGTATACGTTTTTGAAGAACACTCCTGTTAGTGACAGTGTTTTAAAATGTTGCTTGCTATAAAGTTTCTATCACCTAGCTTTAGGAGGAATGTGATTTTAGTAACGACATTCTGCTGACCACACTGATAGACGCCTCTATTCTGTGCAGGCAGAGGAAGAAGAGCCCGCAGTGGGAACTGGGTAGAAAGGAGGTAAAAAGGAATTCAAAGACTTCAAGCCCTCAGTAAACATTTGTCATCTCTTCTAACAAGTGGAAACTAGTATATGTATAGTGCTTTTCCCTTGCAAAAGAACATCTCATTTGAGAATAGTATTATTATTCTAATATCCTTCCCTGTTTACTGATTATCCTAACTCACCCAGCAGGTAACTAACTAGTAGAGGAGAGACTCCATGTTGTTCCCTTTTCATAGCCACATGTCCCCACTCTCCTGTGTCCCTTTAATTACCGTGGGAGCTCCGTCAGGGCAAGGGCTGTGTTTTTCAGTAGTGTGACCTTCCCTCCAGTGTGCTTGAGTCTTCGAACTCCGTGGTGAGTGAAGGAGTGCTGTCCTCTGTCTGAGGGCGAATAGAATTTTTTTGTGCATTAGTATAATGGGGTTTTTCCTTCTCCGCTGGTGTGGCTGAGCGACCACAGCTGCTTCTACACAGCTTGCAGTAATCATGGCTCTGGCCTGGGGCTAGAGGGCCAGTTTTTGTTTGGAAAGCCATCTTCCAGTCTCCCAGATCCATGAGGCTTTGAGCAGAATTGCTGATTTTCAAACATTTTAGAGGAAGATGAAATTTCATATTCATGAAAGTAAGACAGCAACTGTTCTGGCAAGCAGACATGGGAATCCAGCTAAGTTTAGTCTTTATGATGAGTCATCTAGAGACTGTTACTTGCTCTGGGTTGTTAGCTGTTTATTTTTAGAAAATCTGAATTTCAGTTAAATCCATTTGGCGGTGCATAATTGGAGTGGATTCAGTTCAAACTAGGTAATTATAGGTCAGCTGGAGGTGATTATCTCCATCCACAAGCTTGCCGGGGGCAAGAGGCTGTATGCAAGGCTTTTAAAGCAACGTTTTCTTTCTTAGGCCCGGTGTGGTATAAATGAAGCTCTTTCAGGGCTTCTCTTGCATCATCTTAACTTGATTTGTGGTCTTTCTGCCTCTCGTTGGGGACAGTAAACCGTTTGGTCACGATTCTATCTCAAACATGGAAGAAAAGAAGAGGTTGTTGTGCTGAGCTGATGCCAATAGACTCGTCAGCTGCAACCAAGCCACCTTCATTTCGGGTGTCCTCTTTGGGATTATTTTACAAGACATTCCAGGACAACATCAAACCACCCTCCATGATCAGAGAAGAGATTTCAATGATACTCTTTCTCTTCTAATTTTCTAGCCCTCAAAAAATGCTCTAGAGATAGATTGATTGGTAATGTACTTTCCTTTATAGCCACTAACAGGAGGAAGTGAATGAACTGTACTGAAGGGGTTCAGTCTGCTGGGCTTGTTTGTGTCGTCAGTAGGAGGGAGGATGCTCAGTGCGGCCATCAGAATTTCTTCCCTCCTAGGATGCCCCTTTCCTGTGCCCATTTGTTTTTCTATTGTTGAGCTGTCGGCATCTGCCTCATCTAGTTGACTCTTCATTGAGCCACTGCTTTCTCTGCATTTGCCCTCACTGTGGTGATGAAATCCAACAGGGTCTAATAAATGTGTCATCAGCATCACAGGCTTTAGATCTTCTAGTTTTCACCCCTGTCTAGGGAGCTTAGCAGGAAAAAAACCTGAAAAAATGGCTGTTATTTAGACTCTGCTGGAATTAAGTCCCAGTTTCCCCAATAGTGCTTGTAGGTTGTTTCAGCAAACGTATTTTTTTTAAAAAAACCTTTTAATAAGCAACGTAAGTCTATTGCCTTCCTTCACTCACCACTGGCCACAGACAACATTTCTGGTTTCATGTAACCTGCAAATACAGCTTTCATGCCTTTTTCTCTTCCACTAGCAATCCACATTTTAACAAGTACAATGTGTCTGTGCCACTAAAGATAACACGATACAGGGAGAGGAAATTAATTCGTTAAGTTAGCAGAATATGGATCAACTAATGTGGCAGTCATCCGTTAATTGAATGATCTTGTCATGTTTATTTAATCTTTTTGAGTCTGTGTTCCTTCATTTAGGTAATGAGATAATAATATGTATTCCACAGGATTAAGGGAAATTATCAGATATGGTTTATAAGCAAACAAATATTCCAAATTTAATAATTGTTAGCCTACTACCAATTTATGCATCTGTATGGTCTAATTTTCCACATATATAAGTGACAGAATTTGGTACTTTACACTGGCCTGTGTCTAGGGTCAGTGAATACTATACATGTGACCGTTTCTAATACAGAGCGACGGGTGCAGATAGAAATGTTATAAATGCCATGTGAGCATGGAGTATATGAACTCATAACTGAGATAAAGAGGCCTAAATAAAAAATGCACCCATAGAGTTCTAGAATCATAAAGCTGGGAAGCACCCTAAGATGATGTAATGTGTACAGACTTATGGGAAAGAAATGCTGTTACAGTTCAAAAGGAGGGGCCAAGGGCAGCCGAGGCAATATACTATTACCCAAAAGGAACCCCCCAGGTTCGTTAGGTCTGCCGCCAGAGGAAAGACATCTCTCAATACCAGAGATCAGTGAACAGGAAAGGAATTTATTATTCATTTGAAATAACACAAACTAAAGTTTCCCACAAATGCACACAGTCCTCCCAGCACCCTCCATGTGGCAAAAGGGAGCACTTCCAAAGCCTTGTGGTCCTGACTCTCACCCAAGCCTCATGGTCCCAACCAAGACACCAAAACTGTGTGGTCCTAAACAGACACGTGGTCCCAAAAAAGAGAGATGCCCAATGGCTGCTGTGTCTCCGTTTAAATCCCAGCGCCAATCTTCCTCTGCAGCCCCATTTCCAGCTCCTCTCACAACTGGCCACAGCTGCCCACATGCTGGGCAGGTGTGGCCCTGTGGTGTGGAGCCACTTATCTCCAAGCTCTTCTGGATCCTATTACAAATCCCTATTTGGGGCTCTCCTCTTGGCTGCACCCTGTTACAATGCCCATAGACATTATGGGCCCTGTCCAAGATCTCCCCTGCTAATTAGTCATAGACCCGGTCTTAGCTCCACGTCTCCTGACCTCAGCCACCACCTCCATCCCACACATGGCCATTATAACATGGTCTTCTTAAATTCCACATGCAAGCGTATTGGGCAGCTAAGCAATGTTACCAATCAGAAGAGAGGAATGACCTAGAACCTCACGTATTTTTGCCACATAAGCAAACTATTACAATGAAATGGTACATGCTTGTCATTTCTATTCCGCCTCTTCCTCGCCCAAAAAGAGGGGCTGGCGTCATGTACCTGTTCCTCTGACCTCAGCCTCTGTCTGTCTGCGAGCTTCTCAGACACGTTCGTGATCCCGTGAGATCTCGGGGAATACCGGAATCTCTTTTCTTTCCCGCCTGGCGGGAAGTGTCTTGCAACACCCAGAATCAGACTTTGAGTACTCATTCTAAAGATCCTGAGCCCTGGCTTTGAGAATATACCTACATTTGACTTGCTAAACCGGGGCGGAGAGTAGAGTGAGAGCCAAATAAACTTCTACATTGAGGGCAAACAGTTGACGTATCTAGTAGTAAGGATTGAGGTCATCCTGTTGTAACCCAAGGTCCAAACCAGCCCCAGAAACTTCTTTTAGGGGGAAAAGGCTGTTGGCAAATTAATCAACAAATAACAGTCTTATCAGGCTGCAATTTCCTCTGTAAAACAGGGATAATAACCTATTAACTGTATTAAAGGGAGGAGCCAATGAGTAATGAACTTAATGTACTTAGCACAGTGCTTGGCACATTCTTTTTCTTGAAAAAGAAAAAATATATACAGGATCTGGCACAAATAACCCCCCTGTTTTATTACAAAATCATAAACATGTAATTCTCTGGCATAATAATATCCCACTCAAACTCACTATATGACATTTTAGATGAAATGTTCAAATTAAAACTATAAATTATTACACTCATATTATTACCCTGCCAACCACACTTAAGCAGGCCTTTCTTCTTCCAGACCTTGTATATTCAAAACAAGTGGAGTTTGAAGAAAAAAAATCTCATTTTGTAATACAAATAAAGAGGGGCTAGATTTGCAAGTTTTCTTGAATAGGGTTAGGAGAGAGCTGGGGCTGGTAGCTTCTTTGATCCGAGACACAATGGGCCAGGCTCCAGGTCAGCTCATGGGGCCATGTCTGCCTGGTGTCAGCTCCCGATATCCCAGCCACTCCAAATGCAAAGCAAACTACTCATCTGGACCATGTTTTATAGATGAATATTTTAAATGTTTTTGATTTATTAAATTTTCAGTTAGATTAGATTAAGTACTTCCTAAATTGGTATTTAAATACAATTAACACTGCCTGATTCCAAAAGTCTCTAACCTTAGTCCCTGGAATAGCTGAGGTTCTTATTTCTGAATTATCCTTAACTGGTTTCTAAAATGGTCTGGTTCAGTGTGGCGTTGGCATTAGAGAAAGGGAAAAGGGAAAAGTGTGTGAAGTCTACAGAAAGACTCCATTTTACTTATTATCAGTATGTCCTACAGATCAGATGCAGAACTGTACGTAAACATAACTGATCATACAGGATGGACATTCAGGGAAAAAAAACTAGCTATGATACAAACTTTTATTATGGAATTTCAACAAACTGCCTTTTCTAAGTTTATTACTTATTTACATCTGTTTTATCTAACATTTTAAATTGAAAGGCATCATTATTTTTAAAACACAGACTTCTTTATTAAGGAATTTAAATTTATAGTTTTCTGAAAATAATATGAAAGTGGAAATGTATTTTAATTAAGCAAATGTTAATATTATGAGGGGTATAGACTTGTTGCACCTCAAAGGATAACTGGGTTCTTGTAAGATTATTTTAATTTGGAAGGAAAGAGGTAGACAGTGATCACTGTGAACTAAGTTTTAAAATAGTCTGAAAAAATACAGAAATTAATTTCCATCTTCTCTGTACCCCCATACCTTGGATATTCTTTCATTTGAAAACGTGTTCATTGATGTTTTAAAATACTTCCCTATAGTTTCTTCTCTACTAACAAACCCTTGCATCATGCTATTGGCTAATCATCTTGTCCAAAATTGTATTTCTTTATTTAAGGCTTATTTTAAAGTTTAGTAAGTTATTTATCTATTTATTCAACAAGCATTTATCTAGTGCTTACTGGTTTCCTAGGTTATGAAGATATAAACATGAGTAAGACCTACCCCTGCGCTCAAGGAGCTCATTTCCCTTCATCAGCTGTCCTTGTCCAAGTCATTCCAGGGACACTTACCAGCACCCTCAGAATGTTCCACACAGTCACAGATTCAAGCTCTAACTGTTGATTTTCTTTCTCCTCATCACTGTGCTTTTGGTGGTAACATTTTGGTGCCTTTATTCTATTTCCTAGACTGAAAATTAACTGCTGAAGTCACCAGATTTATTTGTTTATTTGTTTTTTGTTTGTTTTAGCAAAGGTGAGATGCCACTTTTCAAGGATAATGATAGGCAGATCCCCCCCACCAGAAGTAGGTCTCTGGGCTCCTAAAAATTTTCTCCTCATTCTGCTACTAATTCTTTATATAACTTCTTCAATTCCTCCCACCGCAAAATTCTACTAGAGTCTTCTGAGAGCTGTTTGATGATTTGCCAAAACTAAGATCAGCCATAAAATGTTCAGCTTTTGCACAAAGTAGCACACCTAGGTTTATTAGAGTAGGGTGACTTTCATCCTCCTTCAAACTGCCTGACGCATAAATCAAATCAATCACTAATTCATTAGCAAATAATGTGCAAGAAAAATCTCAACAGCTGATATCCTCACTTTTTACATTGGGGATGTGTCTGAATTTTATTCAAGAAAATATATTTCTTGTAGCAAATTAGCTATCCTCATTGTCATACAAAGAAAAGATGAAAAATAACAAGGCTGCACCCCCACAAAATATACTATATATAGTCTATTAACAAGCACTTTATTTTACTTGTTTTTATAATGGACAGTTTCAGTATTTTACATTTTTCAATATGTGTCTTCCAAAAGGTCTTTTCAATAAGTTAGTCAAAAGGCTAAACTATTGAAATTAGCAAACTCATTTTAGCCCAAGGCGTATGTTTAAGTGGAGCTTGCCGTTACCCATCCTCAGGGGTCCTCACTGACTCTGGCTCTGAATATTTCAGCAGTCACACTGGTTCTGCCATTCCTTCAGTTACTTGCTAGGCTGCACTAATTACATCAAAGCCACTGGAGACATGATTTAATCAGCTCACCCACAGCAAATGTGCAATCTCTTTAAAAAGATTAGACTTCTAGAATTAGATTATCTAGCCCAAACTTCTGCAAGAACCTTTTTATTTTTTAAATTTTATTTATTTATCTTTAGAGACAAGGGGTGGGAGGGAGTAAGAGAGGGAGAGAAACATCAATGTGTAGTTGCCTCTCATGTGCCCCCTGGACCTGGCCTGCAACCCAGGCATGAGCCCTGACTGGGAATAGGACAAGTGACCCTTTGGCTCAAAGGCTGGCACTCAATGCATTGAGCCACACCAGCCAGAGCAAGAATCCTTTTAAAGACAACTTTGAAGCATGGCCATCCAGCTACCACTTGAGTGCGTTGAGGAATGGCTGACTGCAGTGTTGGATAGTGCGAGTCCCTTCACGAGTGTGCTAGTCATGGCCCCTGCAGAAGAATACAAATCCTCCTTTTTTCTCAGTCCTGCTTCTTAAACATTTTAAGACAGAATCTTAAATATTTGAAGGCAATAGAAGGGATGGATCAACTCCTAGACTCTATTGTCTCCATTTAGACTTTTCCAATATTTGGACCAGCTATTCAGAAATGCTAGCTGAGAAAGTTTACACATCCTGGAGGTTTCCAATCTAGATTACAGTGAGTTGAGGGGAAAGTAGAAGGCAAGTATGTGGCACATTTTGGCAGACCTGGTTGGTCACTGTGATCTCAGGAAGCTGGGCCAGGGAAGAAAGGTACAAGCCTAGTAGAAGAAAGGTTCTGGGAAGCAAAGCATTTACACACTCGAAAGCCAGAACATCACGACGGTAGTTGATCCTATAGACAATTCCCTGAATGATTGTACTTGAACTTTGAAGAAGCACTGTTGTGAAATTGATAGGTTCTACGAGACAAATGAAGTTAGTGGTACACTATGTAGGGGAAATCCTGGAATAACTAAAATTAAGCAGCTTTCTTCATTTCAGGATTTGTTAGTCTTTAATATAGTGTGCTAGACTGCTATTCTCAAGAGGTGGGTATAAAACAGTGTTTCGGAAACATCTTTCAACCTGAAATCCTTTCTTTTGGTGAGCAGCTTAGGTCTATCTGCTCATTCTCATTTTGGATGGCCAGCTTCCACGGGCTTAGGGGTCCTTAATAATTTATCAAATGATTGAAATAACCTCAGGTTCAAAGGATACAGACTAATTGTACACCAACACATTATGGAAAATACAAATTCATATTCATTAACTACAATAGTTGTTATCAAAACTTGCTGTACATCAGAATCACTAAGGGAGATGGTCTATGAAATAAGCTATCTGGGCCCTGTCTCAGAATCAGAATCTCCAGTATGGACATCAGGAGTCTACAAGTGTCATGTGTGTCCAGGTGTCTTTTATTTAGCCATTCTGTCACCAACATCAGATCTACAAGACCCCTACCAGGTTATCCAACTATCTCTACATATGCAGTGAGCCACGGAGCAGGGCTGGGAGCTGCGGCTTCTCCTAGGACACGTTCCACATTGCCCGTTACCTGCAATGTGGCTTTGGGTAAACTTTTTAACCGTACTAAATATTAACTTCCTCAACTACCTAGCAAAACCTCCCTCATAGTATTTTTAAGAAGATAAAAGTGAAAAAAAAGGTACTTAATTTGTTTCATGGCTTAGACTGAGTTCTTACATAATACCTGGGACCTACTGTGGTTATTATTTTTTTAAATATGTTAAAATAAATTAAATATAGATGAAGAGAATAAATTGTTTAACATAGCTTTGAAGTGATTTTTGTTAAAAGATGGGTCTCCTGCAAGCCAGGTATCTCCTCCCTCCAACAAAGGGCAACACCTGTAGCTCAAACAGGAAACAGTCAGATGTTCCAGATAGTTGATTGAAAACTTTGTTTCTTTCTTGTTTGTTTGTTTTTTTAAGAAGTCAGGTTTTGACTCCAGTAATGGCATAGGTTCAATATGATTTGAAAAACTGTGTATTATGGGATGTGTCGCTTAACAGAAGCTAAAACCTCTGTTCATGAACGTGTTTCAAAGATCCCACCTGAAAAGCTCTTGCTGAGTAGAGTTTGAGGACTCCGCCAAAGTCAGTGTTGACTCGGCTATTTCCACGGCGCGGATGGCTAGGAGCTCACCAGCTGCCGAGCAGTAAACCCCGTTTCTGGAAACATCAGCTGGGAGGAAAGTCTCTTACAGTGGGAAGCCTGGGCCCTGCGAGAGTTTCTTTTCACCAGAGCAGACACAGGTCTCTCTGCATCAGTGGGCAGGGCTTTCTTTAGCTCAGTCGAAGAAAGCTCTTCTCTGTGATACCGGGCGGGACTGAAGTGCAGTTCTGTTGGCGGGATTCGGTCATTTTAAAGAGATTGAAGGTATATGTTACTTGCATTGATTTTTGTAGGACCACCGATTTCTGTTCTCTTTGAAGTGCTTTGGTTGGACTATGAAGAAACAAAAATATTCACAAATGAAATTAATTCAAAGATACCATAAGTTACCAAGTACAAAAAGGCCAAACTTGACTGAAATGTATTCAAAATCTGGCTGATCTGGCCTTTTCACTTTTATTGACTTAATTTATAGATTTTTTTTTAATTTTACAAAGGTCAGTGTTTTTTGTATTTTCTATTTCAGTTCTTTTTAATTTTTTTCTTTGTCATCAGTCTGTGACTATATCTTTAGTTTGACATATAAAATGTTCAACCTACTTTTTTTCTGTAATTTTTCTCCCACCAGTGAAAATTTAACTCTTAAAAAAAAAACCCTGGAGATAAATTTGGTTAATTCAGCAGGTTGTTTCCATTTTTAAAAGAATAGGTGGTACACTTACTGCCATCTGGTGGAGCATTTTAGAGGAAAGCGAAATTGCAACTAGATTAGTTAAAACATTAAAAATGCCTAACAAGGTAAAATCCCCTCACTGAATCAGTATATTCATTTAGCTGGAACCATGTAAAATGGATCCAGGCCTGTCTGAAACTTCAATTAATCTAAACCAAAGAAATAAGTAGTATTTAACCACATTCTCTTCTTTTAGGTATTAATTTATTGTCCCAGTGCACATGGCAATATTTATGAGTTTTGGTTTTTTTTTCTGCTTAGACATGGAGGTAAAAGTCAGGAAAACCTAAACTAAAAAGTTTCTAGCTTAGATTTAATTTTTTTAATTTTATGTATTAATGTTTATACTTGGGGAATTATCTTTGATTTAATTTTTTTCTTTTAATAACTCTCATGAATTTTATAGGTTGGTCTATTTAGCATTACAACAAATAAAAATCAGGTAAATTTATCTTGTTGTTTCCTTCCTCGAGTTTCCCTTTCTTTCCAAGTATTTTTTTTATTATTCCTCTTTATTGTTCATGAGTAAATAGTGAAGAATCTAGTCCCAATTTTGCCATCTTCCTGCTAACCATCCCAAGAAAGCAATTGTACCTTTTATTCTCAGAGTACTCATCTGTAAAATGGTAGGGATTGACTCGTTTATATTAAGTGGCCTTTTCTAATTCTGAGACTCTGAAATTATGAACAAATTAATTTAAGTTTGTGTGGCCAGTTAAACCCAACAGAAGTGCCATTATCTTGCTCACAACACTGACAGGTAATAGAATTGCCCTGACTTCAATGCAGGCCGAGCAAGTAGCCTTCCCTTAGGTCATACCACATGGGCAACTGCCTGGTTCATTACTTAAATTTATTCCACATTTATTATTTATTTTATTTATCAATATAATGAACATGTGCTAGGTTTGGGGGACATAGTCTTAAATAAGTCAACACCACTGGAGATAGACAAGGAAACATATGACTACTATATAATTAAGTGATTCATCCATTTACTGGATGATCTGTAAAAATCATCTGGGATACTTGACACAACTGAGGATTCTCGGACTCTTCTCCCAAAGATTATAGTTCAGTCGCCTGGGGGTAAAACCACGAACCGGTGTTTTTCAGAAGCATCTCAGGTGGTCCTGAAGCAAGGTGCAGGGAACATTGGAAGAAAAGTTGAAGTAGTGGATGGATGTTATGAAAAGGTAAGTAGAAATGATAAAGAAACATAGAATGAGTGTTTAACTCAAGTGGAGGAACTCAGAAAGCTGATTAGGAGAAAAGCAAGAGAAGAATGAATCCAGGAAGAGGCTTAAAATTCCAAGCAAAGCAATGAAAATTCCAGATGGAAGAACTTGGCACTTGAAGAGGATAGCAAGCAGTTCAGTATTGCTAAAAGGTATAATTTGGGGAGAAAATTAACCACATATTTAGAAGTAAAGAAATTGTCAGAACATTTCAAAGCATTCATCTAATTTGGACAAAGTGTTCTGATCACAATATAATTCATTCAGAAAATCGTTAACTTATTTTATATACAACTGCATATGTCAGGAAATCTAAAACCCAGGAGTTTAAATAATTCATAGTTCAAAAAAGAAATCATAAGAAAGATAAGGAATAACAAAACTGAACTCTAATAAAAAATGCTACATGTTGAAACTAGTGGGAAATAGCTAAAATAGCACTTAGAAAAAAAATAAGCCAAAAGAATAGAAGAAAAAAACAAATAACCCATTTGAGAAAAAATAAGGGTTGAAATATTTATAAAAATTTCAAATCCAAAGATAAAAAATGAAGAGATTTTCATCAGCATTAGTTATTAGGTAATTTCCAACAATAATGAGGTAATACCAATACTGCTAAAATGAAAAATACTCACAATGCTGATGGGCACTTAGGTTGCTTCCAGCACTTGGCTATTGTAAATTGTGCTGCTATGAACATTGGGGCACATAGGTTCTTTTGGATTTGTGTTTCAGGGTTCTTAGGATATAATCCTAGCAGTGAAATTGCTGGGTCAAAAGGCAGTTCCATTTTTAGTTTTCTGAGAAAATTCCATACTGTTTTCCATAGTGGTTGTAACAGTCTGTAATCCCACCAACAGTGCACTAGGGTTCCCTTTTCTCTACAACCTCTCCAACACTTGTTGTTTGTTGCTTTGTTTATGATGGCCATTCTGACCTGTGTGAAGTGGTATGTCATTGTGGTTTTAATTTGCATCTCTCTGATAGCTAGCAATACTGAGCATCTTTTCATGTGTCTCTGGATCCTCTGTATGTCCTCCTAGGAGAAGTGTCTGTTCAAGTTCTTTGCCCATCAGTAAATGAATGGATCAAAAAACTATGGTACATTTACACAGTGGAATTCTATGCAGCAGAAAGAAAGAAGGAGCTCCTACCCTTTGTGACAGCATGGATAGAACTGGAAAGCATTGCTAAGCGAAATAAGCCTGGCAGTAAAAGACAAATACCGTATAATCTCATCTTTAATAGGAGCCTAATTAATAAAACAAACAAACAAGCAAAATATAACCAAAGACATTGAAATTGAGAATAGGCCGACAGTGACCAGAGGGGAAAGGGGAGGGAATTTCAGGAGGAAAGGGGAAGGGTTTGCAGGAACAAATATAAAGGACACATGGACAATAACAATGGCAAGTAGAAATGGGAGAGAGGTGGGGAGGGCTGTGGGGGTGGGCTGGGATGGGGGTAAAAGGCAGAAAACTGTACTTGAACAACAATAAAAACAAAATAAAATTTAAAAATAAATAAATAAATAAAAATACTGACAATAAATGGGTGAATAAAATTGACAAAGTCATTGTGTTGAAAATCTGACTTGCACACTTTATTGCATATAAATTGTATCTGAATTTAAAATGGCTTTACAAAAAAGTTTTATAATTACTAAGGTAAGTTGGGAAAAGCTGCTTTTTTCATTCATGTCTGAAATGAGAACTTTCACTTTTACCATTTAATATATGACAGCATTTCTCTGCACTATTAACATCGATAGTGGTAACAATAATAATAGTACAGATAGTAAAGTGAGAGTACTTTGGGTTCATATAAAACATGTCTTATCTTTCTTGATGGTGTAGTCAGTTCTGTAGCTGGATCTGACATTAGGGAAGTGTTCTTATTATAACTTAGGTTGTGGACATCTCCAAGGTGAGCATGGTCAATACAGGAATCTTTTTGTTGCTCATAAATTAAAATGTCTGTCCTTCCACAAAATGATTCCACAAGAAAGAAGCAACATTAATTTCCAGTTTTCCTCCTCAAAAGATAAGCCCACCATTCAGGAAAAAAAAATAAGTTCAATGTATAACAGAGAACTCAATTTGTTGTGAATTATACAACTAAAACTCTTTAAATTATTTTTGTTTTTATTTGTCTCCTAGAAGAAGGAGTTCTCAGAGTAGGAAATCCAGGACAGGTAAAGCGGTGCCTTGATGCCAGTAGATGCTCTTTCTCTTTCCACTCTGCCTGTGATTAGATTCTTCAAGCATGTCTCCTCAGGGCTGAAAAACAGCTGCTCCTCCTCTACCATCACATCAGGGCTCCACGCAGAAAGAATGAAGGGGGCAAAGAGCCAAAGGTGTTTGCAAATATGCTTTCAAAGAGCTTTCAGAAAAGTCACACATGACGACTTCCACTTATATCTCGTTAGTCAGGAGGATGTCACTGGCCTGCAAGAGAGGCTGGGAATTTCTTTAAGTCAGGAAACACTTGCTATCACAGCAACAATTGGAGTTCTCATGGTAAGGGATAAAGGAATTATTTAATGGGCAACAAAGTGTCTGCTACAGGCTTTCTTCCCTGCGATCAGTGGAGGGCTTTTGTTGACTGGCTGTCTTATACTGAAGATATATCTGTTTACAAAATTTTAATCCAATTAGCTGGTTTTTTTTCATCTTTGTAGACCTAGAGATTAATCCAACTATGCCTACAGTAAGCTTTGCTTTTCTTTGGTGTAAATTTTGAAGAAAAGTGAAAGATTTTTTTTCCAGGTGCAGAATAGCTGAAGTTTCTCTTCATCTAATGTCAAGATTATATTTCTTTAGATTTTCCTAATCTTGACCTACAATATATTAAAGAAGAGTATTTCCTTTGTTTCCAAGAAATAATACATTAGGTTTCACCTACCTAAGGCTTTTAAATATATGTCTGAATGTGCCTACTCAAAATGATAATTAATCAAAAAACTTCACAAACACTAATTATCTAATATCACTTTACATTACTTTTTTTATATAAGCATGGGTTAAATGGCATCCTAGGATAATCATCAGTGAGAAATTTTAACCTAAAATTTCTTACTTTGTCTTAAAAAAAGAATTAATTTAATTTGTCAGTCAATAGCTGGTAAAGTTTACTTTAAAGATGATAAACGTTTTCAAAAACAACTGTGATTCTTTAGAACAAATTTAGATGCAATTAGAAACAACAGGGAATATGGAAGAATTGCTGTCAAATGAATAAAGTCATGATAAAAGAGAAACCTAGAAAATTGGAATTTTATTCTTTATTTCTCTACTCTGATTTTCTAAGAAATTTACTTGGACACTGCATACTGTCAAAAACATTCAGATGACAAAGGAAAAATGTTTTGCTATCTTTTAGGTGCAGCTTTCACTGACATATACGTCAATTTTATATGCACTAAGAAAAGAAATCTCTGTTTCCTACCCACTCTGAAGAGAGATTTTCCATTAGTTTGAATTCTTTAGTCAAATTGATTCCATTGCATAAACATTATACAACTTCACCATGGGAAAAAGGATTTTTATTGTCACCATTTTAGACCCCTTTTAACTCCCTGTCCAAAAACAAAAAACAGCTTTCCAACTGAAGCAAGTTTGGAGTAATTGTAATAATAGAGGCTTAACTAGGAATAGATGAAAAGAAAAAATAAAAGGAAATAGAATTAATGCTTATTGAGTTATGCTAGTGACACACCAGGCCCTTTCATGAATTTCATGTGGAGAATGCTGATTTCAGAGTCAGAATCTGGTTTCAAGACCGAGTTCTGTCATTCACGAAGTTTGAGATGCTAGACGAACACACATGGATGCCTGGGCCTCATGTTTCTATTTACGAAAATGATCCATTCTTTTCAGGGATGATCTGACCGAGCCTCTCAAAGCAAGGCCACCAGTTGGATTTGCACTCAGCCATAGCCGAACTGAACCCTTGGACTGAGACATCACACCTAAATCCTACAGAAACTCATGAGGTTTTACTCGGCTCCAAGGCAAACCAGGCTTGAATAAACGATCCACTAGAGTCAATAGCTTTGCCAGTAGACTAAATAAAAATTATACATGCCATTTACTTAGCATATACTTTTTTTCTAGGCACTGGAATTTTCATACAGTATCTCAAATCTGCAGAACAAAACCTCAAAAGCGGGCATTACGAGTTCTATTAGAGGAAACAGTTCTCAGAGAGGTTAAGCATTTGTCCATGGCCAAGGGATTGTTAAATGTCAGAGATGAGATCTGAATCCAGATCTGCTGAACTTCAAAGCCCAGGCTCGCTCTTTCACAGGTTTAAGCCTGTAGCTTGGTGGGGTGTTGGGTTGCTAGTTGGTCATTTCCCAGGCAACAAGGCCTCTGGCAAAATTGGAATTCTGTAGGTTTTCCCAATTGGTATAAAACTTTTGGAGAATTGTGGAAGAGTATAATGAAAACACAAGCATAAACTTCTTTAGGAAAACCAAAATGCTTCCTCAAATGGAATATAGGCAATGGACTATGGATGAGCTAACATTTGTGCTGGGCCTGGAGGGAAAAGTAGGCTGGGCAGACAGGACGAGAAGTAGAGGCAGATGGGAACGTTGGATGTGTTCAGGAGACACTGAAATGCAGTTACCCACGGAGTGTAGAGGGAGTTGTAGCTGAGCTGGGCAACAATACTCAAGGAAAGCATGGCAAGGCGAGACTGGGCCTGTGCCAGTTCGGTCCCAAGCCCTCTGCTAGATTCTTCCAGTTAACATTTCAAGATCCTTGAGTAGAGTGGGGCCTGTCAAGACAAAGGTTGTATGTTTGAATTATTTGACGATGAAGACCACTTAAATATTTTGAGCAGAATGTAACCACATTAGTGCCAGGTTTTAGAGAGATTACTCTGTCAGTCCTGAGACAAATCTATTAATCATTTAGGGAAAAGTTTAAAGTCCTGTTCAAGTTAAACAGAGCCCTAATCCATGGATGCACGTCAATACTTTGGATATATAAGTACTTTCCTCCATCACACCTCCCAAGCAATAATTTGCATTTTTTTCATTTTTAAAGCTATTTATTTACTTTTAATTTATGACAATAATTTGAATGAATAACAATAGCTAGTATTTTCTGAGAGATTATTCAATATATATGTACTGGGGCCTATTCTAAGTGCCTTATGTACAGTTACTCTTGTATGTAAAGGTAGGCAGTGGTCCTACTTGATGGAAATAGAAGCTGAGGTTTGGACAGGATAAGGCAGGTGCCCAAGGCTGCACAGTTGGTAAGTGCTGGGGCTGGCATTTGTACTCCGCTGTGAATCCAGAGATTTATCTCCTAACCGCAGTGGTTCAAAGGAACAGGCCAACTAAAGATATGCCCTGCCATTTTGAGAAAGCCTTTACTCCTTTTTAGTGAAGTTGAAAAGTTGGCTTTTGAGACTTGGCTAGTAAATGAACTAACATAATGTTAAGGGCATCCCTGATATCAGTCAGACTGCTGGAGATAACTCTTTAGGTAAAGGGCCAATAAAATGGCCCCACTAAGGAGGAAGAAAACTTCAAAGCTCTATTTAAAGGAGGTCCAGGGAGAATCGCTTTGAAAAGAGGAAGTGGGGCCAAATGTATCAGCGAAGCACATCAAATACCCACTGTGCTTCCAAAAATCAAGATCCAGCTGAAATTGCTGAGGAGAATTATGGAGGGATCTCGGTGCCAGTGGCTGGCAGGTACAGCAATGTGGCAAGATAAGGTGAGAATGTGTTGGCAGGACTGACTCATTCTGCTCCCTGGTGCAGCTATTCTGAGCTTCAAGAAAAGGTTTAATCATTACACTCAATTTGCTGCTAAGGTGACTGTTGAGAGTCGAGGATAATTACAACAGGACCTCAAGTCTTAGTGTTGAGTAGCCTCTTAAGTGGCATTATCTGCAGTGTCTGTGGTTTTATGCACAGCTGTGGAGGCCACAGTGTTCCCGTTGTACTTCCTGTGACTAGGAAACATCGGAAGTTTCTTTCAGGTGGATTTACGAGGTGTCAGCCTTTTGGTGAATTCACCACTGGTCCAGTTTCTGAGGGTTGACTTATAAGTCAGAATTCAGTTATTAATTTTAAAACATCAATTCCTTTTTTTTTCAATGATTTAGAATATAAATAATGGGAAGTTGGGTGGCAGTGTGGAGAGAACAGATGGTCTAAATTTAGACAAACCTATTTCTCAGAACCTAATTTAGGTCGACGACTTTGAACAACATCTTAACAGCTCTGAGTCACTGTTTCCTCTGGGAAATGGAGATGATATCGAGTGCTAAGGTTAGTTTGATTCCGGAGTACTCAGCCCAAGGGCAAGAGGCACTGGGTTGGGATAAACATCAGAGGCTGCTAAGGCTGGGTGGTCTAAAACACAGGGTTCTAGGAGAAGTAGCTGTCCAGGTATGGGCTAAGCTGGGGGCATTTCCAGGAGTCTCGATCTGGTGGCTGAACCATTGCAGTTTCAGAAGGACCTCTCCATAGGAGAAAACCTTAGACTGTAGTATTCTTCACCTCAAACTACAGAATTGTCACAACATTAAATATGGGCTCTGATTGAATGTCATTGAGTTCAAGGTGTGGCCCCAGGGACAGAAGAGTGGCAACATGAGACAGAATAGCCAGAGCAATTTCAGATGGAATGCTGTGCACTGGACCATGTGTTATAGTCATTATCATCATTATCATCATCATCATCATCATCGTTGTCACTGGAGGAGATCCCCTGGCACATCTCGCCCAACCCCCAACATTTGACCCTAATTCCTGCTGTATGAAAAAACAAAGTTATTATTCTTCCTGATGTTTCGGCCAACTGTCAAAAACAAAGTCAGGGATGCAAGGCAGGGTCTATCAACATCAGGATAAAAAATACTAATGAGACTCTAGGTGAGTTTTGCAAAGTACCTCAGCTTCACAAAGAGTGTCTCTTACTAATGCCAAGTAAGGTGTCAGCTATGTGTTTAGATTTAAATAGTGTTGGTCCTGCATCCTCTCCCAATCTCTCAGCCTATGGAAGTCAAACGCCAAGATTTCCCCAAACTCCTTGCTCTACTTTTAACAGGATCCTTTTCCTACCTCCTTCCTTTCCTTGCTTCCTTCCTTTTCCCTTCCTTCTCTTTCCTTTTTTATTTTATCATGATGGTCAAGTTTAACAAACACTAGCCCACACAAATACTCTCAAACAAAGTGATCATGACCTTGGTAGACTTTACTAGTGATTTTTGGAAATAAGTGAGAAGAGAGGTTCACATAATTGCTTTGGGGAAAACAAAAGGCATAATGGATACTCGTCTCATTTCTGGAGATTTCATTATTTCTCTCTTCCTCCACGCTTCTCTTTGCTCTTTATTTGGAACAGGGGTACAAGCTTCACAAATCACTCCTTTCTCAGGCAAAATAGTTCTTTCCCACATCAATTATAAGGTCATTTGCTGATATTCGCACCTTCTGCTAACTTCTCATGTTAAGGGAACATTAAGTAGTTTTTTGAGCACCATTTTCTCCCTAAAGGAAATTCTTATGCAACAAGTAAAGAGAGTAAAACAAATTTGACTTTATGTACTAGTGACCAAGATACTGGTGCTTAATGATTCAGAATCTCTCTTGAATGGTGCTAAGTAAATACTTTCTAGGTTTTTTTCTTTTTTTTTTTTTGAAAAGCCAATTCCATTCTTTTCTTCATTCCAGCAAAATAAAAAAAAAGAGGCTTTACTAGTCTAATGTTGCCTAATGACAATCAAGTTTCAAACAGTCAAGTTTAACTGTCCTTATATTCACTGTATTTCAGATGGGAGTCTTAACATGTAGATTTCAGAAGATACACCATTCTCATCAGCAATGCTTTTACTATATCTATTAGAATAATATCCTTTCTAGAATAAATTCCAGGAGACCAGCATTTCTTCAATCTTGTTCTGTGTCTGATTTGGTTTCTAACAACAAATTTTTAACCTTCTCTCTCAACTGAGAATGGCCCTTCTATAAAACTGGTGGTTCCCTGTGTCCTAGACATTGTTTCCAGGAAGTATTTTGACAATAACTTTTGGTCAAGTTAATTGTTTCTGTCAGTCCTAATAGAAGGTCAGTGGACAGTGATTCAGAAATGTCACTTTTGATTTTTTGTGCAAAAAACAGTGATTAGTATAACCAAAATTTCTGATGTGACTCTGCCAAAAACAGGTGGTCTCTATGTAACAATAAAGTTGTGTGATATGTCCCATCATGATGCTAGCCAACTGAATTTTTTTAGAATAAAAATTACCTTATTTGACCATATTAAAAACAAACACATTTTGTAACTGAATTAGTATCCAGGTATTGAAGCAAGGAAAAGGAAAATAAGAAATAAATAAAGTAGCCAGTGGGTTAGAACAAAAGTGAAGTATATTGATCATATATGTTTAAAGTTTAAACATAAACATAAAGTTTAAGCAAAAATTAAGGCTTTTTATAGTTTTCTTCTGGTATATACCTGGAGATCTTTTTGGTGATTTCAAATAGCTCAAATAATTTGCATGTATTGTTTACCCTGGTACACCCTGGTACTCCCTGGAGTTGGGAAAAAGTTGATGTAACATCACAAAAGGAAATATGAATGTAACATGGAAAACTGCTCACACATGTCCCGATAATTTGCTGCTGACAATGCCCCAGGGTGAAAACAATCCTTTCTTGTCATCACTGTCATCTGGATGGTACATTCACAGGCCAAAACTTTGTTGGTCTATATTTTAGGGTGGGGAGGGGTGTCTCAGCACATTAAATAGAAGAAATTGTTCATTGTTTAGTGGTAGATTACCTCACTGGTGGTAAAAAGTTATGAAAAAGTTCACATGCTGAATCATGCATAACTTTTTCTCTACAATTCCTAAAATAATAAAGAAATATCAGCAGTAATATAATAACTTGAACATACAGAGCTTGATTTAAACAATCATTTCTATACATAAAACAAATTCCTGCTATTTATTCTAATAATGGGGCCAAAGCTGTGCTGCATTATGAGCTATTCTGTAGGGGAGAAATGAATTTGAGCAGGAGCAGGTTGTGGGCTGGGGCAGGATGGGGAAATCTAACTAAGATAATAAGGCTGTTTGCTTCCTTCTTGCCTCTTCGGAAAGAACCAGAAGACCAAGTCATTGGGTACATGGGAACCTGGAATTCCTGCCCTGCTGTTATGATCCTAGGAGATAAGTGTTACACAGCTGTCCTTCTGGAAAGAGTTCTTTTTAGGGTCAGCTAGTGCCTGCCAGGTTTTTATGAAGGAAGGGTGGTAGAAGCTGATACCAAGAACTGTGAGAAGAGTTCTTGTTGAGATGAGCACAAAGAAGAAGGACCCAAAGCCTCAGCTAAACCCAAGCTAACTAGCTGAACCCTCAGAGCTGGTCTCTAACCCTGCAGAGAGCTCGATAGTCACAGAAATCAAGGATCTTGGTAGATAGACAATTGAGACTGGTTCTGTGTATGAAATTGGGTAGATAGGGAGCTCCAGCTTGTTGCCCATACAAAAACATTTCTGTCTGATCCTCAAGAATATTTGCAGACCCAGGACACTCATTTGGAGGGCCTCCTAATATACCAAGGGCCTGCATTCCAGTGGCTCAGAGCTTGAGTGGGAAATAACAGTGCAGGCATCTAGATCCAGGCTGTAGATACCAGGGAACTACAACGGTTCTGATACAGCTCTCCTGGGTTATTTGAATGGATTGCAAATTAAGTTATGTACTTCTAAAAATTAAATGGTGAAAAGGTGAATCATTAGATTTAGCCTAGGTTGCAATATCATGTTTATATGGGATTTTTGTTCTTTTTCTTTTTGATCCTAAAGAAAAGTAAAGAATATACTTCCTTCTTGTCCCTGGGTTGGATTCCTTAAGTGCCAGGTGAACAACTTATAAGGTAGGAAGAAATATGTTATTGCAACCAAAACATCCTGCATTACTACCTGGGATACCAAATAAAATTACATTATTTTTCATATTTACACTAGATGATTCTGAGCCCCTCTACCACCTGTTGCAAGACCATTTTTTTCTTTGTTTGGGATCTCTCTCTTTGAATAACTGCAACAACCTCAGGGGTATGTTTTTAGTCCCAAGTTATTCCAAGGGTCAGGCTGGTCATTGTTCTATCTTTTACTATATAGCTGCCACATAGGATCCATAAAATTCACCTGGTCCTGCCATCTTAATGTCTGCCTTGTCTACTGAAGGACAATCTGCCTCAAACAGAGCAGGTATCTCAACATTGACCTTGTAACCCAGTAAAATGAAATAATCTTTGGCATCTCTTGAGGTGCATTCTTTGCCAAATCACTTTCAACAGGAGGAATGAGGCATAACATAGACATGGGTGTATTAGTTTCCTGGGGCTGCTATAACAAATGAAGACAAACCAGGCAGCTTAGAACAATAGTTCCAGAGGCGAGAAGTAAGGTATTGGCATGGCCAGACTCTCTTAAGGCTCTGAGGGAGGATCATTCTTTGCCTCTTCCTAGGTTCTGGTGTTGCTGATGATCCTTGGCATTTGTTGGCTTGTTGATTTGTAGATGCATGACTCTAGTCTCTGCCTTCATCACCAAATGTCGTTTGTGTGTGTGTGTGTGTGTGTGGGTGTGTGTGTTTCTGTGTTCAAATTTCCCTTATAAGAACATTATTTTTTTGGATTAGGGCCTATTCTATTCTAGTATGAACTCTTCTTAACTTGATTCATCTACAAAACTTCTATTTCTAAATAAGGTCACATTTACAGGTCTGAGGGGTTAGGCCTTCAACATATGTTTTTTTGGACACAATTTAACCTGTAATACTTGAACCCCTGTGCTATCCCCCAATTTATGTTTTTCCCATGAGCAAAATACATTCATCCTATTTCAACATCTCTAAGAGTCTTAACCCTTCCAGCACTATGGAATCATTTTTTTTTACCCCTTCTATGTGCAATACTTCACTTGTTAGTGGCCTGGGCTCTAGACTCACTCTTCAGTCACCTGGGTCTTTGAATATACATGCAAACACATACACACAAAGAAACTATTTTTCCCCAGATATGTTTCCCAGGTACAAGTTGAAATACTAAACATCACAATTAGTGCTTAGAAGCAGAGTCTGTGAAGAGTGAGTGGGAACAAATTGGCAGAGAGATAAAGAGAGAGGGCCCTGAAAGGCCTTCTCTTCATGGATACTGGGATTTTAAAAAAGTTTTTTTACAAACTTAGTCCAGGCTGTTCTCAGCTTTTCAGGGGCACAACCCTGGAAATCTTGGCAGCTATTTCAATGGAAGAGGGTCCACTGACTTGCTCTGAACAACACAGCCCACCTCCCTCTGACACTGAGCTCTGACTCCCACTTGAGAGTCCCCAGCCCTTCCCTCCTCCTTTTGCCAGCAACGGCATTTTTGCTTCAACTTTCCTTCTGATCTGTATCCAGCTCTAATGTTTATTATTTGATTTGCTCCATGATTTCAGCTTCACAACATAGAGCTTCATTGATCTCCTGATTTCCTCCATCTTCCAAAGGACAGTCCAATTCAAATGACTCCTTTCAGCATGATATCTTCTCTCCACGTCTGTCCATGCAGCACAATAGACTCTTCTGTGGGCAGGGAATTAACCTCTCAAGTTGGACGCCAGCCATACTACATCCTTATAAGAGGCATGCCTATGTTCTACAGGCTGTGCAAATTTAAACAACATACTGAAAACAAAATCTTAGCCCATTTGAATTAAGGAAGTAGTTTATTTCCTTAATCACATAGTGCAACACTGTACCATATACCTTTCTGTGAAGATAAAAATGTACTATTTCTTTAGTAGTCAATTCAATAACCACTAGCCACATGTGACTACTGAGTACTTGAAATGTAGCTAGTGTGACGGAAAAACTAAATTTCCAATTTTATTTCATTTTAGTTAATTTGCATTTAAATTTAAATAGCAACTTGTACCTGGTAGCTACTTTGTTGGATAGGCACTGAATTGCTCTATACCTTTATATTCTGTGGCAGAGGAAGAGTTAAACTGTCAGGAGTAAATTAAAACATGAATTCATCAAAGCAAATTCATGTTTTATAATAAGAACGTTATAGGATCTTAATGGAAAAAGAAAAAAAAGGTGATGAACTTGGATATGGAAGTGTAGCTGGGTAGCTCCTGGGCAATGAGTGAGACTTCTCATCATTCATGTGTGGTTGGACATTAATATCTCCATCTTCTGTCTCCAGGCACACTCGGGAGGTGTGCCTGGAAAAGTTGACAAAGGTCAAAGTGCTTGAAGCTTATTCCCTGAAATTTCCCAGGAACTGGGTGAGATCCTGGCAAACCTGAAGGCCTAGTCTTTCCAAATGAGTAGCTCAGCCACTTGATAAAATGACTTGGCTCTTATCTTAAGCTACTGCAGCAGTAAGAGGTAGATTAAAAATTATGTTGGCATTTTGGAATTGTCTCTTTTAATTTCTCTGAGTCCAATTTAAAGTTTTCTTCAGATAAATTGCTTCATTAGCATCCATGGGCAAAATGTTGTTCAGACTTTAAAAATAGAAGATGTCCATGTTGAGGTAATCTATCTGATTGGGAGATCATCTTGCTCCTGAACTGCAAATCCAAGGAGAGCAAAGAAAAAGCCAGTAGTTATGCAGAGAGTCGCATTATTTGACTCCAGGGAGTGTCTCCATCATTATTCCTGGGAGGAAGTATTTTCTTATGCCACCCAAAGATGAGAGACTTTATGGAGAACCTTAATCAGTTTGATTCACCTTTAAGATGTTAGGGCTTCTGAGTTCCATATGGTTCTGTGGTCATCAAGAAATTCTTGCACAGAAATATATTAATTAAAGTATCTGAATCTGGAATTCATGTAATTTACTCGCCTATCTGATGGGATGGCTCTACAGAAGATGTAGTTGTGGACAAGGAAAAAGAAATAGGTAAATTGAGAAGGAATTTGAAACATAAAGAACTAATATTTAAATGCAATTGAAAATAAAGTAATATAACAACAAAACCCTTGGTCTTTCTCACTTCTGAATTCCCCCTTGATGACCAAGCAATCTCTAGCCTGTGTGGTTTTGAACGTCCATGAATTTCCATATTTTCTTTTGAGTGTTTCCAAAACAGTTTCTTTACACTATGTTTGTAAATAAAATCCTGACTTTCATCAGATAGGAATCAACTCCACTAAGATGTAAATTTTGGGCAATTTGCTTTATTAAAACAGAATCCCAACTCTGTGTGTCTGTGCTGTGTAGCAAAAGAAACAAGGCCTCTCTTTCTCCTCTCCCTATCCCTCTCCCCACCTCTCCCTCCCCTCCCAATCTCCCTCCCTCCCTTCTTTCTCCTTCATTCCCTCCCTCCCTCACTGCCTTCCTCCCTCCTTTTCTTTCTCCCTGTCCTATAGCTTTCTGCAATTGGGTAGAAATTATAAAAAGATTGTTAGAGAAAATGCAGTGTTTTAGTATGTAACTTTCAAAATACTTGTGAAACCTTCTATTGCCAAGCCAGACTTGAGCAGGAGCACTGCCTGATCTACACGGTGAGGTGAGAGTCGCCTGCTTATGAGACCTTCCTCCTCTGTTGCCCATTCCTTCCTTCCTACTCTCTCTGGGACAAAAATGCTTTTCTTTTACTTCCTATGTTTTTATTTACCTTCTTAAGCCCTTTACTTTGCATAGAGATGAGGAGATGTTTTACTGTTCATATCACTGTCACTTGCCAGGGAACTGATTTATCATATGTGACACTAGAAAAAAATAAAACACTAATTTATATTCATGAAGTTCCTCTTTGTGCTTTCTAAACAGATACAATACAATCTGTCTAACCTCTCCAGGACATTCCTGAGACCTGCCATTTTGTGACGTTTTCTTTCCAACATAAGTAGGAGAAAAATAGTATATGAAAGGTGAAACAATTACAAATAAATTAAATTGAATATTTTTCAGAAAAATGAAAATTAGAAGAAATTACTAAGTGATGTTTCAGTTTCTACTGAAACATGAAACATGATGTATATTCCATACATCAGTAGATGGAACAGAAGATGCTGGTCTGAAACTTGAGGATTCTCACAATACATCCATCTCTTAAGTGCCAATGAATATTTGTATTGACAAAAGAGGAAAAAAGAACAGACACTCACCTGTAATAACTAGGCACATTCAACTAAAGAAACCTGCAGAAACCCTCACCTATAAACATACAACATACCGAATCTTTCTCTTTTTAGATATCCTATAAATTTTTACCATATCACATATCTCAACTAAGCCAAAAAACCCACATTTGTCTATTTAAGGTTTCATTCTTTTAATTAATGCCATAACATTCAATATCTCCCTGTGAAACCTAATGGGATCAAATAATTGAAACATCACTTTCTTAGAACAAGCTTCCCTAAGCTCCTAGATTTGGCCGGGATCCCCTGTCATGTTCTTTTGACGCCCTCTACACTTCCCTTTCATAGACCTTGTGCAAGCGCAGTGTGGGCAGACCTCTCCTTCTGTCAGACCCAGCTCCGTGGTGGAGCTTCCCGTGATCCTGACCCGCACTGTGCACCCGGGGCTGACCACCAGACCTCCCTGATGCACGTACTGTACTTGCTCAAAAGATATGCTGATTATTGAGTTGTGATTTTGACAATCACCTTTAATACATTTCAAGTTTCCATAAGAATAGAGGGATGGCTTCCTCTGAAGGGGCTTGGCTTTGGGGTGAATCTACTAAGCTGGGCCATCACAGCATTGGATTTTGGTAAGGGCCCAGGGCGAGCTTCCTTTGTATTTACAGTTATAACCTGGAATTTAAAATGGTGAGTGAAGTGTAACTAAAGTATTTGTGTAATGAGAAAACAATTAGATTTACTCTGAGACTAAGCTAATTCTTCTTCCACCAGACAGTAAAAACTGAGCGAAATAGAAACGCTTTCTGACCTGGAGCTGAGAGCACTCATTGACCACCAGCTGAGCACTAGCTGAAAGCTTCCAGGTTGAAATCTGACACTGAACAATTTCCTGTCTCCGCAGAGCGGAACCAAGCAAACTGAAACAGGGTAGGAAACCTTTTTGAGGGTGAGCTTGGAGAACAGCCTGTTGGTTAAAATACCAAAGTGGCTGCTGAGACTCGTCTTTTGGAGTGTTGAATGCTGGCTCTCTTAAAATACAACTCTAAGAAGCCTGCTGATCAGACAAATCTGAGATTATTATTCACAAAGTCAAGGAGGAGAGAGGGCAAAATCAAGATATTTTTGAAGCTTTGGAGTCTGGTTTAAGGGTTAAGATTGAGTAAGAATCATGATATAACTAAAAAATAATGTTATCATCAACATGGGAATAGTGAAATCCAAGGTATGTAAATAATTTAATTGTCAGTGGATGAATGGATCAAAAAAATGTGATCTACAAATAAAATATGAATCAGTTTTAAAAAAGAAGGAAAATCTTGCCAATTGTGACAACATGGATGGATCTTGATGGCATTATATTAAGTGAGATAAACCAGACAGAGAAAACCAAATACTGCATGGTACCTTGTATATGTGGTATCTTTTTAAAAAGCTGAACTCATAGAAACAGAGAGTACAAAATAGTTACCGGGGTCTGAGAAGGTGGGAGAAATTGGGACAGATTAGTAAAAGGTATACATTTCAGATAAATGATGTCCGAGGATCTACTCTATAATGTGGTAACTATAGTTGATAACACTGTATTGTGTAATTGAAATTGGCTGAAAGAGAACTTAAACATCCCCATTAAAAAGGGAGGATAAATATGTGAGGTGATAGATGTGTTATTTAGCTTTATAGGAAAATCCCTTCACAATGTATCCAGATATCAAATCATCTTATTGTGTTCTTTAAGTATGACATTATTTTTCACTATTTCTCTATAAAGCTGAGAGAAACAAAATTGGTGGGTATAGCAAGGCAAGGATTTTATGGTAAGTTTTTCAAGAGTCTTGCAGAGTAAATAGTCATTTGATACTATCTATTGAAAAGCTGGACAGTGTGATATTAGGTAAAACGGAATGTTGGAGAAATTTCTAAAATGGACAAGGAAATTACGTGCATGGACCAGAGATTCCTGGAACAGTAAAGTCCTGTTGATGACAACAGTGGGTTAGTTCCTGTTAAAAGTGGACGGTGACCTGCACGGGTGTCAGTGTTTTCAGGTCTCTGCACTCTTCTTGATCTCCAGTGTTCTTCTGTCTTAGCAAAAGAAGACCCCCTGGAGAAGCCTGGGGAAATAATGGTTCGTTAGCACAAAACTGTAAAAGTCAGCAGTGGGAGAGGGGTGTGATATCCTTTAACCTACCGACTCCATCATGAGCAAGACTTGCTGCTTATCCTGTACTTCAGGGTAACCATTAGAGCTCACGAATTTAAATCCCCTCATTCTGAAATTTCTAATGAAATAACTATAAAGCAATAAATAAGTACTAAAGCAGAAAAAAAGATAAAAGGCAGATGCTACTTGTTTAATTCATGTACTTAGGGACTTCCAGAAATATTGGTGGGCAAAATAATTTGTAGTAGAACAGATAGCATAAATTTATCAGGTTAGCTCTTAATGCATTATGCATAGTATATACAACAGGCAGTATAATATTTCTGATAGGTATGTGGGGAAATGCTATTAAGCGGACCAGCTATAATCTGTTTTGCCTTATTATGTGCTTGGTTAAAAATGGTCATCCTCATAATCAAACGAATACCAGATGAAGGGGACATTGTGATTCCATTTTAAAACATAAAAATGTTTCTAATGAAATACTTATTTAATTTTTGGAAGAAAAATATTTCCACATGGCAAAATGCATTAAAATGCTAAGCAGAATTCTAAAAAGAAAGTCAGTATATCGAGGCCCCTCCATGGAATGAAAGGATAGGAAACCCTCCTGATCTGCTAAGGAGATAAGGAAAACACATTACAGCACTCAAGTTACAGAAGCTGTACAGGAGGAGCCCATGCCTGACCAACGGGAGTCAGATTATAGCAACAGCATGATCATTTATTTCAAGTGATTTGGAGAGAGCTGGACTGCCTGGGATATGGGTGCCGCAGCTCTCTTTTCTTGGCCCTTATAGGATCCTTCCTCTTCCTCCAAATGTTTCCTTCTGAGATGATGGCAATGAGCCCACACAGACCAGAGTCACCAACTCAAACAGGAACTCGATGTGACAGTGCAGTGGGCCCAGGTTAGACCACAGGGAGCGCTAAGGAATGGCGGTAACGGGGAACAGGAGCAGCAACGACTCAGATCTAGTTGATGGTCACTTTGTAGGAACATGTGTCAAATGGGCCAGAGGTTTCAACATTTCCAGAAATTCTGGCAAATCAGGTTTTTAAATAGTACTTTGTTACTTATAAAGCAAGTTTTTAATAGTCAAGACAATCCCACACATCTCCGGGTTGAACTTTGGCTTTGGGCCTCATCTTTTTTTAATAGTTAAATTCTAAAGACATAATAGCCAATATAATATCCACTTTGTTCCTTGTCCCTCTCATTATGCCAGAGAGAAGACTGTGAATGCCTTTGAACTTGAGAAACAAACTGCCACCTTAGCCTAAAGCATCCTTTACTAGTGATAATGGGATGTGTATTTCCATTGCTAGTGGCCCTTTGTTCTTTTAGCACAGAGGGTCCTTTAGTTCCCTGCTAAATGTTAGAATATCTCTGATTACACCTCATGGAGGTAAGTAGATCTAATCCATAAAAAGTTTCTGCTGAAACTGATTAACTAATGGACGATGAGGAGAAGCAAAGCTTCAGGAAAACAGTTCTACTGCATAAAAAAAAATACTTGTTTAAGTTGCAGATCCCCTGGCTACAGTGCAGAGATTCAGATTTTTAGAATCTAGAGAAGAGGCCAAATCGAAAGTTCAAAGAGCTCTCCTAGGTGATTCTCAAGTAGGTAGTTTTTCAGGAATAAACAAAACCAAAAACCTATGCAGTGATTCTCAAATTCTACTGTGCATGAGATCCCCCCAGAGGGCTTGTTATGAGACAAACTGCTAGTCCCCACCCCCAGAGTTCTGATTCAGTAGTTCTGGGGTGGGGCTCCAGTATTTGCATGTCTAGCATGCTCCCCATGTAATGCTGATGCTGCTGGTCCAGGCACCACACTGAATGCGGGCAGGTTATCTGGGTGGACCATTAGAGGCCTTGTGAAGAGTTCATAGAGCTGAAAGTGAGGATGGGACAGGCTGAAATAAGTTCATCTGCTTCATAATGTTGCCTTGGATCTGGTGCTAGAGGCTGAACTTAACTGCAGTTGTAGACTTTGCAGCTGGCTCTTTCACTTATTCATTCATTCATTCATTCATTCATTCATTCATTCATGTTGCCATGTGCCAGATACCACAATAGGCTTAGGTCTATAAATTATTTAGCTCTTATAAAATCACTCATTAATACTACAAATATCCATTGAGCTTCTGCCATTAAGAGGCAGGTCTCAGCTTCTAGGGAATCAGGAGCCAGCAACTTTTGGCTTCTCTGCTGTCGTTCGTATCAGAGATGGCTTGAAGAAAATATTGGCTCTTTCTGGGTAAACAAAAGAGAGCACGATAGAGCTGATTTGTTGTGTTATCCTGTGGGAATGATGTCTCGCACAGATCCCTGGAGCTCAGAGCGAGAGATACTTATGTCTGAACTATACTGACAGCTTCGGTCCTGTGGGCCCTGGGAGGACCCAAAGCACTTTCTTGTTACAAGGAACTAGGCTTCCCACTGTCACCTCATTCTTGGTAGAAGGACCCCAGACACACTTTTTCTAGAAACAGTGCCTTGCCAGTGAAGACAAATACACATGGGATGGGCTGTCAAGGCCTGCTCCCATGCAGCAATCCTGCGTTGTTTCCTAGAAAATCTGTCCCACGCTCCACGGGAGACCCGCCCTTTGTCTGTGTGCGCACTGTGGGTGAGAGGGCATGGTGGTCAGAAGCACAAATATCTCTAAAGTTATAGAGGCCTCCCCATATTACACCCATTGACAAGTAATTAATTTTTAACATAAGAGCAGGGTTGGAGGAGACCCGGGTTTCTCCTGGTAGCGCTCCATTGCTCTCTTGGATTTAGACCTCTTTTCACAAACTCGGTGCAATGATTATGAAGACAAAAAGGGACTCTGACCCAGTTTGGCTGTTTTTCCTTTTTCTTTCTCAGTTTCCTGAGTCTATCCATTTTTACAAAGCCTAAAAAGTACATTATTATCCAGGGAACAAATGTCAAAACTTTTAAATATGGTAAATGGATCGGTCACTTTGGCTTCAAAATATAGATCATTTCCTTGAGATAGCATTCTGGTTTTCTAATAATATATTTATTTTTTTAAATCACATCTGTTTAGCTAAGAATGCTTATACTGAAAATTCTCTCAGAACGGAAACTGGCTAATTCAGCTCTATATCTCTCCAATATTTGCATATGGTGGACACTCAGTGCATATCTGCTGAACACACAAAAGAGTGAGAAAATGAATGCATATTAGGGAGTATCGAGGCAACAGGCTCAGTGCAGTGTGGTGATGTCTTGAGATCTTGCAACAGAAGCCAGTGAGAAGCTGTTTTGGTCTTCCAGCATTCACCCCACTGCCTCTGCCAGAACCCTGCTGACCTTACTGTTATGTGCAGCTGCTTACTCTCAGTTACGAAGGTTGAGATTTGAAGAGTCCAGGAAAAAGTGAGCTGTATCCAGAATAATGCATATTTAATGTAAGTTGAAATTAAAACGAATTTATTGGGGAGGTAATCCTTTTCCTTCCGGGTGACAAATGTAAGAGGAAAATTTGATAAAAAAATGTAATTGGTAATCCTAGACTCAGGTAAAGATTTCCATAAAAACTCCAAATCCTATTAAAGTTGTTTTAGGGAAACATATGTATACTTTTTAATCCAGATATTTTAATTGACTTGATAAATTGAGTCTACCAGGAGGTGGTAAAATATTTTTAAGGCTGGAAGGAGGAATATTTAATTTCCTTATCGGCTCAGGAAACTATTTAAACTCAGAATGCTCATCCTTATGGCTGTATAATAGGATAATTTGACAGTAGTGGATATAAAAGCTTGCTAGTTCTAATAATTCTCTGTTCATCTTCTCTGCTGTATCTCATTTAGCAGACCACCCAGGCCTTGAGCTTTTGCGGCATCATCTAGTTCTGCCAATAATGCCTCTGAAATATCTCCCGGCCCCACTCCTCTCTGCCATTTCCTTTGGCCAAGTTTACATGTGCATCTCCTCCCTTCTTCTCCTCCACCTGCTGTTAGCGATCATTTTGAAATATAAGACAAATTACATCACTCCCTAACACCCTAAAATAGCTCTCCAATGCACAGAGTGAAGTTTGAACCCCATAGCGAAGTGCTCAGGGCCCCCGACAGCTCTGCTCCAACCACTCTTTCCAGACCCATCTTTCACCACCTCCCTCTACACACACAAACTCTTCCAGCCACACTTAACTGTTTACGGTCCTTCAGATTGTGAACGAGAAAGATGATAGAGTGCAGCTGTGAAGAGCAGGAGCTCTGGAGGCCTGTCGCCTGTGTCCAAAAGCCAGCTCTGTCATGATTGGATGACCTTGAATAAGATAAGTCACTTCCCCGAGTCTCAACTTTCTCATCTGTGAAACAAGAATAGTAGAACCTCCCTTGGAGGGATTATCGAGAGTTTAACAAGAGATGACATTTATAATATGCTTAGAACAGAGCGCATTAGTCACCATTGTCATCTTTCATGTTGCTGCTCATAACCCTCTCTTGGTGCCCGCAGGGGTCACACTCACCCTGCAGCAAACTGTTCCCTTCCCGCTTTGGAAAACAGCAAGGGAACTGATTATTCCTCTGAATTCTGGCACTCTGGTTGCCCTTACTTTGTGTGCCTCGAGTTGTAATGAGTATTGTGCTGTCTTCGTGTGCTCTTCCAGATGATGAACTCCTGGAAAATGGGAACACTGTGATCATTTTCCATCTGCTGGACCAGCCAGGGCTTTGCACCTGGAAAATGCTCACCGAATATTTGGTGAGACAGAAAAAACTTGTGTTTAAATGCACACGTTCAGGAAAATAATCTGATTAGAGACTACTACTCATTCACCTTATATAATACCTGATTCATTCATTCAACATTTATTTATTGAATGTCTGCTATTGCCAGTCATTGTTCTTGGTGCTGGGGATAGAGCAATTTCAAAAAACAGTTAAATCTTCTACCCTCAAAGAGCTTGTGTTCGAGCAGATGGAAACAGTTAATAAACAACATTAAGAAGCTGATAAGTGCTATAGGTTAAATGAAAACAGGAAGAGTAGATAAAACAGTGTTAGTTTACATTTGGGTGATCCAGGTAGACTGCATTCAGAGTGTGGCATTTGAGCAAGGACCTAGGAAAACTTGCAGCATTGAGGGAGAATCTTCAAAGCAGAGGGAATTGTGAACGCAAAGCTAAGTGGTAGAGCTTTCCTGGAGAGTTTAAGGACCAGCTATGCAGACCTGTGTATCTATCTATAAGGGGGCGACCCCATGAGAGAGTGGTAGAAGTGAGGTCAGATATGATTGGAACTGGATCTCATAGAACCTCTGGGATTCATGCTGACCTATGACTCTCCCCTATCCTCACCCCATCATAGGCTGCCTTAACATGAATGTCATTTCCATCAGAGAAAACTTTAGGCCCCAGTTCATAGTCTGCTTTCCTCTCCATCTTTCGAACACCAGTTCTATATGTTATCAAGAGCTGTGTGGACAAAACATCCTATCATTTGACAGCACAATTGGTCTCCTTGCCTCAAAATTACATTCCTCTGTTAAATGCTAAAGATACATCTTCTTCATTCTTTTTTGTTTGTTTGTAATAGATAAAAGATAGTATATTTATAATGTGGAAAAATCCATCTTCTCCATTCTTAATGGCAAGATGCCCCAATGTTGCTGGAAAAGAAGAAACACGCCTACCTCACCATGCCTAGTGATACCGCTTCGAATTCTTGGTGCCCAGCTTGGGCGGACTGTTAAACCTGCCCATTGATCTTACATTTCTCCTTTTTAAAAGTCTTGTTTTCCTTCCTTTCAAAGAGTCGAGGATGGCTTTCATTCAAAACAGAGAGGCTATTCTGCTTTTCATAGTAATTTTCATTTTTTTAAAGTTAACTTATTGTCACACCAGTACACGTACAACATAAAAATTTGAAAGGTTAAAACAAAGCATGCAGAATAAAAAGTAAGTCTTCTAAGGGCCTGTCCCTGCAATATCCAGTTCCCATTTTAGAAGATAATCATTTTCTCAAATTTCTTTTTTTTTAAATATTTTTTAAATTTATTTTTAGAGAGAGGGGAAGGGAGGGAGAAAGAGAAGGAGAGAAACCTCAATGTGTGGTTGCCTCTCATGTGCCCCCCCACACTGGGGACCTGGCCTACAACCCAGGCATGTGCCCTGACCAGAAATGGAACTGGTGACCTTTTCATTCACAGCCCACACTCAATCCACTGAGCGACACTAGCCAGGGCCCAAATTTCTTATGTCTGTATAGAGGTACACAGTAAAATATAGGTAAAAATTCTTGTGTGTGTCCAGAAAGACAACTTGGAGATGTGTGTGTGTTTTGGTGTATGCACACATTTGGTGGAATATTATACATACTACCGTGCTCCTTTTCACTTAGTATTATAATTTGGAGATTTTTTACTGTCAGTGTGTTTCTCGTGGTTTTCTGTCTCATGTTTTTCAAGGGCTGTATAATATTCCATTGCACACTTGCATCGTCCTTTATTGGATCACTGCCAAGGTGATGGACATTTAGGTTGTTTTCACCTTCTGCAGTTGCAAACTGTTCTGCCATGACAATCGTCCTATTTGTGTCATTCTCACAAAGCTAATAGCTGCAATAGCCATATGATGTTCCTAGAAGTAGAATTGCTGATTTAAAGTGCACAGGCATTTTAAATTTTGAAAATCATCTTAAATTTAGATAAACATTACCAAAATATCCTCCACAAAGTCTGTACCAATTTAACGTCCTGCCAGCAATTACAGCAATATGAGGATGGCTAAGTGAAAATGTCATCTCATTGGATTTTTTTCTTTGCATTTTTCTCATCGGGAGAAAGGTTGACCATCTTCTCATATGTGTATGAGCCACTTGTATTGCTTTTTCTAGGAGCAATCTGTTCATATTGTAGTTTATTTTGGACTCTGTTTAACTGTCAGATGTTTAAAGTCAGAACTGCTCTAGCTCATCGTTTTTCCCATTATGTTCCTGGATTAAACAATGTTATAACCTATGTTATTGTGCTGCTTATTTATCAAGTGGTTCCGCCAAAATATTTTGCTGAAACTTTCCCTCAGTGAATATTCATGCACCATAGATGTGAGCTGTGGGGAACTGGGTTGGAGCTGTGGTGTTGTTTCAGGACAGTGGGTCAGATGCAGCTCCGATCTCAGTTTTGTAATCTAGGAGAGTCCAAAGCCTAGCACCACACCCCACCCCCAATTCTCCTGGTGCCTGGCAGTGGGAGGAATCCTACACTCTCATAGGACTCACTCTCTCTACTTCCTATACCTTTGTGTGATAGATAGACAGATAGATAGATAGATAGATAGATAGATAGATAGATAGATAGATAGATAGTTTTTTGGGAACATGTTTTATGAATTCTGTGATGTCACCCTCCACAGAAAATGGCACATCTAATCATTTCTATTGAACAATTCAGTACTTGTATTAAGAGGAATCCTGTGAACAAAAATTTTTTCAATGCCTATCTGGGAATCTCTGTAATTTTTGATATGTACCTCCTCTGGGCATAAGGGATGGACTTAAGTGCTATGATGTTGAGTTAGATGCCACATAATGCTAAGAGCTCATGATAAAGAATTTGCAAGTCTCCTCCAAAGAAAAATATCTTGAGTCAAGTACAAAGGTTTCTGTGATAAGAACAAAGAAAGTGCTTTTCTCTTATCTAAATTTGTTTGGAATGGCCATTGTAGGGACTGGTGCCCACATTCTGATGGGGCTGTGGGCCCCCGCCATCAATGTAAGGCTCTGTATGGCAGACCCACCATCATTTTTAAAGGTCCGTTTCCTTCAGAAAAGAAGTCCTGGCACTCTCAACACTTTTAAATTATTTTATTTTTTTAACATCTATTGGACTTCCCACTGGACTGTTATTCCCTGGTATGTTACCTGCCATTTATTATAGGGGATCTTTCTTTTTACCTTTCTGAGAAAACCACAGTTATTAGGCATATTTATTACTCAACCGATGGTCTCTATTAACAAGTTTATCTACACCGATTCATTCTTCCCTTATTTTCAACAGCCATAGAGGATGAAGTGCCGCCCTTCCTCCTCAAGGTCAACCCATTCCTCTGTACCCTTCACCGCAACCACATCAAGTTCCTTCTGACACTGTACTCCTTCAGTTAGTCATTCTTATTGCCTTTCTACTGATGTCTACGTTTTAAACCATGAACCTATTCAAATACAGGTAATCTCCTATATCCCCTCCCGAAAATACAAATCTTTCCCCACAAGTCTGGACCTTGAATCCCATCTAGCGATTCACCAGTCTTTCTACTCCAACACATACTAGAATTTTAGGAAGTACTTCATCTGATATTTTAACTCCTTTCCCTTCCATTCATTCACTCAGCTAACAATTGCAACTCTACGTCTGTCTCCACCAATCTACTGATTTCACCGACTCATCAATGATGATGCAGTTTCCAAATGAAGCAGAGTATTTTAATTTTACCTGATTGGACCATCCATCTGCACCTGCTGCTGTCAATCCCTCCCTAATTCTTGACAAACCTCTTTCAAAGTTTTGCCTTTTGCAAGATCACCTCTTTGGTTCTCCGTGAATGTCCAACATTAATCTTTATCTGTGTGGGTTTTGTGTGCCCCTCTTCCTTGGCCCATCCTTAATATGTCCCTTTCCCCCAGGTCCTGACATTTCCCACCATCCAGACAATCCTGCTGCTGCCTCTGTCTTCAGAATCCCAGTCCTGTATCTTGTGTGCACCTTTCTCTTCTTGCCGTTCTCCTTGAGATATCTCACCAAACCTCTGGGTTCCTCCCATCCTCACATGCTGAAGATCCTCAAATCTTCATCCAGCTCAAACCTCTCGACAAACTCCCAAATTTTAAGGGTAGCAACACATTGAGTGTTTCACTCCAATGTCCCACAGCTCCTTTCCCTGGGCCTGTACAACCTGAGTCCGTTTCCTCCCAGGTGTGCTCTCACCTGGCTTTCTCTATGTCCCCCAGGAGCAGGGACACCAGGATTCACGCCTCCAGTGTTTCGAGTTCAGAGCCTGGGATTTATCTTTAACTTTTTCACATATCTCATCTTCACTAAGAGTCAATTTGCAAGTTTTATTTCTTAAATATTTCACAAATCTTCCCTGTCTTGCTCCATCTCTGCTGCCACTACCCCATTTAAGGCCCCTTTTCTCTCCTGTCTATCATGTTTCAGCAGCCTTCTGCCAAGTATTTCAGCCCATCCAGCCTTGTCTCTCTCACATTACCCAGTATGTGCTCAAGTTATATTTCTGTAACATAAGCATGATATTTTATCCATCTTTTACTCCTGATCATCTCTTCCTCTCATGTCTTATCTCCCCTTTTCTCACCATACCGAACATTTCTCTTGTAGGTCCACATCAGTTTCTTGTCCCAGGCCTGTGTTCAGACTCACATCGAATGTTCTCACTCATCATCTCAAGTCAAATGTTACTTACTTTTCAGTTTGAGATCAAGTGTCGCCATCTCCAAGACACTTGCTCTGATATATTTTTTTCTACTCATGTCTAATCTAGGGGCTCCATGCCTTTGTTCTCCTGGAACTCTGAACTTACCTTTCCTTATCTTAACATATTTCATTAAGGTTGTCTGTTAACTCAACTGTATTTCCTACTAAATTTGAGCACTTGAGGACAGAAAATTCTTTCCACACCTATGCATTTCTAATGGCCGAGACAAGGCTCAACACATAATATATACTTAATAGTGTGTTGAATAAGTATATGAGGAAATGGTTTGATTAAAATTAGTGAGTGAGATTCTCAAAGGTAAACTGAACACTGGACCGGTGCAATCTACTTGCTTCTCTTAGTTAATCTCTTATTGTAAAATGGGGATAATGGTGACAATCACCTAACCTGATTTTTGTGAAGATCAAATGAGGTAATACTATGTAAAGCACTTGGCACAGTGCCTGACATAGTAACTGCTCATTAAATATTACAATATAATACTGACAATCAGCCCTATTACTTCTAGTGATACTGCTGGTTAAGCACCATCAGGAGAGCAATATGTGAAGTCTGGTCTTTTCATTCACCACTATTACTAGATTTAATAGTAAGAAAATTAGTCTTAAGGTGGCTCATTTTCTCAATAAATCAACTCAAAGATCATTCTGCTTTATTACGTTTCTAATTACAAAGCTATTTTACTTTATTTTGCCTTTTGGAAAACAGGGAATAGAAAGAACATCAAAAAATTGCTTGCAGTCCCACCGTCCAAATGCAACCACTGTTGCTGCACGCGTTTTTCTCCTGAGAGCCCTTTTTGTACACACACGTGGTCAGGGAGTGGTTGTCAGTGGTGGTCGTGACCCTGCTGTTAAATCAGCTACTTAGGGTGAGAATCACAGGCCCTGAAAAAGTGCAGATTTAAAAGGATCCAGAAGGAAAGAAGAGAGGTACAGCCTGAGTCTGGAGCTGAGCCACAGCCCCAAATGAAGACCAAAGTGAGGCTGTCCATTCATGTCCAATCCTGCAGGGCACACAGAAATATTTATTGTTTGTTTGACTCAAAACTCCAGATCTTAGGGCTGGGGGTGTCTCTAAAGAGCAATGATAACTGCTTGCTCTGTTAATAAAGATTTCAGTAACATCTAACTTTCAAAGTACTTGGCTTTGTTATGTTATGATTTCTCAGCAGGTTACAGTTATTGTTTTATCAACAACCATACATTGTTCCCCTCTGGAGTGAATACCTGTCCCTCTTAAAATAGACTTGTAACCAATCCACCACTTACTTAGCAACAGATATCAAACAGGGGCAGTACATACTCTTACAGTCATGGAGTCATGCTAAGAGTAAAATTGGAAAGAAAAAAATGTCATTCATGCATTCTTTCTTTCTTTAAATCAACAGTTATCTATTGTTCGACTTTCATGAGACAGGCATAGTCTTCATGGTTCAAATGTAGTTACATGGTCAATGACTTCATGGTGCTCCAGCATAGCCAGGAAATTGATAGTAAACAAGGATACCGCCCAATCAATGTAAAACTCAGAATTGTGTTCAGTGCGTTGAAAGAAGGAGCATGCATCACTGAAACAAGGTAACAGGGATGAAGACAATGGGGTAGGAGACCACCTTCCAATGGTTGGAAAGACCTCTCTGAGGAATCAGTATTCCAGTTGAGATCTAATGGAACATAAGGGACCTAAGGGAGTGTTCTGCCATGGTGGCTTGGTGAAGCTTGCTTCCTGGGGACTAAAACTAGGCAAGTGTGGCTGGAGTGTGGTGATGAGCAAAGGCGTGAGAGGTCCAAATGAGGCTAGACAGGTCACAACTGATCATGCAAGGCCATGTGCGCTATGTTGAAGAGTTTCTGTATAACCACAGCCTACGCTGCTGGGGTAACATGGAAACCTAACAGGCCTGGGGAAGATAAATACCCATCTCCAGCCCACTTTAATCTTCCTGTCTGACCTACGGGTAGAGAAAAAATCTGAGAGACACTCGGGAAATTCATAGCCCAGTGTCACAGGCTCAGAGGTGCATAGTGCCAGTTCATAGGCAAAGTTCATAGACAAAAAACCAGGTGTGGCAAGGATGTTGGGATTATCAGATGGCGTCTGCAAAACAGCTATGATTAATATACTAAGGGCTCTCATGTGTAATTTAGACAGCATGTAAAGACAAACGGGCAATGTATGGATATCCTAACCAAAAAGAAATGTCAGAGATAAGAATCTGAGTGTGTCCAGACCTGCTATTTCCAAGCTTGTGGCATCTACCCCTAGATATGCTGCCCTGGAGAGCCACCATCACTCTCCGTCCAACACGCCTGTGCATAATGTTACCTTGGTGCCTTAGGACGCACTCGTGTTCTTCCTGCCTGGGATGCAAACAGTATCAACTCAGATTAGAATGTCTGCTCAGAGACCTGCAAGCAATAGAACCCGAAGCGAGGCTGGAAACCCTGTGGAGCCTCATATCTTATAAAATTATGAAAAGTTATCTCTCAATAATTTGATGTGAGAAATAAATGAAATACTGTATGTAAAACCCCCTAGCACTGGGGCCTGTTGAAAAATAGATGCTCAATAAATGTTAATTTCCCTATTTCTCCATCTACTGAGTTTCCATCCATTCTATTCCATTGCCCTTTTTAAGCCCCTGAAGAATTAGGTCTGTGACACCTATTTATCGTATCTAATAATTCACTGTGGGTTTGCTCTCATGAGCGTATGTTCTACTTCTCCCAGTACATTAGGGTGGAGGCCAAACCCAAACCTCATAGTTACCAGTGGCACTGGGCACAGAGGTGATGTCCAGCAAGTCCATCAGGGTTGTATAATTACAATCCAGTGAAGCAAAGGAAATTGGACTGGCAAAGCCATGGAGGTAGCAAGTAACAAAAAAGAAAAAGGAAATGGATCCCGTGACCATGGGGAAGTTAAGGAAACCTGCAGAGGGAAGGAGCTTGGTATGGAGAGGCGAGAATGCCATTACATCAGCCATGTAATAATGGGTAATTTGGAGATAACTGTCTACAATCCCCAACTACATGGCGAACTCAGTGGTGAATTAAAACAAACTGATTATTTGTACTCACTATTAATTAATTAATTCAATGTGCATTTATTTAATGTGCATTACTGATGATGTTGTGTCATGGGTTGGATACTGGTAAAATATATGGAATGACTATTTAATCTTAGAGGATTAAATATTGTTAGTGTTTGATCCAACTACAATACATCTATCAGTGATTTTAATATAGTAAGTTGAGACACAGATCTCTTATGCTGTATTTTCCTATATTAAATATTATGGGATTTAAATTCACATAGGTCATCTAAATACATGTATCTCTTGTGCTATATATCAAATTAAGCAATAAGATTTTCAGTTGTCAAACATAATGAGTTATATACTTTTATAAACAAAAAAAAATAGCATGTTAAAAACATTTTCTTTGAACATGAGTTTCACAGGTATTTATTAAATTCAATAAAAATGAATTTAAAATAAATAAACTATTAAAAATAAAAGCAGAGTAATTTATAAAATAGAATAATTCCTCAAATATTATTTAAAGGTTTTATTTATTTATTTTTAGAGAAAAGGGAAGGGAGGGAAACATCAATGTGTGGTTGCCTTTGGCATGCCCCCAACTGGGAACCTGGCCCACAAGCCAGGCATGTGCCCTGACTGGGAATCAAACCAGCAACCCTTTGGTTCACAGGCCAGCACTCAATCCACTGAGCCACACCAGCCAGGGAGTTTCTTGAATATTTTTATGTTTTATTTCTTGGTTTCTTTATCCTTTTAGTTGTGTAAATTTCCCTTTCAATTAGCAAATTTAGCAGTTGTATAACCACTCATTTTAGATTCTGTATAATTAGATTTATCCTTATGAATAGAATAAAGTCCCTTATTATATTAGCCAAGGTATTTCTCTAAGGTATTTAAATTTATCTTCAGCCTGGTGGTCCAAGTTCCAAAAGATGCCTGTAATTAGATGTAATTACATGTCATATTAATCAAATGGTGGCATATCAGGTTACAACTCTGCTGTGATCCTCCCTGCACCGTTCCCCCTTCTCTTCCCACCTCCCGTTTTGGAGTCTCCCTCATGATTACCAGCAAGGTAATGTCTCTAAACTACATCCCACTTCTAAGACTGTCTGCGAAGCTCCCTCGAGATTCTGTAATCAACTGTGACAACGGCACAACATTGTTATAATATCCATTTCCCCCTGGGGAGGAGATCTCTAACTTGCAACTTCAAATCTCTGTTTAAGACCACCCCGCAAAAGGCAGCTGCAGCACACCTGACAGTCCTGCTCTGAAGCAGCTTCCTCTGCTTTTGTATTTGCTTCACAGCTCCGTGTCCACGGCACAATTTTTCTGATTCATTTTTCCTTGCAGTTCCTTGCAGTGGAAACAGCTGAAATAACAGTATGCTTTCTCATGGATGTCAAAGGCACACTTGCTGGCCTCTTTTTTTTATTCCAGGATTTGCTTAAAAAGTAAAGGTTTAGGCTCCAGTCCTGGCAGACTCTGGGTGGAGGGTGAGGTCCAGGCAGACGTCCCAGAGACAAATGTCTCCTGGAGATTAGTTTCCAATCATTCTTCACTCAAGATCCTGGATTTTTTCAGAGGCCTCCTCCTCAGGGGCTGGGTGTGGGCATGGGTACTAGAAAGTCTGGTTATCATTTTCTACCTTCTTTCATTTGCAGATTTTGCTGTTGGTTTGTTTTCCAACTTCTAGTTCTCCGCTTGTGGGTTGTTTGGAGCTGCTAAAATGAATCACTTAATAAACAATATAAATAGCAATATGTGTGTTAATCCAGTTAGTATCAAATTCACAATCCCCCCTACACTTCCTGTCCTGAGTCACTAAGTTTTCTTTAGCTTTATTGAGCAGACCCCAATTTGGCAGCTTCCCAGAGCACATCAAAGGATGGGTGCATGTGCTGTTGCCGTGGAAACAAGGTAATTGCTCAGAGGATTCATCCTGTGTGGGTAATATTGAACTAACTACTGTACAGTTTTTTCATTTATTACAAAAAATTTACAAGGAAAATGTGGTATGTTTCATGATGTTAACATGTTTGTTTTTTATCAAGAGGCTAAGTAAAAAGTTATTAGAATAAATACTAAACAAGATGGGAACTCTTCAATAAAAAGTGAGTTTAAAATAAGCAAAGGTATATGATGACAAAAAAAATTAATTGGGGACCATAGGCCTTGAACCGGTAGAGAATGTGAACACTTTGGGTCTCAGACATTGCTGCCTATTGACTTTGCAGTGGCCGGCATGAGGCCTGCCTCCCACAATAACTCGTGGTCAGTACACACATGCACTCTGGTGCAGTTGGGATGCTGCTTAATTCCCATATTGTCACCCACACCAATTTCCTTTTGAAAAGGAAAGCAATCTTTTCTTCTCTCTGTCCTTGGACAGAATTGATTTTACCACATATTTTAATTCTAGTCATAAAACTCCACCTTGCGTGTAGTAGGATCTCAATAAGCTCTCACCTGAAATACCTTCTGATAAGACATTGATTCTCCTTTGGCTCTACTATTATCCATAAAACCAATATATCAGTGTTTTACAGCTTTTTGTCCTCAGTTCATGAGTGGCTTCGTAGACAGCATTCCTTCTGGTTAGGAAGACTTTGTCTTTCCAGTTCCCGTGCAATTCCACTCCTGTTCTCTGGCCTCAGAAAGCCAGTGATATACTTTTGAAAACTGCACATACTTCATCACACAGTTCTTGTTCATTCCTGTTGAAACTCCTGGGACAGAACTAGATGACCTCCAAATTCACTTTCTGTTTCGACACACTGCAGTTCCGTGATACCGTTGTTCAGTCACCTTCTTCAGAAACCTGGTCTGACCAAACCGACTTACCGTAGGAACTCCCAAATAGCTCGTGGTCACCTTTGCTGTTTCCCTTGGCACGTTTAACTGATGTTAGCTCTATAGCTATCTGTCTTCCTCCAGTAGACCCCAACTCTTCGAGGATGAGTCTGTTTCTTATTCAGAGTTGTTTGCACGTGGCCTAGCCCAGCAGGTAACAATGGACCTTCAATAAAGTGTTTTGTGAACTCAGCAGTTAGTTGAAGTACTTACGTCATCCAGGTGATAGCTGTACCGTTGCATTGAAAGTAGATCCCAAAGCCAGAAGACTTTGCGAACACTTTACTAAGTGACTGTCACATCTCTTAAAATGTATTTCAGTCCCACCATGAAGGGTTAAGAGACTGATGGGGTGTGAATTGAAAGTGACTAAGCTCGAAGAACACATTTGGGAATTCGTGTTCTTATTTGTAAAGCATCTTCCCCATGCCAAGTTTGATAGGCTTGCTTAAGTGATGTAGTATTGACAGCCGTGCTGTACAAATGTTTAGCCAATTATTTATTTAGTGTTGATAATTGGATGGCTAATGTGTTGCTTGTTTTTAAGGTCAGAGGATGGAGCAAAATTGTGACACCTCCATTTCTTCCTGAGGATTTACAGAATTGGATCTGAATTTTCATAAAAATACATGCTCTGATATGAAATGTCAGCTAAAATCAATAGTAATGTATTTCTTTCTGGAGTGTGAACTAGACCCAATCAATTAGCACTTAGCTTGTCAACCGGCACAGGACACAGGTTGTTAGGTGGTTTATGGTAATTCTATTTGCCCTGAGCATTTGAATAAATGAGGTGAAATGTTGCCTCAAGTCTCTGACTCTTTGATAGAGAATTTCTGGACCTCCTGCTGAAATGCTGTTGGCTAATTTTCTGCAGTAAATTTTCTCAGTGATTGTCATAGCCTGTAGTAATAAATGACTTTTTTCTCCCGTATGTTGCCAAACCTGAGTGCAGAGGGCTGACACATAGGCAGGGTATATGTCTGTGAGAATGCAGTTGTGTGTGCATTTTTTTAACATAGAGAAATAGCTTTCTCCAGAGTTTTTGCTGAAAACCCCATTCCTCCTTCCAAATAGGCACTCAATAAATATGTCTTGAGTTGTATTCCATTTGGTGGTATATATTGGTATTCCCCACATCTGTAAGATTCAGGAGCATAATAGAAGGGGTGATGAAAATGACAAGGAAAGTCTGGTATGATTTTGCACCAACATAGTCATAAGTAGAGGTCTAAATTGGCAGTTAGACTCACAAAGTGCAAATAAGCTTTAAGGCTACATTTTGTTAGTTTTGTGGAGGCATACACTTCAGCAAGGACAGCATCATCACGTGGGGGTCCAGCAGCTTCTTAAGCATGCACCTCCCTTCATTTCCTCCCCCACCTTGTGGCACATGCAGCTGCCGCAGGCTGCAGCCAAGTTGCCAACATGTCGTTTGTGCTGTTCTCGTCCATAGGCCCAAGGCCTGACAGCTTCCAGCTCCACAGCCCACATCTAGTTCTACAGACCAGGCGTAAACACAGCAAAGCAGATACCACATTCCACACTTATCTGAACGAGGCAGTTTCCAGCGAAGCAGTGCTGTGGGAAGACCCTCCTCCCTGCATCAGCTGAAGCCTCATGGGAAATCTTGATACAGGTATTTTTCCGTATCACTTGAATTGCCAAATAGACGCAAGAAGTGACTTTAAAAAAAGAAAATTCATTTCCCACTGACTTTCATTGACCAATTGGAAAAGTGTCCGTGGGGGAAATCACTCTATTAAAGTGAAAAGAAAACTTCAGCCATTAAGGGCTTTAGATTCTGACCAAGCCCATAGAAGAATGAGTGTCTGTGCAGCCAGCTGACCACACCTGTTGGATGTTTGACTTAAAATTCAAGTTCTTTCTTTTTAGTGCTTTTCAACTCTTTCTTTGGCTCTGGATGCCCCACTAGCTCTCTCAGTCAAATAAATTTCTCTCCTGCCTAGAAACCCACTTATTCTAAATTTGTGTCTCCCATAATTTTGCACATAGTCTCATTTAAAAGAAAATCATGTCTGTAGAATTGAAAATCCCTTAAGTGGAAGACTTCATTCAAGCACAGGATCCTTTAGTATACAAATTAGAAATTAATAGTGTAATTTGTCCCAGTCAGTTGTGGTTTGAGGAATCTTATTTCTTTGCAAGGATATTCTATAAATGCAATAACAACAAATCCAAGTCCTAAGAAAAAAAGGGGCATAATAATAAAGTTAATTTTTTTCAGAACTAAGAATTCTCTGTCATTTACATCTTGATAATAAGGTCAATGATTGATTCCAAAGATGAGTCTGAATCATGCTTTGTTTCAGTGAAAGACAAAATTGTATATCATGCCTTATATGAAACTATCATATAAAAATTCTCAATCAATGAGAATTGAGAGTGAAGTGGAAGTCGATTCCCACCTGACTTTTCATTTCCCTTTTTGTTCATTACTCTATGTTTATGGAGAAATCAAAGTATAGTTCCTGAGAAATATAAATACACATATAATGCCCACATATGTCAAAATTTTAAGCACACAGAATGGATAAAATGATTACATTTGTTTAAAACATATAATTTCATCACTATGCTTGAATTTATATTGTTCACATTTAAATATACTTTATATAGAGAAATCCCCAGTAAACATCTGTGTTTGGTATGATAGATTACCTTTCAGTAGAAAACTTAATTTTGGTACATTACTGCATAGGTCAAATTATTTGAATAACATTAGGTACACAGGGAAAGTCACTAAAATATTATGGATAGTGGGAACAAAATTATAAAGATTAATTTATGTAATGTTACTAATACTTTATAGTATAAAATTTAGCATGAGCTCCTAAAAAGCCTTGGTTAAAAATACTGAGGAATATGGATTATCATAATTCTCACATATCTGCTTTTGGTTTATATATGCAAAATGCCATTTGTAGTTTCTCTCTATCTAATGCTTTATTAAATTTTTTATAATTCCTTTTTAAGTTTAATGATAATACACTTATTATTTGTTTAATTTCTCTACCTGGAGACTATATGTAGTTTATATCAACATAGGAATTTTTTCTTTATTGCAATAAAATTGTTCTTTTAGTGGGATGATTCAATAAATTTAAGCTGACATCTTTTTTTGTTTGTTTTTGAATGAACTGATTGTCTTGTTTGGCACATATAACCAAATTAAAAAGTCGTAAATTCACCAGACTTGCTGTGAGAGGAAAACAATGCAATTTCAAGGTCATAGGAGGATAAAGATTAGTAAGAGAGTAAGAGAAAGATTAGGACCATCTAGCCAAGTCTTTGCCCAAGGCCCCACAAACTATCCCAGAGGTCTTCCTTTTGAATGGAGAAAGATAGATGTATTCTGCCCCCAGGCAGATCCTGCGGCTGTGTTGCAGGATAATTCAATAATATGCTTGCTACCACAAGGCATGGTCTCTGCTTGGACATCCACCCTGTCATCACTGTCAGAGAAGCAGCCAGGAAGTTCCCAATGAGTTCCCATTTTGGTTGACTTACAGAAGAGGGATACATGCCAGTTATTATAGCCCCACTGCGATGGAGGAGATGGATGGGAATAAAAATTGTACGTCTCAGACCCTTGTGGCTTCAGGTACACATTGCATATTCATAAATGTTCCTTCTTTAACCTGAAAGTTACAATTTAGTTTATATCTCCTGAACTGTATCGCTTGATAGGCTCTGACTCGGCAAGCTCTGAAGAGAATAAATACAATTCAAGGTGCCAAACTCTGTTACAGCTAATTTGTTAATACTTATGCACTCCATCCATAAGATGAGTGATGTGAGCACACAACAATTTCCAGTAGAACATTTATAAGAAGGTGAGATTTGGGGTAGGAAAAGATAGCTTTGAAAAAAAATCACAGATATTAAAATTTGAAGATAACTGTTAGTGACTCTAAAGTAAAATTGTGGTTATTTTGCATAACACATAAAATTTGGAACCTGCAAACACATCTATTTAACCCACACACTCATGAATATTCATTACCTTTTTAGACCACTTTGCTGTGTCACACTACATTTCTAGACACGTCATAACCATGGCCTGATACTACTTTTTAAATTAGAACACTGAAAAGAAAAACATTTTATATCCAGTATACTCTTTAGCTTGGTTTGTATGGCATCAGGGAAAATGGCTATTGTTTGATAAGGGTAGATAGAGTCTCTACCTCGATAGTCATTGAAACAACTGCGAGCTGCCCCTGATGGGCAGAAGTAATGAGAGTGTAATAATATATATATACCAAATGCAAGTAGTATGTCTATACAGTACTTCTTGAATGTCAATAGGCTCTGCAACTTGAAGCAAAATGATGTACAGGGTTAAGCAAAAGTAGGTTTGCTGTTGTGAGGATGTGAAATGCAGCATTTATTCTTGTATTGTTTTGTATTAATTACTGTATTATTTTCCACATGAACGACTGTAAACCTACTTTTGCCCCACCCTGTAAAACAAAACCAATCTTACCATATGCTAGTTGATATAAACAAGAGTTAGGTTCCTAGGCATCTCATCCACATTATAATGAAACAAACTTGAATGAAACTGCACTGTTCAAGGACCTGTCATATACATTGATAATAAAGCCATTGGGAATCTCCTTCTGGGGGTACAGGTTTTGAGACACTGTGGGTTAAGTCATGTTCCTTAAGTAATGTATAGTGTATGTTTCTAAATACTGCTGCATGGGAAATGCAGAGAATGAGTGTAATTGTTCTGTGGCATTGTTTTATAATAACATTTATATGTCTGTGTATACTTTGCTGTACAATGTTATGCTTGGCCAAAATCTAATGAAATTAAATTTATTTATTTAAGGACCATCATGTTGTCAATGAGAATAAAAGACTGGAGATCTGTCATTGACCTTATGTCCTTTAAGTCAGAGACTAAGACTCATACCAAAGTTATGAGATTATTCATTATAAAATAAGAAATAACACCAGCTTCATGGCCGCAGGCACGGTACTAAAAACTAAGCAGAGTTTGTCTCAAAAATACATCTCTAACAAAAACCATGGCAGAAAGATTAATGATTATTTAAAGGAAGAAAACAAAAATTTAAACCAGAACCATTAGCTAAAAAGTGTTTCCGTTAACCAATATTGTGCACTAATGTTTTGCCTTTAAGTTCATAGGTACTTAAAGTTGCATAAAGACAATGTCTGCAGTTTTCCCTATTGTGTCCTTCAGAAGGCAATATTACATCCACCAACATTACAACTGCAGGCATGATTTTCTAATCCACATGTAACTTTCTGGTTCTCTGCAGACTGTAGCATTGGGCATGGCAGATCCCTCCAGGGTACAGGAGAGATCTCTTTTCATGACATGCACGTGATTATTACATGAATTCCTCTCTGCTTTTCTCTGATTGCCAGTCCTGATATTCATGCGTCTCCGATCACAATAGTTTTTTTCAACCTAATTTCACTAATAAAGTCGGAAGGACCACCAGCAGATAGAGAAGAATAGCCATAGTGGACCCATAATAGTTTGCTGGCACTGAGGCTGACATTACCAAGAGCGAAGACGGAGGTATGAAGCAGATTGAGAGCTAGCTATTTACTTCCCTTCCCCACGGACAGGCCCGGCTGTCCCCCTGACTGCTGGTGGCAGGGAATTGCAGCACAGCTTCTGGCCTTTTTTTCTCTGGTGAATTCCAGTATGTCTGCTGGCTGAATTTTTACATTTCACTGAATTTCCACGAGAAATGTGTTTAGAACAGTATTTCATATCTGAAATACTTTTGCATTTAAAATCACTGAATTTAAGATCGTAGCTAAGAGAACATTTATTCCTACCCTTCATTTAACAGATGAAGACTGAAAGTCCAAAAGGTTAAGTGGCTTCTCTGGATCCATGTAGTGTTTTTGTGATAGAACCACAAAATTGTAAATGTTGGTTCTGAGTTCTTTCATTTCCATTTTAAAATAAGTCTTCCTTAAATAGCTTATATTATAAAATCTGTTAAAAGACCGTGTCTTTTGACATAGTCTTTTAAAAAAGTTTTAGCCACAGTGACCTTTATGTTTTATTTATGTAAATTACCCGGTAGAAGTTACAGTGTAGAAAAAGAATTCAAATAGGTGGATGCATTAGACATTTCAGAGCTTGAGTATCAGTAATTGTCTATGTGCAACAAAGAAAACACCTGTTAATGTTTCAGAAAACTTGTAAATTCAAAGCAGGGACCCTTTCTAATGACTCCTCATATCCCTGGTGCCTAGAACTTGTCTGGCAGAGACCAGATGATAGGCAGTCAATATCTTTGCTGAGTGACTAAAGAAAACATTTTGGTGATGAAAAGTTAGAAAGTATCCAAACCATGCTCTTGATGTGTGTTTAAAATAGTTCTGCTACTAAAAATTGCAATGACAGACCCCAAGAAGTTCAAACACCTTAAGGATACACCATCGAAGACAAGCTCAGGGAGGTGACAAAGTTGGCAACTGCATCAATTTGGTTTTATCTTTTAAGAAAACTAGGAACTTTGGGTGTAACTACTCCACAAGTGTGCTGAGAACAGAAATAAATCCAGAGGATTTAGGCAAAGAGATTCCAAAGTAAAAGAGCAAATGGTTACAGCGAAGAAACGGTAGGGAAGGAAGACTGGTAGCTTTCTGAGTGGAGACAGGGTGTTTGTGACCCTTGGATAGACTTTAATGAAGTCTAGAAAGGACAGTCTGTTTTTGTTTTGCTTTCAAAGCTGACAACTATGAGGAAATAATGAATTCTTGGGAGAGAGTCAGGACAAGCAGGGGTAAAAAACAAACAAACAAAAAACCTTCCATACAGGGCTTTTGATGTGCACAATTTTTATTTTAACTTCATTTCTTATTGAGCAAGTCAGCAAAATAGTCAATCATTTTTACTGAAATATGTGTTCTTCTGGAAAATGAAACTAGACCCAAAGTTACATGAAAAGCAATGAGGTCAAAAGTGAGAGAGATCTTTTTTCTAAGGGGTCTCATGTCAGGAATGAGATTAAGTATCCATTTGAAATGAAAGCAAGGTAATTTTTTAAATTTAGAAATTAAAGCTATCATGTATTATGCAGGTATGTTGTAGTAAGGAAGGTAGGGATACAACGACCAATGTGAATACTTAGGTGCTCCTAAAATGTGACAAGTGACCCAGGAAGTGATGGGAATGGTTTGGCCCCCACTCTTGGTAAGTCCGAACTACCTTGAGAATAAACAAATCTCCATCCTCTTACTAGTTTCTAGACTTAGTGTTAATAAAAAAAAAAAGAAAAGAAATAAAGTGAGTGGAAGGAGTTGTGTCAGAAATCCAGAACCCTAAGATTTTTGGAGGTTTTGGGGTGCTATATGTTGAGAAGCTCGCCTCTGGCGTTCTGACCTCACGTGGGCCTCCCCAATAAAGGGAAGCCTCTTTCATGCCGTCAACAGTTTAGGGGAAATTAAAGGTTTTCCTATTGCATGCTGCTCAAATGTCTGCTAGGGGTTAGAAAAAACCTGTATTTGTCCTCAGTGTATTTTTCTTTCTCGGATTAGCACTAAGATACCAAATTCCCTGAAGAAACAAAGTCTAAGTGAAATATGCTAAGGTGATCTCAGGTCTCTAAAAAAATAACCTAAGTGGTTGAGATTCTTCATGAAATGTAACCTCAGACAGCTGGGAAAAGCTCCAGAAGTTTCTGAGACTGACCATGGCGTAAAATGCTAAAACTACATTGGGCCTAAATGAAAAGGAGGGTTGAGACGTAATCACGTCTGAATGGAAGATAGAAAGCACAGTGAATGCAAACTGATAATGCTGAGGCAAGAGGTCACTTATTGCTCCTTCGTCTTCCTTTTAGAGAACAAGCAATAAATTGAAATGAATGAGTCATTTCATACTTAATTTTCATACAGCAAGCATTAGTTCTCCTGAAGGTTCACCAAAGATAGAAATTGAGGAGAAAATAAAGAAGAAAACCAACTTAATGCATCCTCGACTGACCTTATTGAGGGAGGGCTCAAAATTTTACCTAAGAAACAGTCTTTTTAAAGTACAATTTCTGAACTACAAAATATGAAACACAAATTCTACTCTTGTGTGAATATGCTCTTAACTTGTATATTAATGCTCAGTATCCGTGCAACACATGAAATCACACACATACAGTACATACTCATACTCCCAAATATGCACTCTATTATTTGTGAGCTTGTCATCTACCATCTATTTTTATCTATCTATCTATCTATCTATCTATCTATCTATCTATCTATCACCTATCTATCTATCATCTATCACCTATCTATCTGTGCTCAATAGTTTTTCTCCTCATGCTTTTTCTTGTTAACATATACATCTGCCTTAATTGTCTCCTAAAACACTAAAAGTTGTTGCTTTAAGAGAGATTCTAAAAAGATCCTATGTGATTCTCTCTTTGGAAGTTTCAAACTGTCAAGAACTGTGAACAGTTTAAAATCTTATCCTGAAAACATAGCCTGCAACAGTTTCATGAATGCTAGCAGAAGACATGAGACTCTTGCACCAGAAACAAACAACTTTATTACTTATGGCACAACAGACTTTATAGGTTTTATGTTCGAATTGGTTCTCTTTCCCCAATAGTCCCAAGGAGACAACGCAAGGAACTCAGGTGGATGCTGCACATTCAGTGGTTTTGTGTCCTGGGTGATGAACTGGATTGAAGAAAATGCATTATTTTAAACGGACTGTCAGTAAACATGCTCAACTTTTGCCTCAGAGAGAGACACATTTTCTTCATTATCCTAGACAGAAGAAGAAGTCTGCCTTCTGCCTCAGAAGTAGACACTCTTTGTATTTTCCAGAGATGTTTGCTTAACAAATGCCCTTGAAAAGATAGTTCAGGAAAAAACAATCTGTTAGTGACTTTCAGCAGAAACAAGAGAGACCTAACGGGAATTGTCTCCTAATACAGACTTGCTGCTATAGTTCTGAGCACATATGTTCATGTTATTAATAGTCCAAGAGATAAATACTGTTTCCCTATCAGTTTCCACAAAGTTTTCTTACAAGACAAAAGCTATACTTTTCTTTGTAGTTTTTTTTTTTAATTAGTCCTGCTACAGAAGCATCTGTCTCTTGCTCTATATTTTGTCCTTAACAATCTGAGCAGTTTTTCAAATGTGTACCTCATTTGGACAGTCTCTTTCCATCCTTTCCTCCTTTTCGGCTGCAGTCCTGTGCTGCTTAGTGGAACATCACAGCTCTAATTTTCATTTGTGGTCATCGTCTGCTGCAATTGATGAGCTGATTGTCTGTGTTTCAGTAGATTGCAGTAGGTGATGATTCTAACAGCACTTGCCCCTGAACGTTCTTACATTATGTAGTGTTCTTCCTTACTTTCTCAAGATCCCTCTGAGTATACTCCTATATATACCTTTTTATCTCATATCAGTTTCACACTGACAAAAGATCATACCTCAGGAAAGCAAGGCTCCAAGTACCTGTGTAACTTATGCAGGTTCATGTCCAGTGTTCTGTCTTAATTAATAAATCTAGGGGGAAAAGTTTGTTTGTTATACTATGGGTAGGAAATGTTACTCTTAAGGTAATAAAAATGACAAAAAACATACTCTAATTTTTGCATTGAGAGGAATTTGAGCCTCTTCAAAATAAACTTCTTGGAAGTCATACCCTATTTTTCTGTCTTTCCTCAGAATATTTTTGGAATTCTTTTCAGAATCTATATACATTTTTGGACTGTGTGCTGCAGTAGCCAATCTTTATCCTTTAGCACTGAATTTTATTTTTGGACTAGTTAGAAGTTACATAGATCCCAACTAAAAAATAAGCAATCTGGGTTAAAATATGTAAATATGTGCCACAACATGATGTTCAAATGTGGTTGATCAGTTGGCCTTGAACCCAAGGCCTGCAGAGGAGTTCCTCATGTTCCAGTTTTTCAGCGCTGTGGGAGAAAGGACAAGTCTTCTCCCCAAAAGGACTGAGAGCTCTGTCACTAGAAGTATAAAGGATAAAGAAGGGTCAAGATGTACTCTGCTCTCTGATGTGTCTTTTTAACAGTAATCACTTTTAAGTTAAAGAATGATCTCCCAATATAGGGATTTTGTCAGTGGGTGCCCCGCTCCCTGCTGGGTACTGCCAGAGCCAATGAGATCCCTTACAGACTTGCCTTCATCCCTAATAAAATGGCTCTGTTAATTTCCCCTTTGCCTGTATATGTCCCATCCTTCTTTGCTTTATTTAGTTTTTAAAAGATCATATGTTTGCTCAGAAATCATGGATATTTGTGGGTAAATTCTACAACTCAAATTTAGGTAGCTTCCTTAGCCTTTCAGTTTAAGTTTACTCAAATATAAAAATGGGAATATTGATGCCTCATTCACACTATGGTTCTTAGATTAATGAGATAGCATAGTTAAAGATGAATGACAAAATTCAAAGGGGATTGATAATCAATAATTACTCCCTTTATTTTCCTGCTTGCCCTGGGAACAGTTGTCTGTTTTAAATATCAGTTTGGCATTTCCTTTAAAACAGAAGAAATGGATAGAAACTTCAAAGTTCATGATAGCTGAGCTGTCAGCTTCCAATTTATTCCCAAAATGCATGACTACTTCAAGACAAAGATGCAAGGCAGAGAAAGGGCCTGTTCCTGCCAGCCGCTTCTCTACACAGAATACCCACGGATGATGGCCACATGATGAGACGACACGCTGACCCGCTCCAAACTACTGGGCTGGGCTTCACTCCTGTGATGTTAGGCACAGAGAGGATTCGGAAACAATTCCCAATATGTATCCGCTTCAGTGGGGGAACCATCAGGGAAAACAGAAGACCACCCTTCTGTGGAGTGATGGGAGGTAATGACAGCTGTGGAGTATAGTAAAACCGAGTTCCCTTTCCACGTATGCACCCTCTCGCTTCTCCACCTGGTGGCGAAAGAGGTTGCTGCATCGATGGCAGGGGCGCTCCTTAGTTCAGCAAGTGCTGGGGGTTGGAAAGTGTGGAATGTGGGAGGGAGTGAAGAACTGGGGAAAGAGAGTTATTGAAGTTTTGATTATTCTACTTGTTTATTCTTTCCAGGCTATAGAAAATATTGGAAAATTCTTGCGGAGTAGCAAGTGGATTGCATAAATGTGTCCCTTTGATGGGTTTTGCCTGATCTGATTACCAAGCAATCAGAGAGAGATTGCTGGAAGGGTTTGGGTTCAGCAGATGCCAGGCAAGTCACGTTCTCACGATGTGAAATCCCACATAGGGTACTTCCTTAGTGACTCTCAGCCTCTATGTTTGAATTTCTGGAGCTATTTTCAGCTGTTAGGGTGGTGATGGGAAGTTTGAATGCTAGTTTAAATTAGTGTTGCTCCATTGATTCTTGAAGCTCTGGGGAAGGAAAAGAAACCCCTGGTGCTGTTTTGGTGTGTCCGTGTGGTCCTTGTCCTGTTCGTGCTTTGGTGGGAACCCTGGAGAACCCACCACCTCAGCACCCACCAGCGTTGCTGGCCGTCACTGTGCAGGAGAACCTCTCACTCAATGACCAAAAGCTGATAAAAATGAGTGAAGTCAGTGGCCTTGTAGTACAGTTTGATATCAGGTGTTGTGATCCCTCCTACTTTGTTTTTCTTTCTCAAAATTGCTGCAGCTATTTGGGGTCATTTATGGTTCCACGTAAATTTTTCAAATGTTTGATCTTTGTGAAATATGTCATTGGTACTTTAATAGGGATTGCATTGAATCTATAAATTTCTTTGGGTAGTATGGACATTCTGATGATGTTAATTCTTCTAATCCATGAACATGGTATATGCTTCCATTTGTTTGTGTCTTCCTTACTTTCTTTCTTCAGTGTTGTGTAGTTTTCTGAGTACAGGTATTTTACCTCCTTGGTTAAGTTTATTCCTACGTGCTATATTTTTCTTGTTGCTGTATCAAATAGGATTTTTTTTACCTGATTTCTGACACATAGACCAATGAAACAGAATAGAGAGCCCAGAAATAAACCCAAGTCTCTATGGTCAATTATGTTTGACAAAGAGGGCAGAAGCGTAAAAATAGCCTCTTCAACAAATGGTATTGGGAGATCTGGACAGCTACATGCAAAAAAAATGAAACTTGATCACTAACTCACACCATACACAAAAATGAATTCAAGGTGGATAAAAGACTTATATAAATATAAGTCATGACACCATAAAAGGTCTAGAGGAAAACATCAACAGGAAAATGTCAGATATTCCACGCAGCAATATTTTCACCAATATGTCCCCTAAAGCAAGGGAAATAAAGGAAAGAATAAACAAATGGGACCTCATCAAAATAAAGAGATTCTGCATGGCTAAAGAAAACAGCATTAAAATGAAGAGAGAACCAATTGTATGGGAAAACATATTTGCCAATGATACCTCAGACAAGGGTTTGATCTCCAAAATATATAAAGAATTCATACGACTCCACTCCAGGAAGACAAACAAACAAATTTTAAAATGGTCAAAACACCTAACAGACACTTCTCTGAGGAGGATCCAGAGACATATGAAAAGATGCTCAGTATCGCTAGCCATCGGAGACATGCAAATTAAAGCCACAATGAGATACAACTTCACACCGGTCAGAATGGCCATCATAAACAAATCAACAAACAAGTGTTGGAGAGGTTGTGGAGAAAAGTGAACCCTAGTGCACTGTTGGTGGGAATGCAGACTTGTGCAGCTACTGTGGAAAAAAATACAGAATTGTCTCAGAAAACTAAAAATGGAACTGTTTTCTAAGCCAGCAATTCCACCGCTGGGATTAAATCCTAAAAACCCTGAAATACCAATCCATAAGAACCTATGCACCCCACTGCTCATAGCAGCACAATTTACAATAACCAAGTGATGGAAGCAACCTAAGTGCCCATCAGTAAATGAATGGGTCAAAAAACTATGGTACATTTACATGATGGAATACTACGCAGCAAAAAGGAAAAGGAGCTCTTACCCGTTGTGACAGCATGAATGGAACTGGAGAGAATTATGCTAAGTGAAATAAGCCAGGTGGTGAAAGACAAATACCATATGATCTCACCTCTAACTGGAACCTAATCAACAAAACAAACAAGCAGGCAAAATATAACCAGAGGCATTGAAATTAAGAACAAACTGACAGTGACCAGAGGGGAGGTGGGAAGGGATAATGGGGGAAGAGCAGGGAAGGGTTTTCAGGAACAACTATAAAGGACACATGGACAAAACCAAGGGGAGGTGGAATCAGGGGAGGAGGTAGGGGTGGCTGGTGGGGGGAGTGGTGGGGGAAAAGTGCAGACAACTATACTTAAACAACAATAAAATTAAAAAAAAAGAATGAATGAAGTCAATGTTATCACAGTAGTGAGTAAATTAATCTTTAAGGCCCAAGCAAATAGGGGGCTCAGCTGGGATTTCCAACAAAGCTCATCTGATCCAAAGATCTTTCCTTCAGACTTTTCTTGTAAGTGCATCGTCATTGCCCCAGACAAGTGTGTCAAATCTGCATCTACAGCCTGGTATGGAAGTGACAACAAGGAGCCCTGAGAAAAACAAGAAGGGCCTGTACAATGAAGTAGCAAATTATTTTTCTCAAATGTTTGAGAGAACCATTTACTATTCATCCAAACTGTAATGGCAATGATTTTTTTGAACATTAACTCAAATTACCCATGGTAATTTTTTTCCCATTCTTTTTTCCCTCAAACACTGAGCTCTCATTAGCTATCAAAGAATAAACACTTCCATTAAATGAAACACCATTATTACATCCCAGCCACCTGACTGCTGGTAATGAAGCACCACCTAACTTGAGAAGAGCCTAGTTAAATAAAATACAAGCTGTGTTAAATGTCACAGAGTTGCCTCTGATTTAATCTTTCATACCCAATGGACCGTTTTAGGCACTGCTATTTGAGTGATAGTATTTTTTATACTATGATGATTTCTACTAGACTTGGCATGTGACCAAAAGAACTGGACAGTGGTGGGATGGTTTTGAGGTCTATTTTTTCCTTTCCCTCACTAAAATGCTCTCACCTAGAAAAGTATTCGAGAAGAATTTTGGGGGTGGCAGGGCCTTTCCTTTGTCTTCAAGTTGAATCTTCTGGCCACACGTAGGCCTGTCTCACACCAGCACCCCAGAGCCCCAGGCGGTGGAGAGACCGACAAACATCCTGGCTGAGAATCTGCCAAAATCAGACGCCATTTTGACTCAGGAGCTAGAAATAGCGGCGACAAGAAACACGGTGCATGCAGCATTGTTTTGGCATGCCAAGCTTTGTTTCAGGATGGTAGGTAATAAACACGAAAAACATGATATGCCCTCTGGGAAATAAAACTACGAATAACTCAGTTTTATTGATGAACATGTCCTAGTAAAATTCAACTATTTTTTCTCATCTTTCCCTTCAAAGAGTTAACCTTCAGAGACTGATGTAACTGGTACAAATACTTGACAAATGTTTCAGCAAAAATTTAAGCAGTGCTTTCCAAATATATTTAATTAAACAAAATGAATATGTAAAATTGATATACTTTTTTCAAATGTAATGGTGTCTTTTGATAAACTAGTTTGAGTTTTGGTTGCAGGTAATAGAGACACAATAGGAACCAACTGAAGCAAAAAGAGAAAGGATGCCGGACACATGTCCCCAAATGTACTGGGTGCCCAAGTATATGATAGAACCAGAAGCTATGAAGTGCACTGGGCTTCAGAAATGGGCCATGGGATTGGAGCTCTTGTGGAAAACCTGGGAACCCTTCCTTCTGGGTCTTTTAGCTTGGCTTTTCCTTATGAAGGTATATTTTTCTTTCTTTGTGCTTACTCTCAAGTCCACAGTGGAGCATAACTTTCAAAAAGTGTCAGTTATTATACATCCCAACTGAGGTACCCAGGGATGGTCCCAGTCCTGAATCCCCAAAGTAGGTATTGTTTGTCCCAGATGAAGTCATCACCCACTGAGAAGTAAACTGTGCCTGGGGCACCCGAGTCATGCCACCAACTTACTGCTGCAGTGTTACATCTACATGTGGGATGGTTGGGGCAGTTCCCAAACATTTTGATGTATTTACCTTGAAAAGTTTTATGGGAAGGGGTGTTTGGGGCAAACTCCAAATATTGGCATCTTGTACTTTGAACTTTTCAGATAGTGAATGCTAAGTTGCTGAAGTGTTGAACAGTTATGAAGATAATTGAATGAATCAACAGGAGAATTAAATGCATAGAGCATTGCCACTAAATTAAAATGCTACTAGGATTTTTTGGGGAAGCAGCTAACATAACAGACAGAAAAGTTAAATGTTGACTTTGGCAATTTCTTTTTTGCCTAAATTTGAAATCTGACTCCACTATCAACTGCCAATAGAATTGCTCTGTGCCTAAGGTAACTGTTTAATGTGAGCAATAGTGTCCATCTTGATGGATTATTAGCAGGTTAAAATGAGTTAATACACATGTACAGTGCTTTTCAACAGTGCCTGGTACATAGGAACACTCAAAAATGTTAATTTATCTTACTATTTTCCTTTTGAATTTTCAGCATGAGAAATCAATTTCACTTTTTTTCTCACCACACTAACTGTGGAATGATACAAGACCCAGTTTTTCTTCATAAACTTGGACCCAGCTCTTTAAGCAGCTAATGTCACCTTGGCTGTCTTTGGTAGGAATTTAGCAGACCACTCAGAATCATAAACTCTTTGATAAAGAAAATAGCAAGAACTGAGCAATGTCCAAAAGTCAGATTAGGTACAGAATTCAATTTTAACTTTATGACACTAGGTGAATCAATATGATACTGGAGCCTTTCTCTTTCACCCGTCATATAAGGAGACAGATGCAGGTGAAAAATTTTGCATCTCAAAATTTTAGCAATTTTATGTACCCATAAAATCAAGAGGGCTTTAAATTAGGAAATAATATCCCATTGTTTTCAGCTTCATAAATACACATATCCTCACATAAGTTTTCAAGTTTTCCTAGGCTCATGAATAAATCCTGAGACATAAATTTGACACATATTTCTTTCTTTTAAAATAATTTTCATTAAACTTATTAGGGTGATATTGGTTAATAAAATTACACAGGTTTCAGGTGTACGATTCTGTAATCCATCATCTGTATATTGTATTGTGTGTTCACCACCCAAGTTGAGTCTTATCGTTTATCCCCCTTTACCCTTTACTGCCTCCCCCCAACTCCCATTTTTCTCTGGTGATCACCAAACTGTTGTCTGTGTCTATGAGTTTTCGTGAGATTATTATTATTAATTTGCTTAATCCCTTCACCCTTTTCACACAGCCTCCACCCCTCTCCCTTCTGACACCTTTCAGTCTATTCTCTGTGTCTATGAGTCTGTTTCTATTTTGTTAGTCATTTTGTTCATTAGATTCCACATATAATTAAAATCATATGGTATTTGTCTTTTTCTGACTGGCATATCACTTAGTATAACACTCTTCTGGTCTACCCATGCTGTGGCAAAAATAAGATTTTCTTCTTTTTTACAGCCAAGTAGAGTAGTATTCCATCATGTAAATGTACCACAGCTTTTTTATCCGCTCATTTACTAATGGACACTTGGGCTGCTTCCAAATCTTGGCTGTTGTAAATAATGCTACAATGAACATAGGGGTGCACATATTCTTTTGAAATAGCACATATTTTTTATCCTCACCCAAGAATATGTTTTTATTGATTTTAGAGAGAAAGGAAGGGAGAGATGGAAAGAGAGAAAAACATTCATGAGAGAAGGAAACATTAATAGGCTGCCTCATGTATGTGTCCCAATTGGGGATCAAACCTACAACCGTTTAGTGTACGGGATGATGCTCCAACCAACTGAGCTACCTGGCCAGGGCAACACATATTTTTTATACAGTGTTTATGTGATTGTCCATCTGCTGTGTAATCATTGGATCACAGCAGAGCAACCATGTAGTCAAAAGGAGGACCTGTTTCTACTCCCAAATCTGTGTTCACAAAACCAAGTATCCATTTTTAAATGATGTATTTGATGACAGAAGGGCACTGTGGGACAGGCTACAGACCAGAACAAATTCCTTCCTCTGTTCACCACTGTTTTTCCTTTCATCCATGTACAAGCTGGCATTGGAGATATGGCAGATTTGGTTTCTGACTACTGCAATAGAGTGAATGTTGCAATAAAGCAAGTCACACAAATTTTTGCTTTCCCAGTGCATGTAAAATTATGTTTACACTCTACTATATTCAATATGCAATAGCATTATATCTTTAAAAAAGCATCAATTAAAGCATAATTTGTTGCTAAAAATTGCTAACCATCATCTGAACCTTCAGTAATTATTTTGCTGGTGGAAGGTTGTCACTTGATGTTCGTGGCTGCCGACTGATCAGGGTGGTGGCTGCTGAAGGTCATGGTGGTGGAGGCAATTTCTAAAAATAGGGCAGCAATGAAGTTTGTTACATTTGTTAAGTCTTATGTTCACAAACCATTTCTATGTAAAATACAGCACATGCTATGCAAATCAAATAAAATGCTATGATAGCATTTTACCTGCAGTAGAACTTCTTGGAAAATTGTAGTCAGTCATCTCAAACCCTGCCCCTGCTTTGTCAGCTAAGTATATTTAGTATTCTGACAGCTGTCATCAGAGGGGAGGGGTTGCGGGGTGGGTGAAAAAGGCAAAGTGATTAAGCAAAAGAAAAAAGTTTAATATTCCAAATTATTTGTTGTCACCTCAACAGTTTCATAGCATGTTCACCAGCAGTAGCAGTAGATTCCATCTCAAGAAACCATTTCCTTTGCTCACCCATAAGAAGCAACTTCACATTCATTAAAATATTATAATGAGATGGCAGCAATTTCACATATTCGGACTTTGCTTTTAATTCTAGTTCTCTTGCTGTATTAACCACATCTGCAGCTACTGTCTCCCCCGAAGTCGTGAACTCCCTCAGTCATCCATGAGGGTTAGAATCACCTTCTTCCAAACTCCTGTTAATGTCGACATTTTGAACTCTTCCCATGGACAACAAATATTGGGGATTACATGTAGAATAGTGAATTATTTACAAACCTTTTCCATTTACTTTGCCCAGATCCATCAGATGAATCGCTATCTATGGCAGCTACAGCCTCACAAAAGGTTTTCCTTAAATACTGAGCCTTGAAAGTTGAAATTACTCCTGACTCCCGGACTGCAGAATGGATGCTACGTGAGCCAGCAGGATAGCGTTCATCTCATTGCACATCTTCTCCATCATGCTCTCAGGCGACCAGGTGAACTGTCAATCGGCAGTAAAATTTCAAAAGGAATCTCCTTTTTCTGAGCAGTAGGTCTCAACAATGGGCTTAAGATATCCAGTAAACCATGTTATAAACAGACGTGCTGTCATCTAGTCTTTGTTGTGGCATTTATGGAGCACAGGCAGAGTAGACGTAGCATAATTTCTAAGAGCCCCAGGATTCTTCAAATGGTAAATGAGCATGAGTTTCAGCTGAAAGTCACCAGCTGCATCAGCCCCTAACATGAAAGTCAGCCTGTTCTTTGAGGCTTTGGAACCAGGCATTGAGTTCTCCTCTCCAGTTAAGAAAGTTCTAGATGGTATCTTCTTGCATGTAAGCCTGGTTGCTCTACATTGAAAAATCTGTTGTTTAGTGCAGCCATCTTTGTTAATTGTCTTAGCTAGATGGTCTTTCAGACAGCTTGCTTTAGCCTCTACATCAGCACTTGTGGCTTCGCCTTGCACTTTTATGTTATGGAGACGGCATCTTTCCTTAAACCTCGTGTGCAAATCCCCGCTAGCGTTCAACTTCTCCTCTGCAGCGTCCTCACTTCTCTCAGGCTTCACAGAATTGAAGAAAGTTAGGCCCTTCCTCTGGTTTAGACTTTGGTCTAAGGAAATATTGTGGTTGTTTGAGCTTTTATCTAAACCACTAAAACTTTCTCCATATCAGCCATAAAGCTGTTTCTCTTTCTTAAATGTGTGTGTTCACTAGAACAGCACTTTAAATTTCCTTCAAGAACTTTTCTTTTGCATTTACAACTTGGCCAACTGGCACAGGAGGCCAGGCTTTTGGACGATCTCAGCTTTTAACATGCCTTCCTCACCAAGCTTGATTATTTTTAGCTTTTGATTTCAGGTGACAGATGTGGTACTCCTCCTTTCATTTGAACCCTTGGAGGCCATTTTAGGGTTATTCATTGGCCCCATTTCAATATTGTTGTGTCTCGGGGAAATAGAAGGTCCATCACGGGGGGGATGGCAGATTGGTGGAGTGGTCAGAACACATGACATTTGTCGATGAAGTTTGCTGTCTTGTATGGTCATGGTCCATGGTGTCCAAAACCATTACAATAGTAACATCAAATTTCACTGATTACAGATCACATAACAATTATGATAATAATGAAAAAGTTTGAGAAAAGTTTGAAATGTGACACAGAGACCCCAGGTGTGAGCAAATGCTTTTACAAAAGTGGCATCAATAGACATGCTGGATGCAAGCCCATTAGTTGCCACAAACTTTTAGTTTGTAGAAAAAAAATGCAGTATCTGCAAAGTGCAATAAAGAAATGCACAATAAAATGAGGAATTATACCCCCCACACACACACACACACTGCTGTAGTTATTGCTTGAGTTGAAAGTAAGCAGCCACATGGAAGGTTAAAGTGATTATTACGTTTAGCTATGTCTACAAAACTTACAATAGTCCTGAATTCATTTTTGACCATTCCAGGAATCATAGTTTTAAAACGAATATTAAAAGACAGACTTCAACCAGAGAGGACAAATATGCTGATGTTAAGAAGGCTGAAAATTGTGGTTTTGAGAAATAATGGAAAGAACCAGAAACGCCTTAGGGAGTGTCATGCAATGTAGCTCAATGGTAAAACCTCCTCCTGGCTTCAAAGACTGCACTGGTCACTGGTCACAAGTTTGGTGCACAGATATACTTAAAAACTAATTTTGTGAAAATAATATATAATTGTTTAAACTTCCCAAAAATACATAAAAAGTTGAACAGTTGGTTTTACTGTTTAAGAAGGTATGCTAGGTGCTGGGTGTTGTGGGTGAAGATGACAGGCTTAGTTTGGATATGAAGAAAATTCCAAAGCAGGGAGTAGCCTGCAATGTCAAACAGTGTAAAGAATGTAAGAATGTGCAAAAAAAAAGCCACTGAATAATTAGTGTGTGGAAGTCATGCTAAAAAACAAGATATTGTAGAGTGTTAGGTAAAGATCTCATTTTCAAAACATTGGAAAGTAAACTAAAACAGGGGGTGGAGGGTGTTTCAAGTGAAATCTATGAGCACAGCTTGTTATTTTTAGAAGTTCCCTATTAAAGGGAAGAGATTAGACAGTAGCTTAAATGCAGAGGCAGGATCAGGGGAGGGATTTGTTTTGGGATAGGGAACATAGAAACAAGTTTGTAATTAGAAGGGAAGAAACAAGAGGAAACCGAAGGACTGAAGAGGAAGGAACAGGGATGATTGATGGAGTGGAGTTTCAGAGAACAGAAGGATGAAAGGCATCGAGACAAGTGGAATAATTATTTTACAAAAAGCCTAAATAATTCTTCCTCTGAGGCGAGACTAAAGGAAGAATGTGTGGGTATTGGTGCAGAAAAAAAAAGATCTGAGGTGAGGGAGAAGATAATTAAATAGCTGTTTTCGTGATTTTCGTGGAAATGCACCCAGTATTTGGTCATGTTTAGCCTTGAACTGTGGGTTTGTCATGAGTTATAATTAAGCCAAGTCAGCATAGAGCATTATTTTCTATGGTCCACATAAGGCAATGGTTTTGCTACTTAGTGAGGCCTACTGACCAGGTCCAGATCTGAGCCGTGGAAGTATTGCTGGGTCAGCAAAGGGCCGCTTGCCCGTGCCTGCATCTGCACTGCAGGGCCCAGGATTTGTGTTCATGATGGATCTCCACTGCTCCGGGACTTTCCAGGGGCAGTTCTGACCATGGTCTTCTAAGACAGCTGCTGCTCTTCTTAAAAGGCAGCGATGTTTGAACACTTTTCAGAGGTTGTTGAGATAGGTGAGTATACAGCCTGGGAAAATGGCTGGAGATGCAATGCAAAAATAAAATACAACTGAGACAAGGTGAGTTTGAAATTGACTTATACTTCAATGATAACGTAAGATATTATTGAGGAAGATAGAGCATATGTACTATTTGGTAAACACAGGGTAACTGTGAATAAATTAGAAGTTCGTGTTTGTATCAGAAGTCAGAAAAGACTACCAAAACAAACTATGAGAAGCCTACACTAATAAACCAATTCTTAGATTTGCTTTTTGATGTTTACCTTTATACACCATGTGACAACTAATCATCCAGATAGTTTAAATTTCATTCTTGGATTAAGTCACATCCCCTCCAATCTACATCGTATACCCCAGAATCACTTTTACTGGACTGTGATTGTATTTTGCATTAAGACACCATGGAGAGATTATTAAAATTCTCTTTTATCCTTTGCAGGAATATTGCTGAAGGTAGTTCTCACCGTAGAAAGCAATACCTAGAGGAGTAATTTTTCTTTGGCCTTACGACTAAGTTGAATTTTCCTGAGCTACCAGAACATTTTGATTCTATTGGCATTGAGGATATTAAAATCAGTTGTGATTTCTTTTTTGCTTTGGGTGTGCATTAACTGAGACTGCTGTTAGCCACAATTACTTACAATAAATAAATAGGTTTTTCTTTTCCTTTTACAGAGCAAGAAGCCTGGAGATAAGTGCTGCTGGGATTGGTTCAGCTTCTTGTCTGGGTACCAGTGTCTCTGCATTTCCTTCGGGCGCAGGATGGCTGCTACATCACCTGCTGTAGTTGACTTCAGTGGGTATTGGAATTATCTGGAGGCTGATAAAGCAGACAGAGGCTCAGGCTCCTTGAAGAACAGAGCCAGGGCTTGTTTTATGTTCAACAAGTTCCTCAGATGATTGTAATATTGACCAAAACCCAAGAACCATTGCTCTAACTTCAAGAGCAATGCCTGCCGCTCAAGATCAGACAGAAGTAATAAGCTAAAGTCTTCCCTTCCTTGAGCTCTGTCTTCTCAGCTGAAAAGAAAAAAAACTGGAGTCAACCCAGCCTACTGCCTCTTACTCCTTCCCTGTGGAAGACTGGAGAAGGACCTCACTCTTCAGAGATCAAAGACCTTTTTCCACACCCAAACCCAAGTTTGGGTGTTAAGGAAGAAGCACATTGTTTCATGGACAAAGGGCAGTCATGTGGAGCCAAAATTACTTCTACTTGTTATACAGAAACTTATTTTATATTTATTTATGTGGTTACTTTATGCCAAATTACTTTGGCTTGCTCATTTTCTCTGATTTTTTATTAAAAATCAGTTGCCTTATATGAATTTACATAGCCTATCTCAAAGCATTTTTGAAATATATGAGTACGGTGATTGTGATAAAATTCTTGCTACCTATGTTCAAGGATGGCCACTTTCCTCATTATCAACCAAAGGATCAGGGACAGTACTATTCTGCTCCCGAAGCTGCCTTGGCCTCCATTTTCTACTTGTTCATTCTCTGTGCCATGAAGCAAGCTGTCGGGCTGGTTCACAGAATCAAAATTAAGCTGAGACTCCACCTTGATTAGGCGCAGTTTGGGATTGGCCTCTCCTGGTAATTTTCTTTTAGCCCAGGTATGAATCTTGGTTATTTCTTGCCCTGTGATGGGTCCAGCTGGTTAGATCATAACTGTCTTTGTGCACCAGGATCTCCTGACAAACACCAATGGCCTGTACATCTTGAGTGGAGGTGGGGCCCAGACATTCAGGTCTTCACTTCAGGTAAATATTGCCTACCAGACTTGTTCTGTGTGACTTCTGTCCGTCAATCAGCAGATGCCAGCTGCCTCAGGGAAACTTCTGGCCTTGAGCGAGGTGGCTCTCTACAGTTGGAGGTGGCTGTGAAAAAGCTGACAGCTGGTGGCTGTTTACTGACCACACTCCTGGCTGTGTGCAAGTTCTCTCCTGACAGGGAGTCTGAGTGGCACCCCTCTGTGCCTGCGACAGTCATTCTGTCACCCCTCTAGTTAGCAGGTGAAAATGACACAGGTCTGGCCAAGGTCAGGTGGTTATTCCTCACATTTCCTGTATTTAGAAATATTGTGCTCTCTGGGATTCTTTATCAATAAATCTGTGGAAAACAAGGCATTTTGGAAAACTGAAGACATGCATAAATTTAGGTTATTCAATTCCTGGACTAAAGTTTAGGTTGTTTTAAAAAAAAATCATAAATAAGAAGAGAGAAGTAAAGGAAGTTAAAAAAAAGTGGCACAGGAGTAACTTCCAATGTGTATCAATCCTCAGGCCATTTTCTGAGGTACAGGCGGAGATGCTGCTAATGGCCTGTCAGCTCCAACAGCACCTGAGCCCAGAGCTCCCACAAACCCACTTTCTGAGATCACTCAGGGCATCGCTTCATAATTCATAAAAGGGCTACTTTCAATAACCTGCAAGAAATTTTAAGAGACAAACCTAATCATTGTTTTGCTGCTTATTTTCCAAAGTAACTAAAAATCAAATCTAATTTACTTAAAATGGTGGTCCCAATCTTAATAAACGTTGAAATTTCTCAGATGCTGCAGTCTTCATCTTCATTCCTGAATCTAAGCTCAGCAAGGGCTGAATTCCTGAAGAAAGACCAACTAAAAAGGATTTCCAGTAGATTTGGGTGACAGTTTTCTGAATCCCGTCGACCAAGGCGGTTGTAAACATGCAACATAACAAGACCTCTGTGGAGACTCGTGGGTGGGGGTTGGGGGCCATGGGACATGGGACAGTCTACACAAGGACCATTGTCCCCGTGAAAGCTCCTTAGCCCCTTCCTAAATCATACTAGTCAAGCAGGAAGTGCAGCATTGTGGGTGAATTCTATCTACAATTATCTGAAACACAGAATTAGATTTTTATCTTCTAAAAGACAGTGCAGCTTAGCAGTGAAGCGTAAAAGTGTTGCAGTAACAGAAAACTGAGTTTTCATCCTCCCCTGCAAGACTGGCTGTGGCGCTTAGGCAAATTGCTTGGCTTCTCTAAGCTTTAGCATCCTTATCTAAAAAATGAGGATTGTAGTCCATAACAGTAGGGTTTCTTTGTCCTTTGTAGTGCTGAGCCCACTAAATATTCAACAAATGCTGAGTGGTCTCAACATCCTTCTTGTCATTCCTTTTTTTTACCCTAGCGATGTTCAAGAGAAGAATCATTTATCATTTTTCTCCTAAATGCACTTCATGTTTTGACCCTTGCCAGTCTTGATTCTTTTTCCTTTGAAAGTCACATACTGGCATTCCCAGTGCAGTTTCTTGTCCTCCTGGTTTTTATTGATGGGGAGTTGTATGTGTGGACAACGGGTTTGGGCAGTGCTGATTCTCATTGACTTCTAAATGATCACGTCACTGTCAAGGATGAACTTGTGACTGTGTTAGACCAAATGAGGTTTCTAGGGAATAGCTTTGGTTTCTGCATGTGTCAAGGTGTTTTTTAAGTTCCCAGTACAGCACATGAAGCCCTCAAGCTTGGGAGATGTTACCCCCACTTTGGATGGAATCATTTCTCTTTGGGCTTTATACTAAAGAAAATCCAAATCTTTATATGGTAGAAGCATTTTATATCTCCTAAATTTGGGTTGAAACCAGCATTAATGAATTTTACCACCTTCCCTAGCTTCTTATCTGTGTTTTTGCACGTTCCCAAATTCCATATCTTTGGCGACTGTTCTTGTTAAAGGCATTTTGGGTTGCATCAGGGTACACATACTAGTGACCATGAAGTAAACACTCGTGACACATATTGTGGCTGGAAAGGGGTCATACACATGTGTCAGCTACCGACATCAGTTTCAAAGCTTGTCCTGTTCCCTGGTCTGGACGGTGCAGCCTCCACACTCTGAGTCCCTCACCACTGAGTAGACTGGCGCCTCCACATTCACACCATTCTCTTCTTTGCTTGTCTGTTGATATTATTCCAGTTCAGAATAGTTCTAAGATGATGTGTTCAAAATTCAGACTGCCTGGGATCAAATTCTTATAAGGTTTTAACCTCTAATGGCTCAGTTTACTCATCTCAACAACAGTGGCCATTATGATACGTATCTCAGTGGGTTAGAAGGATCAGGTGAGAAGGATCATAGGACAATGTTTGGCAAAATAAATGTTGGCTGCTAACACTTTATTATTATTATTTGCATGCAAGCCCCTGAACTCTTGACAGCTAACCTGGTTGGGTTCCATGGAGATCTGTTTTTGGGGGGTCACCAGCTTTTGCAGCAATCCTCCCCAGCCCCTATAAGGAGAGCTTTAACCAAAAGAAAGAAATGACAGAGTTTAAGTTATCAGCATAGCATTTTGAGGCATGCACAAACGAAATCTCCTCCAGGGAGTCCAGAGGGCAGATACGTAAATAGAAGCCTGGTGACAACCACCTACTTTATTAGTCAGGTCATCCTGCTCTAAGAAAACACCACAAGCTGGGTAGCTTGTACACAACAGAAATTCATTTCTCATAGCTCCTGAGACTCAGACTCTGAGACTGGGTTCCATCACGGATATTTCTTCTGTGTCCTCACAGGGCAGAGAACAGAGAAATGGAAGGCAAGCTTTCTCATGGCTCATTTAAGGACACTAATCCCATTCAGGAGAGCTCTACCCTCATGACCTCATCGAATCTTAGTTTCTGTCCAAAAGCCCCACCCTCTAATACTATCACACTGTGGAGATGGGTTTCAACAAATGAGTTGGGGGAGTGAGAACACAGAGGCACAAACACAGAGCCTATTAACAACACCTTACCAAGCCCCATGACTCTGGAACCTATGCAGGCCCCCCATTCCTTCCCTCATCCTCCCCATGAGTAGATCTCAAGGTAATATATCAAGTAATATATCAAGGATGAAGCCCTCAGTAGAGGGCATAATAAAAAGCATTACTTAAAGAGAAGTAACAGAATCTGCACAACTTTGCTCTTCGGTGACTCTATTTGGAAGTCTCTGGGGTCCTTATTGAATTGCTACACAAGCAAGTAAACAACACAGGTGTTCTAGAAGAACACAAGTAAGGTGATCTTTTTTGACTTTAAGATTTGCAAGAGTTAGAGGCTTTAGGGAGAATAACTGTGTGACTATAAATTAATAGAAAGGAAAAGGCCAAATGCTACTGGCACATTAACTGGACACTGACAAATCTAGCCGGTCCTTCACACATTAGTTCATATTAAAACAAAAAGGATGTGAGACAGCAGTGAGCCAAAATGGATATAAATGTAAAATATACATTTCAGCACAACTGCCAGGATATTTAGGAGTTAAGCAGTTGTGAAAGGAGTTAAGTACAGTATGTGACATTTTATGGTGTTTAAAGATTGATGTCTCTCGCAGTTTTAGGCACTGCAATCCAGTATAAGGTGGATGCTGGCAGCTTTACTAGTCATGGCGGCACCAGAAACCACATCATCGTCTCCATGACCGATCAGATCCCCTCAATTCCCCCCTCTCAAACCTCAAAGGATTAAAATGTGGCCCTATTCCTTAATTCAATATATTTCTAATCCATTTCTTGGATGTCTGCACAGAGACACAGAAAAATGCAAGATAAAATATAATACCTCCCCAAAGCACAGAACACAAAATGACCACTACTGTTGAAGGCATGCATATTTCAGACACAACTATACAGTATGCAGCATACATTTGCATTAAGTAAACAAATCATTTAGAGATGCAGTGATTGCCCAGAGATTCTGGACAAAAGGAAGAGGATTCCATCTTAATGAGGTTTAAAAAGATTAGGGAATAAAAGTAATATACTATTGAGCTCATAATAATAGCTGGCTTCTTCTAATAAAGTATGATGAATCTATAATAATTTCAAACCCTTGTATTCTGATTCTGGCATTCAAGAGAAAGAGGTCCATACGTCATTGTTAGTGAATAAACAAATAGTCTTGAAATGTATTATTTCATGAATTACAGGAATAAAAACTGAAAGTGTCTTCAGTAAGACAAAAAAAGAAACTTGAGCAATAAAATGTGAAATAAGGTACTCTATAAACATAAATGCAGTGCCTGAAGGCATGAATATTTTTCCCCTTGTTTATTTTTGCTTTTCCAGATGACAATTCATCTCTGAATTTTATCACTCCAGATAATAATTACCTTATTTCTGGGTAATGTAACCTGTGAAACGACAGCCTGGAGCTGCTAACAATACCTCCGGAAGGCACAATAATGACTTCCCCCAGGTGTTTGTCTAAAGAGAAAATAAGAATATGGTAAGGAGGAAGTAGATCTGATAAGCATTAAATGGCAGTGTTGCTTTTAGGAAGAAATAACATGAATAATTTATCAAATACACAAGTGTATATATTTAGCTCTGTGCTGTGAAGGTGAGTTCATGGGCCACGTGCTCTTCTTGCATCACTGGAGCACAAAACCACCAGCATTGGATCACTAGCCTTCTCGAGAGCTATTTTAAAACAGACTGCCAATTTTTTATCTAACATTGTAACTAGGAAATATTTAAAAGGTTGTGTTGCCAGAATTCATAGGGACTTTGTCAAAAAGGGGAAGGCTCTTCAATAAAGGGATATGCCATAAAGAAGGCGTCTTGTGTCCCTGAAGACTATTTGCTCTACAATGGGTTTGAACCTCACTGTGAAATAGCTCGCTTTGTACTCTGTACATCCCCGGTGTCCTATTTCAGGAACCTGTTTCTGGCCTCTCGACAGGTCCATGTGTTCAAGAATCCATAATAGTAAGGACTGAAAAGTATGCTCTGGGGGCAACTGGGCCTTTATTACTTTTTCATTCTTGATACCATTGTTTTCTGTTAGGGGTTAAATTATGCATCCCCCAAATATGTTGAAGTCCTAATCCTAGGTAATTGTGAATATGACCATATTTGGAAACAGTCATTGCAGATGTAACCACAGGGTCATCTGGGTGGGCCCTAATTCAACACAACCAGTGCTCTCATAGGAAGAGGAGAAAAAGTCCACACCCAGACACTCAGGGAGGATGTCCCGTGACGATGGAGGCGAGAGGGAAGTGAAGCTCTGTAAGCCCAGGAATGCCCCCAAATTGCCAGCAAACACCAGAAGTTCAGAGAAAAGCATGAAACATTCTCCCAGAGAGCCTTCCGAGGGATAACAGGCTTGCCCACACCACAATTTCAGACCTCTTGCCTCTCAAGCTGTGAAAGAATAAATTCTGTTGTTTGAAGCCACCAATCTGTGGTATTTTGTAATGGCAGTTCTACAAAACTAATGCACTATCTAAATTTAGGTCCCCAGAGTGAGTGACAATGAGCTTACGAGCATACCAAGGCAAGTTAACAGCACACGCCACGGGTCTTCACCAAGAGCGCAAATGTATCTCCACGTCTATTAACAAAGGGGCATGTTGCAATGTAGGTTGGTCAGGTGTGTCTATTTCTCCAGGCCGTCCTCATTTTCACTTTCCTTAGGGATGTAATAACTAATAGGCCCCTTTGCACTTTAAACATATTCTATCCCAGTTTGGATGATAGTGATGGGCACTCTGTCTATGGGCACCCATTTAATCACTCTGCAAAAAAAAACAAACTTTCACCTCTCAGTTTAGTACTTTTAATTAAAAATTATCTCTAATGTCACATTCAAAATCCCACCAACACTGCAGTAAATTGAAGGTTAAAAATTGCAAGGGTCTAGGTCACTTTAGGCTTAACTTGCTGGGGACCTACAAATTTACACCTCTTACTGGGGTCAATCTGCTTAGAAAATAATGTGCCACCTTGTTCAAACTAGCTGGAATAAACACAGCTAATCAAGCCCCAGGAATCTGTGGGGAGAGGAAGAAGAGGAAAAGAACAGCAAGTAAATTCAAGGGTGGCAGGAGGAATATTCTGAATGCTGCAACCCATTTCAGTTATTGCAAAGGGGTGGAGTGCAAACTCTGAAAGAGAGAGGGGTATGCCTCTGTTCCTTGCTTTGTCATAAAACCTTCCTGGCCTTGAATAAATCTGCCTTTGTCCTCAGTTTTCCCACTTGAGAAGTAAGGGCTTTACTGATTTTTTTGGATGCTTGTGAAACACCTTCAACAATGTGAAAAATACTTTGCATGTTCCATACCTTGATGATGGACCTATGCAAAATTTACTCCCATTTCTTGTCAGTTCTATGCTTGCTATATTATTAAGCATATTACTGATGAAGTGAATGGTATTTGAAAAAGGACTTTATGTAATGCCTACCAATCTTTGTTCACTCTTTGTTAGCCTCCCCTCTATACTGTGTTTAATTTAAAATAAAGTAGTTGAAATTAGCCAGTCAGAGAAAGATAGGTACCATATGATTTCACTTGTATATGGAATATAATGAGCAAAATAAACTAACAAACAAAATAGAAACTGGCTCATAGATACAGAGAACAAACTGACAGCTGTCAGAAGGGAGGGGGTTTAGGAGGCTGAGTGAAAAGGTGAAGGGATTAAGCAAAGGAAAAAAAAACCATAGACACAGACAACAGTATGGTGATTATCAGAGGGAAAGGGCATGGGGGAGGTAGAAAAGGGTACAGGGGGGATAAATGGTGATGGACGGAGACTTGACTTGGGGTGGTGAACACACAACACAATATACAGATGATGTATTATGGAACTGTACACCTGAAATTTACATCATTTCATTAACCAATGTCGCCCTAATAAATTCAATATTTTTTAAAAGAAAGTAAAACAGGTGACATCACTTTCTTCTAGTAATTGCTTTTGGCCTCATCTCTGGCTTCTAAAGTCAAGGTGAAGTTGACTATTTTTTTTTCCTACACTTATGACTATCAATCTCACACCTTTGGGAGACAGTGGGGGACAGTGCTGACTGAAAAGAGAAGATTGGAAGTTGCAGGTATTGGGGCAGTGTAATGCTCCCCAGGATACTTGTTCATGCAGGTGTGAGCAAAGTGGGTGAGTGTTAACAACAACACCCTACCCTGCTCCTCCTCCACGGTTGTACAATGCCCTGTGAAGAGCTATGCCATTGCAATGACTGCATTATCACTTTGTTTACAGTTTTGCTGCTTTCACTAGATAATGACTTCCTAAAGTTTGGAATGCATCTTACTCCTATTTTTTTCTCCATTATTCCCCAAGTGTTTAAAAATAGGTGGCACTCAATGCACACTTATTGAATAAGTGAACAGTAGACTTTTAAATAACAATTGGCTGATAATATAATCAGTGGGTTGATGCAGGGGCTTTGTAGTATGTCAACTTGGCTAGGCTAAACTTTGTTTATAAGATTTTTTTCCTAAAATGTTTCTTCTAGGATATCTGTGACAGACATTTTTTTGCATAGGATTTGGAGAGTGGAAATGAAGCATCAACTGTCTTGTTTTTTAATGCTCCAAGGCTGATGCAAGGTCATCAAAGGTTTTTGTAGCTCACAAACATTGTTTCTTATCTGCGGTATAAGATCTAATCCCTATAACAACTAGTTTTACACACACACACAAACCCCATACCCCTGTATGTATGTATGTATGTATGTATACCTCCTAGTGGTTGTGCGTCTCTCATTGAACCCAGGTTGAGACAGCATATCTTGAGACTTAAGGGATAAATTGCTTAAGAGTGCTTATCTTTCTGGATGTGTGTGTAAGTGCACATAAATATGACTGATCTAAAGGCATTGTTTATTACAATAATGTTAGCTATTGGAATTAACAGGTCTATAAACTCAACTCAGCAATTTAATACAATATATATTTTTTCTTGTTCTAGAAAAGTCTAGAGTTGTGCATTTCTGCTTTGTAGAGAAAGAACATATTCTTTTTCTGTACTCATTTAGAAACCCATCCTAAAGAGTTTCTACTGTCCTCAAGAAGTGGTTACTGTGGTCTCCCTAGGCAGCCAAATTCAGCCTGAAGATGGGAGAAGAGAGTGGGTGGAATATACTTCCTGCCACCTCAGGTTAGAAGTAACACTCACCATTCTGCTTATACACCATTGGTGAGAACTAGCCCCATGGCACCACTTAGAGGTAAATGAGAAATGGAGTCACTGATGGGGCAGCCCCTTCCCAGCTACCATGGCATCAGGGAAAAAGAGCACAAATCTCTAGGAGAACAGCTGGCTATCACTGCCAATAGAATCTCGCATAAAAAAAATGCTTGATTAAATCAGAAAAACTCACCCACCTTGTACTGTTACTAAATTTCACCTGGGTTCCTGGCATGCTTGGGGAAAATTGATGGGAGTCAGTCTATGGGAACTAGAAAGGAGGATCTAGCCAGCATCAGTATGTCTAGTTCAATTGCATCCTGAGGCGAATGGAAGGCAGCACAGCTTACAGACACATAGAAGGAAACCTGGCCCTTGCTGGCCAAATTAAAGTTGAAATGTCCACTTGAAAATCCAATACTAACTGCCAATATCATTAACAATTCCAAGTTCCATCTGTATGTGTCTTGAAAGTTGCTTGCCAACTTGTGGATGTAATAGCTCCACCACAATTTGGTCCCTTGGTGCCTTGGAGTTGTCCACTGCAGGTACAGACATCACTGGTCTAGAAGGAGCGCTAATATGCAAGTATTTAGCACACCTTTTGGAATAAGTTTCTGGCTGAATTTATAGCCTTTCCTCCCTTTTTCCCTTAAGATTTGGCAGCCTTGATGCAGAAGTCAAAGTCAACTTTTACTTGAAATCCCACTCCATATTATTTAAATATGTTTTATATTAACTATTTTCAGTTTTCTATAAATGAGTGATCATCAATTTGCAATTTAGAAAGAAATTAACAACTAATTAGAACACATATGTTAATGTTTTTCCTCCATTTACTCATTTGTATGCAAAATTGTTTTTCTTTTTTTTTTTCTGATCTGATTTTCTATTTTGGTATTACTGTCCCCTTATGTTTGTTTCCCAAACTGAGATTTTGTGTTCTGATACAAATCATGAAACTCTCAAAGGCAAGATTTAGTAAGAACTGTGTATAATTCAGAAAGCTGAGCATCTGTTAAAAATCTCTTTCAGCTAAAAACAGCACATTTGATAAATTCTTGACTTTATTGATATTTTTCTCTCTCCTAAGAAAGAGGAAACAAACAGCACCACTATTTTGTACTTAATTCTGATCAACAAGGACGTCTGATGCTATACAGGTAAGGCATGCCTCAAAAGAAAGTACTCCTGTCATCTCTGGGCATTAATATCCAAGGGAGGGAAAGCTGAGCCAAGATACACATGTGAACTAAAACTTAGACAAGCAGATTTCTGCAAGTTCAGAAGAAAAAAAAAACAATCCAAAGACCAATTTGGAGAAATAAAATAGCCCAAGACCATGGAAAAGCTTTCAAACAAAATTCTTTTTGAGACCCTGTCACAAATGATCCACAAAGAAAAAAATAGAAGGGACATCTAAAATTTTGTAGAAGTTTCAAAACTTTGCACTTTTAAAGGATATTTATAATAATGTAAAAAAATCATATAACCAGAAGTAATTATAGAAAATTGTCATAAGCTATAGTATGGTATTAGAAAAACCTAAATACTTGGAGTCAACTGATCCTTCCAAAAATTTAGTAGATTTACATACTCTTAGTTCTCAATGAATTTACAATTATACTCTAAGAGAGTTAAAATGTAGTTTTAAATCTTTTTCAAAGATAAATAAAAAAATTAGAGATAGAAGAGCTCATGGTTCTTATCATATGATTAAATTTAAATATAAAACAGAAATGATAATTTGCTATTTTTATTTTGGTTCATTTTTTTCTATAGAGAAGAATGACTTAAATTAACAAGATATAATTTCAATGTATAATCCTATATTTAAGTCAAGTAAATCTACTACACTAATAAAAACACTGCTTATTAGCTGTTCATGGGAAAAATACTTAGTATTTTTATATGACTATAAAGTCAATGTAAAGATACATACTGACAAGACTTACACAATAACATCAACTTAGACTTTGCTAATAGATAAAATTCCAGTCATTACAAATGAAGTTCACATTGCTGTTTGATTCGTCACTCCTTAAATCTTAGGTTTAAAAATGAATGTACTGGGTTACCTGTTTTAGGTGGTATAGCTTGTTAAAGACTCACCCCCTAAGCGAGTAATTAGCAAACAACATAGCATGTACACACACACACACACACACACACACACAAACACTCACACATCTATTTGAAGGCATTAGAAGATGCCTTCTAGGTAGCCTCGATTTAAGAAACCAGGATTTCCAATGACACCTCGGACAAGGGTTTGATCTTTAAAATACATAAAGAACTCACATGACTCCACTCCAGGAAGACAAGCAACCTAATCAAAGCATGGGCAAAAGACCTGAATAGACACTCCTCCAAGGAGGACATACAAAAGGCCCAGAGGCATATGAAAACATGCTCAGCATCACTAGCCATCAGAGAGATGTAAATTAAAACCACAATGAGATACCACTTCACACTGGTCAGAATGGCCATCATAAACAAATCAACAAATAAGCATTGGAGAGGATGTGGAAAAAAGGGAACCCTAGTGCACTGCTGGTGGGAATGCAGACTGGCGCAGCCACTGTAGAAAACAGTATGAAATTTCCTCAGAAAACTAAAAATGGAACTGCCTTTTGACCCAGCAATACTACTGCTGGGATTATGCCCTAAGAATCCTGAAACACAAATCCATAAGAACCTGTGAACCCCAATGTTCATAGCAGCACAATTTACAATAGCCAAGTGATGGAAGCAACCTAAGTGTCCATCAGTAAATGAGTGGATCAGAAAACTATGGTACATTTATACAATAGAATACTATGCAGCAGAGAGAAAGGAGCTCCTACCCTTTGTGACAACATGGATGGAACTGGAGAGCATTATGCTGAGTGAAATAAGCCAGGCAGTGAGGGACAAATACCATATGATCTCACCTTTAACTGGAACCTAATCAGCAAAAGAAAAAAGCAAGCAAAATATAACCAGAGACACTGAAATTAAGAACAATCTGAGAGTAACTAGAAGGGAGGTGGGAGGGGATAGTGGAGGGAAGGGTTTTCAGGAACAACTGTAAAGGACACATGGACAAAAACAAGGGGGAGGGGTGGAGTCAAGGGAGGGAAGTGGGTTTGGCTAAGGTTGAGGGGGAGTGGTGGGGGGTAAATGCAGACAACTGTAATTGAACAACAATAAAATAATTGAAGAAAGAAAGAAAGAAAGAAAGAAAGAAAGAAAGAAAGAAAGAAAGAAAGAAAGAAAGAAAGAAAGAAAGAAAGAAACCAGGATTCCAGAAACGAGAGAAGTGATTTGATACAGGCCTGAAGTTCTGCGTGATTTTTCTCCTTGAGGTGTTTTATTGAAAGTCTAACAAGCTGAGAATATAGGGAATAAATATCAGGGGCTGGGCTCCTGGGCTAAGCTTTTAACAGTCTCTCTTAAGGAAGCATCTGCTAGATCCTCATATTGTCCCTACAACTTTTTATGCACAATTACTCATTTCTAGGCAAGCTGGAAAATGACAAGAAAACAAAAATGATTGAAAACCAAGAGAAAAGAGATAAAAATGGAACCACAGGACATTCAGATATTGATGGTAATAGACATTGACTTTATCATAATTACAATTAATATGTCAAAGAAAATAGATGAGAAGATGGATAACTTTCCCAAAGAATTAAAATCTATAAAAATGTCAAAGGGAGAAAATATAATAGTTGAAATTAAGTACACAACAGATGTTTTATCTGCAGACTAGACACACAGAAGGGAAGATTAGTGAATGAGATAACAAGTTAATAAAACTTGCAGCAGCCTCCCCTTATCTGCAGGGGATGTGTCCCAAGACCCCCTGTGGATGCCTGACACATGGACAGTACCAAACCTATGTTTTTTATGTATATACATATCTATACATATATACATACATATGCATATGCCATATATATATATATGCTATGTTTTTCTGTACATACATATCTACAGAATTAATAAAGTTTAATTAATAAAGTTTAATTAATAAGTTAGGCACAGTAATAGATTAACAACAATAATTACAAAATAGAACAATTATAACAACTTATTGTAATAGAAGTTATGTGAATGTGATGTCTGTCTCTCTCAAAGCATCTCACTGTGCTGCAGGATCCTTCTTCTCGTGATGTTGTGAGGAGACACAGTGCCTACGTGACCAGATGAAGTGAGATGAGTGACATAGGCATCCTGACTCAGTGTTCAGCTACTACTGGCCTTCTGCCGACACATAACATGCACTTTGTGGCTTCTGTTTGACATATCCTAATTGTCAGCATCACTGCTCTTGCACTTGGGGACCATTATTAAGTCAGATAAGTGCTACTTGAACATAAGCACTGCTGTGACCTCAGTCTGATACTGAGACGGCTACTATGTGGCTGAGGGACAAAGAGCCCATACAGTGTGGATGTGCGGGATGAAGGGCCAATTCCTATCATGAGCAGAATGCAGTGGAATGGCATGAGGTTCCATCACACTACTCAGAATGGCATGTAATTTAAACTTATGAATTGTTTGTTTCTGGAATTTTCCATTTAAGTTTTTGGACCAAAACCATGGAAAGCAAAACCATGAACAAGGGGGTAAATACCTATTGAGACCGAAGAACAAAGAGAACAAGATGCAAAAATATTTGAAGGAATACAAGAACTATATGAGACACCAATAAAGAAAGAAGTAATTGATTCCAGAGCAAGGGCTGACAAACTAAAAGCTATACATTGGCTGCATGTTTTAAGAAATATAGCTTTTTGGAACATAACCATGCCTATTTATTTACACGTTATCTATGACATGTTTGGGGTTATACTGGCAGAGTTGACTAATTGTACCAGAGATCACATGAACTGCAAGCTAAGATACATATTGGTTCTTTAAGAAAAAGTTTGCCAACCCTCTCTTGAGGACCCAATTACTTTCCTTCAAGTAGTATGGTTTTGAATATCCATACTTTTTTATAATGGCTTTTAGTTACTTCCTGAAAAATGGGGTAAGTAAACTACAAAGACTGAGGTAGTAGGCTTAAATTAAAGTATATTATTAATTCCATTGAATGTAATTCTGAGACTGGACAAAAATAAAACCTAAGTACATGCACTTTACAAAAAACATTCCTAAATAAAAAGACACAGAACAATACAAACTCACAGAATAGAAAATATACATACCATGAAACAAGCAACTCACACACACACACAGGAAGATAATATTTCAATGTTACTTTCATCAAAGCAGATTTTGAGGAAAGAAATATTATTAGAGATATGAGATATTTCATTATAATAAAATGTTCAGTCTACCAGGAAGATGTGTCGATTCTAAATCTGATTCAAATAATAATATAGCCTCAAATATACAGAGAAAAATGGATATGCCTAACAAGAAAAATGCACAAGTTCACAATCACAGTAGGTCACATTAATACACTTCTCTCAGTAACTAATGAAACAAGTAAACAAACCAGTAAATACTTAAAATATTTGAAACCACAATGAACAAACTTGTTGTAATGAACATAAACAAAGACTGTACAAAACTTCAAAATACATATATTTACAACTACATATGAAAAATTTACCCAAAAATGACTTTTATATATCTAGTTAAAACAAATTTCAAAAGACATGAATCACTCAGCATTTATTTTCTGAAACAAGTGCGATAAAGCAAAGCAGATGAACAAAAAAAGGAGAAATCTCCAAATGCTTATGTGTCAAAGGTCCCTAGGGCCATTTTCATGTTCAATGACTTGCTTAGAGGACTCACAGGCCTCAGCATATAGTCATACTCACAGCTATAATTTATTACAGTGGAAGGATACAAAGCAAAATCAGCAAAGGAGAAAGTACGTAGGGTAGAGACTCAGGAATCCAGGTGCAAGCTTCCAGAATCTTCTCCAGTGGAGTCACCAGGATGCACATAATTTCCCCAAAACAAGCTACGACAATGTGTACGAACTGTTAGCAACCAGAGAATCTTATTGGTCCAAGAAGAAGTTACAGTAGGAATTAGAACATATATTTAATTAAACGACAATCAAAATAGGACATAAAACCTGTGATGCTAGTAAAACCATGCTTAGAAGGAAATTTGTATCTCTAAATGCACAAGAAAAGCTTAAAAATCAATAAATATAAATATTCATTAAGATAAAACGGAAAAAGAAAAGCAAATTAAACTTGAAATAATAATTTAAAAATATACAACAGGGAAAATAAGCATAGCCAAAAATTACTTATTTGAAAAGTTTAATTAAAATTAAAAACTACTGGGGATATTAATCAAGAGAAAAAGAAATATGGTATGAATTAAAAACACCAGGAATTAAAAAGGAAATATTATATTTATTCATTAAAAGAATAATAAAAATATATTATAACCAACTTTATATCAATCAATTGAAAATTTAAATAAAAAAAAATTTTTTGAAAAAATACAACTTCACACTCATACAAAAATATATTTTAACAATAAATATGTAATGAAAAATTATTTAATAAATAAATCCCCAGGCTCAGATGGCTTTAGTAATGACTTCTACAAATTCTTCAGTAAGAAATAACACTAAATATACATGAACTCTTCTAGAGAATAAAAAAGGAAGAAATATTTCTCATCTCTATTTATGAGTACAGCATAAGCTGGATACAAAACCTTACAGAGACATTAAAAGAAAGGAAAATTATAAATGCAAAAATCCTAAGCAAAATGTTAGCAAATCAAATTTAAGAATCTGTAAAACTGGTAACATATCACAAAAAGTTGGGTTTATTCCCAGAATGCAACTGTGGCTTAACTTTCAAAAATCAATTGACATAATTTAGCTGAAATAAAGGAGGGAACCATATAATCAGCTCATTATATGTAAAAATAGTATTTTATAGTATTTCAATGCCCTTTAATTTTGTGCTGTTAAGTAACCAGTGTAATCAGTCAGGATGGTATGAAATTGGGCGCTGTAGAATAAGCGTTATTGAAGAAGAGGGGCATTGTAGGAAGTAGTACTCCTTCGTAGAATTATCTATAGAAGAATACTTTAGTGGCATGTCCATTCAGTCACAGGAATAGACAATCGATTGGCCAAGAGATTCGGGATTTCTCTTGTCATACGACTAGCTGACTAGCGAGGAAACTCATGTTTGCCTGTCAGCAGTGCCCTCTGCGGGAAGAACTCCCTTCCAACACTACCCCTGTTCCGCAGCTGCGTTACTCCACATGGGAGTGAAGAGGCAGGTTCATGAGCACATTGGTACGAGTTAGTTCATCTGAACAGCAAAGTCCTTAGAAGTAGAAAATAGGACTTGAGAGAAAGAGCCGCAGAACAGGAACCCATTAAATTGAGCAGAGGGAGAGGAGATTTGGGAAGGTCCAGATCCCAGACACTGGGCCTTTGCCTGGGGATGTCAAGGTCATTTGCGGCACCAGGATAGGGTCCCGAGGCAGAAGTGGAGGAAAGCGTTTTAATGGGGAAGGAAGAGAAGTGGGAGAAAAAAATGAAGACAAACCTGAAAGAAAAGCAAAAGTTGGAATCTACACTGGAAAGAGATCTTAGGGAACATTCCTGAATGTGGGGAGACCCAAGGCCTTAGGGTTAAACCAGCTTCCTGAAGGTCACAGGGCGGGTCAGTGGCAGGAAGAAAATCAGAGGCCTGGTGTGCTGACTGTGGGCAGAATGCTTTTCCCACCAAGTTAAAACAGAAATAGTACAGCTCTCTACATTCATGTTTTTATACTAATTTGACAACCGTCCTGCAGAAGCCGATAAGAGTACAATTTGTATTTCAAACAGGAAATGAAGTTGTTGAAATAGTGTTAAACTGTTTCTGGTTATTTTTGCTACCCAATGCAAAAACAAAAAGAAAACCAAAAAGACAGCGTTTAGTGGAAACAGATAAAAGAAATGACAGTTGAGTAAACAGCCTGCAACATGTCTTTATCTTCCCTCTCACACTCCATGGTCCTTGCGGGAAAATATTCTGAGGGATTTCTCTTTATTTTTCTTTCATCTTATTACATGGGATTGTTGTTTATAAGTAGTACAGTAATAAGTGTTTATTAACTAAGTAAAGGAAAATGTTTGCTCTATGACAACCCACTAACTCCTGTTATCATCACTGTTAGACTAGTTTCTATAGCCATATGACAACAGAAGAGCTAAAAACCCAGGCCAAACAATACATCTGTCATTGACATCACGCTGACATCCTCTCCTATCTTTCCTGTAGCGGAGGCTGTTAAGTCACCAAACACCCATCTGCTCATCTGTTTTTCTGGGCCTCGCTTGAAGTTGCTTGGGCTTCGTGCCTGGATTCTGGCCAATGGAAAATACACAAGTGATTCCCATTCTTTAAAATGTTTTCCAGTCCCTCCGGCCATGGCTGCTGTGCCCTGGTCACCTTTAAGTCACATGTTCTGGATGCATAGCCTCATCATGGAGTGTGCCACCAGACCTGCGTCAAGTTTCAATTAATTGACAAAAAATCCTTTATATGTGCTCTTTTACCCACCAAATACTACTGACAATACAATGTTTCTTTGTAAATTTAAACGTTTTTATTTACCCCTACAACTATGTTCAGTAAGGTTTTTTTCCCCCCCAAAAAAACCATGTTCTCTTGGAGTTTTCTTATAGAAGAACAATTGAGCCAGCGCTATAAAGCAAGAGACTGCTTACTTTCAACAGCTTTATCTGATGCCAGTGGAAATACATGTTTCATAAACAGACATGTGGTATGATCTTATTCTTGGGAGTTTATTACCAATTTATATAATAGATTATGATAGTTGTTTACTGATCCTAAGTTCTGAAGTGATATAGAAATTTCTTCATGTCACATTAAATGTGGGATAATTACAGCAGACATCAACTGAACACTTACCACATACACTCAAAGTTGTATTTGGCAGGGTCAGAAGGGTTAAAGAGAATTTAAGGCCCTGACCTTGCTCTCAAGGGATCTACCTGCTTGCCCGGACAAAGAAACCTGCCCTGCCTGCGGAGCAACTGACTTGGGACACCCGCTCAATTCAGCACCTTCTACAATGTCTCAAATTGCCTTTACCGCATTCTTTTAAATCCGGTCATAATGCACTTACCATTTGAGTTTGCCATCCAGCTTTAATCTCAGCAGTAAATTAGAAACATAACTTTGAAGTTAAAGAAGTCAGGAATGGAGTTAGAAAGGGAACGGAAGACATGTATGGCCACCAGGTACCTATGATATTGAAATAATAGTATCAGTCTAATAATTAAAGATAACTTTGGTTTTCTTTATGTGAGGGACCCTCTGTGCCTCCCACTGTCCCCAGATAATTCACTACTTAAAAATTCCTTAGGGAACAATAATCTCAAGTTAGATGTATAGTAAGTGGTAAAGAAGCCATGAGGAGCTTTACTTAAATATTTTTGTTAACTGGAGAATACAAACGTAAATAAACTGCGAGTAATATGCTGAAGAAAAAAATTGAAGTTGGGAGAAAAAAATATTGAAGTTGGGAGAATTTCACCAGAGTTGACAAGAATAATCAAACAGAAATTATATAACTAAAACATATAATGATTGATAAAATATTAAAAGCAACTTTCAAAAAGAACATATTAAGTTCAAAAGATTAACAGTAATTTTTATAACTGACTTTTGAACAGCTATTATGGAAACAAGTAGAAAATGGAAAGACACATTTACATGCTGAAAGAAAAACTTCCAACCTAGAATTCCATAACAATCTAAAAATCTCTTAAAAAATGAAGGTAAAATAAATATTGTCCATCAGACAAAAACTGAGATACCTCAAGACCTGCACTACAAGAGTACTAGAGGAATTTTTCGGGCTGAAGGAAAAGGGATCCCAGGTGAACACATAAAACTACAGGAGGAATGAAGAAGAACAGAATGGGTAAAAATGTGGCTAATTAATAAATACTAACTTTATGGTTAGAGCTTCATCCTGATATGCCAAGATTGTGGGTTCTATGTCCCGTCAGGCATATACAAGAACTAACCAATGAATGCATAAATAAGTGGAACAACAAATTGGTGTTTCTCTCTTCTTTCTCTCTCCTTTCCTTTCTCTTCCTGAAATCAACCAAAAGTAAAAAATACTAACTTTAAAACAACATGACAACAATGTTTTATGAAGTTTAAGACCTATGTAGAAGCAAAATATATGACAGCAATAGTACAAAGTTTGGATTGGGTAAATGAAGTTAAACTGTTTTTGTTTTTGTTTTTGTTTTTTTATCATGGTTTCAAGGATGGCAGAGTATTAATATAAGGTTGAATGTAAGGAGTTAAGAATGTGTGTTCAATCTTTAGAATAACCTCTAATAAAAAAAAACACAAGAATGTATACCAAAAGGATAAGAGAATACATTAAATGAAATCATACAAAATACCAAAAGAAGGCAGGAAAAGAGGAACAAAGGAGCATAAAATGGGTGAGAAAATAGAAAACAAGTGGTAACATAGTTGGTCTAAACCCAGGATGTTGGTAACTAAATTGTACCTATACGAATTAATACTCCAGAGTCGAACAATGCAAGTGCCGGGAAGAGGGACACTCAGAAGTCCCCTGGAAGTAACTCTCCACCACCAGCTAGGATGTGTTTATCAGTCCAGCTCTGCCACTTCGTACCAGCTGAATCCCAGCCCCGCCTAGGCACATGCCACACAGATTAAAAAAGTAAAGACTGTTCTGTCACTTTTAGACTCTTTGTGTACCTTTCTCAAATCATATCCCCTTCTTTCCTCCCTAATTGGTAATGATTACTCGGATGTTTATCATTTCCCTGCTTTACTTTATAAACTAACCAAATATGCATCCATGCCTAAATGATAGAGTGCTTTGTTTTTCTTGTTTTTAAGCTTGGAATCATATTGTACATATTTATCTTCAACTTTGGGTTTTTTTGTTCCATATTATGTCCTTGATACTGATCTATGTTTTTACAGGCAATTGAAATACATTCATTTCTCCTGATATATAGTGATTTATCATACAACTATTTCAAATTTTCCCTGTCTACTGTGAACAGACATTTGCATATGTCAAAATGTTTTTCTAGGGTATACATCCAGGAGAGGAGTAGTTGACTTGCAGCCACTGCACAGATCACCTGTACCAGATAATGATACATTGTTTTCTGAAGTGATTATAGATCTCCATTACTGGGTTAGTGTACTTGTTACTCCATATCCTTGACGACACTTAATTTTTGCAAATCCGGTAGAAAGAAAATGCATTGTGGTTAATTAATTTCTATTCATTAGCCTGCGTACTAATGAGATTAAGTGTCTTTTCACATATTTATTTCTTCACTACAGAAGTTTCCTCAGTGAAATATTCTCCAAGTCTCTTGTCAATATTTTATGTCTTTTTCTTAGTAATTCGGAAGTTTTGTTCTTACATTTAGTTTTAGAAAATTTATTTTTAAATACCTTTAAGTTCTGTCTTTTAAATTAAATTACACATCTTATCTGTTTTTGCTCATATATTAAAAATTAACTTCACACCTGGAAAACTTGCCAAATTCTTATTATTTCTAATATTTTATGTGTATAGGTTTTGGTTTTCCATGTTCTTATCATATCATCTGTGATTAATAGGTCTTATTTTTCCTTCATTATTTTTACAGTTTATTTGTTTTTCACCTCTTCCTGTGACTGCTAGTACCTTCAACCTAATGAACAGTAGCTAGAGACATTCTTATATCGTTCCAGATCTTAAAGGAAATGTTTTTATGCATTTCAGGAAAGTGTGATGTTTGCTGCAGAATTTTTCTAGCTCCTTAACATGTTAAGAAATTACCTTTTGCTTTTTGTTTGCTAACAGTTTTTATTGAGAATCAATAGTGAAAAAATTATTTGTATTTCTTCAGGTGACCATATGTTTTTATCTTTTAAGCTTTTAATGGTGTTAATTATATTAGTCAATTTTTAAATATTATGCAACCCTTGACATTGTAAGATAAAACATTGAAAAAAATAAGTGGCTTGATTCATTCTGCCATGATTTGTGTATCTAAAATAATTTGATATGTATGGTCAGAATTGGGAGGGAAGGGAATACCTAGCATCCTTATTCAAAATAGTCCCAACCTAGAATCCATCCAAATACCCATCAAGAACAGGTACATAAATAGTGATTTTTTCATGAAGTGGAATATTATACAGCCATGAGAATGAATAAACTACAAACATATATCATTGTATGGGTAAATGCCGTGAGCATAACATTGAGTTAAAGAAGACAGATGCAAAAGACATACTGTATAATCCCACTTACATAAAGTGTAAAATTAGGGAAACCAATCTATGCTCTTAGAAGCTGAGAGAAGGGATGCCCCTCGGGGGGTGGAACAGTGACTGGGAGGGAGCTGGAGTGGGGCTGCTGGGCAGTTACGTGGTTTTGTCAATTTACGGAGATTCATTGAGGTGCACAGTTTTCTCAATATGCATTATGCCTCAACTAAATGTTTTGTTTTGTTTTTTTAATGAAAGAAGCAGCATGGAGTAGGAAGCCAAAGACGTTGATTTTAGTCCAAATTTTGCCCCATTAAGAGTAGTATGATTTTGTTCAATTAATTTGACCTTTCTAGGTTTTATTTTATTTACCTGTAAGAGAGAAGAAAATAATTACTATACAGGATGGGACAAAAGTAGGTTTATTGTCATGAATACATGAAACAGAGTTTATTCTTATATTATTATTTATTAATTATTGTATTATTTATCATACAAACAATGGTAAACCTACTTTTGCCTCACCCTGTGTATGGTGACACTGAGTAATTAAATCCAGTTTGCTCCTTTAGATTTCCCTGTTGAGAGTTACATAATACATCGTCATGAGTGAATCAGAAAGAAATATGCAAAGCCATCATGAGAAGCTGGGATAGATGACTCCTGAATTGTCAAGAATGGACAAGAATCTGACTACAGGTATAGTTGTGTCTGGAAAAGGGTGTGTGTGGGAGAACAAGGCTGTTCAGCTGTGAAAGCACAAAGCTGGGGAACCATAGGACTACATGGGGATGTGGCCCTGACAGAGAGCCGTCTTGGAGACAGTAAATTAGACCTCACATGTCTCGTGACCAAAGAGGTAAAGAAGCTGTAACCTGATAGCTCTATTTCTAAATGTACCACTGTTAAATTGACAATCCAGGGTTAGATTTCAGAATCTTGTGACATTTGTCCAAAACATCAAGCATCATCCATGTGATGGATGAACACATGCATTCATTCATCATTTATCAAACTCGCATGGGCATCCTACTACAGGAAGATCCAGATAAATAGACAGGACCAGCCCTGCTTTCTAGAAGCCAGTAATCTGATAAAGGAGACAGGCATGAACGTTAGCGAGACAGAGAGTTAAAAGCTTGGACAGTGCAGAAGGCAGTGGGGCCGTTCAAAAAACTACCTACTCCATGTTTTTGAATTCAGAGAATGCTTCCTTGAATGGAGATATTAAAATCCTGACAAAGACCTTGTATCTGAATTTCTGAACCTTGAGGACTAAGGTCTCAGCCTTTGACCACCACTAATTTCCTGTAGTAAAAGTCACTTTGGGAGATTTCTCACCTGCCAGTCATACAACCCCTGTTTTGGTTGCGACATTTTGCCTGGTAAAGCAGGCATGAGAGAGATTAAATGTCAGAGGCAAGGCAAAAGCTAACACTGTCTCACGTGGGTTTATTGGTGGCTTCTGTGATGCCGTGGTTCGTGTTCACAGCCATTAGGAGTAAACAAAGAATGTATCCAGTTCCTCATGAATCCTAAGGGTTGGTTCAATTACTAATCACGATTATTTTCTCAGAAAAGTTATGTCTTTGTATATTAAGTTTGAAATATTCAAAATATGGTTATTCTGATTGATAACAACATTCAATTCAGCAAGCATCACTGCGTACTTCAGGGTACCTGACCCTGCCAGCCTGTGGGACACAGAAATGAAAAGCCTGTTCCAACGGGGCTCAAATTCAGACACCGATGGCAGATAGGAACACAGTAAACTGTGGTACCCCAAGATTAGTTTAGAGGACTTTAGAGTCCCCACTGCGTAAACTCCATCAGGATCCCCAGTCACCCAAATGAACATCCAATCTAAGTTAAGGCAGTCTGTTTGCTAAACAACTACAATTTATAAGTACCCCAGTTCCAAAAACTACTTCCAGTAGCTTCCCTTCCTGAATGCCCTCCACCACAGGGTGGTATGCGCGACGACACATTTACACTAGGGAAAGGGGTCTGAGGAGGCGTCTCAGCGGAAATGACCTCTGAACATGATTTTGTCTTTTTAAAATAAGGACTTATTTATTTATTTATTGTTAGAGAGGGGGGAGGGAGGGGGAAAGAGAGGAAGAGAAACTTCAATGTGTGGTTGTCTCTCACACACCCCCTACTGGGAACCTGGCCCACAACCCAGGCATCTGTCCTGCCTGGGAATCAAACCTGTGACTTGTGTGAACCCATGGTTTGGTTCACAGATCAGCACTCAATCCACTGAGCCATACCAGCCAGGGCTGAACATGGTTTTGAAGGACTAAGAAGGAAATAATGTAACAAGTAGGAAGACCACCTGTACTTTAGCATAAAACAGATATGGGAAGAGGATTTCCGGGGCTTGGGGGACCAGTGAGGCTAGGACAGGGTCATGGCCTGGAAAGAAAGAGGGAAATCAGAATACAGGTCACTGCGTACTATGCCTAAAAGCTTTAGGCCTCATCTGTAAAATGAAAGGACACACCTCGGGGCTTTAAATTAACTAAAATCTGACAAAGAAACTCTCAGTCCCCTTGTGGAGATTGTGCTGAAAGGGGGACATTATAGGAAGGGTGATGGACCAAGTCAAGTGAGTAGGAGACACAATTTATTCATATCATATTTCTTAGTTCTCTAATTCACACTCACTTTAAATGTTTCACAGCAGCTTTATCATGTGATACAGACCCTTCTGTCTTGCCAGACCCTTTTCATCATGCTGGTTTTTTTAGTGCTGTTTGTACCTTGCAACAATAGTTACTGGTGTGGCTTCATCTTAAAGCTATTTTGCAGACATCTTAAAATTTTAGCAGTCATTGCCAAATTGGCAAAAGCAAATTTTGAGGCCATGTTGCTGGAATGGTTTTTATGTCAGTGTGATTATTTCATGACGGGAAGTAGATCTTGTGGATTTTTATAATGCATCATAAAAACAACCACTCACTTCGTAAGATAATGCACCAAGAGCAGTGGATGCTTCAGTGGCTAATGAATGTAGCAGGTTTCTTTCCAAATCAGCAACTCTGAGCAGGAGACAAACACTGATGTTTAAACAATGAAGAACTTTGAATAAGGAATTAATGGGGTAGAGAATTGCTGCTTTTAAGATGAAAGGATCTTATAACTGCCCCGGCAAACAATTTCTATTCAAAATGATTTTTCTGATTGAAAAAAAAGTGAAGCATTCTTGCATATAACTATTCTCTCTCTCCCCACACCCTTCTCTGTCTCACACACACTCCCTACACAAATGGAACCTCCCAAAAACCAATTTCCAAAGAATAAAGATAGAGTGTGCTTTCTAGAATTATCGACCACAGGGAAACCTACCCGAGCACTGTCTTGTATTTAACATGCATCTCTCAAGCCTTGGCCGCAGACACAAAGCAGTATCTCCCCGCCCCTGTCCCCCTCCCCTGGCTTATGCAGTTTACTTCTTTCACAATCTTGACGAATGATAGAAACAACTCCTGGCAATGTGGTTTTTACTGAGTCTGAACGTTAAACATTTCATCACTGATTACTTTTAGTACCTGTGTGTATGTTCAGGTCTTTTGTCCCCTAATTATCAGTAATTATAGTTCTTTCACACTAAGAATTTAAAAGACAAAGTGAAGAGACAGCAGTAGTCTAAACCTCTAATGTACACAAACCAAATCTAAGGAAAATGAAATCACAAAGCTTCTTATACACAGGTCGATGGAAGTTTTGGGTTACTTACAGCAGCTTCAAATAGTAGAGGAAGAAATAGGAAATAAAAAGCTGGGTCAGTACTTTATAAACTGTTTAAATCCTAAAATATGCAATTTCATTTAGGTCTGAATTCATCAATATTATCCATTATTTCCCATTGAAAGCAAAAATATCTGCATGATTATTGGAGAAATCTATATACCATCACGTTCCACACTGCCCCCTGGAAATTCATCTAAACAACTTAATGGCAGAGTTGCCAAAGCATAAAATTCCCTGTCATCTGACTCAATACTCAATTTTTTCTATTCAGTAAAGCTTATGATTACCGAACATTAAAGATTTCTTTCCCAACATTTGAAACAGGACTTTAAAATAAGTATTCCATTATCTTAATAATTTCATTACCAGCTGTCTGATAAGTCATATTTCAGAAGAGTATTTTTACATATCAACAGTCAGCTACTGCTTTTCAAGTTACTGCCATCATTCTTCATCCACTGTGACAAGTTTATATGTTTAAGTTATTGTTGTCACGTACAAGTGTGACACCTAAGCATGCAGCCATGAGGGCTGCACCATATGCAATACTGGGGGGCATTCACTTAGATTGCAGTGGGACCAGTGACCCTCAAATTCTCAATCAGATGAAATGGCAGAAGAGTGATCTTCAGCTCTGCACTTGTCACCCTGGTGGAACCCAGCCCATGTGTGGCAGCTGGCGGCATGGAAGTGTGCCCCACTGGCGAATGAGAGGGAGCGGAGACAAAGGCTGAGAACCGGTGGTGCTGAGTTCCAGAAGTTACCCTCCAATCCTCAGACGATAGTATATTTATCTCAGCATTAGATTGTTCTTAAGGATCTCTTTGAAACATTTCTTCTCTTCCTTTTAATGGTATTCCATGGCTACATTTGCTAAACTTTATTTCCTGAACCCCGCATGCAATGTAATGACCAGCAGCCCAGTTCAACGGAAAGGATGCTAATTAATCACTGCATGAATACTGATGGGATTCCTTTGACCATGAAGTACTTTTCAAATAGAAGCTTTCTTATTCACAGTAGTTCAGAAGCATAGAATACAGGGAAGGTTTGTGGTACCTGAGCTAGAGCCCTGCAAGATGGGGTTTACCTCGAAGGCATTTATCATATTTCAGGGGCAGATTCTCAAACTTACAGGCCCAGAATCTTCATATTTGTGAGTTCTTCTATCTCTCAGGAACAGATTCCCATTAACAAATACCATAGGAATATAGGTTGTCTGCGGAGTGGAGATTGGACTGCCACTGTTATTTGGACTTCCATTTTTCACTTTCTAGAAATACCTCTATTCACACAGTCCAATGCCATTGACTAATCTTCCATTTCTTAACTTACGATCCTGCCCTGGTTTCCAAAGCACTGGGTCATCCAAGAAAGGAGGTCCTCTCATTCCCCACAGAGAGCTTGCTTTGCCTCCTGGGACATTCCTTACACACAGCGGGTCGTGTGTGCACCACGTGTTCCTGCTCTGTGGGCTGCAGCTGACTAGGACATGGCCAAATGGTAAAGAGAAAGTTAAACACAGTTGTGGTGGCAGGAACAGAACAAGCAGAAATGTGGCCTTGCAGATTTGTTGCAATGGCAGTATTCGGAAGTAAAACAACAGATGCCCCATTCTGATGAGAGGATCCTGTTGGTTCCCCTTGACTCCTGAGGAAACTCTCAGGGTCTACAGTCCCCGGTCATGAGACTCCTGAGAGGGTTTTCTGTCTCCTTTCCTGTGCTTCCTTCCAATATTTGCACATTATCTGAGGTAACTTGAGTGAGTCTTTTCTACTTGCCATCTCGAAAGAGTCTGATTAATAATTCTGAAATACATTTGTTGAAATTTTGCAGTCACTTACTGATAATCTCAGAATTTATTCCCACACCTAATTAATAGCATAAATGGATTTTACTTGTCACACTACCAGAGGCAAATGTAGTTCCAGATGCTCAGGTAGTGCTTAAATGCTGCCCTCACGTTCTGACTACTTGGGAGGCAGACCAGCTCACAATGCTGTATGGATTCTCTGACAGTTCCTCGTCTTGCTTACAAGCTGAATTGCCAAATCACAGAGCATTTGTACCATCGCCTTAATTAGCGGGACTGCAATCTTGTTCTCTAAAGCACAGTGGCAAGGCAGTTTCCTGTTACTGGAGGCCATAATTCTCAGCGCCCTGCACTTGGAGTAATATAACCTTGCTGTAATCATTAGTCATTTGCAGCCAAATTAAGCAGAGACTAATTATGGCTACAGTCTTCGAACCATGGTGTAGCAATCTAGCAGGTTGTTTAACCTTTAAGTCGAGGGCATCATTGCCCAATTATTCATGCGTGCAATTTTACAGCAACAAAACGACACTTAAGCACCATCAAACTTGGGCTTGTGGCCCAACCTTTCCACCCAATGCAATGCCCAATTCCCAAAGAGGAAAACAAAACCCATAACAATGGGGAATGTGAAAGAGCCATCTGATATTTTGTAATCAGATGGATACATGAGATGAGTTAGCATTTTAGTTGGTCTAATTTTTCATCATGGTAGAAAGCAGAACAAAGCGAGACCGTGACTGTCATCTCCCATGAACACACACCCCTCCCTCTGTCTGCGTGGTGCTTGCAATCAAACCACACGGCACCTCCTCCTGTGAGTGTTGGGCTCAGCGGGGTTTCAAGCTGAAGTCTGAAATTCAAGGGCTGCCATGATATTGCTCAATCAAAATGCTTTAAAAGCTCAGTGGAGAAACAAGAACTGTCCCCAGGGAGAAGGACAAAGAGACAGTAGAGGTTGTAGATGGAATTTGGGCAAAACACCTGGTGGCAATAGCTTTGAGCTGCAGAATTCTTTGCCCAAAGTGGTGTGTTTGGCCAGGAGCCTGGACTGTTATTTGTCCACTTCCTCCGCTGGCAGGGGGTGCAGGCTTTCTCCCAACAGGAGCTCCCTGCCCTCCCTGCATCAGAGGAGGTGCCACTGATAGGCACTGGCTGGTGTACAGCCTGGTGCGGGGACTTGCCTTAAGAAGAGGGAAAAGGTGTTTATTCGCCCAGTCATTCACCCTAATTATCCAAAATTTAAGGAAAACTGGGCATATTTCACTTTGTTTAGTTAATGAAACACAGTTCTGTGTAAGCACATGTATAGATAAACTCATTAGTCCACAAGTGATTAGATGAATAAAGGATTCCATAAAGCAAGAAATATTTGTGGATGTAGAAATACAGGAAAACTGTTGTAACATTTTGAGAGTACATATAAATGTAAATTTGATATTACATTCCTATTGTAAGCAACATTCCCAAGTAAAAACGGTATCTGGTTGGAGTGATTTGGCTTCCATGAGTAAGGGGATACAGCTGTAAATAAAATCAGAGCATTGAAAGCCTTCTAGAGCATACCATTTTCTAACCATCTTTGTTCTTTCTGCTTTCATAGATAATGATAAAAAGTCTCAGAGAGGATTCTTTCTGTTACATATTTCAGAGCAGTCTCTATTCTGTAGAGATTTCTGCTTCTGCTTAGGCATCTGAATGACAGTTAAAATTTATTGTGACAATATTTTTCTTCTTAGAGTTTTAAATCAAATTTTTAAGCTGCTTTCTCCCCAGATCCTAAGCCCTCTCTGACTAGGGGATAAGAGTCCTTTCTAGTGATAATTTCCCATCACTACCATTGTCATGGAAACAAATAATAATGCCAGCAACACAAGGGCTCTAACAAACTCCCCAACAGATCTCTGTGGAGAAGGGCAATATCACTAAATCTGACTTAAGCTGAAGTTTCCCTGTGTGCGCGCACTTCTTCTAAGTTAAGAGTTCTATGAGGAACAAATTGTGAGACCTGGAAATATGTGAACAAGATTTCATGCCGGGATGAAAGAAAATGTGTAACAAAGACAATCCAGTATGCCTTCAATGATCTGCATACAAATTGTACAATGCTATTATGTAATTGTATTTTACATATAAATGGTAAGCCAGTTCTGTCGTGAAAATATATCTTACAGGAATAGCCAAACCAAGCAGTCTGGAGATAAGCTGGCGGAAAGAAAGGTCACCAGGGGCGGGAGAGGTGTGGGTGAAGAGCAGGGTCAGCAGATTAGGGGAAAGGGTCCTCACTGCTGAAGAGAACCTGCCTTTGCGTCACTGTCCCCGCCAGCAGGGCCTTCTAGAATGGAGGTGTGGTTTGGTTAAACGGGCTCGTTGTCCAGAGTGACTGCCCATTGCTTACTTCTGGCTGTGAACAAGACTGGCCATTCCCAGGACACTCAGGCTAGCACCACTACTATTATGTTCTTTAGGAACAAAAGAAAACAGAGACAGATAGCCAGTTTGATGACTCAGTGGCTTAGATAATAGGCTCTGCCTTTCTAGAATAAAGGAATCAGTAGAAGTCTATCTGTGGGAGGGTTTCAATCCTGGTAAGTGGTTTATGTGTCCCTTGAATGGCGATACTGGGGGTCATTCAAAACAACAAGGCACATCGTGACTGTTTTCAGATCCAAGTCATAATATGTGTCAGTATATTGAAACTGAGAGCCAACCAGTCCTATCTCAGAGCCCAGAAACCGTGAAATGTATATGAATTTTCAGAAATACTTCCTAAAAGTCCTTACTTTTTTCAAACATACACCTACTTGTGGCATACATACCAGTTAATCCCGCAGGTCCCTTCAGACAATGGGAACTCCGCCTCCAGCCTCCTTCCATCCAATTTGTTACCACCGCTCCCTGTCTCCTGATTTTACATCACCAAAGCCCCAGTCACTGCGTGAAAAGGCTCTTTCTTGGAGAAAGAGGGCCAAGGAGGGCTTGAGCAGAGAGAGGCCATCTCATTTGTTAGGGGAGGGGAAAATCCAAGGGTGGTCGAATGTTACTTCTTGTCCCCTCTCATGTTCCACTACTATACTGTTTTTGTTTTTAACATTAAGCACTAATGGAAAAGAATTTAAGGGTAAGGGAGCAAGAAAGAGGTGGAAGAGGAAGAGATCATTTTACCAACACGTACAGCAGAAAAAGTGAACTCATGACCATATATCCTCATATAGGTAAAGTTCAAAAAGTGTAAAAGTGAATACTGTGAGAAATCTCCGCTCTGTTGCCCCCATATGCACACATGCCCCTTGTGGAGGCAGCCAGTGTTACCAGTGTCTAGTGTGTCCTTGTGGAGGTATGCTGCGCAGATACAAATGAACATATGTTCTCCCCGCCTCTATTTACCCAAACGCTGGCATTCTGCGCAGGCTGTTCTGCACCTCGCTGTTTTCTTCTATCGATTTTACTTGGAGATGATCTCCCATCTATACGCACCAGGGAAGATTTCTCATTTTTGTGAGTGGATGTGATCCGAATGTGTGTTGTGTAAGGAGAGACGGAGTAACTGACACCTGAGTTCTGAACTGAGAGAGGATGCCAAGTGCAAAGCAGATAAAGATCAAAACATATGTGTTGCTGGCAAAGCTGACATGGGAGAATGCAGCTCAGATGCACAACAGTGACTTCCTCATACAGAACCCCCAGATTGGACAGATTAACCAGTTCAGTCATCGGCAGCTCAGAGAAATGCAAGCCTCCCTCCAGGGACGCCGGCCCTGGAAGACTAAGGACCTGAAGGAACAGGTGCGAACGTGGGACGAGCAGATCCCAAAAGGAAAGATGGACAAGGAGCTCAGCTACAAGAACCCAGCTTCTCACTCAAACTCACTAACTAGGCAACTCACTTTGGTAAATGGTGGGGCAAAAAATTAAGAAGGTTTAGCAAAAACCCTTTCTATGGAAAATCAAGACAATGGCATTCACATCCCCCCACAAGCCCAACATTATGATTGAACCCTAATTTAGTTAACTAGTCTCTTCATGATTGGCACCAAAGGTACATCCAATTTTTGGCTATTATAAATTTTGAATATGAATTTTCAATCTTTTGCTTTAGCAATAAAGTAAAAAATATGAAAATTTGGAAATGAGTAGTATCATACATATAAAATTTCACACATATGGGATTATATCAGAATGATGAATTCCTGGAGGTGAAATTGCTGGGTGAAAAGAGTATGTGCATTTAAAATTTTCCAAGATATTGTCAAGTTGCCCTACATGGAGATTATGACAACTCACTGAGAAATGTGTAAAAGGGCTTATTTCTCCACATTTTTTCAACATGGTACATTAAAATAAGGCTTTAATTTTTGCCAACTTAATACACAAAATGTGGTACATTTTTGAAGTTACCATTTCTCTGTTATCATGAGTAAGATTAAATCTCTTTTCCTATATTTCAGAGCTATTTTAATTTTTTTATGTGAACTCTCTCTTCATATCCTGTGTCCATTTTTCCATTGCATGATCATGGATTACTTTCAATAGACTATTTTTAGATCAGTTTTAGGTTCCCAGCAAAACTGACAGAAGGTACAGAGATTTCTGTTTATGCTTCACTCCCATGCAGATGTAGTCACCTCAATTATCTCCATCCTGTCCTGGGTGTTTTTATATTAATCTGCAGATCTTTTTACATTTTAGAAAAATTCTAATTATGATAAAATGGCATCTTTTCCCAGGTGGTAGTATTCTTTGAAATTGCTTTTGGTGGTTTTGCCAATTATTTTGGCATAACTTAATTTCTGTACTTTTCCTATTATATATTTTCGGACTTTTCTGTTATTCTTAGGAAGACCTTTCCTATTCTGAGATTATTAAATTTTCCCCCACATTTATTCAAGTATTTTTATGGGTTTTTTTCCATTGATATTGAAATCTTTGAAAAATTTGAATCCAACAAATAAGAATCCAACTTGCCTTTCGTTTTCTTGACGGCTACCCAGCTTCATTTACTAATGAATCCACTTCTTCACTATTTTGAAATTCTAACAATTATTGGTCCCAAATTAAGGGGCGGGTCCCGTAAGTAGATGGATTGCTATATACAGATAAAGACAACCACACCAGAAATCATCCATTTAAACATTTTCCCTATTTGTTCCTCTTCTTAACACATTTAAAAATAAAGAAACTTGCCTAGATTCAAACTCTCACTCACCCACATACTAGTTGCACAGCCCTAGGCAAGTGAACATTTCTGCGACTATGGCTTTGGGGTTTTGTGAGGGTTATGTGAGACAATATGTAACATTTGGTAAAATATAGCAGTCAATATTAACTTACTGTTTAATTCTTTAAAAAAATTATTATATTTTTTCATTACCCTTTGTCCCCTTAAACCCCCTTCTCCCCAGCAATCACCACACTGTTTTCCATGTTCGTGAGTCCTTTTTCTTTTCGCTCAATCCCTCCACTCCCTAAACTACTTACTCCCCTGCTGTCATCCTGCTCTCCATCTATGAGTCTGTCTGTATTTTACTTGTTAGTTCAGTTTGTTCATTAGATTCCACACATGAGTGAAATCATATGGTATTTGTCTCTCTCTGACTGATTTATTTCACTTAGCAAAACATTCTCCAGGTCCATCCATATTATTACAAAGGGTAAAACACTTTTCTTTTTTATGTCCAAGTAGTATACCATTGTATAAATGTCCCACAGTTGTTTATCCACTCATCTTATGATGGGCACTTGGGCTGCTACTATATCTTGACGATTGTAAATAATGCTGCCTTGAACATAGGAGTGTTTATGTTCTTTTGAATTAGTGTTTTGAGTTCCTTCAGATATATTCCCAGAAGTGGGATTGCTAAGTCAAAAGGCAGATTCATTTTTAATTTTTTGAGCTATGTCCACACTGTTTTCCATAGTGGCTGCACCAATGTGCATTCCCACCAATGGTGCAAAAGTTTTCCTCTTTTACTACATCCTCTCCAGTACTTGTTGTTTGTTGATTTATTGATGGTAGCCATTCTGACAGGTGTGAAAAAATATCTCATTGTGGTTTTAATTTGCATTTCACTGTTGATTAGTGACATTGAGCATCTTTTCATATGTCTATTGGCCATCCGAATGTCCTCTTTGGAGAAGTGTCTATTGAGGTCCTTTGCTCAATTTTTATTGGATTTGTTTTTAATGTTCAGTTTTTTAAGTTCTTTATAAATTTTAGATATTAGCTCCTTATCAGATGTATCAATGAATATTTTCTCCCATTCTGTGGGTTGTCTTTTTATTTTGTTGATGTTTTTCTTCGCTGGGCAAAATCTTTTTAGTTTCATGTAGTCCCATTTCTTTATTTTTCTTTTTGTTCCCCAAAAATTCCACTAAAGAACTACTAGAACTAATAAATGAATTCAGCAAAGTAGCAGGGTATAAAATTAATTAGTTGCATTTTTATATGCCAATAACAAACTAACAGAAAAAGAAATAAAGAAAACAGTCCCATTTACAATTGCTTCAAAAAGAGTAAAATACTTAATGAATAAACCTAACCAAGGATGGAAAAGACCCGTGCTAAGAAAACTGTAGAACACTGAAGAAAGAAATTAAGAAGATACAAATAAGAGGAAGCACATACCTTATTCGTGGATCGGAAGGATTAACATCATTAAAATGTCCATACTACCTAAAGCAATCTGTAGATTCAACACAATAGCTATCAAGATTCCAATGACATATTTCACTGAACTAGGACAAATATTTCAAAATTTATATGGAATCCAAAATGCCCCACATAACAACAATAATCCTGAGAAAGAGAACAAAGCTGGAGGAATCACACTACCTAATATGAAAGTATGTTATAAAGCCATAGTAATCAAAACAGCATGGTCCTGGCATAAAAACAGACACATAAAACAATGGACCAGAAAAGAGAGCCCAGAAACAATTCTTATTAAGTATTCTATCCCATTCTTCCCTTCTCTCCTCTTTGAATGACTTCTGATCATGGATAACAATACCACTGCCCCTTTTGTGCTTATGAAACCCCAAAGAGTTGGTCAAAATCCTTCAGAGAGCTTTTCTGTGGAATACTGAAGCAGAGGTAGGACTGACTCTTCCAGGTTTCCTTGGGGCATATTTACATGATTCTCATGGCTGAGCTTAGATATTGCTTAGTAGAAACTATGTTAATGCTTTAAGGCCCAAACTCAGGCATAGAATCCCAACCTTTGTAGAAGTATTATAAATAGAAAGATGTCCTTGCATGCTCCTACATATGCCAAGAGCTTTTGAAAGAAGGGCCTAATGATACTGCAAGACTTAGAACAGAACAGGTGAGGTATTGGTATTTTCACTAACGTTTCTCAGAAAGTCCTAGAAGGCAAGTTACTTCTCTATCTCATTATCAAGAAACCCTTCAACTCAACCACTCAAAATACGAGCTTTATTCTCAAATATATCCAGAAAAATAGGTTTCTAATTTTTCTTGCTATCAAATTCTGGGAAATAACAATCAGAACTTATTTTAATAGTCAAAAACTTCCTTGTTCCTGCTTTAGTCCTTCTTTGTCCTTTGTGAAATGAAAAATAGCTGATCACCATCTGTTGCTTCATATTCCAGAAAGTAATGATTAACTGTGCCTCAGCCTTTTCTTGTATCATAAAAATACCAGTTCTTTAATGTTTTTCCAATGTCCACTGAAAATCATTTAGCCAGGGGAGAATGGGGAAATTAAAACCAATTATGATAATGAGACATAAGATACATTAATTGCAACAAAAAATGAATAATTATTAGTGATTGATGAATAGACCTTGTAAAGAATTCAATATTCAGAGAATTTAATTACTCTTAGACATTGGCTCCTGACAAAATATAGCATTTGTTGGTAATACCAGCAGATGTGGCATGGTAATTATATAATATAATTTGAGGATTTGGAGATGTATGTTAATGATGAAAGGCAAAAATGTGTGTTTTTCTATTTTGATGCATATATCTCTTTAAAGAAATTTGGTGCTAATAGAAGAGTGACTCAGGTAGAACCACAAAATCAGAAAATTTCAATACTGGAAGAGACATACAGATCATCCTATTCCAGCTACCTGGCTTTACAAATGAGGAAACTAAAAGATGTAAATGAATTTGCCCAAGTACCCAGCACTGTTAGTCTAGCACTTATTTTGTATCACTTACCTTTTAATGCAAACACTTATTTGAATGACAGTGGTATTGCATACATTTTTCACTAAATTTTTTCTTCACTCTTTACTTATGACAACAGATTTTAATAGCATTTTCTAGCCTACAGTATGGATATGCAAGGATTATATCTCTCCATATTTTTCCATACAGTTTCATTTTTATATCCTCTGTTTCACTCAGCTTCCAAGTGAAGCTTAGATACAAATTCAGCCCTTTCACTACTTTACATATAGTAGATAATCAGTACATGTCCCTTGACTGATATCATAGCATTGCTAATTGGGTTAAGCAACCAACTTTCCCTATAATAAACCAGACATATAGTGACCCAAGCATGTGTTCTGTTTGGCATTCCTATTAAACAAAAAACAGAAGCCCTATTTGAAAAATGTGCTCTGTAAATAACAAACCTCATTCTTAATGTGTACTTGGGATCTCAGTTCCCAAAACAAATCCTTAAACTACATCCTTCATGTCAAGTGGGGATTGACTTTTGACAATGATTCCAGGCTACTGTTGCAGAAAGGAGCAGTGGAAATTGATTAGTGGGAGGCCAGTTTGCACGCTCAAGTAATCGAGACAAACGGGTGCTGCTTTTTCCAGTGTCTCAGCAACACTTCATTTTTCTGTGTCTGATAACTTTAGTGTTTTCAGGCCTGATACATGAGTTGAAGATGTCAGAGAAGATAATATATATATATATTATATATATATATATTTGGCAAACTGGGTAGGAATTACCTGCTCGATTTGTGTGGCAGATATTGATATTGATTCATGAGCTGTTCACAACAGTCCCGTTGGGTTATGGACTCCTGTCCTTCCCAACTGGTACCAGGACTTTCTCTAAGGCCATCACAGAGGTCTCACTGGAAGGAATGAGCACAGGAGGGGCTGTCACACTGTCTTGCCATTACTGTCCAGTCAGTCTGTAAGAGACAGCACCTGATCCTCCGTGACTGCCGTAATTCTGTTATAAACGGTTCTGCTCTCTGTGGCGCTGCTTGCTGGGAATGACTCCTCGGGGACACATCCTTCTCCATCACCCGCTTCAGACAGAGGCTTGTGAAGGAGAGTCACTCGGGGCATGGCTTCCTCACCCCTATCCTCATTCAAATTGTGTTTTCTTTCGGAAATATGCTTACTGTTGAGCTGCTAGAAACTAAAAGTATCTCATAATGCAAAACCTCTGTAATGTTTCAGCATGCAATTAAGAAAGGTATCATTTATATTCCATTATCAGGGCTTTAATTTGAGTTAGTGATGATGAGGAATCTGACTCTAGGGACTGCCTGCCTTTCCCCTGTGTCCCTACTACTGCAGTGGGGACTCTGGGCATCATGGTCCTGCATTCCAGGGTCAGACTGTGAGTGCTAACGATGCAGGCATACTTCTGTGTCCAGAATACAAACAGGAAATGAAGCCTTTCACCCTTATTCTTATTTCCCTTGTACTTTCTTCACACACACGCACAGATGAGGCAGGCAGTGTGAAATTTTACTTTACAGACTTAATACATAAGACAACAGATATAAATTTTATTACTTTAAATATTATTAACTTGTATAATATTTTATACCTATAAATTCAAATTACATTTTTACAAATATTGCACATATGTCTTTCCTAGAAAATTAAATCACATGAAATACAATAAGGATTGATCAAGATTCGTGGTCTGGTATTTTTGAGAATCCAGGCGGCCTCTTGATGTCTAAAAAGTAATTTCATTGACTTTTATGTCCTTCCCTTCACCCACCTTAATGGGGAAGAACTCAAGGTGTTCAGGTGAGTAATTTTTGTGGTTGAATCATAAAAATGGTGTGTAATGTGTAGAAAAAGCGTCCTCACTTTTCTTCTCCTCAGTGGGAGACTTGCTTTCAGAGTGGTCTATTTATAAATTCAAGGAAAGGGAGAAAATAAGAGAGTAGTTTCTTTTGACAAGAGAAAATGGACTCAAACTTCAGCTCTGAGAATTAATGCTATATCAGGAAAATATTTTTTGTTTAGAAAGGTTAACATACAGTCCACTGTGGGCACAGAGTCTAGAGAAAAATTCCATTTACCAAGTAGCAGGATGATCCATCTTCCTCCCACCTGTCTGGGTGGCTTGGGTGGCTGACTAAAAGCCAGGGGCAAATATTGCCCTCAAATGATTTTTCCAAGAAATGGGTAAGAAGTATTCTTATGAAAGAATACCTTTGAATGGCCAGAAATATGTACATGACCTTTCAGGAACGAAGTTGCTATGTGACACATGGAAAGGAGGTACCAGAGGTTTAGCAGAGAAGAGAGGACTGGGAAGTCTAGCTCCAGACTGTCCGCCTGGCTATGGGATGGACTTACGGACAGTCAAGTGGGCAGGGTGGCATTTCTCTTTGTCATATTGCACAACAACAGTGTTTAAAACCCAACAAACCTTTGCAATTATACAGTGTGGAAGGAGCTGTTGGTAAATCTTTTTAGCCAATGTGCATCCTTCTTCAAATGCTACACGATCTTGTGAAAACATACACACCCCCATGTACCATCTGTAGCATCAATGTATTGAGATGTGGGTTTGAATTTTAGAAACTAAATGATCATGCCTCTTCCCATGTCTTTTTTTTTTTTCAATTGAGATAATGAAGCAGAAATGGAAGAGGTCTCCCCACCAAGGTGACTTTCCATGCGAGAAGGCTGGACCTGGGGAGAGAAGCTGGAGGTGCCAATCCCCTGCCCGCCGAAGGCCCACTCTTGTCCGTCTTCCCTACTGACTCCCAGGAGGCTGAGAGATGCAGTTCACACACAGTGTTCAATTTCCACTTTTGATTTCGGTGTTTTTATTGGCATGACGGGGTGACAAGTGTTGCCAAAATCAATACATAAGACACCATGTGTCTTAGAACAAGGAGTGTTGGGTATCTGTTTCCTGTGACTTCTTATTTCAGGAACAATGCAGATTGCTTATAAATCTGTTCTGCCTCTTCATTCTTTTGGCCAAGAATTGTGTAAGTCTATACTTCTCACTTGTTAAACAAGGTCAATTTACTACCTTTTAAAGTTGGGAGGAAGTATAATATTTTACTCTTCTGTGGGCAGGACAGGTGAGGAGCCCCAATTCCAGGGATCAACAGTGTCATGGTCAAGTGGGCTCCACAACCAGCGTGTATTCAAATCCAGGTCTGCCACTTATTAGGACACAAGTTGCTTACCATCTCCAAGTTCCTGTTTTCTGTCTGTGTAACTTTTGTGCTTTTTGAATTGTATTACATGAGTGTAGTTTACTTATTCAGAAGGAAATAAAAACATTTTCAAAAATAATTAAACTTAGCCAGTGTGTGATCTGCAGGATGCATGAGAAGTGGGAAATAGCATAGTCATCAGGGCTGAGGTAAAGAGATCTTACGCTTGGAGATGAGGGAAGAGAGGGTGGGTCAGGAAACACCTCCCAGGCTGTGCGGACTGAATGGCGGAGGGAATGAGCGTGCGCCACGCTGTGGCAGCTGGTGGACAACTGTTTCAGAGAGCAGGTCCCTGACCCTCCTTTTCTCACTATCCTCCCTCCACTCTTCCACCGCCTCCTCCTCCCTTCTTTCTTCCTTTCAGCTGACCCTTGTGGCTTCTTCGATGAATTCCAAATCAGAACTCATCTCCACTCTTCCTGATCTTCACATTCTCCATCTTGCCAGAGAATTCTGAATGTACGTGATTCTCAACACATTTCACAGGTTTTTCGGTCATGGTTCCTCTCTTCTGCCACAGTGGAACCCAAACTTCTATCCATTCTGACTTCAGGAATGCAGTTAAACAGTTTGCACAGATGGGTGGTAGTGATCACTCCTCTCCTCTCATTCACAGGGGTGTGGCATACACACCTCTGTGATTCTGCAGCACCTGTCCTTAAGAGTTGGAAACTGTTTTCTCAGCTTTTGATTCTGGGCTGAACTTGGAATTTGCTTTGGCCAGTGGAATGTGGTAGAAGGGATACTGTGAGAGTTCTCATTGGCTTGGGGTGCTGCTCTGAGTTCACTGTGTTAAGAAGCCTGGCCCAGACACAAAAAAAAGAACACAGCTGCTCCTCCTGTATCCCATACAAACTGCAGAAATGTGTGAGGATCCATCTGGGACCATAGTTGAACTGTCATGATAACCCTGGCCAGACCAGCCCAAGTTGCTGAACCACAGAGCCATGAGCGGATCAACAGTGCTTCTGGTAAACAGCTAAGTTTTGGGCAGTATATCACACAGCCACTGGAAACTGTGGTAAGGATTCTGATTAAATGTGGTGTGAGGATATTCCCTCTTGTTTATCATTAGGTGTAACTGTGAATTCACCAACTGGCAGTTGGCAGTCACAGTAATGGAAGGAAACAGCAGGTGAGCTGGTAGAAACCCTGGGCCTGTCCCAGCTGGAGCATGTCCTTCCCAGAAATAGCAGCATAACTATAAGCAGCAGTTTTCATATAGAAGATTTAATTTTTCAAATACTGCACAAATCTATATGGCAGAGGTACAATATTTTGTTCCTATCTTTAATTGGTGGTAGATACCAAGACTGATGTGCCTGGTTCTCCCCTATTCTATGCCCTTTTCCGTGAATGTTCAGGAATAAAGGCACAAACAGACAATGTTTTCTCATCTGTAGGCTGGACATTCCACCTTGAATTAGAAGTGAAGGGAGGTGAGTTGCTGTTATCACTGGTAGAAGCACAAGGCGCCTGGAAGAGGAAGGAGGGAAATAGGAGTGGACTCAAGCTGAGCTGATGTTGCACCAAATGATCCCCAAAGTCTAGAATGGAGCATAGCTCCCAGGAATCTGACTTGGGGTCCCTGTAGCGTGGGGCCCAGAAACATAAACATCCACAGTGGTAAGAATAGAAACATAACAGCAGTGCCACCCAGGGGGTGAACAACGAGAAGTGGGGACAGAGGTGACCAGAGAGCATGCACAGTGTTTGAAGGGGACAGTCACCACTCTGCCCTGCTAATTTTTTTTTGGAATGAAAACCTAATGATAATAGGATCTCCAATTTCTCAGGAGGAGCGGAAAATTTGCATTATTACATGAAGTTATTAGAGTTTTAAATGTTACTTGACATACTTTAGAAGAATATAAAACTCTGGGAGGGCCATACACACCATGCCTGTAGGGCACTGGCTTGTAAATTCTTTTACACATAGTTAGAAATGATATTCACTATACTTAACAGCTGGTAGAGTTGCCATGTTTAACAGCGGGGGTGTCAACTATAGCCCTAGTGCTGAGCCCTGTGCAGCCATGTGTTAACCTCTCAGTGCTGAATTATCAGGAACTGTGGAAGATTTGGGGATAGTGGTGGGATAGCTGGGGCCACGGGCAGGAGCATATCCAAGGGGCAATGCCTGTTTTACAACCAGTATGGAATTATTTCAATAAATCAACAAACTGCAGCATCTACTGATTTGTACGGATGGGTACCAGCTCTGTAACAAAAATAGTGAGTTCATAGCATCTAATTTATTGGTGCTATTTTCAGTTTTATTATTGAAAGCAAAAAGATTACTGTAAAGTCTTGCTGCTGAATAGTATAGCAGTTCTTGCTTTGACTTCCAGTGGCTCCTCTAGTGCCAGCAATGGTCTCCATGGCAACTCCTTGTGTTTTTACAAAGCTCACTTTGCGATGAGGTGGGAAGAAAGTGAGATCTTTACAAACCAAGATTTTCTTTTAAACATGAAGAAGTTTCTAATAAAATCTTAGATCATTTGCTTTTCAGTTCATAGTGGTATCAAGTGTCTGAGCAATGGTTATAACCTAGACAGAATTTATAGCTCAACCAATCAAATATTTACTGAGTATCCACTGTGCACCCAGCACTTTGCTAGGATATTATCAGGGCTTCAAAAGAAAAATCAGCCTGTAAAAGGCCATCACAGTTCCTTCAGAAAACAGAGATACCACAGTAATAGTTGAGTCAGAGTACACAGTAGGGAGTGGACTGAACTGAACGGAGGTGTGTGTTGCGGAATGATGACAGGATGCTAAGGAAGGGAAGGAAATGTGAATTCTGAGCTGACATAGTTTATCTTTGAAATTCATTGGCATTTCACTTAAAACAAATGCCTCCTTTGCTATAAACACAGACAGGGCTATTCCCATCATGTCTCACACTGCTTGTTAGAAGCCAGGTTTTCCAGATCATTCTCCATTGCTCCAGTATATATACTGTTGAGGATAGTACCTAGCTTGTCTGCACTTCCTTCCGACTCTTGAAGTGTGCCCTCCCAGGAACATAGTGAGTCAACAGCAGCTGTCTCTAACAAGCCTGTCTCTTTTCTGGATGTTGCCTTCCCCGTCTAGAGGTAACTGAATTTAGTTGCCCCTGGAAACGTTGCTTCCCCTGGAGAACCAGCAAGTAAACCCCATCAACACACCAGCCCCGCTATGTGCCAGGACCAGCGGGGTTTTATGTCAGCTTTGCTTTTCATGTACTTTCAAAAATCTTTTCTCTTCCTTGTCTATTAAGAACAATTTAATAAAAGCAATTAAACCAAAACACAGGTCTTTTGAAAACCAGACTATTATTTTGCCCCTCTTTGCTGCTGTCAGCAGAAACTTATGGACTGTACCCATGAATACCTTAAAACTGGATCACTGTCTTCTCCATGGTTATTTCTCCTATCATTCTGGGCAATTTCAAATTCCAAAAAGAGAATGTAGCTAACATCTGTAGGTATGTACTATTCATCCAAATCAAAAAGTTGAAAAGCTGGAGAGTTTAACAAAAGACTTCCTTATTTTTAGTGCTATGGAGCCTCGAGTCTTGTTGCCCTATTAATGATGGAAGGCTAAAGTGGAGTGGATGAGCAGCCAGATGAAGAGATGTTTAGGGCAACGTTTGTGGCAAGGGGTGAGGAGGCTCTACACTCTCCCTGTGTGCCTCCGCTCTCTCACCACCTCCACGTGTCCACCACCAGACTCGCCCGTGGGTTTCTTTGTGAATCATGTCGTTTGTTATTATGAAGTTTCCCTCTCTACTGCTGAGGATAAAGGCCTTTAACAACAAGCCCATTCAATCCGATATTAATGCTGCTGTATCACCTTTATTGTTCATTTTACTAGTGGTAATTCCTAACCTACTAATATTCATCTGTAACAAATTCTAAAACATATCAACATCTTTGTTCTCTTTCTGACCAACATAAGAATATCTACATTCTTTAGCCTCCTGCTTCTCAGCTTACCATTATAATTCCTGGGATTTTAGATTCACTATTTTCACCCTATGTATCAGATAGTATTATTGTGGTTTTATACATAAAATATTGGTTTGGATGCACCTGTGCTTTTCGAATTCTATTTTTGTCATTGATTTGTGCACCTCAGAATTCTCCGTGGGGTCACTTCCTTTTTCCTGAAAAATAGTCTTTAAATTTTCCTTTAGTTACAGTCACTTGTTTGCAAACACCCTCAGTTTTCAATTTTCCTGAAATGTCTCTATTTTAAATAATAGAGTTTTTATTCTGAGTTTTATTCTGAAAGATGGTTTACTGGGTGAATAGAATTCTATGCTGACAGTTATTTTAACTCAGCCTTTGAAAATGCTACCATGCTCTCTGACACCATCATTAGAGTTCAGCAACTTGCTTAATTGTCATTCCTTTGTGAATAATGTCTTTTTTTCCCTCTGGCTGTTTTAATATATTCACTATGGTTCTCTGATATTTTATACTCTGGGTTCAAATGGAGCTTACTCTGGGTTAGTGGAATATTCCAAGTCTAGAGACACACACATATACATATGCACACATATGTTTGTATGTATATACGCTTTGGAAAATACTCAGCCACTGTCTTAGAATATTGTCTCTCTCTGTTTCCCTTAATGGTTCATTCTTTTTCTTTCTGAAGCTCCATTTAGATATGTGTTAGGCTCTCTCGTTTGTAATAGATGTTACCCTAATGATTCTTGGCATCCCAGGATCGTTCTCTCCCACATCAGCTCTAGGATGTTCGAGTAACTTCCTTTGCCTAATAAGATACTAGCCAAGGTGGCACAAGAAGGCTTGATAACACACTTGCACATTGGAGCTTGCTGTCTCAGAACACTGTGCTAGCCTGTGAGGAAGCTGGTCTCCCCTTCTTGAGGATGCAGATCCCAGGAAGGGAGAGGCCCAGCCAGCCCAGCTGTCCAATGGGACCTGACCGACACGTGAAATAACGCAGGTCCTTCAGTCTGAATGCAGGTGGAAGCAGCAGCAGAACTGCTCAGTCAACTCACAAAAGGAGAAATAAGGCACTGTTGTCATAAGCCACCATGTCTTCAGATGGTTTGTTACGTAGCAACTGATGACTGATGCATCATTCAACCTTCTGGGTCTTCTAAGGTCTTTCCTAGTTTCATTCCTATCATCTCTCTATCTCCTTAGTGCTGATTGCTTCAGCTCTATTTTCTAATTTGCTTTTTTTTTTTTTCCTGCTGGGTTTCACATGCTGCTTCACTTATCCAAAATTACTATATATTTAGTGTCTAAATTTCTATCTGATATTCTGTTCAAATCTGTTTGATACTTTGGGTTAGCATTGGGTTTCTCATGTTTTTGATTCATCATTTCATTTTTTTAAACTTTTTAATACTATTTTTAAGTTAAAATATGAAAGAAAAGAAATTATGAAATTTATTCAGCTTTTGTTATCTGAAAGTCCTAGGAATCCAACTCTCTTCTTTGATCTTCCTTTCTGTAGCTCAGCTGGGGTGGTTTGCTTCCTCTTATGTCTAAAATTTGTATTTTAAGGTCTTGTTTGGTCAGGAATTCTATGCAGTTTAGGTAGAGGGCACATCAGTGTTGTCCAGATGAGATTTTCTTTGCCCCATCCCAGCATCCTGGGTTGGTGTGGTCCCTTTGGCTTGGGATTTACTGCACTGGGCAGATAGTATGAATTCAAATCCCAACCTTTGTGAACAGAACTGTGGTTAAAATTGTCCAGGAGATTTTGTTTCTTTTTAAATCCAGATCCTAGGCCCAGTTTGACAAGTTTTGTGGCCGTCTTTCTTTCTAGAAAGCAAATATTTTCATAAATCACCCTTAAGGCAGCTGTAGGTGCCTGTCTCAGCACCAAAGTCTCGTGGCCACTAGCAACTCCGTCTTAGATGGACAACTCCTTTCCCACCAGAACTTCTGCAGCTGCTCCACCCCATTCCCAGCGTCTTTGTTGCTTTGGAGCTGGGTTTCCATTATGTGTTTGTGAGTTCTGCTGTATAGATGAGAGGATGTTTGCTACATTTTGTCAGACATTTTAAGTTTTTTAAGCTGTGAAGTTTCCAGATTATTGAGAACATCATACTGCCAGAAATAGAGCTCCCCTTTCCTCCCCACCAACTTTGTGGCACCCCTCCCCACACTAAGTCCTCTTCACTAAAAACAATGGTTAACTCTCTGACCCATTTGCATTTAATGCATTTGGTGACATCCCTTAAAATACTTTCCTACTTTGGATTTCCAGGCACTGCATCTTCCTGTACTTTAGGGAAAATGTGTTTTAAGACTATCCACTTTGTGACAATATTCAGTGTACTGATTTCATTGACGTTTCCCTAGCTTCACTGAGACATAATTGGCATTAGCTCTGTGTGAGTTTAAGGGGTGCAGTGTGTTGATTTGGTACCTTCAGACCCTGTGGAATGAGCACCACTGTGGTGTTGTACGCCTGCCTCACGTCACATAATTACCGTTTCTTTTTGTGCCTAAACATGGAAGCTCTACTCTCTTAGTCATTAATTTTCCTGTGTACTTTCTGTATTTTTTTAAACAATGCCTGCTACTTCCCATATACTTTAAAAAACAACACACATTCTAGAAAATTTTGAACAAAATAACTGTTTTTAAAAAGCCATTATCACGCCGTTTGGAGATAACTGCTATTACGTGTTGGCATACTTCCTTCTAGACCTTTAATTGATTTAGTTAAGATCACACTGCTTCTGTGAATGTTTCCAAGACACAATTTCAAAGGGTAGTCTTGGAATAAAATTCGTGACTTCCTATATAAGTAATTTAATCTTTATTTTCTAAAGGTTTGGCAAACCCTGGCACACATCACCAGATGCATGGGCAGTCACTAGGATCTCATCACTACTTTCTCTCCTCTTAGAGATTTCCACCAGAAATAGGATAGAATAATAGGCACTAGCATCTGGCGCGCCCAAGGGTCCAGTGAAAACAGGCCCTTCAGTGTTGCTCTGCTTCACTTGATCCTGAAATCACATGACCACCCTCTCATCTTTGGGACTTTGAGGAAAGCATGTTAAACAAAATGTTGTATTTCATATTTGGTAGTAATATTTTTGCAAGAAGAAGCTATTCAGTGAGAAAGTATGTCAATGATTGTGTTTCCACCAGAGAAAGGCAGGCCTGCTGTGTATTTCTGTGCCGGTAGAGCTGACGTTAGAAGTGAAGGTGTGGGACAGGTTCCCGTTCCACTTCTGCTGGTTGCCACTGTGTGACCCCAGGCAACTGATTAACCAATTTATGCCTCAAGTTCTTCATCTATAAAATAGGCATAATTATTAGACTAAATTCCTAGGACTTCTGTGAAGATTCAATGAGTTAAAACATTTAGGGTTACTTAAAAGTGGATCTGACCTGCTGTAAATATACTTAGCTATTTATTACTAAAATGAGACAATCTTATTTTTGGAGGAAAAGAACAAGTTGATTTTACTTTTGTTTCTGGTATAAGTTGAAATGACGCTACTTTCTGAAGATAAAAATACTCATCTAATCTATGGTCGTGCTGACTCAATATGGTGCATATACTGAACCCATTTTGAAAGGTTTCAAACTCCATCCAGCACTGTGCTATTGGGGAAAGCATTGGATGTTATTTATACTCTTTTCCTAAGGACTTGAGTTAAATTGGCTCTCTTTTTTCATCTTTCCAGAATCTTCAGAAAAACATCCCTTTTTATCAAACTAAGCACCACTGTCTCCTTCCTCCCTTATGGCTAATTTTCATTTTAATTGTGTCCTGAAGGACAGAGTCAGAGAGACAGCATGGCCCAGAGCCACATTTCTGTCTTAGTGACAGTGCTACACACGTGAGCTTGAACCAGCTCCTCCATCCTTTTGAGTATCAGATTTATCAGGTCTGAAGGGAGTGTACTAATAATTATTCTAACTCACAGAGACAGTGTGGGGATCAAATGAGATCATGTAAAAGCTATAAAAACAGTATTATACCAATATATATTTATGGCAATATTGCTACCATTCTCTTCATTCTCCTACCCACATATATTTATAATTACAGAAGGCCCTTTGGTTTATCGATTAGTGTCATGGGGCTATAATGACTAGTGGGCAACAGATGGGTTTATTGCCCTTGTTGATCGTGGCACACTTGCCCATAATCAACTCTTCCACTCCACATGGCAGCAAGAATGCTACTCCTCAGTGAGCGGGAGGAAAACATTGATGGAGATAATGGATCCTTTTCAAGGGCTGTTAGGGACAAATCTGGAAAGATGAAAACAAATGTGCCTTTCCCACTTAGCTTATGTTGTCATTGTGATAAACTGAAACTGAATTCTCTTAAATGTTTAAATACCTCCTCGGTGACAGACAGTGGTAAAGAGGGTATAGAACAAATTATTTTCCAGAAAATTGGTCTCCTTATTCCTACCCCTGTACCTGGGTCCAGACAACAGACTCTGCCAGTGATTCAGTCGGTGATGTTTTAAGATGGTTCAGGATTGCAAACTCTTGCCCAGGATATAATTTCTCCCTGAAAAATTATAGCTTCATGTGAATTTTGAAATCTGTTATCAGAATTTTGGATCTTTCTGAGATATTCAAATATCCTACCTACTTTAATTAATTTGCTGATGACATAGTACCACAAGCACACTTGCATCCAGGCACTGAGACAGGTATTTACAACACACCATGACCCTGCTGTATGTTAGTTTACATGAGGGAGTATTAATGCACTCCCTGCCTATTCCCCCAGAGAATTTTAAGTTGTGTATATATAATTAAAGCTAAAGTAAAAAAAAAATAAAAATAAAAATGAAAGACAGTGTGTTTAAGAAAAACATGTAAGTCAATTTAGCCTGTTCCCTATAACTACTAATTACTAGTCTTAGGAGATGGATTGGTTTGAACTATGTCAGTTACTAAAAAACAGGAAATTCACTTCTTGTTATAGTTAAATATTCCAGTAAACTAATGTCCTTCACCACTGCCATACAAATTTTTCTGGAATGGCAAGGGTTTCTTGAAACTCAACTTAAACCATTGTAATCCTTGTTTTATTAAAGAAATGTTGTTCAAATATGCAAATGTGGTATTGAACTTTTTAAAAGGCAAAGGATATATATCAATCTAACCCATTCAAGGTATTTTTGTTGTTTTTTTTTTTTTGTAGGGGGTTGATGTCATTAAGGCTCAGCTACTTCTTCATGGTAAACTAAGAAGAAATGTGGTTGGATGCTGTAATCCTTTGGACAGATGCTCTTAAGAAATAAGATTTAGCCCTGGCTGGTGTAGCTCAGTGGATTTAGTGCTGGCATGTGAACCAAAGGGTTGCCGGTTTGAGTGCCAGTCAGGGCACATGCTTGGGTGGTGGGCCAGGTCCCCAATGCGGGGGTGTGTGAGAGGCAACCACACATTGATGTTTCCCTCCATCTCTTTCTCCCTCCATTCCCCTCTCTCTAAAAATAAATAAATAAAATCCTTAAAAAAATAAATGCAATTTACTCTCTCATTTATTTATCAAATATATGTAGTATTTTCTCTTGTCACTTAACCACATACAGAGTCCATGACCTTTGCTAGACTCTGTATGAGGTATGTTTCAGAATTCTACGTGGATGTTTGAAAATCATTCTGAATATGGATGATGAATCCTGTAAAAATCATCTATATGAAAAAAAAAACTAATGTGCAGTGTAATAAAATTCTCCCATTTAAAAGATAGTTAAAAATAAAATTTATGTCTACTCTGAGGATGTCATATCTGTAGAGTTAATCAAGTCAATAGTTTGACAAGTTGTGGAACACACAAATTAGGATAGATGCTAAATTATTTGGATGACAAGACATGTTTTCATGGGAACTTTTACAGTGTTAAGAAATAGATCACATATTTTAAAGCGACTACACAAACTACAGTTACTGAGCCTCAGCTGTTACAAGCTCTGGAATTCACAATCTATAGACTGAACAATTAATAGTAGTAGGTAATTTACTGTGGATTTACTACGTGACAAAAATGATGCTAGCTGATTTATACAAATAATCTACTTTCTACTGGTATAGAAAATACTGGTTCTTAACTTCAACTCCAGGGCTTTTGTCCCGAAATGTGAATTTTCACTCAGCTTATAAGAACAAGTCAGATTTAGACCTTTGTTCCACAAATATGAATTGAGTTCTTACTATACATTTGGCATTGTGCTGGGTGCCAAGGATGAAAGAGTCTCTGTTCTGAGGGAATATAAACTTAAATATTTTCATTTAGAATATTTGGTGTGTCCATTCCTAATATCAGCAAGACCTGAGCTAGGAGTTCTAATGAAAATCCACCTGTCACTGTCTAAATATTTCAATATTTAAATGTCACAGGTCAAGCTCACAACCTGTTAAAAAAATGTGTTTTATTCTCCTACTTTGACAAATATATTTTCATAATTGTCCAGAAGGATAGGAACTCAATTAAAATTCCCAGGCCCACTTGGAATCCTGTGCTGGAACATAGAGGTGAGGACGAAGCCTGTCCCAGTGTCTTACCCATAGCTGGGGTACCTCTCTTCCTGTCTTGGCTTCAGCCCAAATCAAGAGGTGTTCAATGGGCATGGATGTTCAGACTGTCCACATGCCTGCACAGAGCCTATCTTTGACTATTTTTTAGGCACAATCACATGTATGGTGTGGCCCACCATTAGAGGAACAGAACTTGAAAGAGTTTTCATTGAGCCCTGGGAGCGAGCTCAGGGCCACTGGGAATGAAATTCTGAAGTCTTAAGTACTCAAAAATAATCTAGAAGGAGAGGGGCCTGGGCTCCATGTGGCCATGTGACATTAATACTTGAACTCTCATTCTAGAGGGTAAGGCACAGCCAGAAGAGGGCCAAGGGAGGCTCTCTATATGTGAGAGCAGGATGGAGGTGAGGCGTGAGTGTGCTTGTTACCTAGATCGAAGGGTAGTAGCTGCTGCATATAAATAGAAGCTAAACATCCCAATAATCCTCCTCACATGCAGTGTGGGCCACCTACAAGAATGCAGAAGAGTATCTGGCCTTATGACCCAATGATTCCCCTTCTGGGAATATATCCAAAGAAACACAAAACACCAATTTGAAAGAATACACACATTCCTATGTTCATTGCAGCATTATTTACAACAGCCAAGCTAGGGAAGCAACCCAAGTGTCTATCAGTAGATGACTGGATAAAAAAGCTGTGGTACCTGTATACAATGGAATAGTACTGGCCATTAAAAAGAATAACTAAGTGAAATAAGTCAGGGAGAGAAAGACAAATATCATATGACTTCTCTTATATGTGGAATTTAAAGAACAATACAAAGAACAAACAAAACAGAAACTGACTCAAATACAGAGAAGAGGGCAGATGGTTGTCAGAGGGGAGGTTGAAACACTAGGTGAAAAAAGGTGAAGAGATTAAAGGTACAGATTGGTAGGTAGTTACAAAATAGTTCTGGGGATGTAAAGTCCAGTGTAAGGAACGTAGTCAGTAATACTGTAGTAACTATGTATGGTGTCAGGTGGGTACTGGAAACATCAGGAGGAACACTTGTAAATTGTATGATTGTCTAATCACTATGTTGTACACTTGAAACTAATGCAAAATAATATTAAATTTAAATTCTAATTGAAAAACATTTAAATTGTTATAAAAACAAAATAAAAATATTTTAAAAAAGAATAACTGGAACTTTCCTGAATCTGCAGGAAGGTCCCACCCAACTCTCATCCTTCTATTTAGACACTCTTACCTACTGCGCAAGTCCTGGCTTTCCCTCTAACAACCCAGCCCAACCCCCAACAGGGAAAAGACTAACATTCACAGGCCAAGAGTTATAACTGTCTTTCCCTCAAAGGTAACAGTTCTTCTTGCATCAGTTTCCTCCTTTTATTTGTAAATGCTCCCAGTGACTAAATATACATGTTTTTATATTTTCCAAGATAATTGCTTGATGTTTTAAATGAGAATGTCTCTTAGATATAGTTCAGGAAACTGATGCTTAGGAGACCATTTACAATCGACTGTTAATACTTAAAATTTTTTCTAGAATAGTCTCCCAAGTTTAAATGTGACTATTTTCCCATTTTCCTTATACCCTTTAATTTTTTTTTGGCACCACAAAATGTCTTGTAAACTAAGTTGGAATAACAGCATTTCCTGAGCATGGTTCAATAATCATTAATAATAATTTTTCTTTGTAAGTTTTTGTGAGAATTAAGAAAGTATATGTAAATAGAAACTAGCATAATGTCTGTTAAAAAACTGACACTATTAAAGGATTGCTATTCCTACACTTCAATGTTATTTTAACATTGTTCTTTAGTATGAAATAACAGGAAACTCTAGACAGATAGAATAAATTCAGGTCAATAAACTACAGTTATTCCAGCTCAAACAGTAAATAATCTTTTGAACTCATTTTATAATTGATGTTAATTCAAAAACAATTCCACTCTTACATTATGATTATGCTGCTTAATGCTACTTGGCATCTACCTTTTTTCCTTATAATGCCCTATTAATCAGTGCTTATGGACCATGAACTAGCAAGCCTCCAAAATAAAGTGACAGGTTAATTAAATTATACAAGGGAAATGATTTTCAATTCTATACCCCAACAGAGAGGAGAGGGACATTGAAAATTTATGATGGCATCAACTCTTCTCTGCAATTTCTATTATTGCCTAATAATAATTCCAGGTCCAATGACAGAGCAATCATTCTAAACTTTTAGGGATATGAAAATCATCAAATTTGACCTGGTTAAGTCATGCAAGTTTCATCAATGAAAATATTACTAGCAAAAACTTCCCAATGGAAAACTCTAAGGTCAGGAAGTATTTTCACAACACATCTTAGCAGGTGAGTAGCTATATTTCCCACTCCCGGGAGACACATTCTTTGGAAACAAATAACCTATTATTGTAAATAGTGTTTTGTTTTGTTTACTATGTTCCTCCTTTATTATTTTGATTGTTGTTAAAAATAGTATGTTCTTTGTAAGAAAAACTAGGGCAATCAAATTATAACAACAGATGTAATAACAATGTTACACAAACACATTTTAGTATGCATTTCAGATTGCTGAGAATTATTTGAAAACCGAGGCAAAATCCAGGCAGGATGAATATTAGCAGTCATGAAAATAACCGCTGGCTTATGAGCCCTAGGTCTTAAAGAAACCATGGAATGCCTAATGAGAACCCATTAGGTGCATTGGGTACACACAATGCACTTGTCTCCTTTTTATCTTTCCATGTTTCTTCAGAAGGGATCGACACTCAGGAGATAACTCTGTAATGTCGGTCATAAGCAACACTGAAGGGGAGCAACCTTTCTGCAGGCGTCTCCAAAATGTGTCCTTTCCATGACATTTCCCTTCCCTTAAGAATATACCTCTTTTTATTCCTCCCAGACTTGAGCACATGCACACTGTCCCAAGCCCTTTTGTTAGAGGGGAAAGGCTTCATCTCCAGACACATTTGCAGAGTCTGAAAGGACCATGAGCAGCACATGTTTTTTGTAAAGGAAAGCCTTTATACACGTAGAATTTCAGGCTTTGTGAGTAAGCAGTTAAGAAAGCATGTTTGGGGCAATGATGGCTTCCCAGGAGCTGACTTAAGAATTTGGGAGGGAGGCGGTGGCCAGGGCTCAATAATGACATATTAGGCACCAGTCCTATGTCTGCTTTTCACCATAGTGTACTCATCACCTTGCATAGCACATGCACCCGCAATCAAAGCTTGTATAAATAAACATGACATGGACACATTCCACAATGTGGGAAGTCTGTTTTTCAAGGGATTCTACCCCAGGCTGTGCTCTCCTCAGTTTTGGCTACAAAAGTGCCCCTAAGTAAACATCCCAGAAGTTCACCATGGAGAATCCACAGATGACCCAAGACAAGCAGAAAAGATGGGAAGTCAAGGGTCATCCCTTTGCATTTTTGCTGTCCTACTCACTGACTTCTGAGCTGGTACTCATGGGCTACTGTGAAGGCTGCATTCATTCCAGTGGCAGTTTGACCACCTAAAATTGTGTTTGTTTTTCTTTCCTCTCATACTCTTTTTTTGTCCTGCCTGTGGGAGGAAGCTCTTTGGTATTTCCAAAGTATGTTTGCTAAGTCCTGAAAATGATAACCACTACTTTCCCCAAGTTGGGCAACAAAGCTCTACTTCACAAAATGTTGCTCACTGCTTACTTTCTTACTAAGTTATGCATTACATTGTAATTACTAATTACTAATATAGACTCTAATAAGCATCCAACTTAAGATGCCTAGTCATGCAATAATTTCATTTTCTATATTTACTTTATAGTAAAGTTTCTTACTGATAGAAATAAGTGAAAATTTTTATTTTTTTGCAGTTACAGCACTTTATGGGTATATTATTATACTAATAAAAGTCATGTTAACATGTGAACTACCACTAGGCTTTTCCTCAGGGTAATTAAATTAATTATACAAAAATTTAGAAAAATTATCTCACTTGTGTCTCTAGCTACTATTCTATAGCAACTTCTTGTTAGTTTTAAAGAGCCTTGGAATCATATTTCTCAGACAGTTTCTTGTATAAGCATAGGTGATTTTGAGACAAGGGGGTAATAAAATTATGAATTTTTTTTCTATGAATGACAAGAGAATCTTGTATAATAGTGTAGATTGTGTCTAGTTTATTTTTGCATCATAAGAAAAACTAGTCCAATTTTGTCACATAGTAGATGCTCAATATGGAACTGAAAAGAGCATTTTTAAGGTTTCATATTTATAATCACCAAAATGGTTAAAATTTCAAAAACCTGATAATATTAAGTATTGACAAAAATATGGGGCAACTTCAATTTATATGCAGTGTTGATGAAAGTGTAAAATGACACAATCACTTTGGAAAAATGTTTGGCAGAACTTACTAAAGCTCTGCATATCTATATGATGAACTGGAAACTCTACTCAGGTATACATGCAATAGACATGTGTACATATATGCAACAAAGGTCATGCAAAAAAATTCTGACTGCAACATTAATCATCATCACTAAAAAATGAAGTGACCCAGATGTCAATCAACAGTGGAATGAACATATAAACTGTGGTATGTGTTCACAACATAGAAACTATTCAACAATGAAAATGGGCAAAATACTTCTATACATGACAACATCAATGGACCTTATACATATACTCTCATACATACACATACTGTTGAACAAAATAAATCAGACAAAGAACACATATATGATCCCATTTATATAAAGGTCAAAAACAAGCAAAAGCAGCATTTGCCATCAGAAATTAGTAGCATGGTTGATTGCCTTGGAGGAGGCATAAGGGGGACTTCTGAAATGCTGATAAAGTTAGATCATCCTCTTTCTAAGTTTGAATATTGATTATGGGGGGAGGTGTTCTTGTGATAATTCACCAACCTGTCTACAGAAAAAGTACAGTGTATTTTCCTTTGCTTTCACACTGCTACCATACTCACAACCTGCCCAACACTTGGGTCTGGGTTTTCCACACCAAGCAATTCTGACACTAACAGTTGGGAGTTAGTGGTAGATCCTACAGGTTAAGAGTTTAGTCCCCACAAGACTGACCCCACTTCAGACTCCACTCATAAGTGGCAAGTTACCCATATCTTTTATATGACTTGACTACCAATAAGAAGTTCCCATAACCCTCTCCTTAGATACCATCACTCACTAACATAGTTCACAGAACTCAAGGAAACACTTACTTATCTTTGCTGGTTTATTATACAAAAAGGATATGATAAAGAACACAAATGACAGCCAAATGAAGAGATACATAAGGCAAGGTCTGAAGAATACTGAACGAAGTAAATTCCTTCCCTATGGAATCAGGGTATGCTGCCATCCCAACGTAAAGATGCATTTACCAACCCAGAAGCTCTCCAAACCTGGGTTGTACTCTTGAGATTCCTTTGGAACCTTTATCACATTTCTTATTTATTATTAATTTAATTACCAGCCCTTCTTCCCTTTCTAAAATATAAAGATACTGCTGAAAGTATCAAGTTTTTAAGTATAGCTTGGTCTTTCTGGTGACCAACACCCTTCCTGAATCTATCAAGGAGCACACCAAGAGTTGCCTCATTAGAACAAAACGTCACTCTTGTTTACTTAGGAAATTGCAAGAAATTTAGGAGCTCTTACATCATAAACCATGGTCAAAGACCAAATATGAGAACAGAAGAAGCCCCTGCTGTTCTCATAATTTAGGAAATTACAAGGATTTGGGGACTTTTCTGCCAGAAACCAGTTGCAGAGTCAATTTGCATTGAAAATTATTGTTTTCACAATATCAAACTATACTACAAGATCATTGTAATCAAAACAGTCTGTTGCTGGCATCAGAACAAACACATAAGTCAATGGAACAGAATAAAGAATCCAGAAATAAACCCAAGCCTCTACAGTCAATTAATATTTGACAAAGGGGGCATGAACGTACAATGGAGTAAAAAGTCTCTTCAACAAATGGTGATGGGAGAATTAGATTGGTACATGCAAAAAATGAAACTCGACCACCAACTTACACCATACACCAGAATAAACTTAAAATGGATAAAAGACTTAAATATAAGTTGTGATACCATAAAAGTCCTAGGGGAAAACATAGGCAGGAAAATTTCAGATATCCCACGTAGCAATATTTTTGCTGATATATCTCCTAGGGCAAGGGAAATAAAGGAAAAAATAAACAAATGTGACTATATCAAACTAAAAATCTGCATGGCTAAAGAAACCATCATCAAAATGAAAAGGGAACTGACTGTATGGGAGAACATATTTGCCAATGATACCTTGCGTGAGGGTTTGATCTCCAAAATATATAAAGAATTCAGATGACTCAACAGCAGAAAGACAAACAATCCAGTTGAAAAATAGGCAAAGGATATGAGTGTATACTTCTCTAAGAGGGACACACAGAGGGCCCAGAGACATGAAAAGATGTTCAACATTACTAGCCATCAGAGAGATGCAAATTCAAGCCACAATGAGATATCACCTCACACCAGTCAGAATGGTCATCATTAATAAGTCTACAAATAACAAGTGCTGGTGAGGATGTGGAGAAAGGGAACCCTAGTGCACTGTTGTTGGGAATGCAGACTGGTGCCACCACTGTGGAAAACAGTGTGGTATTTCCTCGGAAAACTAAAAATGGAACTGCCTTTTGACCCAGTGATTCCACTGCTGAGATTAAACCCTAAGAATCCCAAATCACCAATTCAAAAAAGCCTATGCACCCCAATGTTCATACCAGTTCTTTTCACAGTAGACAAATGTTGGAAACACTCTAAGTACCCATCGGTAAATAAGTGGATCAAAAATCTGTGGTATATTTACATAATGGAATACTACACAGCAGAAAGAAAGAACTCAAAACAGCATGAATGAAACTGGAGAGCATTATGCTAAACTAAGTAAGCCAATTGGTGAAAGACAAATACCATATGATCTCACCTATAAGAGGAATCTAATGAACAAAATAAGCTAATGAACAAAATAGAACCACAGGCGTGGAAACATGGAACAGACTGACAGTGACCAGAAGGGGAAGTCGTGGGGAATAATGGTGAAAAGAGGGGGAAGGGATTAGACAAAAAACATGCATGAATGACCCACAGACATGGACAACAGTGTGGGAATTGACTGTGGGAGTGAGGGGTGGGATGGGCAGAGGTGGGCAAAGGGGGGAAAATTGCGACAACTGTAATGGAATAACAATAACAAAATGATTTGAGAAAAAGAAAAAAGAAATTCTGTCATGAATTTTATGACTATTTTACCCAACTGGTCCTAATTTTCAAAAGAAGTTTTACACCTATTCAAATAGTTCAAATTATTCTATTAAGCTGCCAAACATATGCACATTTTAAATATTCAGTTGATAGGCTAATTTTAAATGACCCTGATTCTCTACATCTGATAAGGTCCAAACAGTCATTCATACACTATAGAATGTAACATGTACAGAAAATTCATTTGTCAGGTAAATAGCAAGAAGATTCATCTTACTTATGAAAATCAGACTTATCTAGTATTTCAAATGAAATGATTTTTTTTCTTTTACTTAGGGCATGTAAGTTAATTTCAATTATGTTCACTAGAGATTTAATGCTCAAGATCCCATTTGAAAATACGTGACAATAACTGGGATATCAAATACTGACTTTTTTATTAGTGAACATGTCTAAATTATTGACTGTATTTATGTTTATTTTTAAGTATGAATATTTGCCTTTCAGTGTGTGAAAACCAGGTTACTTTCCATTTCATAAACCTATCTAGTCCCTGTCCAGCTACATGCATGTTGCTCTGGTTCTTAGATTGTATTTACCACCCCCCGCACATCATTTCCTCCTACACAGTCTAACGTCTCCATAGCAATATGTCATTTTAGTTGTATAAAATTAAACTACCTTCTTATTTGAAGAGAATTACTCTTGTTAAGTGTCTTGGTGGGAAAAAAAGTCCTGTTTTCCATCATGATTCTAAACAGAACCAGTGGTTTTATCCTGTATGCAAAAGCAGCTGACCTTAGAAGAACAAGAAAAAGGATGATTGACAGGTCTGTCACAGTGCCTGTCAGTTTGGAAACAGGCCATGGAAGAATTTGGTGCAGAACTGTGGGGTGTGATAGAGCTCTGAACCAGCAAGCAATGGATGGAGTTGTTACTCTCATGTAAGAATACATGCATTCAGGAAAAAAATGATCTACTCATGAACTGTTTGCCTATCCCTGCAGTTTCGGATTTCTGGGATGCTGGGGTTGTAATGTCCAAGGAATAATTGCTTCTCACAGTGGATACAACAATTGACCCTCAGAATGGAAATGAAGCAGTTCTGCGGGTGGATTTCTTAGGAGGTCGACTCTGAGATGGAGGTTAACGTACAGGTTTACCAGGGAGTGCTCTGCAGAGCTATGTCTGTGGAAGGGGAGAGATGGGAAATTGGGACTCAGCAGAGGGTCAAGTTAAGCTGTGTTCCAGGCTCAGGATACTGTAGCCAACCCTATGGGTAGCTAAAATAGGTTGATCCTTTAGAATGGTTCTACATTACATAAGGGGGCCAGGCTTTTACACTGCAGTCTATCAGTCATTGGATGTGGGTCATCCCAAAAGAGGGTGTGAACTTCAGTGAGATGGCTCTCTTCACTGAGACAGTCCCCAAAGGCGAATGACAGCAGAGGCCTGTCTGCCAGCAGCCCTCTCAGCAGCTGGAGTAATTAATAGGCCCTTCATTCCAGAAGGGGGATTGGGAGATTGGGCCGGTGCATGAAAGAGTCCACAACAGTCTGTTTCCTGTAGCTAACATTACTGGGAAAAGAGTGACAGATAAGGTTAAAATGTTGAACAGGGTAAGAGTTGACCCTATTATGGTGACCTAGAATTGCTGTTTCACCAAGGAGAAGGAAGGAGGAGCAGTGCCCCTGAGGCACTTCTTTCTACTCTTGTGTCCAGTGCTAAAGCTAGTGGAAGACTACTAGTTACACAAAACTGGCAGGAACAACAGGGATCAAGATCCTTCCAGAATAAAATTATGGGTCATTCAACCACTTAAGGGTTCTGAGCAGTAGAGGATCTGGCTGAAAACAAAGGAAATATAAAATGTGTGTACATTATAAATACAAGCTACACTGGTCACTGATCCCCCTTGTTGTAACCTGTCTACATAGGTTAGTTACAAGGTTAAAATTCCTCCTAAACATGACTAAAGCTGCTACACAGCTAAAGAAAACAGCATTAAAATGAAAAGAGAACCAACTGTATGGAAAAACATATTTGTTTCAATGATACCTCAGACAAGGGTTTGATTTCCAAAATATATAAAGAGCTCACATGACTCCACTCCAGGAAGACAAACAACCCAATTAAAAAATGGACAAAAGACCTGAACAGATACTTCTCCAAGGAGGACATACAGAGGGCCAGGAGACATATGAAAGGATGCTCAGCATCACTAGCCATCAGAGAGGTGCAAATTAAAACCACAATGAGATACCACTTCACACTGACCATGAGAATGGCCATCATAAACAAATCAACAAACAACATGTTAGAGAGGATGTGGAGAAAAGGGAACCCTAGTGCACTGTTGGTGGGAATGCAGACTGGTGCAGCCACTGTGGGAAACAGTATGAAATTTTCTCAGAAAACTAAATGGAACTGCCTTTTGACCCAGCAATTCCTCTTTTGGGATTACATCCTAAGAATCCTGAAACACCAATCCAAAAGAACCTATGCCCCCCAAGGTTCATAGCAGCACAATTTACAATAGCCAAGTGCTAGAAGCAATCTAAGTGCCCATTAGTAAATGAATGGATCAAAAAACTATGGTACATTTAATGATCAGATTTACACGATGGAATGCTACACAACAGAAAGAAAGGAGCTCCTACCTTTTGCAATGGCATGGGTGGAACTGGAGAGCATTATGCTAAGTGAAATAAGCCAGATGGTGAAAGACAAATACCCTTTGATCTCACCTTTAAATGGAACCTAATCCACAAAACAAACAAACAAGCAAAATATAACCAGAGACATTGAAATTAAGAACAAACTGACAGTAACCAGAGGGGAGGTGAGAGGGGATAATGGGGGGGAGAGGGAACAGATTTCAGGAACAACTATAAAGGACACATGGACAAAACCAAGGTAGGGGGGTAGAATCAGGGGAGAGAGGTGGGGATGGCTACTGTGGGGGAAGAGGTGGGGGGAAAATATAGACAACTGTACTTGAATACCAATAAAATTTTTTAAAAAAGGAAAAAAGGTACTAAAAATGTCTTCTCTTGTGTCATGCCATGTATATGTTCATATATGTTAATACTTTCTATCTTTTATCACCTTTTTCCCTACCCCTGTGTGTCAACAGTGGTTACTATTATAGCCCTTCTCTGTCTCATATGATAATGACTAGCTGCATGTGGTTCTATACATTTAAATTCATTTAAATTCATTTAAATTAAAAAAATAAAAAATTCAGTTTCTTAACATACACATAACAAGTAGCTACTGTCTTAGACAGTGCAAATATAGGATATTTTGATCAGCACAGAAAATTGTATAGACCAATGGCCCTTAGAATCACCTGGAAGACTTGTTAAAATTCAGACTGCAGAGCACTGTGCCCAAAGGTTCTAATTCAATACATGTGGGTTATGGCCCAAGAATTTGTGTTTCCCAGGCAATGATCATGCTGTTGGTCTCGGGAGAAGAGTGGTCTAGGCTGTACATTAGACACTACTGCAGTGGGACTGTGACAGCTCTAGAGATGAAAGAACTTAACTGACTGAGATAAAAGAGATTCTGGTTTTGTAGTAAGGTAAGTGCAATATCTGACAACATAAATTTTAGTTATGTTAGGCAAGAACTTTTTATTTTGGAAAATTGACATGGAGACAAAGGTGCACATAAATGTTGGGCAGCCCAAACTGGTGAAGTAGAGTGGATATTCGTCATTTTCTTCATGTTCAGAATCCAGTCCTTTTCCTATTGCAGAGGAATCCCTATTGCACGAGGCTTAGTAGAATGCAGAGCTTTATCTCATTAAGGAACCAGCCAGATCTACTCTTTCCCTGCCCCAGAGCTTGGAAAGGGAATGGTTCAACGTATTGGATGCACTTTCCCAGGATTTTAAACCTTGTGGGAGTGACTCAAGAGGATAAAACAGGTAAAATTTGTTTGATGCAGTGCAGTCTATAAGTGGTTTTTCCAGGCTTGGATTCTGTCATAGAGGCAATGTCCCAAGCAGCAACTGTGTCGTAGAGAAATGTTGACATAATGGCATCTTGGCGAGATTTTTGCTGCTGCATAACTTTAGACACCCTCTCTTCCCTGCCTATTTTCCAAGACTGTTCTTCCACTTCTCCACCACTTTTGAGAACGCCTCAATGCTCACTTAGAATTCCCCATTTTTATTAAATAAGCTTGAGTTTGATTCTGAAGTTTGTAATCAAGAAACATGACTAGTATGTTCTCCCTTATCCAGGGGGACTTTGCAAGTGTATAGTTAGCTGGTCATTCTCATCATTCTCATGGAGATTAATTCCAGCTGCATATATGTCAAAGTATTTCTGAATGAATGTAAAGAACTTTACTAAATGCCTTATACTTTTGTTGTATCCTGTTTCTCCTCTGATGCCTGAAGCTCTTTGCAAATCTCGACTGTCCTTTACATTTTTGTATTTTCTATAATCAGCTAGCAAATCACTTGAATATGCATTATTTCAGAAGAGGCATCCTCTTCCCTTTGTACTCTCAGCGGAAATGTCATGTCATTCACTAGCCTTTTCCTTACAATCTGTAGCCAGCCCTACCCCAGTCAAAATACCCCAGTCAACTATTTTCCAATACCCTGGTATTTGAAGGTTGAACAGACTTCAGAATCCCATTTTACCTTTATCGATCAACGTTTTTCTTCCAAAATAGCTCTTCATAGAAGGAATTGAATATAATTTTCCCTAGCTTCTTACCTGACTGCCTAAAACCTTCTTCATTCAGATTACTCTGTCGCAAACTCAAGATTGGTAGAGTCAAAGTGTGTGCGTGTAGACGTATGCCTGTGGGTAAAGTTGGAAGGGAAACTATTTCTAACCGCTTGGCTTTTTCCTTGTAGACATTGTGCTGAGTACTTGAGTTTAATCCAGGCTGCATCACTGACCAGTAAACAAATCCCCAGAAACCCTAGACTTGCATTTTCTTGTTTATAAAACTAATGAGGTATAACAGTTGTTCATGCATACAAATTGGCAAGTACATAGATGGAAGGTGACAGGTGGTTTTTGTCTCTATTTAAGAATATGACTCACAGTTTAAAACTTTATTAGGTTTAGCTCTTTGCAAACAAAGGAACTCATTGTGAGATGTAGGCTTAGCTCTTGTCTCCAGATATGCTTACCTTGGGTAACAAACTGATTGTGGTCAACAAATCTGACAGAGACGATAACAGGAAGATTAACGCCGCTGGAGAGAAGAGCACAAATCCTAAGAGACTGCATTTCAGCTGAGTTGATAAACCGTCATTTTACAGAGCACGCTGGTGCTGCCTTTCTTTAGGCAAAGATAATCTGAGCCCCTGAGCTTGGTTTACATTTAACAACCAAAATGGAAAAGGATCTGGAGCCGAATGCATTAAAGACTTGCCAGAATAGAACAATACTCGATCCTGCAGAAATAGAAAGAAATAGAGATTTAAAGAGCTCTTGTGGAACAGCTGCTGTTCTACTCCACCCTGCCCAGACTGGGCTTCCAAACTCAGCACAGTGCCTGCGGCATGCATTGCCTGGGGTGGGGGGGGTGGTGCTCATCCCCCCTTTTCCTGTTACTTTCAGTTAAACACACGCTCTTTACTTTGGACTTGTTTGCTTTTGCCATTCTTTAATAAATTCCAACCTCTCTCCCTCCAGGTCAAATTTCCTTAACAAATAAACTCTGCCACCTCCACCACCACACCTGTGTATCCACCTCCCCTAAAAAAGCACAAAGAGAAAAACAAAGCCTGTTTTATGAGCTGTTGACTGAGCAACGCATATCTGAGAAGAAATAGGAAGGCTGTGGAAAACACAGGTTCCACGGTCGGTCATTGTGTGTTCTACGGGGCTCGTCTATGCCCAGCCCCATGGTGAGATCCTCACATTCCCCCTCATTCTGGAGGGAGTGATCTTTTCATAATTCACTCTATCACCATCTTCTCCTGACTTATTTTAATTTGCCCATTTTAAAAATTTCTGTGATGTGTATGATTCCCTTAGCTATGTTAATATTCTAATGGCTGGTTATTTACTTATAGAGATGAAGTCCTGGGGAGAGCAAAAAGCATTTACTTGTCTGACTGTAAATAGAGCATCACACCTCAGGGGTGCTGGTGTCCCTCTGTGTAAAGAAAAGAACAAATGCAAATCCACTCCAATTAACTACATTTTCATGAACAGGAAAAGTCTGAGACAGAAATAGATGCATTCAAGAATTTAGGGTTTTAAGGAGGAAATAGCAGCAGTATACGAAACCTAAATCAGCTTTAGAATGTGACTTCTCAAGAGGTCCAGCTATTTTTGGTATTTAATGTTTTTAGGAATGCTAACAAGTCTTGTCATATAGACGTGAATAAATGGAAAACTCATGGATATAACCACATAATGTGGGGATAGAGCTCACCCTGGCTCAGAAGCAAGCATGGAAAATAGATGACCTTGTACAGTGCCATTTCCAGGGTGTAACAGGTCAGGAGCTGATGCTCAGTCTGGCTGAAATAAGGATGCTGATGTGGAGGGGATGAGAACAAACTGGGGATCCAGACAGCTAATGTGCCTCCACTAACTGGCACAACTAGATGGATGGCTGGATAGAGAGACAGATGGAGGTATGAAGTTCATACTTAATGATCCTTCGATGGTGAGCAACAATAATCCTGTCTCCAACACTCCAAAGCCACTTCAGGCTACATGCTGCTGTTTTACAAGACCCCATCCCCTGACTTCTATTTCCTTCATTCCCACTTGTAGAATGGAGTGGCTTTGGCCAAGTGCTTTCATATGCCTAAGCTTTAGAAGTATCATCTATAAAATGCAAATGATAGTAAGTTCCATATGAATTTTTTAAAGAATATGACAAGATACAACTAAAACTCCTGGAGTAGATCTCATGGCAGGGAAGGGACGGGGATGTGTGGGCAGAGTGTAGCCTGCAGGGACTCGGTGGTCTGTGGTCCGAAGCAGCGGGCAGAGGCAAAGGCCATGGGGAACTGCCAAGAAGCCATGCAGCCTGGCATCAGAGGTGTAGCCCAACAGGGGCAGGGCTTTGCCCAGTGGGCAATGGGGACAGGAGCGACGGCACAGAACAGGGATCTGACAGAACTGCAGCTCACTGCGTGAGCTCGCCGCCATTCCCTAAACTCAGGAGGTAAAGACTTTGAGTACATTTTTATTCTTTTGGTACGAGACTGAAAAAAATCTTCTAAAAAAGTCTAGAAAAATTGCAGCTTGAAATGATCACAATGAATTTATAAAATATGGATTTTGATATGGATCCTTAATTTCTTTGAGGCAGGAAGAGGAACAGAGCCTTTAAACTACTTTGGCTTCTCAGGTTTAGTTTTATTTTAAGAGGATTAAAGAACCAAAATCTTTGGTGTTTTATAATAAAATAAAGAGAGTCTTTGTTTCTTAGTCTGGCTTTGCAACTAACTCCCTTGAATGGGACAATTAATCACCCTGTGCTTCAGGCTTGCCATGTGGAAAATGGGAATTAATATCCACGTCTGCTTTCTCCATGAAAATGACATGAAGTAAAAGTGAGACGTGAAGCACTTAGCACCAGAATAGAGTGTGTCACAGACATTTTAGGTTGCACTTATTAATAATAAACAATTGATTTTGCAGAGTTTAAGCCCTGTCTTTTATTTTGGGCTGTCAGAGAGATTGTTGTCCCCATTACTCTCACTCTCAAAAGAGCAAAAACAAAAATGTAATGCTGTATCTTTTTTCATAATGTTTGAGAAAATTGGCAAAGATAATTAAAAATTGAGCCTCTTCTTAAACTTCTATTACTGTGGATATTGGCCAGTCCAGAAACAAAGATCTCATTACTAGAATGTTAATGGTGGGAAATGAACCATTTCACCTAGATTTTCATAAGTTGTTAATATCCTGTTTTGTAAAAAGGACTCTCAAATCCACGTTTTGTTGCATACCCATTAGTATTATTTCTTAACCCAAAAGGATTAAAATAAGCAGAGTCAAGGTTGCCCAAGGTTACCACACTTCAGGAAAAGAGCATGAAATCTAGAACATATAAATATTAAACAATAATAAATCCTCAAGAACATTTCTAGCATTAAGGACAAAAGCAGGCCCTGGCTGGTGTAGCTCAGCGGATTGAGCACCAGCCTGTGATCCAAGGGGTTGCTGGTTCAATTCCCAATCAGGGCACATGCCTGTGTTGCAAGCCAGGTCCCCAGGAGGAGGCACATGAGAGGCAACCACACATTGTTGTTTCTTTCTCTCTTTTACTCCTTCCCTTCCCCTCTCTCTAAAAATAAATAAATAAATAAATAAAATCTTTAAAAAAGAGAGAGAAAAACAGGAAGATTCAAGATCAGACTCCAAAATAATGTTAAAGAAAGAGAACAATTTTAATATCTATAAAGTGAGTTTATTTTTAATGTAGTTACAGAGTTTCTATTTTTAAAGTAGCAAGTGTTATGATTATTTAAAGTTATTTTACACCATTCATTATTTTCACAAATATAGGTGTGGAATTTATGGTAGATAATTTGGTCAGAATATTTTCACTTGGGAGTATTCTAAAGGCCCCTCCCTCTAAACTATAAATACATGCTGGATTTTTAAAAATAATAATTTTTTAAAAATTTTAGATTCTCATGAAATAAAGAGAAATTTCAAAAGACTTTCTCTCTTTTCTGAAAAAAAAAATAAGGAGCTAGAAACAGTGAACAGAAAAGAAATTGAAAAGACTGGGTTGTTCTGAATCAAATACTCAGAGCACCACTGTGATTCAGAAACTTCAATGTATCCAAAGCAGGATAAATGACAACAACAACAAAAAAATCTGCACAAGATATATTATATTAAAACTCTAGAACACTAAAGGTTAAGAGAAGAACTTAAAAGATAAAAAAATTAAAAATGAAATAACATGCAGAAGAGATGACCACAAATTTCTTGGCAGGAACTAAGGGGGTAGAAGACAAGGTACTCGGACTTTCATTTTCCTTGATCAGCTTGCTGTCCCACAAGGCTGCTCACTGGCCCAATACACAGCTGACATCACACTGACTGAACCTTCCCTGGTGTCCTAGGAAGACAGGTGCAGCAGCTTCGGGCAGATGCGGCAGATCATCAGCGGTACTTTCCGGGTCTTCCTGAGAAACGTCTGCTGTGGGAAGTCAACTGATATTACACTCTCTGTATGCAGGTAACTCAGAAATTTGGTGGTGACTTCTCTCGGGAATTTCTCCTGAAAATCACCCACTTCGGGGCTAGAGGCAGCTGGAATCATTGATTGAGGCTTCCCTGTGATACCTGCACTTCCAGTTTTCCCTGAAGTCGTCTCCTGATTTCTTTCCCACTGTCTCAAATGACTATGCAAACTTCTAATACTTCAATCTCTCTCTGTTGAGATGCATCAAATGACTGTTATTTTTTTCTGATCAAAACAATTACCTATTTCAAAAAAGGATTTTAATATTATATTGAAAATAAAATTCAATTGTAAAAAAGATAAATTCCCACAAATAAATTTTACAAAAGGCGTGTAGTTACCACATGAGTAAAACATAACATTCCTGAGATACATCAGTGATGTCTTGAACAAAACTTTGCATCATAAATATTCATGTTCCCTAAATTATTAATGTAATATAATCTTCCAATATACAGACAAATGGTAGATAAGCTTTAGGAATACATAAATTGATACTCACATTTATGTGGAAAAAAGAAATCCATATACTCATATGCAGAAAAACTCTAAAAGTATTGAAAGGAACAGCTGGAAATACTATATTTTACATATATTATAATGTTTCATTATTAAGCAATGTGTTCTTGCTGCATGAAACAGAGATAGGTCTATGGTATAGAATATGAGGGTAGTCAAGAAACATATCTAAATATGTATGGGAATTTAGTATGTGATGAAGGTGACATTTCAAAGTTGTGTGGACATTATGGACCTATAATGAATGAGTAAATAAAACACATATATAACCTTCTAAAAAATAATATCAGCTATATTTCAATTTTGTCCCAAAATTATTCTTTTAATTGAGGAAGGATTACCTGCAACTTACATCAGTTCATTTTAACATTCAATCAGTAAACATTCACTGGATGACATCATTTGGCAGCAACTCAGCTAGAGCCTGAGAATGCTGAGATGGATGGCACATTGTCCTGTTCTCACAGAGCTAAGAGGCTGGCTGGAGAGAAGACACAGGGGCAAGGCAGTTCACTCTCATGTGATGAATGCAGCCAGCAACAGAGAAATGCATAGAGTGCTAGGAGTCACCTGGCTATGCCACCAAACCCCAATGCCACTGGTGGAGGATTCCTGGATGCAGAGAGATTTGGGTGGTTCCAAGGACAAATAGGAGTTAGTCGGTGCTATAAGGAAAGGATAGGAATTCCTGGTAAGATCATAAAGGATGAAGGCAGGAAGCAGCACTGAGGTCCGGGAATACGTCTATTCTGTAGGGTTTTAGGGAGGAAGTAGTGAGTGGTGATGTGGAAACAAGTGGGTGTCAGCCACAGAGACCCTTGACAAGTCACAGGAAGAAGCTGAATGTAATTTTCTTTATTTTTGTTTCAAATTTCCATTTTGCTATTTTTAGTGGTTTGGTACTTAAAACAACACAATATTTATACCACCAAGCTCCTGTTGAAAGTTTTGCTAATGCATTGGATACTTGAGAGGGAAACTCTAAGTTGTTTCTAAATGATTGGTTGATCATCAGAATCACTTCAGAGTTCTTGAGGGGGGTGGGGGAGACATATTCCTAGTCTACCCTGGAGAGGATTTTTAAATTCTCAGTTAATTCTACTAATAAATCCTCTTTGGGAATTACTAGGCTAGATTCTCTGTTATTCTCAACCCTTTCTGCTATTAGGATCACCTGGAAAACATCTTCAACCTGCAGATATCCAGGCAGGTCCACCCCCAAGGGTTCTGGTTGTTTGATCAGAGGCAATACCCAGGCATCTGCATTTAACAAAAAATTCCCTGGTGACACCGGTGTGCAGACAGAGCTAAGGACTGGCACTGAGTCTAAACTCTATTGCTACACCGAATATTAGTTGTAGGGAAAGAAGAACAGAAAGACACAGAAACTGGCCGGTTGCAGGCAGGATGGCGCACCGGTTCAAATCATCAGCTCTAGAATCAGACACACAGGGTTTGAGCTCTGCCAGTTATGAAACATTGATCAAGCTACTTAATCTTTTTTAAGCCTCAGTTTCCCCATCTATAAATGAAATTGATAATATGGCTGGGCTGTTAAATGCAGGAAAAGTTCTTAACATCATGCATGTTAATTGTTAGCTATTAATATTAAGAAAGTATTTTATTTCATTTTTATTTCATTTTCATTGTATTTTTTTCCATTACCATTTAGTGCCCTTATATCCCCTCCCCCCAGCAACCACTATACTGCTGTCTATGTCCATGAGGGCTTTCTCCTTTTTGCTCAGTCCCTCCACCCCTTAATCTCCCCCTGCCAGCTGTCATCCTGCTCTCCATCTATGAGTCTGTGTCTGTTTTGCTTATTAGTTCAATTTGTTCATTAGGTTCCGAATATGAGTGAAGTCATACGGTATTTGTCTTTCTCTGGCTTATCTCACTTAGCTCTCCAAGTCCATCCATACTGTCACAAAGGGTAAATTTTTCTTCTTTTTTATGGCTGAGTAGCATTCCATTGTATAAATGTCCCATAGAAGAAAGTATTTTAAGCAGGAGGAAGTATTAAGTGTGGCCAAAAAGTGAAATGAGATTAAGCCTAAAGATTTCCAAGGCATTAGCAGCATGAAAGTGATGGTAATCTCAGGAAGAGCAGTTTAAGCACAATGATAGGGAAGAAATCCAGAATTTATTCGAAGCTCTACTTCCATATTAACTTAAATCTCCAGGAAACTACAAAATTGGACTATGTAAATTTTCTGTCTGGTAAAAAGTCCTTCACATAACTTTCATATTAGGTCCTCATTTTTATTAAGAACGAATAAATGAAATGACTCACTAAAAACATTTAACATTGTGCCCTCAATTTTCAAAAAGAACCATTATTTTAAATGGTTACATGCATAAGACCTGTGCATTTTTTGTAAACCTGCTATCCATGGCATCATCATTAAATTGTTATGAAGGACGCCTCAATTGTTTTTCTCCTTAGAGCTCAGAGCCAGGACCTCTGCCCAGAGAAGAGCACACCCAGCCCTGGGAAGCAGTTCAGGCCAATGTGGTCATTAGCACTCGATCTCAGCTTCTTCTCCAGACCACGCATCCCGCCCAGCCTAGCCTCTGCCTTGTAAGCAGGTCCTTCATTTAGGTTCACTCTTCCTCTCTGTTCATTTCCTCAGACTCAAAGTTTGCTTTTGCCTCTGCCTGCCGCGCCCCCCCAGGCCTGGGCACAGGTTTCCCTTCCCTCTGTTCCCTGCTCCCCTCCCTCGGCTGAATTTGCCACACACGAGCTGCCATAGTGGGCAAGCCAAGATATGTACCCAGGTGGTGCCATTTCCCCAGACACTCACTTGGCAACAGCCCAGATGACCAACATTAAGGGAATAATGAAAAACAAAGTAAAACACAAAGCAACAACCCTAGTTTTGACACAGAGAAAGGACATTTAAAATGCAAGTGTTTTAACAACTACAAAATATGTATATGGGACTCAATTTTACATGTACCCAGGGACTGTTAAGATACGCAATAGATGGAGTTTCTATACACTGACAAAATAGGAAGATAATTTAGAAAGACACAAAAAGCTAGAGTTTAATATTTGTCAGACATCTTTACTCTGTGAAAATAGCTTCACTGAAGAAAAAATCCAGCAGGAAGCTGCTTGACCTGTTTATGTTTAATCAGCTTTCCAAGACTGTCTTCATAACGAAAGCAATTTATCCATCAAATCTTTCACCAAAAGTTCAATTACTGCTTAGGGTATGCAACGAATAAGCATTAGTTTCATCTCTTAAATCGGTATTACACTTCTTAATAAGTGGCACTTTTGACTTCTGCTATTTGTTAATCAGAGCCATAAAAATCACATCTCAGCAGGTCAAAAGTAAATTTGTGTTTGGGAATTCAAAGAGTGACATTCTGTCTCAATGAAACACTGAGTTGGTTACCCAATAAAGTTGAACATTTGAGTTGGAAAATAAGTTTTAAAAGAATTAGAACACCACTCTGCTTTGGCTAAGTACGCTTGTACTAAATAAAAAAGCAGATAAATGGATTCTAATGGTCATTTTCATTTAACTGAAAATAAACACAGTGACTGTCTGTGAAAGTTCAAGCACACACTGCCACAACCAGTATGGCTCAGTTGGTTGGGCAACAATAACCCACAAAGCAAAAGGTCACCAATTCTATTCCCGGTCAGGGCACGTGCCTGAGCTATGGGTTTGGTCCCTGGTTGGGGCACATATGAAAGGCAACTGATCAATGTTTCCCTCTCACATTGATGTTTCTCTCCCACTCTCCCTCTCTGACCCTTTCTCTAAAAATAGATAAATAAAATATTTAAAACATTTAACCACATACCCAGTTGGACACTCTCTTGAAAGCAAATGGTATTGCTATGTATGTGTATGTCTCCAAGCCTTAAGAATCAATCTCATTTGTTGGCATGAACATCAGTGTGACCACCCATTACCTGTAGGAGGGGCCTGACTCTACACATAAACTTCTCGGGTGTCTAGCTTCAGGTTTATTACCCTATATCCATTCCTTCATTCATTCTATCTTCTGAGCCTACTGCAGATCTTTACCTGAAAACCCCGTATTTGCCCTTTGTGCCCTTTGAATTGGATGAGTCTTTTGAACTATTTCCTTTACTCACTCCTCACTTTTTTTTTATTCTCACTTGAGGATATTTTTTGATTACATGAGGATATTTTTTCTCTAGAGAGAGAGAGAGAGGGAGAGATACTGAGAGAGAAACATAGATGTGAGACAGAAATGTCAATTGACCACCCCCTCCCATACATGGTTGCCTCCTGTAAATGCCCCACTGAGGATTGAACCTAAAACCTGGGTATGTGCCTTGACTGGAAATTGAACACATGACCTTTTGCTTGGTGGCACAATGTGCCAGCCAACTGAGTCACACCAGTCAGGGCTCTCTATTCCCTACTCTTGCTCTGCCTTTGGATGGTATGCTTAGTTTTCTCTTTGCTCTTTCCTGGCAATTACAGACTAGACTTGCCGCACTTCTGTGCCTTTCCATCAGCTCCTGGTGTCAGACTATAGGGCGCCCTGCTCAATTTGATATATAGTGAGTATATGCCTAACTTTCCAACTGAGCGAGCAAGGGCGTCTACATTCACACATACACACACAATACAGGGATTAGCAAAACGATCCTGGTATAATAAGTTCTTGAAATCCAACTTCCTTTCCCATACTTGTGTTTCCAGCCTCTCCCTTTCCACTTTATTTCTCCCTCTGTCCTCCTTTAAGATCTTACTTCATCAATTAGCTGTTCTCTGTTCTATCTTTAATATGTTCTTCTTTACTATCCCTTTCAACTTCCTCATTGTTAATTCATTTTCCCCTCAAAGTAAAATTTCCAGACTGTTATTTCAGTTTTTAGTTTTGTCTTAATTACCTATACTAAAAAAAAAATCGTTAGGAGTCAGATTTAACTTCTCCATTATGCTATTAGGTGCAAACTGATGTAAAGTCTAACTCTAAAATAGCACTCCTATTTTTCTGTCTTTTCCATTTCCACCTAATACTTGTTGTCAGTTCACTAGCAATACAGTCGATGATCCTGGTGAGATCACTGCTCTGCTGGGCACAGCTGGCCTTACAAAGTGACTGTCACAGGGAGCAGACATTACTCGCTGCCTTTCTGTTTCACGCCTCTGTGCAAGTCAGGCTTTTCGTTGCTTCTAACCGCATGCTGAGGTCAGCCTGTGACTCATGATGAGGCTTCAGTGAGAGGTCAGGATAATAGAAGCAAGGTCTCTTCACCCACTGGATACTGTGGGAACATCTGCTAGACACGTTTGAGACATGAGTGTAGTGGGGGAAGAAACTTTCCTCTACCATTAAAGGAAGGTTCTTGCTGTGTGTCTAATAAGTAAATCTACAGAAAGCAGAGTAACAAGAGAAAATAATAAAATTTAATTACATATGCACACGTGGGAACCCACAATACATGAGAGAGTCAGAGACCCTTCAGGGACCAAGGTTTTGTTGCCCTGACGCTGCTTTCAGGGGATGTTGATTTAAGCTGTTTATTAAGAAATAAGACTCAAAGGGAGCCTTTGACCCTCACCCACTTTCCTGCTCAAGAGATTTAAACAGAGAAGCCTGAATCATAAAAGAGATTTTAGGATATCATCTTACTCTAATTTGAATTAAGTATGGTAAACAAGAGGGCTTCAAGCAGGAACCTGTTAGCTAGATAGCCCATGTTCTCTTGTTTCTGAGTTACCTGGCAAGAATTCTCCTGCCAGGTGTGTTCCCCTCTTCCTCACCTACCTGTAAACAGCCCATTCCATTTCCAAAATATAATACCCTGTCCACCCCTCCCTGCTTTGTTCTTTGTCCAAAATGTCTTATATACCCAATCTTGCCTATGTGAATTCCACATGGGCAGGTATTAAAATTTTTATTTTCTCCTTTTGATTAAGAGGAGAGGAATTCCATTAATTTGATTGTAAGCCCAGCAGAAGAATTGAGAAGGTGGAGGGAAAAGTACTGTTTTTTTTTAGCACCCACACTGCACATACCAAAGAGGTTCAGAGACAAAAAGTTAAAATGTCCCATATATGGTATTCTAAGTAAGGAAGAGGTAGGGTGCTTTTGTAACAGGGTGCAGTCAAGAGGGGAGCCCCAAATAGGGATTTGTAATAGGGTCCAGAAGGGCTTGGAGATAAGTGGCTCCACACCACAGGGCCACACCTGCCCAGCATGTGGGCAGCTGTGGCCAATTGTGAGAGGAGCTGGAAATGGGGCTGCAGAGGAAGATTGGCGCTGGGACTTAAATGGAGGTGCAGTAGCCATTGGGTGTCTTTCTTTTGGGGACCACACGTCTGTTTAGGACCACGCGGCTTTGGTATCTTGGTTGGGACCATGAGGCTTGGGTGACAGTCAGGACCACGAGGCTTTGGAAGTGCTCCCTTTTGCCATGTGGAGGGTGCTGGGAGGACTGTGTGCATTTGTGGGGAACTTTAGTTTGTGTTATTTCAAATGAATAGTAAATTCCTTTTCACGAATCTTGGGCATTGAGAGATGTCTTTCCTCTGGCGGTGGACCTAACGGGGGGTTCCTTTCAGGGAATAGTATATTGCCTCGGCTGCCCTTGGCCCCCGCTTTTGTACTGTAACACCTTGGCCATCAGAGAGGAGGGAGAACATTCACAGGACAATAAGAAGAGCAGATGTTCAGTAATTAGATGTTTGTCCTGCTCTATAGATAGCTCATAAAAACTTATCGCTCGTAATACCTCTTATGGGCAGGGCTCCAAGTTTCAATTATGTAAGAAAGAGGTAAAAGTTTCTCATACGCTTGCATGGTCCCAACTGCTTTCAGCTCAAAACAATACACACGGCCAAGTGGCACAACCTGGGGAGGCCTGTTCTGAAAAACACTGTGGTTTCTAGCTCTGTGGCTACAGCAAGACTTTCTCAATATTTCCCGAAGTGTAGGTTATTAGGTAAACAAGTAAACTACTCTATTAACTGGTTGGACCCCCCCTCCCACCCCAGAAACTCTGTGAGTAGAATGTAGAGCTGTATAACTCTCATCTATGTAGGCAGAGAAATGGGGGTTCTGTTTGTACATTTACAGACCAATCATCTAAGCAACGGAGCACTACATTAACTCTTCGAAAGTGGGGAGCTGACTTATGAGGTTAGAGAGAAAACCACAGGACCCAAATGGAATCTCCTGTGCTGAAGTCCATTGTACCAAACCAAGATTTATTAACTGATTTAACTTTCCACTTTCATCAGAAAAGTAATCTTAAACAACCAGTCTGGAAAGTTTGGGTCATCACCAGTGAGGTCATCTGCGGGCCCTCTCCGTCCTCCATAGGAAGTGGAGGCAATCTGCATGATAAAACCCTTGCCTCTCCCTTGCCATAGAACCTCACCCCGCAATGTCCTGGTCAAAAAATAATCCTTTCTTTTCTTTTGGTAATAACTATTCTGTCACACTCTTCTTGCCATAAAAACTTTCTGTCTGAGAGACCACCGGGAGCACCCTTCCAGTTGCTAGATGGGAGGCTGCCCTATTCACGACTTGCTTAACAAATCCAGTTAGATTTCCCGAGTTGCTCAGTTGAATTTTGTTCTATTACAAACTTCAAAGAATGTTCAGATTTTGCTCTTTTGGCTCTGTTGGAAATACTGTGGACACTTGCAAAGAAGGAGAAAACACACTGACATCATTATTATATCAAATCAAAAAATACTCTGTGAAAGGAAAGCCTTTAAGCAATTCTTTTCCATAGATGCCCTTAGCAAGTTAAAGTGCTAAATTAAACTTCATTAAATTTGTATCCTCAGACCTGTCTAATGTTCCCATGCAAGCACTTGTGCCTTCACAGGGGGATATGACTGAGTGAAGGTTTTTAGCATTTGAACAACACAGGAAGTTGTCCCAATCTTCCCCAGCATCGCTAGAAGGCCTCAAAGATTACTTAATGAAAACTGCCTTAAAATGTGAGCAACATGAACATCCTGAGGCAATTTCCTTTCGACAAGTCCCAGAAGCTTTTATGAGGTCAGATGTCTGCTATAGGGGTTCCTCCAAAGAGTCATTTCGAGCCATTTCTAAAGACAAAAAGAAGGTCAGGGCAAATACGACTTGTCAAGTTTTATGGCCACTATAGGACAGAGTCACATTTTTACAATTTTGCTTTATTTGAAGCCCTTGTCTTTCAACTGAACATATTTCAGGCTATATGGTTGTAACAGTATGGGAAGCATCCTTTTTGTCAAGTCTTATAGCTACTATAGGATAGGGTCACATTTTTACAATTTTGCTTTAATTGAACCCTTGTCTTTCAACTGAACTTATTTCAGACTATGATTATAACAATATGTGTAGCATCCTTATTATCCTAAAGTGCCTTTCAATTTTTATCAAGTATGTCTACTACACAGTTTGGATACCGGGGATCAACAAATTAGCATTTTAATATAATTACATAGAAAATATTAGTCACACTGAAGCTCAATCGCTGTATTTTTCTTTTCTTGTAATAAAAACTTCTATTATTTTTAACAGTGGCTCCTGTATTCATTATAGAAAACAATAGAATACAGAAATAAGCAAAAAGAAAAATGTCACCTATGGAAACACTACCCTGTTATGCTGGCTAATATTTTGGTGTATAATATTTGCTATACATTATTTTAGTATAAAACATTCTAATCCTTGTTATTCGAGTACATGCATGTAAATCTGCATTAAATATTTTTAAATAAGAGCATACTATATATGTTACCACACGTAGCTAACTAATTGTTAATAAAGGAAGGGGCAAATGGAATCAGACATTAAGCCTAATGAACTAAGGAGCTGAATCTGATATTAAGCCTGAATTAGACATTAGGCAGTTGCAATATTCACAGCTCCCTAGGGGGCTGCCAAATCCCCTACTGAAGGGACTTAATCCCTGAGTAAACCCCAAGTGGCAGGAAGAATCTCCCCAGGACAACAGGCCCATTAATGGGCCTGTTCAGGGGGAGGAATAAAACAGTGGAAGATTCCTTTGCTAGGCACATATGCTGTAGAACCCAAAATGGCTACTGAGTGGTTGAGTCAAGACTCATATATAATGTGATGGGCTGAGAGAGGTAAGGTTTGTTTGCCTTTTAGAAATTTTTTACACACTTAAATTCTCTCACTGCTCCATTTTTTAAGAAATTATTATCAACAGAGAAAGTTACTTGATTCATAAATTAAAGACCAAGCTTTTTTGTGTGAGTGTGAAATCTGCCTCACCCTCTAGTGCAAAATTTCCAACTTTTTTATTACATTTAATTATAACAATAAAGAATACTTTTCCTTTAAGTTTCTAAATTTAGCATGTTTTTCTTCTAGAAAAATTCTATTTGCAGAGACAGAATGATAAAAATTAATATTTATCAAAACCCTCAAATTGAGCTGTACTCTGAGCATTCCAAAACATCTGGCTTCTGTTTGTTAACTTTATTAAGCCTTAGCATCTTTGGTTCTCAGGAAAATTACTGAAAATTTTTTTCTTGTTCTGTGAAATATTTTCTTTTGACTTTGACTTTTGTACTTCTTTATCATTGTATTTTTTCATGTAGAATTTTAGATTTACTCTTGTTCTAGTATCAACTTTGAAACTCAAATACTGAATTTTTTATTAAAGCAAAATCTATAGAGTTAGGTTCAAATTGGGCCTTTCTCAGCCCTGGCTGGGTAGCTGCCTTGGTTAGCGCACCGTGTTGCTATGCCAAGGTTGTGAGTACAATCACCAAACAAGGCACACGCAAGAATCAATCGATGGATGCATCAGATTGGGCTTTTATCATCTTCATGTTAGTTTTATCAATATAATAATTTTGTATGTGATTATAAAAGTCAATTTGAAAAGCATAAATATATTTTGAATGAACCAAAATATTATCCATGGTGCTATTAACCAGGAAAAAATGCAGTTAATTTTTGTCATATATTTTCTAGTATTTAAAATTTTTAAATAGGTGTAATCATATCTTCAATTAAAAGGATGTATAATTCTTTTTTATAAGCATTTTCTCATATTATAAACATTTCTGAAACTTAATCTTACTGGTGGTATATTTTATTATATGATGATGCCAAACTAATTTTCCTAATGTTGAAATTTTAGGATATTTTTTATTTAAGTTATGTAACAATTATTTTTGAAATTAATATTTTATGCATATATCTTTGGATATCTTTCTGATTATTTCCTCATAAAAGTCTTAAATGTGTGGAACAAGGTATATGTATCACTAAGATTCCTGATGCTTGTTTGCAAATTGTTCTCTAAAAAAACTCACACCTGTGGATGAGAATGCCTTTCTCACTCTAGCTGGACAGCACTGAATGCTCCTTTAAAAAGTGTGCAAATGGCCAATATTAGATAACAACCAAAGCGATCTCAGCCTATTTTGATCTTCTAATTCTTAATCTAAATAATAATCAAATAAATGGAAATTAAAACCATTTATTTGGGTGCTTATTAATCTCATTTGCACATTTTTTAAGCAGCATTCAGTGCTGTCCAGCTAGAGTGAAAAAAGCATTCTCATCCACAGGTGTGAGTTTTTTTAGAGAACAATTTGCAAACAAGCATCGGGAATCTTAAAAAACATACACCCTGTTTCACACATTTAACACCAGTACTACATAAATTCTTTCAGAAAAGAGGAAACAGGAGACAACATTTCCCAACTTGACTTACGAAGCCAATATGCTAAGACTACGATACCAACACCTCACTGAGAGAGAACACGAAAAGAAAATCCTTCATGATTATTGACTTATCAAATGTTAGCTAATCAAATAAAACAATGTTTAACTAAGGCAGTACAGCAGGATCAAGCGGAGTTTATGGCAAGATTGTTTTAAATTTGAAAATCATTATGGCTTTATCAGAATAAAGGGGGAATAAACTACATAATCATATATGCAAAAAGCACTTTGGATAAAAACCAACATCCATTTCAATATGCATTTTATATTAAAAAAAAAAACTCTTGATAACTTGGAAATGAGAGGCATCTCCCCAATCTGATACAATGTGACCATCAAAGCACTGCAGGTATTACTGCACTTGCTGGTAAAACATTAACCCTTTTCTCCTGAGATGGGAAACAAGGCAAAGATGTCCACACTCATTACTTCTTCTCAACATTTATTCACTGGAGTTCTTATGATTATAAAGTAGGAACCCCCCTGAAACCCACCAAAAATGATTCTTTACAAAAACTAAAATAAAAATAAATTCACACCACCAAATGCAGACAAGGATATGGAGCAACCGAGACTCACACATTGCTGGTAGTAATGTAAAATGCAACTTATTTGATGAATTACTTGGCAGTTCTTAAAATTTTACTTATATCTACCTTATGATCCAACAGTTCCACTCCCAAATGCTGACCCAAGAGAAACAAAAACATCTTCACATACAGATTTATACACAAATGTTCACAATAGCCAAAAACAGTATAAATGCTCATCAAAAGGAGATGGACTGAGCAAATGATTCATGTAACACAACACTACTCCACAATGTGAAAGAATGAATTACTGTTACAACATTGCTTTGAAGAGAAAAAAAAAGAACCCAAAAGACTATATATGAGACAATTGAATTTATATAACGTCTTTTTAAAAAAAGTGAAACTTACCTACGGAGATGGAAGTCAGAAAGCGGACAGCTCTGTTGAATGAAACACATTCCTGGGGTAATTGCAGGGTTCTGTGTCTTGTTTAGGGTTTCTGGAGACACGGTATCTGCAATTGCCAGAACTGGTGGTTTATGTGCATTCACTGCATATAAATTACTTTGTAGTAAATATATCAGGAGAGATATCAAATTGGTTATTCAAAGAGAATTTCTTTTGTAAACACTGAGTCCATCTACAAACACCTACACTTATTCGACTTTTGAATACTTTATGTTCCACTGAATCACGTTCGTCGGAGTCGTGCCCAAATAAGTAGTGCCCATCAGTTCCAAAGGGTCCATCTTGATAGACTATAGGTATTTGGGTGTAAAAATATGAAATGACATTTTCCTTCATTTCTGAAATAGTTTCTAAATGAGTTGGGAAATTGCTTTGCTTATTGGCTTTTAAGCTCATCTGGAGACACTTTATTTAGGTGCATTATCTCTGTTAAGTTTTTTTAAGTAAAGTATTTTCTCCCAGATGAGAACACTTTTATTAAGTTGGATGAGAACACCATGTAGATATTTGGTAAGAATGAAACTCCCTTTCCTGCAAAATAGCCCACAAAAGTAGTTTTGGACCATTGTGTTATAACATACACTGTGGTGAGATGGGGCGTAATTAAGTGGCAGGTACACATCACAACGGAGAGCCACCAAATAAGCCAGTGATATCCCTTGCTCTGTGTCTGACCCAGTGGTTTCATACTTTGGATTAAGAACTTCTCATATTTGAACTTAACAGAAGACAAAAGCACCAGAAAATACCATTTTCTTCACAATTTTTCTTTGATACAAATAGAGGTTACATTTTCCAGAGAGCAATTCACCTAAAAGGCTACTTTTTTTAGAATAAATATTTGACTAGAGCTTGAATTTAAATGTTGTTTGCCAAGTAGACTGCTTTTCTTTGTCAAGACAGTGTGTCTTAGAACTCCTTTCAGAGGAAAGGTTTGGGAAACAGACATGTGCGTATGACAGTTTTACAATTTTTGCTAGAAACAAAGCTGCCTCTAGATAGTCCCATTTACAAAATATTTCTGTAAGTTATTTGTTGACAATACTAGGGGAAAATGGAATTGGAAGTTGAAGAACTGGTAGGATAATAAAATACAAGTGTTTTTTGAATTGTTGTTTTAAAATTGACAGAAGTAGTTGGAGTACAGTGAACCCTGGAACTGACTTCACTCTGTTTCTTCTGTGTGGTCAAAAGCACGAACCGATGAAGCCAGTAGAGAGTGTCTCGCTTTGTTCTCATGTACGGTGGCATAAAATCACAAGCAAAGATACAGCAATGTAAGATCAGGTGTTGGTTTCAGAAATAGGGCACTATGCGTTTATCTCAGCGTGATGAAACAGAAGAATTACAACTGAGAGATTCTCTTAGCCATCCCATAAAAAGCATAGAAAGCAGGTGATACTGAAAGCTATTTGATTTTCTTTCAAAATGCTCTAATGTTTTTCAATTAAAAAGTAAGACATTTATTGTAACTACTTCAACAATGCAAACATGTGTCAATAATAATTGGCACACTCCTTATCCCCCTGCAGTAACCAAAGTTTAAATGGTGTCTTTCGTCAAATTCTCCCAGAAGCCAATTCAGGCATCAGTGATGTATTCAAGATTTATTTCCAGGACAAACCAGTAGGGAAATGGAGGAAATGGGATAGAAATAGAGACGTTCCCACACCGGGGTGCAACTTCAGGAGAAATCCCAAGCTTCACCCTCTCTCTCAGAGAGCTCTGGAGTGTAAATTAGGCCTTGGGAGCTTGTCTGCTTGGAGGCCAGGCTTTCTACTCAGCCCAGCACAAAGACCCATGGGGGCCCTATAACTGCCAAGTACCTCCAGTTCTCTTAAAAATGATCGAGCTCCTGTGCACAAAGCTATCTTCTCAAGGGCACAGGTGAGTCCTAGCAGCAAAGTATGCTGAAGCTGGGGAGGGGGCACAGAGCTGGTGAAGGGATCCAGGGCATCTGGATGGGACAAGATATTGAGATTTATGCTTCCATACCCTTCTCTACGCTCCCATAAATATGTGTATGTACAGGGAGGGGCAAAAGTGGGTTTATAGTTGCAAGTATGCAAAACACCGAGTTTATTCCTGTATTATTATTCATTAATTATTGCATTATTTTATGCAAACAACTGTAAACCTACTTTTGCCCCACCCTGTACATACATATATACACACAGGCAAATGCGTTAACTTTTGGAATATCTAGGTGAATTCTCTGTAGTATTTTTGAAACTTCTCTGTAACTATGTCAAAATGTAAAATTGAAAAAAAAAGTCATCATAGAGAGTTAAATCTACTTTATACCCGTATACATGTCTGTGTTATTTTCCACCGCATAAGCCCAGATTTGAGACTTCTATTCAAAGAATATGTGCGTTTTCTAATTTAATGAAACATTACTTTCCAAGGTTGTTACATCAGCTATGTTTCCAGCAGTGCAGAGTTTCCAAACATCCATAACTTCCCCAGACCTGATACTACTACACTTAAATGTTTGCCACTCCAATAACTTTGAAATTACATTTGGTTATTTTGATTTGTACTTCTCTGATTACTCTTATGTTTGAACATATTTTCATGTTTTTAGACACGCACATTTTCCCCATATCGTTAGCCCATTTTTAATGTTTTCATTTTTGCCTTTTTTTTTATTGATGAATGGTTCTTTATGTACGATTCTTGATTTTATATGTAAATTTTTTAAATGTGTAGCACATGCCTATTTAAAATCTCTCACATTGTGAGGGTCTAAATAAGGATGTGTGGGCTGAATGAGTCAATTAAAGCTCACCACTCATCACTCACGAGCTTGGAGAAAGCCCGCAGTCCTGCCATGGCCACTTGGCAGCTTCTTTTGATAGCAGCGCTCCTGGTAGATTTCTTTTTAACTATTATCAAAGCTTCCTATTCCCTGATGCTAAATCATGCTATAAGATAAACTTAACAACACTATCAATCCTGAAAATGCAATAGAATAATTCAGTTCCGATTCTAGATTTTGCTGCCTGGAAGACATGTTTAAATAAGACTCCTTACAATTTGCAATTTGCTTTGGAATTTTGTTTGTTTTTTTTTTAAAGTAGGTGCCCTTCTCCTGACTCCTTGGTGAACAATTACTTCAAGAAACTGGTTAAACCCTGTGATTTGACTTTTTGCACATTTAAAGGGGTGTAAGAAACCAAACAGAGTTGATTTGGAATACAAGCCCATTGATCTCTATCTTTCCTAAAAGGTGTAAATATAATTGATAAAAACTTAATGTCCACAAGCCGAATGGCAATTTGCAGAGGCTGGTAATGAACATCTTCAACACTGTACCTCTAAATTAAATATGGCATTAATGAGAGCCATTTAATGTCATTCAGTTTTGCTCTGATGGCCATTTTAATTGGACTGCGGCTGCTGTGACTCGGAAGCTGCTGACCACGTTTGAAAACTGGGTTTGCACTGAAATAGTACCTAAGAAGATGCTGGATTTTAATTTGCATGTATAATCAGTGAAGTTTACTCATCATGCCCCTCTTGCAGAAGTGCAATTTGATTCGGTGGTTGGACAAACACATAAGTGTCTCATTGTCAATTCTATGACCTGCGTTCCAATGACAATAGCCTTTCTCCCAAACAAAACTCCATTTCTGCTTGTCTGCTGTGGCTTCCGGTTATAACATGTAATGACCACACAGTCCTTTCTTCCTAAGGCAAGGTTTTCTATAGGCGACTATGAGTATTACATGAGATGCAAGCTAAATATAAAATGTCAAAAGCGTGAACTTCATGTCAGGAGCAGAAAGGACTATGATAAGGTTCCCCAGATAAAATGTCCTGTGCAGACCACTTTTTTCTTAAGCTGATAATAACTTACTTTCAATTACATAGAGAAATTTTAACCTTTACTACCCCTCCACATTTTATGCAATTGATTGTGCACTGTACATCATTTTATATTGTGCATCCATTAACAAATTATGGTACCTACAATTATGTTTCATGTTTTTTAACTTTTAACTGGTGAGTAAAGTGATTTATGTACCACCATAATAGTAAAGTATGCTAAATTTGACTATATATTTATCTTCACTGGTTTTATGCTTTTATATGTTTTGTGTTGTTACTTAGCTCTTCTCACTCCAATTTGCATAACTCTCATTGGTATTTCTTATAAGGCAGTTTTTTAGTAAGGAACTGTCCTAACTTTCTGTCTGGAAATGCCTTCATGTCTTCTTTATTTCTGAAGGACAGTTCTTCTGCATACGGTATTCCTGGTCGGCCTCTTTTTTTTTTTTTTTAACTTCCAGTATTCCGTCCTGGTCTGTAAGGATTCTGCAGAGAAATCCACAGGAGCCTCATGAGATTCCTTGTATGTGATGAATCATTTTTTTTTTTTTTGCTGCTTTTAAAATCTTCTGCTTGTCTCTGACTTTTAATATTTTGATTGTAATGTAATCTTATTTATGTTGATTTTGCTTGGGTCTTGAGCTTCTTGTACTTTGATGTCCAGAACTCTCCCAAGATTTGGGAAATTTTTAGGTAGTATATCTTTAAATCATCTTTCTTCCCCTTTTTTTCTCTCTTATTTCCTGAGACCCACCCATGAGTAAATATTTATTTACTTGAGGGTGTCCCATATTTCACATAGGCTTTCTTTGCTCTTTTTCATTCTTTTTGTTTCTCTAATGGCTCATAACTAATCTGCTTTCAAGTTTGCTGTTCTTTTCTTCTAAATGGTCAAGTCTGTTACTAAAGTCTCTATTGAATTTTTTCATATGTCATTGAATTCTGTAGCTCCAGGAGGTGTTTGGTTTTTTTAATGGTTTGTTATATAGTTCAAACTTATTATTTTGTTCTTGCATTGTTTTTCTGATTTCATTTAGTTGTCTGCCTGTGTTCTGTTGCATTTTATTCAATGTCTTTATAATGCAACCACTGACCAGCAGGCAGGTAATGACCGTGGAACGCTGAGGATTGCTCATCAACCCACAAGAAAAACATACACAGAAACACTAAGTTCTGTGGGGAAGTAGGGACAGAATTCAGCCACTCTCTCTAGTGGGGAGTGCGCCGGGCCACCCTCCCTAGGGGAGAGAGCCCCTAGGGGAGAGCGCCCCATTCTCCTGTCCCAGCAGGCTTTTATTGGGTTCGTTTACACAGGAAGTTAGGTAAAGCTCATTACTCATTGCCGGGAAGTAAGGATCAAATAACATGGAACTCTGAGGACCTATTTTGAGTCAGGGTCAAAGAGCTGTAAAACTTTGAGGAACAAACTTACTTCCTCCTTGGACCCTTCTCGTTCAACTGAGAGCATTCTAAACAAAGCAGGTTTCACAGGATTTTACATATTCTTTCTTAGGCCTGATCACCCAGGGAACCCGCCCTTTCCGGTACAGGGCTGCACCACCCTGTCATTGTTTCAGGCTTAGGTGGAAGAAGGGAACTAAGGCAGCCAAGAGATAAGGAGATTTTCTCACAGACCATGAGCACTCAGGCTTTGTCAAAGCCGAGGGGTGAGGGTCCATTGCCCCCTTTTGCTGTAGCCCCCAAAGCCTTTCTTTGGGGGCCTCCCACATGATTGTGCTTGTCTTAGGTCGTTCCCCACTTGGGGAATCTTACCCGTCCTTGGCTAACCAAGCAAGCATTGGGCACCAAGCAGGGTGAAGTAAAAGGAGCAGAAGTGGCACTCCTGCCAGGGAGATAAGCCTTTGTCTCCTTGCTAGCTAACAGTTCCAAGGTCATTCCCTCAGCCTTAGACTAGGCAGGGGTTACAGCTTCTGAAACCAGGCAGGGCAGTTCCCAACATCTTTAATACGATTATTTTGAATTCTTTGTAAGGCAAATCCTAGATATCTATTCCTTTGCATTGGTAACTGGAGCTTTATAAGTTTTCTTTAGTGGTGTCGTTATTTGCCTGGTTCATTATGATCCATGTAGCCTTTCATTTGTGTCTGCATTTGAAAGTGCTGTTTTTCCTTCCAGTCTCTACTGACTGACTGGTTTCAGCAGGTAACAACCTTCTCCTATATGATTCCCGGGCTGGTGGGATTACCTTTGAATTGCAGTTATACTGGGTTGGTGCTGGTTATGAGGTTGTCTCTGGGTCTGTAGTGACATACATGGTTCATCAGCCCATTACCAGAGGCTCAGATGGACATAGATCCTGTCTTCTCTGGGTGGATGGGGTTACCTCCAGTACTTGCTCAGTAAGGTGGCTGAAATGTGGGTCTAATTCAGGGTCTGTAGTTAGGTCTTCAGACAGCAAGCCCATTTCCAGGTGTATGAGGTATATGGTTCCCTCCAGGTCATTGGGGACAGCTGCTGCTTGGTCACTGGATCAGTTCCTGCACAAGCAAATTTGCCCAGGACCATGGCTGACAGGGGCTTGAACTGATCTCATGGCTACTTAAGGTTCCACAGCCAAGACTGACATCCACAGACATGACTCTGGAAATACAGATGGGTGTGTCTCCTGTCACGTCCCTGAGTGAGCAGAACAGGTCCCTGACCATGGATCCACTTAAGTGTGGGTGTATGTGTCTCTCAACTGCAGACCATTCTATCAAAATCAGTTTTGAAATCTTCTTCCTAAATCCTAAAAAATAAAACACCAGAAGTATGCAAAATTCTGTCTTTAGTTACGAGGGACTGGATGAAAACCCTTGTTTTATTTAGATTGCCTTGGAAAGAATTTAATGTCAACCTATAAAGTTGATGCTATAACCAAATGGGAGAACTACTGCCTAGATCAGAGGGTCTCCTGGTCAGAAATTGTTATTCTGGAAACTGTTTAAAAGCTGTCTTTGAGTATGTCACCACTTTTGTGATTATTTTACTTTATTGTAAGCTGCACAAGTTCACAACTCTCCTTCATTCAGTATCATTTGGAACTGACTACTCATAAACATTAATTACTTGTTAAAAACTCTTAGAAGAAACATCTAATAGAGGAGATACTCCTACACGTGGATATGCACATGCGGATGAAAGGAACATTTGATCTGTTTCTTATGAAACTTATTAACAAACCTGGTCATGGGTTTGACCCTCTCAACCCATTGAAACAATTGAAGTGCCCTCAAATTATTTAAAACACTTGTGTTAATTTGGAAAATCTTAGAAATGTACACTAAATTTAGCACAGTGTCTGTCCTAGGTAAAATATGATCTCTGCAAATGGAACTAAGAGACTCCTATCAGGAACTTCAGGGTGTTGATGTGTTTTCACACACACACACACACACACACACACACACACACCCCTTACATATTATTTAAACTCTGTTTATATTTGTTTAATGCCATGCAAACATACAAGTAATTTCCTTTCTTTGTTGTCAGATTGTTAAGGCAGGCCTCTTTGTTGCTGAAATAACATACATAGCCAGAAGCCAAAAAGGCTGCTGCTGCCAAAGGCTGCAGCCTCTTGTACAACCAAAGGATGTTTTAAAATGTGCTTCATTTAAAAATGAACTAAAGTCACTATTTTTTACCTTCATCTACAATAGGAAGATAGCCACAGCAAGGCGAACATGTACATTCCTGAATTATCTAGAATAAAACCCAAGAAGTCTTAAATAACTCTTTTCACATGAAAAATGAATATAATGCTAGACCTATGGCTCAGTGCTTCAAAACAAGGGTGCTGCCACTGAAACTGTATAATCCATTGCCATTTAATCTTCTCTCTTCAGGAGGCAACCACTGCCTGTGAAACTGGTAGTAAGAATGATGTCTAATAAATGCTTTATCAGATACATGCACACACATAAGAACTGCCTTTTCTCTGACTGAAATATCTTCCTTTAATGGCAGCGGTGATGCAGTATAAATAATGGTACTGAGACAGAGGCAGTGACTTCTCTAGGAGAACAGAATGTTGCAGATATATGAGGAGGGACAATTCCCTCTGGCCAGCATTGGCTGAGGGCTGATAAACTTCCCAAGGACGAGTGTTTGCAATGGTTCTCAGAGTGAGAATCCCTCACCAACAGCATCAATATCACATGGCAGATTATGAAAAATGTGAACTCTTGGCTCACATTCCAGATTTACTGAATCAGAAACCCTAGAGTGTTGATACGTTTTAAAGGTCCCTTCAGGTGATTGTTAAAGCTCTCAAATTGGAAAACCAATGGTCTGGAAGAAGCAATCATGTGCCAAAGAAGAAATGGAGGTTTGACTGGAAACTCAGTAGGGTAAGTTCTGGAAAAGCTGAATCTTGTCCTGTGGCAACACAAACTGCATGGACCCTGACAGCGTGATCTGTGACTGGACCCGGGGTTATATTTCACTTGCCCCTGTTTAAAACAGGAAGGTTCCCCAAACTTGGGAGAGAAATGCTGCCGTGCAGGTGGAAAAGGACATCGGACCTGTTTCTGATGAAACCGTGCTAACAAACCTGGCCATGGTACATGGAGACAACTGACATGCCCTTAAATTATTTAAAACATTTCCTTTAATTTAGACACTTACACAAAATTAAGCAAAGTGCCTGTCTTAAGTAAAATGTGACCTCCGAGCATGCAACTGAGAGACTCCTGTCAGGGACTATAAAATTCTGGAAGAGTCTCTAAAGTCACTCACATAATTTAGGGATATTTTATAGGCTTATCATATCACACTGACATAATGAGAACAAATAAGAAAAGACTGAAGCATAAATGCATATTTACTGCATTCTGCACACCTCTGGAAAACATTCAAAAATTACCAACTCTCCTTAACTGTGGGGGATCATGGTAATTTAAAATTATAGACTTAATTTATTTAACATAAATTAAACTGAAATGCCCTTTAGCAGATTTTTTCAAGTTACAAGTCTGAAAATTATTTCCTCTTAGTAGCATTAAATGTATTTTATAGTTCAAATAGAAAAGATGCTTTAGAGTTGATTACTAAAATATGGACATTTACTCATACCAGGCATGGACAAATACTATTAAAATTATTCTTAAAAAAATGTCATCAGTCAAGAAGTCATAAAACATACTGAAAGAATGCTGTCAGTTTGGCTGAAGCTGTTTCTGGTTTATTTTTCAATACCTTCTGGATAGGTCACATGTTAATATAGCTAAATAGCTATGAAGTTACATCTCACCAGTTAAAAAAGGCAGGGACATTAAGATAGTTTTGTATGTATTTTATATTCCCTTTGGAACTTAAGACACTTTGTCATGATTAAAAAATGAGTCTTGTTTCCTCACCCTCATGCTATTCCAGTGCACAATTCCTTGTTTTTTCTTTTGTCTTGAACTCAGTTCCTGTCTAATATGAGCCCAAGTGTCTAATTGTCCCCTGGAATGTATCACTGGTTTCTGTACCAACCATACACCATTGGTGTTACTCTCTCACTATAACAAATGCTCCATGTCATGATGGGCATTTTCCATTGCCTTCCCTCAGTTAATTCTCTGCTCTTCTCCACCTTGCTCTGCGCCCCTGGAAACTGGCAGGTATTAACCGTGTTACCCCAGCTTCCTCACTCTTTTCGGTCTGCATTCCACCAGCATGGGACAGGGTAGCAAAGCACGGTGCATGAGGAGAGGAAAGTCCGAGAACTGAGTCCCTTGGCCCCTCCCTGCTAGGCTGAGACCCGTTGACTGCATTCTCTACCAAAGGCCGCAGTTGTTGGCGGGCCTTCTCCTGAAATCACTCCCTCTGTGCTCCACTCGTCGTTGTCTCTCCTTCCCTCTCTCATTCCCCCTTAACTCTGTTCAACCGTCCTCAATTAGCCATCTCTTCCCTTCAGAGACCTTGACTGATACAATTTTTGGTAGCCACCTGCTGGGCATATAACAATAAAAAGGACAATGTGGTACCAAAGCTACAAAATTTCTCTTTTTTTTTAACTTTTTTTATTGTTGTTCAAGTTCAGTTGTCTCCATTTTCCCCCCACCTCTCCCCCCAACCCCAGGCATCCCCACTTCCCCCCACCGGTCCCACCCCCCTTTGGTTTTGTCCATGGGTCCTTTACAGACATTCCTGAAAACCCTTCCCCCTCACCCCCCCAGTATCCCCTCCCACCTCCAAAATTCCTTTCTTTTGCCCCTTGTTTGATTTTCAGAAAACTGGAAGTATTTGCGTCACAGTGCTGTTTTTAATGCTAGTTTTAGAAAAACAAAAGAAGTACCAGAGTAGAAGCATTAAAGCATCCCTTTAATGCCTCAGTAAAAAAATAAATTGATGCAAACCATAATGCTTTATGTCTATGGAGCATTTTATAGCTTATTAAATGCTCTCACACACAGCTCACTTTTTAAAAGTCTGGGAAATGAAGATAAAAAAGAGAAAAATTGACTGCAAAACTTGCAGCTTGGGTACAATGCTTTATGTCTTTAGAGAATATCTTGTCCCCAGCAATGTATATATAACCATTCTTATATATATATATATATATATATATATATATGTGGTTCATGCATACAAGTATGTGAAGGCTCTTAGTAGGCATTCAGTAAATGATGGTTTCCTTCTCTAATTACAAATGCAATATCTAATTTTGCTAGTGTTTAATGGTATCTAAATAATTGTCTGGATTTTAAAACCTCAAATATTCTATGCTGAAGGAGTTTCAATGCAGTTGGATGGTAATTTATACACTATTATTTTTCTATTTGTTATTCAAAGCATCGTCTCAAAACTTAATGACTTAAGAAATAATAATCATTTATCATCTTCTCAAGTTTCTGTGAGTCGGGAGTTTGGAAGTGGCTTTGCTGCACAGCTCAGTCTCAGCCTGCTCACGTGGTGGTTCATCTCATCTAGACCACGGCTGCAGGGTTCACTTCTCAGGTGGTTCACTCACGTGGCTGGCAAGCCAACATGGGTAAATTGGTTCCTATTCATGTGGGCCTCTCTGGAGGGCATAAGTGTCTTTATGATATGTCTCCCAAGTGAGTAATTCAAGAGATCAAGTTTGAAGTTGCAATGCCTTTTATGACGTAGTCTAGGAGTCACACACCATGAGTTCTGCCATACTCTGTTGCTAACACAGGCCATCCCTGATTCAACGTGGAAGTTGAATACACATGGCTATAGATATTGGGATCAATCTTGGCTGCTTGTTAGCATATGTAGCTAGGAAATAAAATAGTAATGTGACTAGATATCCAAATGAGGGTTGCTGAGAGACAATGTCAAGGGGAGATCAATGAGGCTCATAATCGTGGAGAAGTCCTAGATGACAGAGTGACACTAGATTTGAAATGGTAAGATTAGCAAATGTGTGGAGGGAAGAAAACATGGAAGAACAAGAGCTTTCTTGGGCAATGTAACAAGGCAGTGACCAAGTGCAGCACTCTGGGTATTCCTAAAGATGCGTAGTGGTGAGGTTTGGCAGTAACTGGGAACTGGAATTTAATCCTCGCAGGCAATAGAGAAACATGTAACTGCCATAATGAAGTGAATACTGTAAGTTTAAGGTGGTAGTAAAGAACTTATTGAGGTAGCATAGTAAGGAAGCCTTTGGAATTATTTATATCTGAAGAGATAAAGACCTAAACTAAGTTATCACCAGCAGTTGGGAGTGATGGGAAAGAAGGTAAGGGTGTCAAGGGCATTTGGGGAGAAGAATTAACAGGGGCTGGTTGTCAACAATGCCTGAGTAGAGCCAATATTGACTCTGAGCCTTCAAACACAAATAGCCCAGAGAATGAGCTGCCAATGGAGAGATGAGAGAAGCTAATTTTGGGGGCTTGAAACAGGTGATAAGTTCTTAATAAGAAGATAGACTGCTGATCAGCTTGAAAGTTGAGTCTAAGATAGGACCATGAAGTAAATAAAAATGGACATGTTACAGCTGTGTTTTTATTTGCAGCACCTGCTATCCTTTGTGGCTCTTTCCAGCCACAATCCTGATTGTTTAGAAAGAAGTTGATCCACTAAGAATAATTCTTGTTATGAATTGTGCATGTCCCACATATTCAGCAAACACTGACTGCTCTTTCTAATGACCTCAGAATTTAAATTAACAGTCAGGTAAGATGACAGTTTAGAAAACAGATGAGAACTATAAAGTAAAGAAAGCTATCAAGGGGAGAAATGTGGAACTTCTAATCCTATGAACTAGAGAGGCCCTGATAATTGTTTCTATTTCTTCTATAAAAATGTGTGCTATTGAAGAACCAATATAAATATTGGCAATTGTTAATTCTGTAACTGAAGGCAAAACAGCTATTGGGACTTAACCAGTCTTAGAGATCAGTACTAATGTCTCATGAGTAACAAATCCCAGTTCTTTCCATGATGACAACATGGGTTTGTTAATTTGTTCATTTTTGCACTAATACAGGAAAAGTACAAATATAACTAGTTCTCCTTGGCACTACTCCTTGGCATGAGGACTTGGCTGATTTAAAGATAAAAACAATCGTTACCAAGACATATTTGCTAAATATCTAATTATACAAGAGCTGAGCCACAGGTACTTGAAACAGTTCAAATACAACTCACTGGTAAAATATCATTTTTATAATGTGGGTACAGGTGGTGAGTGTCATGTGATCGTACATGGAATTTAATTAGGCTTAAAGGGAAAAGAGATGGGTTGTGAGGGTGATTAAAACACACTAGAACATAAAATACTGCATATGCCAGGAGTTTAAAAGACATTTCCCTATGAAAATTTCAAACATAAACAATAGTACAATGAAGCCCTGTGCACCATTGATCAGCCAGAACACTCTTGCACATATGCCTCTCTCAGAACCCCAGAATTACGCTCCAGATGTAATGAGAACTCAGAATGTATCTGCTGAGGGATTCAGTAAGTTGACTGAGACTCAGATTCTTGTTCATTTCTCATCCACTCCATTGCCTATAACAATAGTGAGAAACGTATGACTTCTGTCAGAGTTGTCATGTTAAATAAATAAGCATCCTGCTGTACTTGTCATAGTTGTGGGATGCAGGGAAATGTGTTTTCACAATAGGCCCTGATACTTGACTGTGACTGTTGCTAAGGCAACAGAGGAGGGGAAGGCATCTGGGGTCCTGTGCTGCCTAGCTCCCCTGGGGTGGAGTTTTTTTTTTTTTGAGCCCTTCCTTTACTCCACCAGTTGCTTCTCCTTCAGCAGACTTACAGGATTCTATGGTAACTTAAGTATGGTAACAAATGCCAGAGTTTGCTTTTTATGTCTTATCAATTTTCTGTTTTACTAAGATTGGTGTAACCAACAGTGACGGTGAAGAAGGAATAACGTAAGAACAGTGCATTGGGGATAAACAATTTTCATTTCAAAGGTCATTGTACTGGATGAGTTCCAATGAAATGATGCTGCTAAATGCAGAGAATGCATAGCAGGGACCTCGGAAGTCAAGGAGAAAACTTTGTTCAGACTTAGCCACCTGGCTGTATCTCAGAGCATGATTCCCAACCCAAAACAAAGAGTAAGTGAAAGTGTTTTCAAAAGCATTCATTGGGGCCATTAAAAGTTCATGTCAACTTTAGATAATCAGGATAATTTTTATTAGACAGATTGAAATGACCGCCATAACCTGTCGCGTTAAATCCGACACTTGAAGGAAAGCATTGACCAAGTTTTATACATTACACTCCTAGAATTTTAATAGCAAACAAATGAGACAGGTGGCCCGGCTTCCGTCCCATGCTTGCACCACCTCTGCAGTGGCTGTGCCAGGAGCCCTCCCAGCTCTCAGTGCCGTCCTGCCGCCTTCCTGGAACAGTAAGGAACTCCTCATCGGGTGAAAGTCAGTGAACTCTGATTTTGATCAGTGAACTCTGATTTTGTTAAGAACAATGACAAAGAAGGAAATCCTGCCATTTGTGACAACATGCAGAGACCTTGAGCGTGTTATATTAAATGAGATAAGTCAGACAGAGAAAGACAAGTGTATGGTATCATTGACATGTAGAATCTTAAAAAAATCAAACAATGAAAAGAGAGAGTAAAATGTTAGTCACCAGGGGATGCAGTCGAGAGCCGAAGACTGATGCTGCTCACAACCAGTAAATAGGCCGTAAAGACCTAATGCATGCTGTAATGAATATAGACAACAATGTGCTACAATCATGAAACTTCCTACGAGACCAAAACTAATTATCCTGTCCTCTAAAAACAAAGATAAGTATGTATTATAATCGAGGTGCTAAGTATCACTACAATGCTAACCATACTACAATTAGTACATGCGTCAAATTAACATTTGTGTACCCTAAATTTATGCAGTGTTATATGTCAAATATATTACATTGGAACTGTATCCTTCCTTATACTGAGATAAAATATTGCCCCTGTAACTTCGATCCACTGGCCATAATTGTTCAGGTGAAAAATTTCTCACTACTGCACTGTCTCATTTACTTTTTTCTCCTGGGTCTGCGGTAGGAAAAGGAGTGGGGATGAATGGTAGGTTGCTTAGGCGATTTTCTCTCTATTTCCCTTCCTTATATCTTTTCCTTATCCCTAGAAGTGGATGGGGGAGGAGCAAGTACTGGTAAATACTTCCAGGACAGGCTTCCTTGAGGGGGACCGCCAGGATACAGCACTGGTGCTCTGTGGGCTGGGCACTGCTGAAGTCCTGTGGGCCCTCCAGGTGAGTCGCCTGTGTGAAATCGAAGTGATGCCAGGTCCCCTCCCTCCACACTGCACCTTCAGCACAAGTACAGCCACTCCCCAAGCAGCCTTTCTGCTCTGTGTCCTGGGCAGCTGGCCAGACACAATCTTTTTGCATTTTGGCTTTTATAGATATGGGCCTAATATCAGTCTTTACATCACAAACTCAAGATGTCCAAGTTAAGCTTCCCAAGTGGCTTTCCTGAAGCCTATCTATGTCTTTGATGCAGGGAAGAAGGAGCACAGTGCATTCCTCCCTGCTCAGGTAGAGATGGGTGGCAAAGAATGTCACAGCACGCAATTAGCCACTTCTGAAGAAATTAGCCCCAGACCAGTCTGGCCTCTACAACTTAAACCTCCTAAACATCCCTAGATTTCTTTGCTTGCCTCCTTTTTTATCCTAAAATTCCTGCACAGAGGGTCTATCCTCATACTTTGAAATATTAAGAGGGTACTTAGCACCCCTGTTTTGCCCTCCTTTTGAGGCAGAGAAAGTCCTGTTTTAACATCCGATTACACAAATGTCACCCTTCACTTTTCCTGCTGGTCTCTAACTTTTCATCTGCATGTCAGATTTGGATGTCAGATTCCTCTGGACATCACTTTCCTCTTCAGACTCCGCTCCATCCTACAATTTCTCCTTGCTGGATTTCCTACCTTTGAAAATAGCGTACCTTTTTGCTGTATAACCAACTGCCACTGTCTCTTTCTTATCCAGCCTATTGTTTTTCTATCCTCTTACTCTAGAAACTTCTATAATGACCTTCCACAGATCTAAAAATCTTATTTTAAGCCATTTTTTGAAAGCTTCCTTCCTTCCTTCCTTCCTTCCTTCCTTCCTTCTACCCTAGTTTGTCACTCGTTCCCTACTCACTCTGCCCGTCCACTCCACTTAGGCTGTGTCCTTTTCCAAAGCTGGGCCATGCCCCCACTGCACTGTCACCTCAGCCGTCACCACCAGGTCCTCTTGAGATTCACACTCACTTTCTGGGGGCATGCAACACCAGGGAAGTTTAGGGTCTGGCCTCAGGGAGTTTCACTTTCGATGGGCAGGCCAGGACACATCAAAAGAAATGGGAGAACATTCATGCTAAAAATGTGAGCTGACAATATGTAGGTTTCCCTTGGATCATAGAGTTGTCTTTGGTAAAGGTTGGAGCTTTTTAAATCTCTCCTGATCTGTGAAATCTTCCCACTTTAGTCGCAGCAGGACTACCTGTTTTGCTCCAATGATTTTGGACATGTTAGCTCCCCAGATGTTCCCACTTTAGCCTTCCACCACCAACGTAAATTTTCCCTAATCTTGTATAGGAGATATATCCTTAATTTGGGGTTTGCACATGCTAGTGAAATCATTTTACTTCTGGTTATATCTGTACCTGATCTTCAGCCTTTAAATCGGGTTATTATTACTTCTTTCCAGTCTTTTCTAGCATATAAAACTCACTGTATGTTCAGAGCTTTGTGATGCTGTTAAGGACATTAATGACAACAGTGATGACTCCCATCTGCAGTCTACTTCATAAACTGCTGTCATGTACACTGTCTTACTGGATTCTAAAATACACCTGTGATGGTCGACTGGTCTGCTCATGACTGAACTTCTTAGAACCCAAAGCAGCTCCGCGGCCTCCCGCGGGCTCTGCTGCAGCCGTTCCACAGAAATCTCCCTCTGGAGTTCTGTTGCTCAGGGAACTCGAGGCTCCCAAGCCCATTTGCTCAGGCTTCTCTGACCCTAATTACAGAGCTGGTTCCTATTCTTGTTCTCCACTCTTTCCCTCAGATTTTACAAGATCCCTTGCTTCTTGGTCCTTACTCCAGAACTCTGGTTTTATTTCTACTTGATTCTAGGCCCAGGGGCCAAGGGCCTTACTACCCACTCCTGAAGTCATAGTCTTGACCCTGCCCACTTAGAGAGGGAGGTCACCAGTGTAATTGCCAACAAAAACCCCAGCTTAGAGGCCCTATGGGACTTGCTATTTTCTTCCCACGCACAGGCATGACTTAGAGACCTGCTTCCCTCAGTGAAGTCAGCTCTTCACTCCCACGACCTGCAGTTGTTGTCAGTGTAGATTTGATGTTGGCACCAAATGAAGTGAAAGGTCCAGCACTTGTGACTATATTAAAATGTGACCATTGGGACTATTAGATGATGATGCTCAGCCCCACAGCTTGGGGCTTCCTCTGTTCTTTTCCTCGTGAAACCTTGACCACTAGTACCCCAGCTTCTATTTTATAAAGGATTATAAAAAGAGCTCCCGTTTTCACGAATTGTTCCTATGATGCAGAAGAGGAACATATGCAGAAGTGGAGCAACGGGAGTGCCAATGACTTGAGGGGATTAAAAACCGAAACCGAATGGATAAATACAGGGACGGCAGGAAGCCTGAAGAAGGAGAACACTGCGAGGAGCTCACAGACAGCTGAGTGTCGCCTCCACAGGGAGGGCCTGCACACTGCATGCCTTTGACCTAGATAACAATATTTCTATTTTAAAGTAAGTTATCCTTTATTTCCTGAAGCAAAACTTTTTCAGATGCTCTTTACTTATAGTTTAGAGCATGACAGGATGTGCTTTTATTCTTGTTATTAAAATAAAGGTGATTTGTGCACAATAAGCAAACTAACAGTATAAATGTGACTTGTGTTTGGGGGTTGTAAAAAATATAAATTGATTTCTTCATTTTTTATTGGCCCCCTATTGCCAGAGTCAGCGGATTTTGTGAAAAGAAAGGTAAAACAATAAAAAAACTATAAAAAGAGTTTCTACAAGATGTGTGGAATACAGAAAAATTTCCCCTTCTGAAGAATTAAACCTCCCCCGCCACAATGGCTGGAATGGGTCTCCTGGCTGAGCAGCTGCATGTCATTGGCTGAGGCTATATTAAGACCTGGTTGGCATTTCTGAGGAAGTTTAGGAAGCTTGTCGGAGTGGGTGTGCAGCCTGGAGCTTAGATAAGATTTCCCAGAGGTTTTTGTTGCTCTTCACTGATTTCAATTTAGCTTTCTCCTTAGCTGGCTTCTGCTTAGCATTTCAAGCTTGGGTAACTATCCTGGTTTTCAATAGCACCAAATACTCAAGTAGTCCATAAAACTCGGTAAGCTTCACCTAGAAAAACACACTTTTGTATCTCATGCCATGGACTGTGGCTCTGAAAACTGGCAGTCTCACAGGTGCACTGACCCTTTAGCATTCCAGGCAGTTGGTCTGTCACATTGCTTCCATTCTGTAGCTTTTATAAAATGCAGTACCGAGTCCATCAGGCTCAGGGATAAAAATCCTCTTCAGTAAGTGTGATTTTTCATAGCACGGTGCATCCATATGTGGAGGTAAAAGAACACTCCCCACCACGTAAAATACCTGTAAGGTGGATTTTCTAGCTGGAACTCCAATATAATTTGGCTCTAAGTGCAACTCAAAGCAATAGCTTAATCAGTTCTCGTCACTCAATTTCATGTTTTTCTGGTGTTTTCTTAAACCTAAAGGAGTGACTTTTTTCTTAATTTGGACTCTGCTCCTGTCCAGCCACTTCATGCCTGTTTCACCTCAGCCACACACTCAGGCCCCACAAACGAGTTCTGAACATAGAAAAGTCTTGCTTCTGCTTGCAACTTCCTATGGCCCCTCGCAGCTCTATCCTTCACACGAAGAAGGTGACTCTGACATGACAACTCTGATGGCTGAGCCTTTCCATGCCCCAGCCTCCTTCAGCTCCATCAGGTAGTACCTTCCACCTGGATCTCATAATCCAAACGTAATCTGCATTCTTACCACAATCCCTGAGAGCTCACGACTCCACCTGGGCCCCTGCCACTCCGTTCCAGATTTCAGTCTCTTCACCCAGCTTCATGGGATGAAGAGCGGAGCTAGGAAATCACTGTTCCATCTCCTGGCCTGGCCCTTACACATTTCTGATTTCCATCTGGGCGTGACAGGCCACTCAGTGACCTTTAAATCACCCCTTATCTTCTGCACACTGCCTCCTACCTCCCCACACCTTCTCGGCTGACCCCCTAAATAAGAAAACAGAAAACAACTGGTATAAAGTCTTCCCTTCCCATGCTAAGTGTTTTCTGTTCAGTTTTTTTCACTCTCCTTTTATTCCTTTCTGTAAAGCTTCACTCTAGGAATGCCACCCCCACTGGTGTGCCTTACCCCATCTGTTGAGTAGAGGGGAAGGGGAAGGATGATTCAAGTGGGAGAATGCCGGGTGTGAGGAAGCACTCTCTGTTCGTGACCACTGCGCAGCCACCCGAAAATTGTGCCAGACTGAATCTCTCTCAAACACACACCCACACACAGAGATACATGTGTGCACATGAACACACATATGGCTACATATGTGTGTATACACACATACACATACACATACACATACACATACAAGGTCTGTCTGGAAAAAGTCCAACTGTTGTTAATACAATGAGAATGATTTGTGCAACATTGATGTAGCCTGGCAGCCAAGGAGAGTGGACTGGAATGCACATGTGTGAACAATGACTATTTCATTGTACCAGTCAGTGGGGGAGGTAGACCCCGCTGAGGGAGCACATGTACTATGTGGCTGTCACATTCAAAATGACTGAGCAAGTAGAGCAATGAATCTGCATCAAATTTTGGGTTCAGCTTGAACATTCCTCCATGGAAACTATTTGGATGATTCAGAAGGCCACAGCTAGGGGCAACTGGTGATTGGCAGCTTCATCACGACAATGCACCCACTCATGCAAAATGTCTCATGCAGAGTTTTTTGGAAAACATCAAGTCACCCAGGTGACTCAGCCCCCCTACAACCCAGATTTTACAGCCCTGAAACTTTTGACTTTTCCCAAAACTAAAATCACCTTTGAAAGGGGAGAGATTTCAGACCATTGATGAGATTCAGGAAATCACAATGAGGTAGCTGATGGCCATTCCTACAGAGGATTTTCAAGAGTGTTTTTAACAGTAGAAAGATGCTGGGAGAATTGTGTGAGGTCCCAAGGTGCCTACTTGGAAGGAAACTGAGGCATCATTGTCCTATGTACAATGTTTCTTGAATCTTATATCTTATTCAATAAATGTCTCAATTTTTCATATTATATGGCTGGATACCTTCTGAACAGACCCCGCTGTATACACATACGTACATATGTGCACATATGGGCACACTTATGCACATACTCACACACATAGGAGGCCGGTTTGAAGACTGCTGGAATGACCCCTTTCACAAAGGGCTGGTGTAAACAGGTCGTGTTTGACTGCCTACTAGTCAGTTCTTCCCTTCTTGGGTAATGACACCCTGATTCTTTAGGAAATCAACACTTCTTCAGTTTTGCTGGCACTCCTGATGAAGGTGCCCCATCCCCTAGGGTTAACTGAATACGGCCCTCAAGCAGATTAACATTTGAACTGTGGATCCGACTCGTGGTGACAGTGAAAGGTCACTCTGTTCTGGAGGCCAGTGTCCACAGCTGCTCTGCAGTCTGGTTCTTCCTTTTCCTTTACCTTCCGTGAGCTGTCCTGTGTACTTCAAAAGAGCTCTTTTTGAATCAACATATCGCTCAGTTTCTATTGCTTACAAACAAAGAAATTTAAATTTTATGGGACTTGGGTGAGTGAAGGAAACATAGTATTGAAGACAGCACGTTGGATGAGGAGTCAGAAAACCCTGGCTCTTGTTCTAGTTCTGCTACCAACAGCTACAGTTTATTTGTTCCACACTGCTTTAGCCACAGGCTGAAGGCTCCAACTGAGGGATATAGGCAGATCCCTGAGTAGCTTTTTAAAACCAAGCACACTCATTTCTCATGCAAACTCCATCAAAGACTCTCCTTTCCCCTCGGCCCTCCCATGCATTGCCTTACCTTTGAAAGCCTGTTAGATCACTCAGGTGTGTTGACTAGAAAAATAGCCTACTGGACCAGAATACGGGGGGTGGGCAAAAGTAGGGTAATAATAATACATAATATCATAAATAATAAATAAATAATGACATAAGAATAAACTCTGTTTTGTGTACTCACAATTGTAGACATGCTTTTGCTAACCCCTGTATTTCCAAAGGTCCTTCTAGGTCTAACAACCTTTGACTTTATGAGAAACTTTTTCAAAAATACAAGTGTTTTAGACAGGTTATGAAAAAAAATTAAAGCAGATGGGGAGCTAGGGATAGAAACAGAATCAAATCTCAAAAATTGGAGGAATAGCTGCAAAAGATGTTGATGAGAGTTTCTGCAAGTACATTGATTAAACCTGTGGCAAATACACAGACAATCCCCAGCTGAGATGGTTTGACATGGAAGTTTCTGACTTTGTGAAGGTGGAGAAGTGGTACACGTTCAGAGATGCTGTACCTGGAATTTTGAATTTCAGCCTTTTCTGGGGTAGCCATGTGCAATGGGATACTCTGGTGACGGGGGAACTGCCGTGCTCCATTGCTTGCTCCATCACAAGGGTGAGCCACCGAGGTTTATGGTGCACTGCGTTGTCAGCATTTTAGGACACTGGGATTTGTGTTTTCACAACCCATCATGTCTACAAAACGTCCATCAGTGTGTCTTGCTTCTGATGAAAAGAGGAAGGCAATTACTCTTGAGATAATATTCAAGGTAAGTGCCCAAGTGTAGCTAACAGAAGTATTCTGAGCACATTTAAGGTAGGCTAGGCTAAGCTGTCATGTTGGAGTTTGGGTGTATTAAATTAAATGCATTTTTGACTTATGATATTTCTCATTTAAAATGGGCTCACTGGGGTGTAACCCCATCATAACTCAAGGAGTATTTGTATTCCTTAGGACTTGTAAGACTCCTCATATTTTAAATCCTCAGCACAGGGGAGCTTCAAATTTTTGAAAAGACCACACACACTCACACACAAAACAAACAAATAAAAACCACCTTGATATTTCTTTAACACACTCTGTGTTTAGAAAATGCCCATTGTATGAAGTATTAAGAGTATCAACATGGCCATATAATAGCTAACATTTAGTGTCTAAAAGAAAAGGTTTTTGAGAAGTTTACTAAATGCCACTAATTTAAAATGACTCAGTATCAAACTGTTCTGAATAATTTGTTGCTCATTAAGAAACCACATAATAAATGTGAATAATGCAAAAAGAAAAGTAGTTCAAAACATCGAATATACATTAGTGGGCTAAAGTGAAATGTCACCTAAACATTGAGTAGTTAAGATATTAAAGAAATATCTAAATAAAAAATTGTGACTGTGTTTTAGTAAAAGTCATCATTTTTATTCTGTTACTGGTTTCTTTTTATGCAATAGCATTAAAAATATGGGAGGCAAAACCACAGTCATCAACTGCCAGTCAGCTTTGACATGATCAGCTCATCAGAGTTCTATGAAGTATTTATGATGAATATACTTTATTTTAATTGAGTCATCAGTTATTTTTATATTCTCTTTCTCCTTCACACACTCACACACACATATATATATACCATCACCATCATCACAGTATTCAGGATGAAAATATTTAATATTGTTCTATTTTGACAACTGAAAAGAGTGCACTCTTTGATATCATTTTCTCTGCCCCTAAAATTGCTTAAGATTGTATGGAATAGACCCATATGCTCATGATGTTCTGCAATTTCTGCAAACTGTTTGCCATATGTTCCCACTGGAACTTTTAAAGTTATGTTGTGTCCTTACGGCATTGATGATTTCAGAGGCTCGGACATGCATGTACTGATGGACATTACTCCATCGTCCCCAGTGCTTTTTGTATACCTTTTACAAGTTCTTTTTGTATAACAAGTAAGAAACATTTGTTCAAAGCAATGAGGTAATTAAAATTTAAAAGCTTGTCATGAATTTAACTAGTTTTTTACTCTGGCAGAGAACATTCACTAGGAAAACTTCTAATTATTTTAACAATAATTACATTGGCAGGACAATGGAGTATATAGTTTATGATAATAGTTATGCATTTAACTGTCTGTATCTTACCTAAGCAGATTCTTTGTGAGGATTACTTTGGTAACACCCTGGCTTACTTCAGGGTGGCAGCTGTGCCACCCAGTCTGTTTTACAAGTTTCATTCACTATTTCATCAAGAGAAGATAAATACAATACATAACATACTGTAAATAGACAGGGAAGGAACAAACAAGAAGCATGATACTTTGTGAGAACATCATGTTACATAGTTTCACCCACCAGGCACTCAAATTTTAGGTCTTACTTTTTGCTTAACATTGAAAAACTGTTGCATAGTTTTGGGGATGTGATAAAGAGTGCTTTCTACTGTCATGTTTGTGCATTTGTATAACTCTGTAAGGGAATCTACAGGCAAAGAGCGATGCTCTTACCAGGGCAATTTTAGTTTTCTAGGTACATTATGAGGAAAGTTACAGAGAAGTCCATAAAAAAATTCAAGAGAAAACATTTAAAAGAATCTGTACAAAGCTTTCACAATTCACTAGGAGTAAAGAAAAAAGTTGGAGTGAAGAAAAATGTAAACAAAACTAAAATAAGATGGCTTAAATAAATAAATGCACATAAATTGGTGACAACAATAAAAAATGAATTAGGTTTTAAAAGGTAGAGATCATTAGATTTGGATTAAAACTAAAAGTGGCATGTGCTGTCTATGAGAAGTGCATCTGAAGTGAAAAGACAGGTTTGAAACAAGATAATTGGAAAAGATAGAGCTGACAAATGCTAAACACAATAGCATCACTATCAGATGAAATAGTAATTTAAAAAACACTAAAATGAATGGAGATGCTATACTATGATTTGTCAAAGACACACAACTGTATCTTTAAAATATATAAACTGAAACTGATAGAATTACAAAGACTTAAAATATACAAAAGTATAGATTTTAATTCACCTGTAAAAAATAGTAAGTTTTACGGTATATATAACAGTCTGGCAGAAACAACACCTGCTTGAGTGTGGGTGGTAGGGTCCATGAATGTCTCACACAAGATGGACAAAATTTGAACATTTCACCTAAAATGTCATGTAGTGTGCTTGAGTGTGATATTGTCATGTTACAGAATTACATGCTTATGATTTTGTAATAAAATAGGAGTGTTATTTGTGCTGGACCCTGTATATATGTATATAGTAATATATATAGTCTATTTAATCTACTATTTTTAACAGGTAGATTAAAATACACACTTGTAGATTAGAAAATAGATAATTTAAGCTACTATATTTATTGTAGATAAAATATTTACACATTATTTATATTTATGTAATAACATAGAATATATTTATTATTTATTTCTTAAAGATTATTTGAGAGCAGTTAAAGGAGCTAAAAGTATGATTTTTTACTTTTCATAATTGAAAATATTTTACTTTTAACTATTTTCTAATTTTTTCTTTATAAGCCAAAGAATTTCTTTATATATATACATATATGTCACACAATTATGTCACCTTTGGTGCAAAATATTTGAGAAATCTTTTGCTGTGTCACTGGAAGCCACACATGTCACTCCAGCTGTGCTCCACTCCCTGTCACTGAGACTGGGGCCGATGCACCTTCCTTGGAAAGCTCCTGGCCATCAGGAAAATCGATGACATGTAGGTAGGGGTCAAAGGACTGAGTAGATACATGAGAAAATTGCTATAAATACTTGAAATCATTAAGAAGGATATACATTCACAGGTTTGGATTTCTTTTCAAGTACACTATGTAAAAGTTTGAAGATCAAATTCTTTGACTGAAACTCTTTGGAGTTTCTTAAGCATAAAGTTGCAAAAATTAGGAGATGCCAAAAATTAAAATGGAATTTGGTTTTTTAAATCTTTTAAATATTTTACACTATATTTCAATTTTTAATGTTTTTAAAATTGAACTTATTGGGGTTACACTGGTTAATAGGGTCATGTCGGTTTCAAGCATACATGTCTATGATATGTGATCTGTATGTTGCCTTGTGCCCACCACCCAAGGTCAAGTCATCTTCCGTCACCACATATTTGGCTCCCTTTACCTTTTCACCCCCTATACCCCCTTCTCTCTAGTAAGCACTATGCTATTGTCTGTGTGTATAAGTTTTTGTTCTTTTGTTTGTTTTTACCTATTTGTTCATTTGTTACTTTCAGTTTTATATCCCAATACGTGTAAAATCACATCACTCACTTTTTCTGACTGACATTTTGCTTAGCATGGTATTTTCAAAGTCCATTCATACTGTAGCAAATAGCAGTATTTCATTTCTTCATATGACTGAGTAGTATTCCATATGCAATGAACATAGGGTGCATATGTCTTTGTGAATAAATATCTTCAAATTGTTCAAGTAGATACTCAGAAGAGGGGTTGCTGGGTGTTGAGGTAACTTTATTCTTAAATTTTTGAGGAACCACCATACTGTTTTCCATAATGGCTGTATCTGTGTACATCCCCACCAGCAGTGAACGAGGATTCCTTGTTCTCCACAACCTCCCCAACACTTGTTATTGACCTGTTGATAACAGCCATTCTAATGAGTGTGAGCTGGTATGTCACTGTAGTTTTGATCTGCATTTCCCCCATAGCTAGTGAAGTTGAGCATTTTTTCATATATATGTGGGCCATTTGTATGTCTTCTTGGGAGAAGCGTCTGTTCAGATCTTCTGCCCATTTTCTAACTGGATTATTGTTTGGTATTGAGTTGCATGAGTTTTTTTAATATATTTTGGATACCAACCCCTGGTCAGAGCTGTTGTCTACAAATATCTTCTCCCACTCAGTTCGTTGCCTTTTTGTTTTGTAAGCAGGTGTTTTTTTGTTTGTTTGTTTTGTTTGTTTGTTTTTACTGTGCAGAAGCTTTTTAGTTTGACATAGTCACATTCATTTGTTTTTGCCTTTACTTCCCTTGTCTTTGAGGTCAAATTCATAAAATCTCTTCTAAGACCAAGGTCTATAAGTTTAGTATCTATGCTTTCTTGTATGTAAGTTATTGTTTCAGATCTTATATTTAAGTCTTTGATCCATTTCGAGTTAATTTTTATATATGGGGACCTATATACAAACATCATTAAGAGAGATTGAAAAAGATACAATTAAATGGAAAAACATTCCATGTTCATGGATTAAAAGAATTAACATAGTAAAAATTTCCATATTACCCAAAGCAACATGCGGATTTAATGCAATCCCCATTAAAATCCTAATGACATTTTTTAAAAATATAGAATAAAAAATCATCAGATTTGTGTGGAACCACAAAGGACCCCAAATAGCCAAAGGAATCCTGAGAAAAAAGAACAAAGCCAAAGGCATCACACTTTCTGACTTCAAATTATACTACAAAGTGATGATAATCAAAACAGCATAGTATTGCCCCCCCCCAAAAAAGACACAACACTGACCAATTGAACAGAATTCGGTGCCCAGAAATAAATCCTCATATATATATATATGCAAATAATTTCTGATAAAGGAGCCAAAAGCATACAGTGGAGGAAAGAAAACCTCTTTAATAAATGATGCTGGGAAAATTGGAAAGCCACCTCAAAAGAATGAAACATTTCAATTTTTAATGCATATTTGTACATCCTTGCTTTCATCTACTTTCTTAATTAACTTCAAAAATACTGCATATTATTCAATACCTGTTTATATTTTTCAAAAATTGCTAAATCATCTTCAAAATGCACTTAAAGGATGATTTTGCTAATCAAAAAGAACTCTTTCCCTTCCTCCTCAGTTTAAGGGTGCAGATACACATTTCACCCTGAATAATATAGAGCATTGGAAAGAGAAGCAACTTTTTCTCTTATACTTGGTGGCAATTTTTGCTTTGTACAGTTATTCATGGAATTCAAAGAAATGTTCTTCAACAGAGCACAGAACTATTCCTGAAACAGCATTATTCAACAAATGTCATCCTGTGTTGATTCTAACACCCTTCGATAGCCAGCATGATGTTCACACCCGTGCTCACTCTCCCACAGCTAATATAATGTTGTTTTCATGCCAGTGAATAAGAGACAAGGGAAAGGAAATCATACATGAGGAATTCAGGGGAGGGGCAGATAGTTTTAAAGAGAGTGGCAAAATCTGAAGAAGGTGAAGGAGTTAGTCATGTGGAATTCTGAGGACAGAGAGTAAAAGGCAGAAGGAAAAGTGGGTGGGAAGGATACAATTATCCATACCACATTGAATTATATAATTCTTCCTGATTAGAATTCATAATACATACACACTCTCATGTTCAACTATTTTGTTATGCATACTGGGCTTTATTTGAGGATAAGGGTTTTTCCCTCCTCCCTGTGGCAGATGGTTTCCCGTGTTGTTTTATAAAATGGTGAGGAAGACAAGGTACTTCAGAAGACCTTCCCATTTGCATGCAGGCCAGATGCCTTATCTTCTTCAATGCACACCAAGAGACTCAAGAACCATTCGGAAGATGCAGAGGCAGACGCCGTGTTTTCTTTGCTTCAGCGCTTCCTTTCATTAAATCAGAGAGCGACCCAGCTGTTAGTGCCGACATGCTGTCCTTAGGGAACGACTTCTTTCCAAAGGAGGAAGGTGTCCCTGAAACCACATTCCCAGGTTTCTATTCAGTAGGAGAGAGAACCCAAAGAACTGAGTTTTTATTGACAAATAATTCAGTCAATGAAGTATTTTAGATCAGTATTATTCTCAAATTATCCTCAAATATTACCTACACAAATGCTAATTCACTGAAATTTGATTGTGTGAATATATTTTAAAAGGTCACAGCTTTATTAAGAAAACAATAGACTCTCTTTACATGCAGCTTTTTTTCTGCCAATACTGATCATCTTTTGGGTTTTATCAAGCTGTTTCCATTTCCTAAAATGGTCTTTACCTTGTCCACCCAATGTGAACTGGCCATCAGTTATCACATTGCACCTTATTTTAGCTCTTAAACCAAACATTTGCCATAATCAGATATATTTCAGTTTGTCCATCAAACTGTCTATCTAACCTCACTCTGTTTTCCCTCTTGAGAGGAAGGGTCTTCTTGACATTGTTTGATTACATACTCCATGTGCCTAGAATAAGGCCTGGCATATGTTGTAGGTACTTAGTGCATATTTTTCAAGAAGTAGAGAATATGGTAGTAGTCTGAAATAATGAGTAAATTTTAATTTTATCATTAAAGTATAAAAATTTATGAGCTCATATCCTAAATTTTATAACATTTTATTAAAGTTTTGCAGAACTCAGAATTATTCATTTTCCTTAATCAATTTTAATATGGTGAAAAAATTAAAATTTAAGATTTTAATATAAGGAATGATACATACACATCATTATGGAAAACAAAAGTCTCCTATAGAAATTACTGATAACTTTTGTAAAAAAAAAAAAAAAGGAAAAAGAAAACACTTTAGGTGAAATAAAGACAAACCTTTGAGCCAGTCTTTCAGGGAACCATCAGATATAGCAAAACAAATAAGTTATAATTCTTAGTAAATAAAGTCCATCCAACCCTTTCCAACATCAAAAACCAAAGCTACTGCTAAGCTGATAAAGGGGGAATGAAATTTGGGTAAGTTAAAATGCCACCGCTCTCCCTGTGCTTAATCATACGTGGCCATTTTCACTGAATGAATTCTTCTTAGGCCTGCAAGCCTTTAGGTTCATTTCCAGAGTTCTAAAAAAGTTGATTCTGACAGTTTGGGCCAGTTTTGTTTGTTTGTTTGTTTGTTTTTATGAAGGAGTGAACTTTCAGAGTTCCTTACTCAGCCATTTTAATGACATCATTCTTTTGTTTTAAGATTTTATTTATTTATTTGTAGAGAGAGGGGAGGAGAAGGTGAAAGAGAGGAAGGGAAACATCCATGTGTGGTTGCCTCTCACATGCCCCTACTGGGGACCTGGCCCATAACCCAGGCCTGTGCCCTGACTGGGAATCAAATCAGTGACCCTTTGGTTCACAGGGCAGTGCTCCATGCACTGAGTCACACCAGCCAGGGCCTAATGACATTGTTCTTAACATAGTTATTAAACATCCATATTTTATTATACCTCCACGTTAGCAATTTAAAAATGGCTATAAATTCTTTGGCACTCCTTTTGTGGAGAGGCAGAGTCCACGTCCTTTTCCCTTGATTCCACACAGATTTGTATTTAGTTGAGCCAAAAAGTACATGTGAATGATGCTATGTAATTTCCAAAGACATGTTTATTTTAAAAAAACAAACTCATAGCTTCTGCCTGACTCTTTGGGGATGATTATACCGGAGAAAACCAGTTGCCACATAAGAAGTCCAACTGCACCAAGACTGCAATGCTGGAGAGGTCATTCTTAGTTGTCCCACGTACAACCCAAGCAGAGCTCCTTGTATGTCAGCATCAGTTAGGACTCCAACAGTCAGCATCAACTGCCAGTCTCACTCAAGACCTATCCTGGGTGTACAGCCCCTTAAAGACTACAGATGATTGCAGCCCTGGCCAACATCTAACTACAATTATGTGAGAGACCCTGAGTGAAAACTGCCCAGCCCTCCTCTTCCCCAATCCTTGACCCCCAAAATCACAAATGTTTGACACCACAAGTTTTAGAATAGTAAGTTCTCCACCAAAAGTAACTGGAACATGAGGATATCTAGCTCACCAGGAGACCTGTTTTTATTGCTGGTCTTTTCTCTTGGTTTTCAGCTTGGTTGAGTTTGCAATATACTATGACATTTTCCACTGAAAAATAAACACTGTATGTGAAAAGCTGTAGAGGCACCGTGTGGTGCCATCTTCTTATGAAGAATATGCGATGTTCTTTTGGCAGGCATATAGGGTATAGATGGGTCTTGCTGATCCAGTTGACCGTAGTCTATTTCTTGCTTACTCTCATTCTTACGGCTTAACCCGGGGTTGTGTATGAGTCTCACTTCTTGGCAAGTTAATATTTTTCCTTTTTAAGGCTAAAAACTCCTCTTAGCTTTTTAGCCTCTTATAACTAACTCAGTTTGATTTCTTAGAAAATTGTTCCAAAATGCATAATTTTGGAGTCTGCTAATGCCTCAAGGGGGAGATTGTGCATAATATGTCAGGTTCACATCTGTGCGTTATCCTTTTCTCTCACAAATCTTTCCTGAAGTCCTGGGTACCTTGAATATTTTATGATATCTTCAAATGGTTGTCCTTTTTATGTGCTTTTTTTTTTAAATTCAGCTTTTACAGATCTTTTTTGTGGGAGGATTGGGTTGATACCAGTTGCTCCATCACACTCAGTGTGAAAGTTTATCTTGCTGTATTTTTTCCTCCATGATATGCTATATCCTCTGTGTTTACTTGTTTATTTATTCTATGTGTCCTTACTATGGTGCCTTGAAAGCAGGAACTTATTTTTTGTTCAGAGTGTACTCCCAAAGCCTAGAAAAATGCCTGGTGTAAAGAAGGCACTCAATAAATACAGGCTTGAGGAAAAGTAGGTTTACAATTGTTCATATGGAAAATGATACAATAGTAAATAATAATATAAGGATAAACTGTGTTTTGCATACTCACAACTGTAAACCTACTTCTGCCCCACCTTCTGTTTTTGAAGGAAGGAAAACAGGAGGTAAGAAAACAGAAAGAACAGGCTTGTTGCCCTCTTAATGATTCTTACCCCCAAGAACACCCAAAAACTTGCTTTGAGGACTTTTGTGTATCTTCTTTGGTCAATATATTTTAAACTCCTCCTATGCCCCCAATTAACCATGGAATTCTATTAATTTCATATTTTAATACCTTTCCAATATGCCCTTCCCTCTCCATCCTTGCTATCTCATTTGGGAGTCTCATTACCTCTTACCTGTTCGTACATGTGTAGTAACTTCCAGTGTTTCCCTGCTTCTAGTTTTCCTTCCCCTCATTCTATCTTTCCCTTACATATTGTTCTCAGCATTTTCTCAAACACAAATCATTATATTTCAGTGGTTTAAAATGTTTAAAAATATCAGTGGCTCAATACTGCCCACAAGAATAAATACAAAAATCTTATTTTCATGGAATACATAGAAACTTAAACATGTCTTACCTTGACAAACAAGAACTCTTTAATAAACCTTAACATCATCATAATGTACAACTTAAAGTGTCCAAAAGTCTGAGACCATAATCATGTTATCATGAATTTATATATAATCCTCAATGGCCAAAAATGACCCAGAGGAAGAATTATTAGACTGAATGTATTAAGTATTAGACTGTAGAAGAAAGTGGGATATAAATATATTACATAAGTGTATGTCTTTGTTGGTTAGCAGCAGAGTTTGGATTCATGTCTATTTTTTAAAAATTCTGAAAAGGTTTACATTAAACTGAAAAGGCTTCTTCTACTTGAAGAAATATTGGATATAAAGATATAAAATAATATTAGTTTTATTTCTTGAATAATCACTAAATGCCTGCTCCATGTCAATGGCTGTCTAATTCCCCAGGACACCGGTGGTACAGTTTTCTTCCTCTCAAAGGGCACTGGGACTACTGATTCCACATAATTGACTAATTGAAGTAAAGACAGTGCTGTAATTATTTTTTGTTTCATTTTTTTAATTTAAAACGTTATTTAAAATATGAGCAAAATGTTTAAGATCTCTTAATGAAGTATTTCTTTGTGTGGCATTGGCTTCCATACAGGATGGGGTATTTAGCACTAGCAGTCATTACACAAACTTATAAGAAAGCATAATGTAAATCCAGTTCTCCATGGGGACTATGGGGGAAGACAAGAGAATCTGGGGAACAACTGCTTTGAAGGGCCGGGCAGAAGAGTCAGCAAAAGAGACATCAAAGCCGTGTGAGTATTCACGAGGGTAAGGGAAAAGAATATGACCTTTTTAGGCCTCAGTGTCCTTATCTGAAACATAGAAATAATATTTAACTTGTAAAACCATTGGGAAGAGGGTTATTGCAAACAGAGCTGTCACTGTGGTACTTGGTGTTTAGTAAATACTTGTAGATATAATTGTTTTTGTTTCTTATAAAACGACAACAGTTTGGTGCTCAAGAAACAAACTCTGTTGCTATCCCATAAGCTGATATCATTGTCAGCAGCAGCACCTGAGATACCTGCTTTTTGCATCACTGCTTATCTTGCTTGCTGAAACAGAAAAATGAAAGCAGAGACATGATACACAGACTAACATTGTGAAATCCAACAGATGACTTCTCCCATTGTGTTTTTACCAAAGAGACATACTCCAGACTAAGAGTTTCTTCCACTTTGTCAACACATTCCCTTAGCTGTTGAACCTCTGAGTAACTATGATGTTCTCTATGAATAAAGAACATGAGGATCACAATGAAAAACTATGGGTCTCATCAAAACAAAAAGTATAAAATATAAGAAACAGAAATGTCAGGACTAGGATGCTATTTCATAACTTACCTTTGTGATCTTTTGTTTTAGGTGGGAGCTTTGCTTTTACCTCAGGGGCAATGTAGTATAGAATGTCTAATGACATCCATTAACATTTTTGTCCAGGCTACTGTGACATATACACTCTTTATGTTAATTGGGATTATGCTGCTGGCATATTCAGATTCCCACTACAACTTTTCTGAACATTTCAATCAAGCAATTTAAGAAAAGCCAAACATAAGACTTCAGGTGGTAGAGGTATTTCAGGAATGACAGCACCAAATTAAAAATAAGCAGCAAACACTTCCACGGTAGCTAGTTTTCGCCGGGCCACGTGCAGTCTATTTCTGCACCACCAGATGCCCCTCTCTGTGTAGTCTTATGTTTATTTACATAGCACATTTATTTCTGACGTTGACAGAGATCTGTCAATTTGTGTTAATTTTGTTGGAGGAAAATTTACCAGTATCACATGATAGCATCATCTATTCCATTTATCCAAGCCACTCGCTCTGTGAAGTGAGTCGGTCTAACATGGAAGCTGGAAATAGCAAACGTCCCCCACAAGTTTGTAAGGGGAAGTCTTTGCTATTCACCTCATTTTGAGAGCTTGTCCTCAGCCAGTGGCTAATTAAAACTTGAGCAGACTTATTCAGTTTGATGAAGTATTTCCAGCCAGAGCAATCAATAAACACTTTTCCAAGGTACTTACTAAATAGTGCATTTCCTAAGTTTTGGATTTTCACTGGACTATTCTCAGTACAGCCAAACAACTCTGACAAACAATTTCCTCTAAGGTTTGATGTTTGAGTGTATTATCTTTAAGGAGAAAAAAAAAGCTCTGTTAAAGTCAATAAAGCAGGAAATTGGTTTTTATCACAAAGTTATTTTAATGATTAGCTAGACCATAACAGTTATATGAACAAAGCCAATGAACATAAAAAAAGGAATTCTATTCCATAGTTATCAGGGAAATACAAATTCAAATCAAATGAGAGAATATTATATACCCACCAGAATGACTAAAATAAAAATGATAGACAACACAAGCATTAAGGAGGATGTAGAAAACTGGATTGCCAGTTTGCTGCATTTACTGAAGGTGGGCACGCACACACACTATCCACCCACACTTCCACTCCTAAGCATTCACCCAACAGAAGTTTATCCACATACTCACCGAAACACCCATACCAGATGCGTCGCAGCTTAGCTAACCTCTAACCATTTGGGGTGACCATCTCCCCGACTGGGACTGTTTTGTTCCACGCACATGCTGATCAGTTAGCAGGTGAATGTTCTTGGGTGACATCGCCGTAGATCTGCAGGTTTCTTGGTGCAGTTCTCTCCTTTCCTGCACTCTGTCGCATTAACTCCAGTCACCTTGCTCTGCCCGAACTCTCAGCTCCAGCTCCTCCGTTCGGGAAACCTGACGGGGCCGGTCTGGGTTCCCACTCCAGACCATGACCTGGAAACTCTCTCCGGCTGTGAGCTGAAGCAATTACTGGGGCCCATCGTTTGTTCTCCATCTCTCCTGGAGCATGCCCAATGTCTTCAAAACTGTTGTTTCACATACTTTACCCAACTTTTTATCCAACCATGGGGCAAATCAAGTCTCTGCTACCCGTTCTTGTCCAGGAGCTAACATCCTTAAGAACACCATTTGTACCTGAAAGAAGGAGTGAGGACCAGTCCGTAGTTCTTCAGGAATGGGTGTTTGGCTGACATTCTCTCTAGAATCAACAAAGTGAGCCTGGTACTTCAAGAAAAACAACTGATAGTTTTTGTTGTCAATGATAAAACTCCTGCTTTCAAGCAAAATTTAGAACCTTAGAAAATATGTATCTGTCACCATTAACTGGACAGCATAAATACTTCCCTAATGAAACTGGTAGTGTTTCCAGATCTTGACCATGGGAAGTATCTCTGCTATGAATACAGGCGTGCATATATTCTTTTGTATTAGCATTTCAGGATTTACATATGTAATGCATATGTATATATTACATTATGTATATGTACATTATGATAAATGTACATGTTCACATATACATTATATAACGTATATGTATATATACTGTATACATATATGTGTGTGTTTGTATATGGAGGCTATTATGCTAAGTGAAATAAGCCAGTCAGTGAAAGAAAAATACCATATGATCTCATTCATATGTTGAATCTAATGAACAAAATAAAGTAATGAACAAAATAGAAATAGAAGCAAGGATATATGTTGGAGGGGAGGGGCAGGGGACTGGGTAAAAGAAGGTGAAGGGATTGACCAAAGAACGTGTTTGCATGACCCAAGGACACAGACAGTGGTGTGGGGGTTGCCTGAGGCGGGAGGGGCTGGATGAAGGGGAGAAAGGGGGAAAACAGGGACAACTGTGACAGCATAAACAATAAAATACAATAAAAATAAATAAATAAGTAAGAAGTCAGTAGTATCTTGCCACTGTGATTTTTGATTATTATATAATGAAATGTGTCAACATGGGAAAGGCTGCATTACTTGCTACACTAATGTTTTCCAAATGACCAGCGCCTGATAACACAAAATTATGAATGGGAAAAACATCCATCTTAAGCACAAGATAGACTAATGGAGTTTAGTGTAACGTCACTGAGAGAGTTTTGGAATCTGAGCTGTAACTAAGTTTTAAGAAACCACTTGAGTTTTGGTGTAGTAACAAATATGAGTATACATAGCTATTTGAAAAGATACTGTAATATTCTCCCTTTTCCAAATGAAGACCTCTGTTGGACTAGATATTCTTCATATTCTCCAATACAAATTAGCTATGACATACCGAATTCAAAACAGAACCCCAGTATATTCTATTAAGCCAGATGTTAAATTGATTTTAAAAGTGTAAATCAATGTCAGTCTTTTCACTATTTATTTTTGTTTTAAAAAATATAGCAGCTTGTCATAAAATAAGTTATTTATGATAACTTGTTTTGGGTTTATTGTTGTTTTTAAATTAGATAATTTTTAAAATTTCCTAATTCTCATTTCTATTATGGTAAATATCAATACATAGCAACACATAAAAAACAGCCTTTTGAGATCTCCAGTAATTTTTAGGCATGGAAAGAGTTCCTGAGTCCAGAATCTTCTTCACGACGTCCCCTCCTTTCTGCTTTCTCATTTGAAATTCTCTTCCTAGTCTTCTCCTTTCTGTGTGAGTCCAGCCTTGATCCTTCGTTAGTCTCTCCTCTCTGTCATGCCTTGGTTCTGCTAACAGAGTCCTGCCCCGATGCTCCTCACGGGTGAAAATTTATCTCTATGTCCAACTCTCCAAATCTGAGCACTGGCCACTAATGTCAGAACTACTTCATGCCATCGTGGGCCTACCTGGTCCCTGCCTTTGGCCCCTCACAGGTGTGCTTTGTCCCCATCGCTGCCTCACGTTCCTCCTCTTTACTGGCTGCGTCATTCGTGTTAACCAGAGCATCTCCAAGAGCCTTCTCCGTTCTGTGTTCTGACTGCCTGCTGTGAATCTGTCTGCCTCTTTCTGGATTTCAGATGTTGTTTCCTACTTTGCCAATGAAGATGAACTCCAAATTTTAATAGATAAAAGTAATTGTAAACTTCCAAGGAGTGTTTGAACGTAAAAGTATCTCTACAGAGGCACTGCATGTCTTTAGTGTAACTCCAGTAGCAAAATACACACTCTGCTAAGGCTGGACATGAGAATATTTGTGATAGAAAGCCAGCTAGTGATATGGGAAATTTCCTGGTGCTCTGCAAACCAAACAGCTGTCTGTCCTTCTCATGAGGAACTTCTCCCTGCCTGCTCCACCGCAGTGATGCCGAGCTTTGTTGACCGCCTTGCCTGCTCTGACACTCAGGACTGCCAAGCACTTCGCGTATTGTAACAAGCAGCTACAAGACCATAATCTTTTATTTATTGTTTACTTTCCAAAGTCTCTTACTTTGAAAGTGTTGTCTCTGAAACTGTCCATGACATTTTCTTGGACAACAGATTCACAATCTGTCCCAGCAATGTATCCCAACACACACACACTAGTTACCCAGAAGAGCATAAGGTTTTTTCTCTGAAGTTACTTTCTCTGATTTAGAAAAAAATACTGTATGAGGTCAGTCCTTGGGGTTGGCAAAAAGAGGGAAGGTGAGGAGGACTACATCCTGATTGTTCAGTTTCCTATCCAGACAAATATCTCATTCCCTGTTATTCTCACAGATTTTTGAAAGGGTCTATTATCTGCCCCCCCCATAGATAAAGTATCATGAGGTTAGAAAATAAGGGGGAGGAAAACCCCTTGCTCTAACTTGTGCCTGGTGCTCCTTGGCTATATCACAGCTGAGCAAAGACGGAAAGAACAGAAGTAGCATTTCCCAAGGAAATGATTTCCTTTTTCACTTTGTCACAGTTAATGTTCCCTTCTCATTTGAAACTCTGGCAATCTAGGAATAACAGATCAAGAAGTACTTAATTCATGAGTACTTTGTGCTTGGCAGAAGTCTCTATGGATATTAGCTAACAACACAAAGTCAGCTACGGATGAATCAAGTTCAGCATCACGTGTCACTCTTGCTGACGCCATTTGCAGGTCAGAGGCTCTCAGAATTCCTGCTTTGGGGTAGTAGTTGTGCTTGTTTCATTTAACAGATTATTTTCTAATCTTTTGATGATGTTGTTACCTCCAATAAACTTATTCTAATTTTTACTTCATCTTAAGCTATCTTTCTTTAACATAAGAAGGGGGGAACTCTTATGCACCTATTACGGGTATTTTGTCCTATTATTCTACTTTGAAGAGAATGACCCCCAAGTGTTTCTTGACACTTCTGTGATATTGAGAGCTTCCCTGGGTATCTAATAGCACGCCTACCCCACTACATCAAATTTGTCTCCCACAGAAGGCCCTCAAAATTCAATAGGTCACTTCTTTTTTAAGAATCTCTTTAAGTGCTCCTGCCTCCAATGACATGCCAGATTAGTCACACAGAATAATCCTCCAAGGGCTGGGTATACTGGAAGAAAGTGCTGGGAAAACACATTAAGATATGTAAAACACCTTTCTAAATGGGCTGGCTTTTAGGGAATCAGTAAATCCTCAAAGTCCCCAACCTAATGAAACCAGGAAACCTTAGCAGGTCAGTGATGCAGACACCGGCCTGCAGTATCCGAGTTATTATGGATGAAATGAGACATTCACACAGACTACTGAGTCCAGTGGAAGAAAAGGGACAGCATGGCTTTTCTCTCAAAGGGAGCAAAAGCCACTGGACAGGCCTTTATTTCTATCTCTGGGTACATTACATGATGGTCCTCATCTACTATGCACAGGTTCGCTTTAGGCAGTTACCTTTTACAGAAAACAAAGGAGCCAAGGCTGCTAATCACATCACAGAAGAGGGATATTTGCAAATGAAAAGGCAAAAGTGGTTGAACTGGTTACACTCATCCTTGGAAGGTTTAGCATGGATTTTAGGAAGTTACTTTGCAGTAAATGTCCTCAATTCAGGGTAAGAGAGTTTTAGTAAGAGCAAGACTGAAACCAGCCTAGGCACGTTGCAGGCCTGATTCCCCACAGGAGAACCTATCCATGGGCGTGGGTCCTGTGTATCTCCGAGTGGGAGCTGGGCCCATGTCACGCAGAATGGTCTCCTACAGGTCAGCAAGCTCCAAAGCTAGTTTTTGTCTTGAGGATGACTGCTTATCCCTAGTTATCTTGAGCTCCTCTGGTGGTGCAAGACATGAGCGAGAAGAGATAAAACTCATGATGCTTCTGAGGTCAGGAATCTGGTAAGAGGGTGGAAGCCACACAGCTTGGACCCTGAGAGGTCTACACTCACAGTGAATGTGAGGATTGGAGTTAGGTAAGAAAAGCTCTCAAAATTCAATATGTCACTTCTTTCTGAAGAATATCTCACCATGCAAAGGGGATCCTGAGAAAATTTTTCTATTTCGGAGCCAAGTGGAGGAAAAATCATTCTTTGAATTTTTTAAATAATAAACCGATCTTTGCAGTGCATTTGAGATATGAATTCACACTACCTGAGGGATTTGAAAACTCTTCATAGAGTTTAATTTAAAGTGGTAGCAGGCAATTGGCAAAATCAAATGCAAATCTCTGTAGGATTCAATTTCAACCCAGGTCTTAGAGGAAAATGAGCAACTCACTGCCATATCTTATGAACAAAAAAGCAAATAAAGAAATATGGTTGAGAGCTAACGAAAAAACAGTCAACAAAGGAAAAAATTCAAAGTTAATTTAAATATTGAAAATATCAAACACATAGTATGTAATAGTAATGTTTAATAAATGAGAAACTTGTATGATCAAGGAATAAGCACATTCCCAAAGAAGCCAAATAAAACTTCTAGAAATAGAACAGTAAATATTAAAATAAAATAATATGTAGAAAATTAAACAGCCAATTAAATATAGCTGAAAAGAGTATTATTGATATGAAAAATAAATATGAATAAAACATGTAGAATGTAGATTAGAAAGACCAGGAGATAAAAAGATTAAAAGACATACAAAATGCAATGAGAAGTATTAATATATTCAATCATTATTCTAAAGGGAAATAATACATATAACAGGACACTCACAATATTGAAAAGAAATAATCATCAAATCCAAAAATTTCAAAAAAAACTCCAAGAAAAAATATAAATCAATTTCTAGCCTCATTGTAAACAAACTGCAGGAAAATGAAGATAAAGAAGAGATTCTAAAAGCAGTCAGAAAGAAAAGACCTGTTTCCGAGGGAATGACAGTAAGACAGCACTGAATTCTCAACAGCAATAATGGAGCCAGAAATGAAGGAAAAGATAAACTCAATGAACTGAGAGGAAAGTAGTTTTGAATCTCAGTGAAACTATCTCCAGTGACATGTGAACCCAGTGAAACTATGTTGCAACAATTAGGATAAAAATAATTTCAGATAAAAACTGAGAGAGCTGACTGCCGAATACTTTCATAAAAGGAAAATGTGAGGATGGGTGTTAATCGAGAGAGAGGGACCCCAATGAGAGGAATGAGGCGGTGTGCATGCAGAGAATGGTGTGCAAACATACTGGATAAATAAATAGGTAACTTGACAAATCCTGACTGTGTAAAACATTCATAGTTACGTATCATTTGTGGGGCAAAGATGTTGAACCGAATCATTGGGCAAAAGCAGCATATAGATTGGTGGTGATGACTGGCAGAAAAGAATTTTAAACTACATTGAGTGTGCGGAAGAATAAAAAAAAAAGTGTTAAAACGTTTTAAATTAGCTATACCAACAAATAAAGCATGGAGTATCTTAGTACCAAACCAGATGACACTAAGCTAAATGAGAATAGGGACAAAAGGATCCAAAATACATTTTTAAAATAGAGGAAGAAAGAAAAGAAAAAGGAAAAAAATAAAAGCTTGATGGTAGAAATAAATAAAATCAAAGACAAAAGTAGTCACTCTAAACACTACATTTAAAAATAAAAATTTAAAAGTAGCTTAAGAAACAGTCCATCTCCATATTGCCTACAAGAAAACACAAAATATAAGGTCACTAAGCTATTGAAAGCAAGTGATGAAAAATGCATATCAAGCAAATACTAACCAAAGGAAAGCTGATATAAGGCAAAGGAGCTTACACACTGAAAAAAGCAACAAAGTAAAACAAAAACGCTTTTAGAAGTATTATGTATGATATCTATATTATGATAAAGATCCAATTTACCACCAAGATATAATAGCCTCAAACTACATAAAAAATACATTCACTAAAATAGCCTCAAACTATAATTAAGGAAAGATTAAGAAATCTACATGGAGAATATTATCATGGTAGAAAATTTCAGCAGATTTCGCTCATTAATTGAGAGATAAGTTAGATGAGGCTGTACCAGATTTGAAATGATGATGATCCTAAGAAGCCAACCAGAGCCTGAGGCCAGAGAAGTGGGGTGCCTGGTTGCAGTGCTGTCTGATGGGTGGGGGGCAGAGGATGGGCCCCCACTTCCTAACTCTCAGAGGTGGACTCATTTTTCTCCTGAGCAGCCAGAGGCTGAGTTATGATGCACATCATGGTACCTGCTCATGTGTGATATTTGCCCAGAGAGATGGGTCTGAATGTAGAAAATGATGAAGGTCTATTTAAACAGGTATGACACTAAGTAGAATAAATAAAACAAGAGACGTGTTAGGCAATACTGATAAAACGTGTCACTTGAATTGGCCGATGCCTTTAGTATAAATGTCTAACATTCCAAGCCTCTGGATTCATTTGCAATATCAGTAATACTGATTCTCAAATCTGGAGCGTTCCAGTGCTCCATTAACCCTCGTGGAAGTTCAGACCTTTTTGGAGGTCCTGTCTTAAAGTATTTCTGGGAATCCCTATGTTCTACTTAAGTATATGTCCATGTGCCAGTCTATGATTAGTCACTCACTGAGCCACCAGTCCCTGCCAATTCTCCACATGCAATAATGAATGCTCTTAGGGAGTGAGGGAAAGAATGCCACCCCCACCTCTATGTGAAGACCAGAGGGGAAGGCCAAAGCTCTTTGTCCCTCAGCACTGCCAGATGTGGACAAAAGCTGCATCTCCCTGCAGAGCCATTCCTTTCCCCGAGAGCTCACAGGCCCAGAGCTGACCCACAGGTTCTGTTTCCCTGCTGCATCTCCCAAGCCAGGCTGCTGCTTCTCCTGTGGTGGACTCTCCTCTCTAGGCATTAGAACAGAGCCGCTCAGATTCAGTCTTCTTCATACCAGTCTCGATGGCGGTTAGAACAGTCTCCTAATGGCTGGTCCCCTAGTTCACCAGTATGGGAAACAGGTATATTGTGGGGAAGACAGGGAATGGAGGTCATTTCATTTCATAGGACCAATTTATCTACTGGGCAGTCCAGCCCAGTCAGAGCACCTAAAATGTGTGTGGAACAGAAATTTCCTGACTGGATAGACATGTCCCTCTCCTAGCAACCTGCTGTAGCCAGCCAGTTTCTTTGCTAATAGTTTATTAAGCACTGGCATAAATTCTCCTGCTTTTAGCACATCAATTAAAATGTGCCAAAGAACTAAAGGGGGTATTAGATAGTCTGGCACAAACTATCCATGTTAACGTCTGCAAACAAATATTCTTTGTAGTCTTGGAGGGGTGTCCTACGTGTCTTGTAGGTAACTCTTCTTCCACATGCTCCACCAGGCTGGCAGGCCCTTGTGTGGTGAGACGGCTTTGTGTGAGTGTTCCTCGTAGAATCATGTGATGGAAAAACTCTTCACCACTTGTTAAAGTGGCATAGGAGACTTGATTCAAGGCCATTGCAATAGGAGTGGAGACTAACAGTCAGCATGAGGGGATTAGTCAAGGGAGAGTTACGAAGAGGAGATGTCAAGGGGAGGAGGATTCTTGCGAAGCTGGTCGAACAGAATTCCGGCTAAAGGCAGGCTAAGGTTGAGACGCAGTTGAGAAGACAACTGATTAAAGTTTGGTCCAGAAAGGAGCCTGCCAATCCCCGAAGATGATGTTCAAATGGATCTCATCATCAGAGTTACACACGGGCTTTGAGAACCATGATTTGAAAGCTCTGAAATGTAGAAAGAAACCCTGTGTTGATTGAACTTCAGTATTTATTCACTCAACTGTACTGAAGTGGTAACTTCCTAATTAGTTCAATTTCAAAAGCTGGTAACATGTAACTCTTTCAAAAAGTTATAAAAGATGCTGACATTGGGAAGTGTGCAAATCATAATATTTAAATAATTTGACAATAATATTTCTCAGCTCCCTGAAAATATTGTGCCCTTATCTTATTTATAAGTAATGGCCACCATACTGCTTCTGTCTCTTCTACTGTACCTCTCATTTCCCTGTCTGTACCCATAACCTTACAAATTTATCACACAGTCATTCATTTTAACAAGGATTGGAAGCAAAATCAGTTTCATCCTGTGCAATGTACTGAGATCCAAGGTGGTTTCAGTAACTTACACTTCATGCGGCAGCTGGAAAAGACTTAAAATGGTCATCTCTTCCAACAACCTCATTTAACAATCCAGGAAACCGAGGTCCAGGTCAGTAATTTGATTGAATTTAGGTAGTTAATACTGAGCTAAAAATAAACATAAGTTTTCATATCTTATGTATAATATCCATCCTAATATTAAAAATCATCGTGATTTTGGATTTTTTAAAGACCTACACTGACTGTAACAGAAAACACCTTTCTTCCTGCTCCTCTCAGAACATCGATAGGGATTGTTCACCACAGTCTTGAAGAGGGAGTTGATATGATATTGGTTGGGTTGAGGAGTTTCTAGAACTTTGCAAGGCCTGGAATCTTTAGTAAGTGTGTTAAGTTTGTCAACAGATAGTCCTCCTCAAAGAACTATAGGAATGGTAGGAAAAGCCTTAAACCAATATCAGCTTTTTTTCTGACACAGTCGTAAATCAATTGTTTGGTCTTCACTAAGGTAGTTCCTTAGCCAGCCTGATCAGAGTATCCCTATCTATACAATAAGCAGGGATAAATGATTTCCTAGGTCCCTTACATTGAACACACTGGTTTTATCTTGCATTAGACTGGGCGCAATGGATGAATGAGCATATATAAAGTAAGCAGCTCACACTGGGCTGGTGCACAGTTGATCCTCAAAATGAAGTTAACCCACAGTCTCCCTCTCCTCCTTGCCTTTCTTCCTTCTTTCCTTCCTACCTCTTTCATCCCTTTTTCTTTCCTCACCTTCATTCAGGTGTGAAGTGGAAGTGAACACTGGGAGATTTGGAGGGAAAGTGGGTGGGCAATTAAGCATTACAGAGCACACTGTGATGGACTAGAGACTACTTTCTTGGTTGGAATTTTAGCACATACCTCTTAAATTCTAAGGGAAAACTGTACAAAATAAGTTTTTAAAAATTTAACCATCTAACAGAGGGAACATTCTTTAAGAAGTCACCAGTGTAATCAGTTTTATAGCTTCAACTTTTAAGAGCCAAACCCAGACATATTCTCTAAAGAATACCCCTGAACTTTGTACAGATTTGGCATCTGAAAGTCCAGCATAAGCATATCAATGTGAAATATTCATGTAAACCTTGTGATTAGCAGTTTTATTCCTCATTTGGTGGCCTTTCAACCAAGGGCCAGACACTTTGTCTGCAGTAAGTCCTTTTTTCATACCAAACCTCTCATTCATCAGCCAAAGGAATTGTGCATTTAAATCCCATTTTGTTCCCAACTTTTATCAGCAATGCTCTTTTAAAGCAAGATCTAAGTCTACTTATAAGACTGTCAAATATTTCTATCCCAAAGAAATGCTCCTAATTTGAGAAGCTGAGCAAAAAATCATAAGCAATGGATCTGTTTTTGTGTAGAAATCATAGTCGTTTGTGTTTGATTGAAGGAGGTCATGGGCTTGGCTTGGCTTTGAATGCCCTGCAGTCAACAATCAGGATTGGAGAATATGGATGAATATGAGGCAGCTGGGTTGTTTCACATTCAGGGAGAAATTGAAAAGGCAATGCTACAGTTGTGTATCACTAAGTGCAACCAGCCTAGGAGAAAAGCAGTGAGTGTAATAGAGCTGAGGGGATTAAAGAAGAGACACAACCTGTTCTCCTGTGCTGGATTAGACTCCATTCACATGCACCCTCACAGGAAAGTTTAATGACTGAGCAATAACATAAAAACCAATGCCATATGTTGTGTGAGGCAGCACAGGCAAGAGTCTGTTAATTGTCTGAAGAGATAAGGTCTCCTGAGGAGACTGGAAGTAACTTTCTGGAAGAAAGAAAGAAGAGGTAAATAAGACCTCTGAAACAGAGGACAAAGGAGAGAGGGTGAGTGCAAGGAAAATAGATTGGTTTCTCTTACTTTCAGCAAAATATTTGAGTTTGAGAGCAATGGTGATCCCTAGCTATAATGTAGCACATTGAATTCTTCAGGAATCGGGACATTTCAGAGGGACCTCTGAAGGGAGAATCTTCAAGAACAATGAAAGCTCAGAGATAGCAAACCTACCTATGAAGGTCCTCCATCACCTTAAAGCCTGGATGTGGGTATGCAAAGAAACTGAGGCACATCAGTCCGTAGATCACAGTACTCAAAAGCATAGGATTGAGAGCCAGACTGGCTGCGTTCAAATCCCAACTCTTCCACTTACCAGCTGTGAGACCATGTCTCCTTTCTTTCCTTTTAATTCAAACTGGCCTCATCTAGCACCCTGCTTCACCTGCCTCCTTCTCCAGGACCCGTCTACTCTCCTAATCATTAAGCCCTCAGGACAACCAGGTTCTGGGCAGCATCAAACAGTCTTAGAAACAAAGCCTGCTTGGGCCTGTGGACCACAGAGACAGAGTTTTAATCAAACCAGAGATAACATCTAGGCCTCAGTTGTGTTTAGCTCCAGAACCACCTCATGGACCACATCCTTTTGAAACCAAACAAAGTGATGCCACAGCTGACATCAGGACCAGATTCAGTGATCAACTACCTCCACCCAGGTGCCCGCTGATCAGTAGAGACCATGACCCGGACCCTAATTCCTTCAGTTCCTTATATAATCCGTCCTCTAGAAGCCATAGGAGAACCAGGTCTTCAAGCAACAGCTCACCTGTGACTCTGGCTGTGGTGCCACTTCCTTCACTAATACATACTAACTTTCTTTGCTATAAGCTCCTGCTCCTGTCTTACTGGGCTTTGATATGTGTGGGCAAATGGGCCCCTTTGGTCCAGTAACATTTCCTCTTGCAAGAGTGCTTGGCGCTAGAATGTACTGAGTACATATCAACTATTATTAAAATACCAATAAATAAACATATAATTTTATTATTTCCTACATGTTCATTTTATTCATAAAATATAGCCACACTGCAAGAGTTCTTGTCTTATATTTTTAATATTTCCAAGAAAGTCAAATAGGAGAAAGGAAACTATTCCAAGCTGTGTGGTACTTGAAATAGCCTAGGGAAAATTGTGTAATTGTGTGTGCATTGGTGGAGGGGAGTGGGGGTTTGATCCCTGTACAAGAAATATGCCATCCCTACTCTTTGCATGGAGCCCAGTGGAAAATTTATAGAAGACACACTGTATACCAAATTTTACACTTAAGTATATTTTTCCATGGAGAGGATACTGACTTTCTCAGTTCTCAAAAGATTAGGTATTCTAGCTTACTCATGCAAAAGCATTTTGAGATAGAATATTTTATCACACACCTATCTTTAGCAACTAATTAAAAACAATGAATGTTACTCATAACTTAAAATGTAGCTTGATATTCAGCTCAGCTCTGACCCTGCAGCTGTCTGTTGGCATTTCTATCGAGGCGTGAATGACAGTGCCGCCAGAACTCAGTACGTCTGCATCTGTGCGTGGACACTCCTTGCACTGGCTCCTCCACAGACAGATCTACAGCATCAGCCCATCCCCCTAAACTCCAGGGCAAGAAATTTCTAGGCCCATCCGTTTGCCACCATCAATCGTTTGTATAACACTTTTTAAAAAATCAGTTAAAAGGACTGCTGCTTTTGCTTCAAACACAAATTGAGTAAGTAAACTAAATTATGTTGTAGTTAATTCAATACCAGAATTTCTATCTAAATATTATGTCACATTCTCTTACCGACATTTTTAGTTACTCTTTTTTTTTTTGGCTTTAAAAAAACTTAGTTATATTGATGTGTAATGTACATACAGTAATATTTCCCACAGAGTTTGATGGGCTTTGATAGGTGTGCGTGTATGTCACAGAACCACCAGCACGACGAAGATACAGAATATTTCTGTCTCTCCAAGAGGCCCATCATGCACTTTCACAGTCATTAATTACCTCCCCTCCTCAACCAAGCACTGATCTGTTTTCTGTCAGCATAATTTTCCTTTTCCATGTAATATAAATGAAATCATAAAGTATTTAGTCTCTTGTGTCTGCTTTACTTAGCATAATGCTTTTGAAGCGCAGCCATATTCCTGCTGAATGCATCAGTAGCTCGTTCATTTTCATTGCCAGTTCCATTGTATGGATATATCCCAGAGCTTGTTTATCCATTTACCACTTGTTGGACATTTAAGTGGTATCAGTGTGTTGACACTATGAAAATAGTGTCTAAGAACACTGGTTTTCAGGTTTTGTGTGGACACAGGCTTTTGTTTATTTGGGGTAAATGCCAATGAGTTGAATTGTTGGGTCCTAAAGTGAGTTAGTATTTAACTTTACAAGGAATGGCCAATCTGTTTTACGAAGTGGCTGTACCCACCCCCCAGCCCCGTGTGCAAGCCGGAGGACCCAGGGGCCAGGCCAGCCGTCTCAGCACCCAAGGATGCCGGCCCATGTCTCCTCCGCGGGAGGCCTCGGACGACTCACAGCCCCCAGTCCTCATTGCCCTCCTGGCTGTCCTGGTGGCCACTGACCACAAGCCAGGTGGTGGACGGGTCTCTACTATGCCAGGCCACGTGGGGCAGGAGAGCAGCCAGCACGTGGCCGGAGGCTAGCCTGGCCCAGGTGTTTTTCTATCCGACGCCGCTGTGCCTGCTGTTCCACAGGAAGGTGCGGGCCCAGCGCACCTGGACTGGCACCACCACATTGACAACACTATGCTGCTGCGGTGCGCTGCTGCTGCGGATGCACAGGCTGGTGGAGGACAAGAACGTGTGCAGGGTGATCACCGTGAAAGAAGAGTATGAAACCAGATTTCTACACAACTCCGCAAAGGAGTGGAAGATAGTAGGAATTGAGCAGCACAATTCAGCATAATAAACGGGACCGGAATCCCAACCTCAGCTAAACTCCAGAGGGGAGGTCAGGATGCTCTCAAGTGCCAGTCCCTGGGCTAGAGTGTCTACGTGCGTTGGAAGGCTGGGTGCTCCCGAAGTGTCCCTAGGATGGCAGCGTATCAGATTCATATGAACAGCTGGAGCCCAGAGGAGGCTGTAGGAGCCATCCCCAAGATCCAGACACACATCCGCATCAGACCTGGCTACTTGGAGATTCTCAGTTTCACAAGGAGATTACTGCAAGGGCAGCAAAGAATGAGATGTATCCCACATCACAGACATGAAGTATGTGGATTAGAAAGAACTTGAGACAATCCTCCTAGCAATAGAATGAAAAAGTTTAACAAGCCCAGGCGACCTAATAGAAGTATGCTGAGAAATGGGTTTTAAAAAAGTGGCTGTACCATTTTACATTCCTACATGAGAGTTCCAGTTGCTCCACATCCTCACTATGACTATTTCTTTTTAATTTTACTGATTCTAATTGGTATATAGAGGTATTTTATGGTGGTTTTGATTGTTTCTCTTTTTTTGGCCTAATTTCACTTTTTAAATTTTTTTATTATTCTATTACAGTTGTCCCAATTTCCCCCCTTTGCCCTCCTTTGCACAACCCAGCTCCCTGCCACAGTCAATCCCCACCCTGTTGTCCATGTCCGTGGGTCATTCATACGTGTTCTTTGACCAGTCCTCCCCTCTTCTTCCCACCATTATCCTGCTCTCCCCTCCCCTCTGGCCACTGTTAGTCTGTTCCTCAGTTCTATGCCTGTTTATTCTCTTCCAGAAACAAGAGATACCCTGCATTTACTGAGCTTGGTTTACATATCCATCAGGAAGTGTTAAATTGTTTCTCATGATGGTCTTTCAAACCTCTCATTAAGTTTACTTCTCACTGTGTTTGGGCTTCTGTTGATATTGTGATTTGTATTTTTTTCCCATGATATGTTTGAATTTGGTTACTGCCCTATATGCAAAATTGTTATGTATAGTAGTCCCTCATTCATTCTTCAAGGTCTCACTTCCTGCAGTTTCACTTACCTATGGTCCAAAAACATCACATGGACAATTCCAGAAATAAACACTTCATAAACTTTAAATTGCACACCATTTTGAGCGGCACAATGTGACCTCCCACCATCCTACCCAGGACATGAGCCATCCCTTTGTCCAGCATCTCCATGCTCTGAAAGCTACCTGCCACTTAGTCACTTAGTAGCCAGTTACCAGATCAGTGTTGTGATGTCTCAGTGCTCGAATTCAAGGCTCCCATATTCTCCTGAATAAAAAAGGCCCCGAAGCCCAAGAGCTGGGACGCTGACAATTGGGATATGCCCAAGAGAAGCTGTAAACTGCTTCCTTAGTGAAAGGGTGAAAATTCTTGACATAACAAGAAAAGAAAAATAATTGTATTCAAAGTTACTGAGATCTGCAGTAAGAATAAATCTTTCATCAATAAAATAGTGAAAGAAAGAAAAAGAAATTCATGTTACTTTTGCAGATGCACCTTGAACTACAAAAGTTCAGGCACAGTGTGTGATGAGTGCTTAGTTAGGATGGAAAAGGCATTAAATTTGTGGGTGGGGACAGGAGCAGAGAAGGCACTCCAGCTGAAGGCAGAGTGTGGCTCCAGAAAGTGCTGAGCCTGCATGAGACTCCAGCACAGGGTCCACGGGAAGAGTGACAGCAAGCCATTCACTGCAAGTAAGGGGTGGTTGTACAAGGTCAGAAATAGGTTTGGCCTAAAAAACGTAAAAATTACTGGAGAGAGAAAGTCCATATTCATGTAAATTGTATTACAATATATTGTTATGACTGTTCTGTTTTATTATTAGTTATTGTTGTTAACCTCCTACGATGCCTAATTTGTAAACTTAATCAGAGGTACAAATGTATAGGAAAAAACATAACATACATATAAAGGGTTTGGTGCTATGCACGATTTGAGGCATCTACCTGTGGGTGTTTGAATACATTCCCCATGGATAGGAGAGGACTAGTGGATAAGAAACCTTTTAAATTTTAATGTTTTTTTATTGGTTTTATTAGATTTTCTAAGTAGATGATTATTTTGAGTACAAATGATAGCTTTATTCTTTTTTAACTAATGAAAACATATGTGTGTTCAGTTTATATCCAGTTTTTATATCATTTTGAATAGTAATGCTGGGAAGAGATACATTATGTTTTTCCAGATTGTGTAATAGTGATTCACAAATAAATGAGACATAATATTCCAATGCTTCAAATTTCCTGTCACCTGTTTTATTCAAGAGACATTTGCATTTCTATAGCACAAAAATAACTACAAAATATAATAGGGTGCATAATCAGTATACTTCAAATCATTTCCATTGCTGCACATTGTACTTTCCTCATAGAAACCACTGAGGCTAAAATATGGTGTTTATAATAAATGTTTAAACTTACCAACAGAAATTATTGTAGTAATACAATTCTGGCATAAACTTTTTATATTTTATTTCACATTACCATATTTTATATCATATTGATAGATATAAATAGATATATGAAACAGATATGTAAATTATAATCATAACAAAGTTATTATGAAACCACACTCAACTTAGGAGCTTCTATATTTTGAGATTTATACAAAAAACTTCATAATGTATGTAGTTGAACATTTGCCATTCTAGGTATTGAGGTAAGATTCATCCAGGTTCATATTATTTAGTATATTCACGTGTGCCGCTATTTTATATTCCATTGTGTAAATATTCAATAAGCTATTTTCACTGTAAAGATAACTTTAGGTTGTTTCTAGTTTTTTGCATTACTAAAAATACTGCTTCAGATATGACTGCACTCATCTTTGGGTACTTATGTGCAATAGTCTCTCTAGGAGAGTGGCCCCCAATCTTTTCGGCACCAGGGACCAGTTTTGTAGAAGACAATTCTTCCACGGACCGGGGTAGGAGGGGATGGTTTCAGGATGATTCAAAAGCAATACATTCAAGCTCACGTCCTGCTGTGTGTCAGGTTCCTAACAGGCCCAGATCAGTACTAGTCTGCAACCCTGAGGCTGGGGCCTGTGCCCTAGGACATTTCTTAAAAACAAAATTTGTAGTGCATACAAGTTATGAGAGTACAAATTTTCATAGTACTTGGTAAAGCTTTATTAGAGATACACTTTACACACAGTAGGAAATTCTCTTTCATTCCTGGTTTGTGAATAGTCTTGAAAGAATAGGTGTTGAATGGTACCAAATGCTTTTTCTACCAGAAATGAGTTAACTATTGACAAACTAATGCTGCATAACAAACTACCCCAACACTCGGTGGCCTAAAACAATAATTATGTATACTCATGCGTGTCTGTGGGTGGGCTGTGATAAACTGGTCTATGCTGGAACTGGGTGTACTTGACTCCAAGCTAGAGGTGGAGTCTGGTCTGCTCCATACGCCTCTCATCCTCCGTGAACAGTGCACTAAATGCTGAAGATTTTGTTGTTGTTGTTATAAGAAGCACAAGAGCCTCATTTAATATCAAAGCTATATTGACCTCATAGAACATGTAATCATAATGTTAAGATTTAAGCTAATACTGCCTGCAAAAATTTGGGGGCCTAGTGTTTTCTCTGTGGAAAAAAATATGATCTATTGATCAACTTATTTAATGATTATAGGGCAATTTAGGCATTCTCTTGAGTCAGTTCCAATAAACTCTATTATTTATGGATTTTATCCATTTCATAAATTTTCAAAATTGTCGGCCTTCACTTGCTTGTCATATCACTTACTGTGTTTTAAATGTCCATATTTGTAGTTATCTGTCCTTTTCAAAATTACTAACACTGAACATAGGTCAAAGAAAATTTGCATTTACTTCCATTGAAAGTTAAAATGATTTGTTTCCTTAGAGCAACCTAGTCCCTTGACGTCGTTTGGCCCAGTGAAGCTTCTTCAGCTTTTCTGCATTGGAACCGGCAAAGGTTCCATCTCCCAACAGATGGGCACACTCGGATAATCATTTGCCCTCGGAGCTACCGTGGCTGTCTGTGATTGCTTCTTGTTCACTGATCCTCTGGGTAGCGCTGAGAAAGGCCGAGAAAGAATTCCTTAACTTCTTACTTTAAGACCAGAAATGAATTAAAAGGCCTATCTTATCTAGACAGAAGCTATTTATTTAGCTATTTGTTTTTAAACCGGAAAACCTTCGTAAAATTTTAGTCATACTGCCAGAAGAGGTCTTACTTATTTCTTTCTAAACTTATTTCCAAATATCACACAAATTGAAGAATAAAATGGTTGTTTTAGGAAAAGCATAGCAGGTAGCCACCATGAAAGGGCTTACTAAGTGCTAGGTTCCGCCCATCAGGGATGTTCATTCAGTAACCTGACTGTAACAGCTTACTAAAATGAGCCACCTTAGTAATGGGTCCTCTTGCCCCAGTCAGGACTTTAGCTGACAGCAGCCCAGGCCAACACCTGGTTACAGTCTCATGAGAGACCCCTAGCCAACACTGCCCAGCCACACCACTCACACATTCATGACGTACGGAAACTGTAGGATAACAATCGCTTGTTGCTGTTCTAAGCAGCTAAGCTTTGGGGTGATTTATTATACAGCAATAATAAATTATCCACGATGTCATCATTTAAAAAATTAAGACCCATTCTCTTTTTGGGACAGAAAACACACATACATAGTCCCTAAACTGGAATCAGTCCAATGTTATATTTTCTTCGTAGATAGTATAATCAGATCACATGCATCACATCTGGGTAATAAGTAAGGACCAAACCACAGGCATTCACTGAGGCAATGAAACCAATGCCCAGCAGCAAATCTCACGTGGAACTCAGTAGAAAAGTAGGCATGTCCTGTGAGCAGAGATGCGATGATAAACTGATGGGCCTGTTTCCCACTTTTCTCTCTGGGGAACTACGAACACCCAACTGGCAGAGTTCTTAGGTTTCCTCCATGCACAGTTAGTTACATTTTCTCTGGGAAAACAGAGCAGTATGGAATTTGCAAATGATGATTTCAGATTCAGTGTGATTTTAATTAGCACTACTGACTGAAGTAATAATAATAAACAATATCATTAGTTAACAGACCATCATTCAGCACTTTGTTTCCACCTTGAACTTTGAGACTTTAAGGAAATTATGTTGAAAAATGTAGTAGTTTGCATGTTTCCTTCACTGTGACTATAATGACCATTGTCAATGCTTAGAATACATAATTTTGAAACAGAGCTCACTGTCTTTACTTGACCTGCTTTTTGTGACACTGTGCAGGTGACAGTGAAGGCCATTAAAAGCTAGTATGTTCAATCATGGTCCTCAGTGCCAAAGAAAGCATCTGCTTATTATTTTTCTATTTATTTAAGTAAATTGTTAGTAGTGCAACATGAAAAAAGTACTCCATAAAATCTTTTCTTAGGCAAAGTGAGGAACTCTGTTCCATTAATAAGCATAATGCATGAAAACCTCACATGTGCTCAGAGAAAAAGTTTTTGGAAAAAAAAAATAGCAACATTCAGAGACAGAAAGCAGAAATGTACTGAAGCCAAATGACAGACAACACAAGAATCCATTTGCTTTATGAATCTTTTTTGTTTTAGATCAGCATTAATACCTACAGTCAGCTTTCTGGTCTCCATTTTTCACTGTCCATACTCTTTGTTGCATTGCACTGATTATTTATGTCTTAAATTATAGCTCTTTTTTCTCCTTTTTGCTGTGGCATAAATAATGGCTTCAAGGGCAACTGTAGAAAAGCAATGTCTGAATGGGTTGCTTGGCAATGGCCGGCAGCTCCATAAAAAAGAAAACTGAGTGTGGTGTCTTGACTTGTGCTTTAAGATCTATCGCTCTCTTAGCTAACATAATCCCCAGCAATTTATTTGCTAAAAACTGGTACAGTGCTGGCATGATGGTAAATGTCCACTAGAAGAGCAAATGGAAAAACAAAGGCTCATCGGAATTTCTTTCTTTCATTTTTTTAAACCAAAGCACCGTCTCTTAGCATGGGATGGTCTTTATTTAAACCTGTCTCCTGAAGTTCACAGTAGCTTTGAAGATAATCTAGTTAGTCTGGTCTTCGATCCCTTGTTGTAGCATATAAGCCCAGTGTGTAGTCCATGTTCAAACTCCTCTGGCACCAGGAAGCTCCTGACAAATATAGGTAGCTCATTCATTCTTCGGTCAACTATAATTGGAAGAATGTTTCTACACTTTTTTGAACAAAGATATCTAACTTGGTTGATTTCCTCTTAGAAAAAAGCTATAAATTTAAGTAAGATTTCCTTTAGCCTCTTACTGTGGAGGTTCAAATTTAAGAAGGCAAGAGAATCATCCATCCACCATTTCCCTAAAGACTGAACCATAACTAGTGGTATTATTTCATTCATTGTCTTACCTAAAAGTAAGGACTCAAAGGGCTTTGCTGTTAATGCCGTCGATCATTCAGACACAAAATGTGTTTCTTTGTTTCTGGGTGACTTCTGATCAAAACTCCTGGGAGCAGTAAGAAATCCTACATCAGTCAAGAACAAGTTGTAATGATATGCAGGGGTGCTTGAGCACATATGTCCACACAATAGTCTTGAAAACACTCGCTGCTTAATCATCTACTTGCTTTGTACCCAATTTGTCTTTCATGCTGTTCCAGCTAACACCGTGATCAAGCCTATCATCTCTACTTTGTTTTCAAGGTATCTTAGGAAAAAGCATTAAAAAGTTCCAGAAACAACTACATCTCTTTAATAAGAAGACTATGCCTTACAATGGCATGGCAGAATAATGTTTTAATCTATTTTGTTGAACACCAGTTTCAAATATTACTGATGGATTTCAGCTTTCAGATGAATAGGTTGGTTCCTTTGGAAACTATCAAAAGGGTCACATCATTGATCAGAAATAGCTGAAAATGATTAGGTTATTATTATAAGAGTAAATGGACTTTTCTGCTATATTTTGGTAATAATTTAGAATACAGACAACTATATTTTAGGTAGCAAGTATTTAGTTCTGCAAAATATTTAATGTGACTCACGAAGCTGAAGTTCCAGGGCTCCCAGATGTACAGCCAAAGCCTGAGAAGGTGTCGTCATGGTCGTCATTTTGTACATCTTTCTAAAAGAGCATCTCAAACGTTTATAAGCTTCAATTGTCATGAAACCTAGATCTAACTGGCACCTAGGAGAGTGACAAGGTATCCTGGGAGACTAAAATAATAAATATTTTTGTTTATTTTCCTCAAAAAGATTATAATTTTGTTGAAGAAATAGTATTTACATACATCAAAGAATCATCTGTCATATGAAAGGTATGAGGATTACAGTCAGAGATAAAATCTCCAAACCCCAGGCTGCCATTTGCATTTTGCTAGGTGATTATGGACAAATAAATCATCTGATTCTTTTTATTCATACAAAAATATGGACGTAATACTTGATTCATGGGATTATTCGGAGGATTAATAAAACTAAATATGTGAGTGCAAAACGTATTGCCTTTCCCATATTCACATAAATGTTATTGGAATAATCAAATCTCAGGTCACATGAGACCCGAGACAAAGTTTCACTTGCCCTCACTGCTCTTTTCATTGTTCAGGGTCCCTGGACACTATCCCCAGACACTGTCATCTGCACTCCACACGGGGAAGTCCAGTGAGAAGAACTAGGACAGCTGACTTCACATAATTAATGTATGGCATAAGAGTTTTTGGTTTTCATTTTTATTGCTTTTGTCTGGCTTTGAGTGGGCTATTGTTTTGTTTTTTGGTTTGATTTTTGTTATTTTTTGTGGTGTGTGCTCAGCTATAGTTGTGTTTCATAACATTGGGAAAAAAATCCAGGCACTGAAGATAGGGTAGAAATTCCCTTTTGAGGGTACTAATTTGTGGGTGTTGGTCAAAACCAATAGAGCAGCAGGGTCCTCAGCTCATGGGACAGCATGAGAAAGGAAGGGTGCCTGGGATGTAACCTTGGGCCAACAGAAATGCTAACAGAAGAACTTGAGAATCATGAGAAGGACTGATCAGAGGGAACAGAGGCAGGCCAGAGAGAGTGGTGTCATGGAATCCAGAGTTTTAAAAGAGGGAAGTACTTACTGACATCACATGCTGAGATCATTCTGAAGCATGTTCTGATGATGATGAGATCTGTGGGGAGACGGCAGGAAACGGGGGGCAGTGAGTTGCGGAGCAGGAGAGTGGAGAGAGAAAGTGTGGCAGCAGGACGTGGGAGGAGGGTAAGGGCAGCAGTGGGGGGACATTTCTAAAAGAGCAGAGAGTGAATTTTAAACCACTGGGAAGGAAGGGGTCAAGGTGAAAATGCACGTAGGAGATGGGAGCATGGCGCTGGTTGGAGAGCACAGGAAGGGGGAGGAAATCTAGAGCACAGAACCCCAGGCCAACCTTGATGGAGTGAAGGGATGTTCCACTTCAGAGATTATATGACAGGGTGGGAGTTTCAGATGCAGAAAAGCTCACAGGTGTGGGGTTAGGAAGCTAAGAATCCTCATTCTTGTGAGCCACGGGTGGGCCCAGAGTTTCTAACTGTCTGCTAGTAGGTGAAGCTGGGCTGCCCCTACATCTGGTGGTTGGGGTTTCAAATAGAGATGAATGAGGGGTTGCCCCAGGGACAATGTTGGACTGTCAGTTCTAGCAGGTGGGGGTGGGAGATGTCTCCAGAGAGAACTCCACCCAGGTACTTAAGGTGGAAGATGCTGAGGATACTCAACTCTAAACTTTATCTTCTAAATATCTGTGAAATCAGAACGCTTCTTTCTACTCCCCCTGCCAAGACCTAGTTCAGACCCCAGTCTTCTCTTCCATACACAAGTGACTTGAGGATGCCTGTTCACTGTCTTTCCCATCAACTTTTGATCCTTTCCAATGATTGTTCAGCTTATAGCCAGACGTGTTTTTTTGTCCTACCCCGAGGACATTTTTTTTCATTGCTTTTTATAGAGAGAGGGAGGGAGAGAGGAAGAAAGAGACAGAAATATCCATGTAAGAGACCATCATCAGTTGGGCAGACTTATTTTTATAAATAAGAATCTGATCGTGTATTTTTTCAAATAAAATATGTAATGTTCTCACATTGCTCTTAACGTGAAGAAAGAAAATGAACGTGACATGCAAGGCTGTTCTCAATCTGACACCTTGCCTGTCTCCTGTCTCATCTTTCTCCCTCTCTGAGTTCCTGCCAAGTTGGCCTTTTTCAGGATCACAAATCTTCAGGAGTTTTCTCCTAGCTCAGATATTTCCTTTACCTGCTCTGCCCTAGGTAAACCCTATATGTTTTTCAGACTCAGCCCAAAATTCATTTCTTGAAGGGGTCCTTCATAAAACTTCTCCTACATATTCTTTTAATTTCTATTCAAATCATAAGTTTACCATGACTTAATGATCAACCTTTATTACTAAGTAATTAATGTCCGTCTCCTTAACTAGACTGCCAGTTGTTGAGGGCAGTGTTCAATCTGTCTTTAGTCATCAGTCTGCAGAAGCACAAACACATTGCCTGGCACTTAGTAGGTCAGCAGAAAGACTGGTTTGTTTCATGTGCACATGTATGTGAATGAATAAATGGGCGAATGAATGAATTAGTGTCAGCTCAGTGGCTTTGAGACAGGAGTATTTGCCCAGTGGAAGAGCATCGTTTCACCTTTATTTCTTTCATGACTGTTTTGAAGATCAAATAAAACTTTGCAGAAGAGAATCTTTTTTATCCTATCATTTTTATCATGGTTATGGAGGGGACGCCGACAGAAGTGTGTGTATTGGGGAAAGGAATTAATTTAGCCAAGATAAAGAGTTCCATGAGGGATAGAGCTAAGGCTTGTGATGTGCTCTCTCTTCTGGGGCTTTTCTCTGTTCCTTGGAGCATGAAGGCAAAGGAACCTGATTGATGAGTCTGCCTTTCCGCTCACATCCTGACAGCACAAAATGTTTCTGGGTAACATCAAAAGCTGTTTCTCTCCCCCCACTGGCACATAAACTGAGAAAAATTTGAGTTCCCAAGCGAAGTAGATTTTGGTGTAAAAAGACATCTGTTTGTATAACAATTTGTGTAATTAGAGTTGGGGAAAAAGAACTGGTGAGCTGGTGGTACAGAATTTCCTTTAAAGCTATAGAACAATTGCATATAAGGAGGTTTCATCTCGTTAGAAAGATAGTCATCAAAACAGTCCTCATCAAAGCTGTTTGAGTCAAATACATAAAACAAGAGCCACAGAGTCTTGATACAAAACATGTAAATTTCACTCTGTTTGATTTTCCATGGCTTGCGTCTTGATGTGAAAGCCCCAGCAAGGTGGAGGAAGATGCTTAGAAGTTATGCCTCCAGCTGCACTGTCTAAGCCGTTAGGTGGCTAATGATCTGTCTGAATATCTAATAGCTGCTCTCAGCCACTCAGGCACGTGGAGCTGTCATCCACCAGCAAGGACGCAGAGGGTTACTAATCAGCCCCGGTCCTGGTCTCGCCCAAAGGTGCAGTAGCATTTGCTAGGCTAGTCGGTAGACATGAAGGAAATAAAGAGAGTCAAAGCTGTTTCATTGGTAGTTCTTGTGGATGCTACTTCAAATTTGCTCATGTAAACATTTGGCTCCTGAGATCCACAGACTTTCTATACTGTAACTGTATGTGAAGCCCTCCCTTGCCTCCTACAAACTCAGATGCTCACATTTCAAGGATGAACAGTTTATAAATTTTGATCTGGTGCGGGAGAATATGACCTTAAACTATAATTGAGTCTAGTGCAGATGTGGAGATTCCTTGCTCACACTACAGTTTAACTTGCCCTCTCCCTCCCTCCTCGCAGATGTCCTCAACTCTAATCAGTCTGAGAGACACATGAAGTGTTCGCACCCACCCCTCCAGCACTTGGCAAAAATCAAGAGAAGGGAAATAGAAAAGAGAAACAGTACTGTGGCTCGACTGAAGCACTAACAGCACAGAATTATCACTTGGCTCTGTCAGCTTTCTGTGCAGCCCAAGGTTGCTGGGCCACCATGGAGGATTGTGACCGGGGCAGAGTTAGTGTGTGGGAAATGGTCACTATGTTAGACGTACAGATCCAACTCACCTGCAGCTCCTTCAGTAAGGATACTAGAGTAATTAGAGTAGGTTCATCAAGTATTTAGAGAGGTCATATTTCTTGTATGGCAATATTCAGTCATGAGTATGACATCTGTAACAATAAAACTAACATTATCTGAACACCCATAATATATTAGCCACTATGGTATTTGTCAGTGAACTGAAAGAGCAGGTGATGAAAAGTTTGGTGATATCAAGATTCATACTGTTACTACCGCTGAGGTATTATAGGAGCCACAAAAATCCTAATATTCAAATGAGTTTTGAACAAACCTGATAGGAAAACTTTGAAAATTTCCTTTGCATTTGAATCATACATCTGGCAATATTCCAGGGGCACCATGAAAGGTTGTGTAACATACAACCTCTGAGGTCCTGAATTTCATTAAGATAGCCTTCATTTGAACCATTGTCTATATTCTTACCCTTTTCATCATCCCAATTTATTATTCTATTCCCCAAATCTTTCCTGTCTATAGAATTTTGTGGCCATCTGCTGGAACTCAGTGCTACTGCCTCGAGCCCTATTTGTATATAAAGTTAAAGTAACTGGTAGACCCATTGGTCTCAAGTACAAAGCTGGACTTCACTCCAGAAACTGGGGGAGTAACTTCCCATTTGACTGCAATTATTTAGAGAATGCCTATTATTACATAGGGGTAGGGGTGGGGGAGGAAAGAGTGTGGAGAAGATTTGTTCTATTAGGTAGGAACGTATCTATATAATGCTGCTCTGTATGAACTTGAACCAGTCATAATCTATCTCCCATCTTCTGAGAAATATAATAATATTAGTGAAATCTCCCAAGTGTGTGTCTGGTTTCTTTGAAGTACTCTGAATCTCAAAGGCAAGGTCTTAAAGAGAATAGGTATGAGTAGAAGTCACAGTTGTAATCATTCTCATTTTAGAGATGTAGAGGTTTAATCTAATAGAGTTTAAATACTTGTCCAAGATTTCAGAGCTGAGGTATAAGGAAGAGTCTGGAATTGAACCCTCTGAAGTTCTTGCCCTTAAATAGCAGGAGAAAGAAGGAGATTTTATTGCCTGAATAAGCACTGAGGGAGACACCCTAAAGCAAGACAAAGGCATGAATCCAGGCAGAGTGGTATAAAGCACATAGCTAGACCTTTGAGAGTCAATAAAAGGAAAGGCAGGTGAGAATTAAGGCTATTCAGGGAAAACCCTTTAGCGTATTTAAGTGTCCAGCAGGACAAAGGTGGCCTTGAGAGAGAGAAGGAACTCCTGTGATGTCTGAGTACCTTCTCGCCGCCCAGAGTGGACAGTGAAGCTGCGCACAGCCAAGCCTCTTGCCTCCCATAGCTTCCATCTGCCACGCAGCTCTTGCTGTGGCCAGACTCAGCCTGTATCGTTTCCAGGGTTCCGTGCTTTTGCAAAGTCATCCTGAGGTGAGCCACAGAAAAATGTCCTCTAAATGACTGTGCAGCCACAAATAAATGAGTTTCCCAAAGAATAGATGACAGCTGAGGAAGTTGTTCCCAGGAAGGAGGTACACATTTGCTCACCTGTGCTCTCCTCCTACCTCCCCAAGCAGCAAATGTCGTCCACGCTCCCCTCCCCATCTGGAAGGAGGAGGGGAGGGGTGGCAGCCTGTTTAAGAACAGGCATGGTGCCAGCCTTGCTGGAGCTGTCTTTATTATTCAATCTTAGGAAAGCACCTTGAAAATAAACAAAGACTGTCTCCTATCATGCATGTAGTACTTAGCAGATTAGAAGTGTTTAATAAAAGTCAATGAACCTGACATAAACCAACATGACTATTAATATATGTGTTTGCTACAAATTGAATGTGCAAATCAATAAGAAAATTAACATCTTGGGATCTTCAGGCTTTCATTGAATAATCATCATATTGAATTAACAATGATTTTAATGCAGATTCACAGTAATATTCATTACAAAACATGCAGTAAAATGATTTTGAATGCATAATTAGTTTACAGAGCACTGATGATAAATAAAAGGACAATTAATTTTAGCTTTAGCTCTGCCACATCCTATTGAAATGTTTTTACTGATGCTCTCAGAATCATGATAACACATAATTTATAAGTTAAAAACCCTAATCTGAAGAATATCATTAGTCTTTCTATTAAAAACATTAAATAGGCTATTTCCAGATCTTGAATACTGTAAATAACACTGCTAGGAATATAGTGGTGCATATATGAGGTCTGTCCAGAAAAAGTCCAGCCATTGTTACCTTAACGTTATATTAACATTTTTGTTTGTGTGACATCGATGTAACCTGGCAGCCAAGGAGAGTGGACTGGAATGTGCATGTGTGAACAATGACGACTTCACTGTACTAGTCAGTGAGGGTGGTAGACATCACTGAGTGAGCACGTGTGTACTGTGTGGCCATTACATTCATGACTGAGTGAGTAGAGCAACAAATCTGCATCAAATTTTGGGTGGCCAACTTTAAAATATAACATTAAAAAGAAAGTTAATTTCCTCAATTAAAAGCTGCATACTGCTTCTGCCTTAAAAAAAGAAAAGAAAAATTCAGGTCCCATTTAGACAAAAATTGAGTCTTCTAGGATAATGGTGGATTATCATAAATTCAGTAAGGTAGTATCTTCAATAGTATCATGTTCTACACTACCATGGTTCGACCTCTATCTCTGGATCTACAACACACAAAAATAAAACTGTGAACACTTGATTGAGAAAAAAAGTCATTGTAGCCTTTAATGGAGAGATCCCTGAGGCTACTCCAGTTGATAAACCACTAAAAATATTTGTCTCTTGGCATCATCAACTAACCACAAAAGCCTTTAAACCATAAACTAACCCAGCATTTCTCCAAAGGCTTGAAGGACTTTGTAAATGACCTTGAACTCACACCTTACTTCTAGAGAGTGACCTAAGCATAGAGGTCAATGTGGTTACTGTTCTACCATAATGATGCACATGTCATTTTTTTTCAATATTCCAGTTACTTACATTTAAAGCTTTTGTCTGAGATAAAGATCAGTGTTTTGTGTTCTCAGCAAGAAAACTTTAGCTAATTCCAGAGAAGTGGAGAAGTGCGTTTTTATTGGGGTGATTTAATTTGGGCACCTTAATTTTTAGCCTTCATTCCAGAGTGGACTCATCTCATCATTTAATAGCTTCCTACCATTCAAGCTGCTCCACCAGCTCTGAGAAAGGATTAATCCGTTTCAATAGCAGCAGCAAGATGGACACTCTGGTGGAGCAGATGTGCGCTCTTCTCTGTAATTACTTTCAGCTCTTCCTTTGCCCTTTACTGTCTGCTTGAAATTTAACCTTAATGGAGTCAGAATGGCATTTACCCAGGGATCAGCTCCAGATTGTGTGAAATTCACAAAAATAAAGGTTGTGACATCGTAAGTCCCCTAATTTTGTCTTGTGACTAGAATTGGCTAACAGTTATCTTTGAGTAGAAGAGATTAAGAACACCATGTATTTATCCTGAGGTAAGAGAAATGAATCATTCCCCTCCTCGTTTCCCCCTGCCATCACCCACTACATCAGCCTATGCTGCAACTCCAGAGGAACCACCCAGAATGTGAACGTACCGAGCACAGAGAATGGCCCTTGATGTTGAAGCATAAATGGTGTAACTGACATGCCAAACACACATCCAGAAGCAGAGAGGGAGCTGGCAGCTGAAAAGGCAGGGCTGGAGTGTGGGAAAAAGTCTAAGGGTTGAGTGACCAAATATGGCAAAAATGGAATCAAAAAGTTCTCCAAATCTTCAACTCTTCTACCAGAGCCCAGCCTCCGATGGGAACTGAATGTTCATGTCTCTTTTAATAATAGCTAGATTTGCTTACTCAAGTACCTTATAAATGTCAGAGGATTTTAATACTTGGCTCCTGAATTGTCTTCCTTTGGAACAATATCTTAAAGAAGAGAGAAAGCTCCTCTGTACCATCCACCATGGAGATGTGAGTCCTGAAAGCGAATCGTAGGGAGAAGGGAGAGGAGCAGTGAGAAGTAGCAACACAGACACACTCAAGACTCAGAGGCTGTGAAATACAGCAGAGAAACGGTGCAAGAACTGACTATTCCCTTCAGGGCTATTGAAATTGCTGATCTAACCCACCCTCTACTTCACTCTTCTCCCATTGTCCCATTACTTGGAGTCTGGTGACCTCCCTCAACCATCACCCTTGGATCCTGAGTCACCTCACACTTAGGAAGCCAAGCACGGCTCCGGAGAGTCCATTTGTAACATCCGTGTTACTATGGCTTTAAAATGGACAAGGTTAAAGTGGTTTTACTAAATGCTGACAACCCCCAAACAAAGTGAATACAATTCAAGGTGATATTTACTGTCAAGGAAACCTTGCTTCTAGGACAGTGTTTTTTCAACACTCTGTGCACATTAGAATCACCTGGGGAGCTATTTTTAAAAATACACTGAGAGGTTATGCTTTAATTGGTCTGAAGTGGGATGGTTCTAATGAGCTGGCATGAGTAAGATCCACCAGTCTAGGGAGACTCCAGTTTCCTAAAGAGGCAGTGAGGACTCCTAGCCTGTCAGCAATGACCTTTGTAGCTAATAGTACACAAATAAGGAACAACGAGGTAAATGAAGGATCACAGCTCAATTAACACTGGAAATCAGTGAGTTCAGGAAGATCTCTTCCACCAGCTAGGTCTTATCACAAACGTATCATTCTATAGATACTTTTGGCAAGTGAAATTGAGTGAAAATGCTCTGTCGTTAGCAGCTCCTATTGGATTTGTTCTCCATGATGATGCTTATGGTAACTTCCCTTTCCTTCATGAGTTTACCTTTTCCCAATTGAGCTTCACTCTTATGAAGTTATCCCTCTGCCTGCAGCCATGCTTTGATGTTCTTAAGGCAGAGGGGAAATTCCTTTAAATGAATTTCAAAGCTATGTCAAAAGCAGTTTAACTGTTAGAGAAATATTGTCATAAAATTGCTAAAGTCAGTAATGGTTTAAAATCCCACAGCCACACATTGAAGATTTGAAAGTACTGTCCAGTTCATGTTCGGTGGTATTTTGAGACGATTGGTTTTCCACCCTAATGCCCGGGAGTTGTTCTGGGAGGGCTGTGCTATTTTTTTTTTTTTTTTTGCCATTTCTATCTGCAGTCCCTCACTGCATTGCTGATATGTAAGGTTTGGTTGCCCACACACATACTCAGGTCTGTAGGTTCACCTGCTCACACACAAACCCACTGGCCAGCATGACAGGCATTGCCACCTCCCCTGGTGGGGAAGGAGTTGCATGGACATATTCATATTCAGCCCTCCTGTCCTTCCTACAGCTGTGAAAAACACTCAAGACCAACCACAGGAGGAAATCAAGGAATATTTATTCTGAACTTGTTATAGCAAAAGAGTCAGCACCATCACTTGCATCCTGGAGGAAGCCAGACGAGGAGTGAGGAAGCTTCATAGTGTAAGGAAGGGAAGGCTTCAGGCGTGCCCCGATTGGAGACTGTTGGGGCAGTGTAGGCGGGTTAACTAGATGTGCTCCGTGACTGGTTAAGGGGCATATTGGCTTTCTTTGGTTGGTCCTAAGTTAGACGGGAGCAAATATTAGAGAAGCTATCAGTTATTGGTTAGGTCCTGGGCATTTTGAGTCAATTTTTATAGAGGTTAAATTGTGTTGCTTCCTGGACCATTTACTGTAGATAAGGGGTTGGTTTGCTGGGCAAGTGGCTTCAGGTTGCAGGTCAAAGTTCTGTTTTTATATATGGTCTGGCCTTTGTCCACTTGCATACTCAGTCTCTCAGAACCAGTAGAATATGGGTTATGGGGCTATCTCGTCCCCTGCTTCCCACCCTATCCCAGATCCTGACTGCAGTGATGAGCCTCAAGTGCACTGATCATTTTACTCATTAATATAACTTATTCTTACATTGCAGACTAACTAAGGAAGGTCCAGAAGTATCATCTTATCTACATTTTTACTATGACATTGTATTTCTGGGTAATCCTATGCTGTTGGTTAAAAGATAAAGAAGGGCCTGGAGGCAGAAGCTGTCCTATGACAGGCCCTTCCTTACATGCTTTGCATGGTACCCTATGGGAGCTTAACCCGTGTTTAACAACAACTTAGGAAAAAGAAGGAAGCAGCTATGGCAAAATCAAGATGCCTGAGCCGAAAACTCCAGATTTCTTTGAATATAAACCAGAGAGGACTCTGGCAGCTCTTCCTCCAGAGCTCCTAATGGCCACACTAGGCATTCTCTCTCTCTCTCTCTCTCTCTCTCTCTCTCTCCCCCCCACCTCCTCTCTTGTTTCTTGAAACACCGTTCATCGTCCATCGGATCATGATGAGACTTGAACAATAATCAGCAGCCCTGTTTCCATCAAGAAGAGTATCTCATCCCCTTCAAACTGATTTTTCCACCAGTTGAACTCAAAAGTTTGTAGCAGACAAGGACATAGGCCAACATATTTTTAAAAAATAAATCTCAGTCTAATTTCTTTTGTCTTTAGGATGTCTGAATGTTGTAACAAATATTGTGCCAGTTAGTTTCAGACATGCACTAGTGTTTATTATCCTGAGATTTAGGTTGTAATTGTACTTAAGTTCGATTTAGCCAGAGAATGATAACCACCAACAGTACTAAGCTCCAGGTTAAACACTTTTAAATACATCATTTGGAGTAATTCATACGATCATGGATACGAACATTATTCCTATTTCACAGATGATGAGATTGTGAGCCCCAGGCAGGTCTAAGGGAACATAGCAAATAAATTACACAGGTTTTACCCCATATACCAGAAATCCTCACTCCCAGTTACTCATGTTGTATTAGTCAGGGTTCTCCAGAGAAACAGAACCACCGGGGATCCAGGAAAGTGGGAGATGTCGTTCAATCTGAGTCCAAGAGCCCATGAACCAGGAGCTCTGACGTCGGGGGCGGGACAGGATGCTAGTCCCTGCTCAGAGAGCAAGTGCATCCTTCCCCCCTCAGCCTTTCGATTTCTTCAGGCTCTCAAAGGGGCGGCTGATGCCCATTCACAGGGTGAGAGTGATCTGTACTGTACTCAGTCTACCAATTCAAACGCTAAATCTGTTCCAGAAATACCTTCACCAACACACCCAGAAATAACGTTTTACCAGCTGTCTGGATATCCTGCAGCCCAATCAAGTTGACGTGTAAAATTAACCATCACACATGTCCTAGGAAAGCAGATAATTAAAGATACTCATAGGTTGTTTCTGTTTTTGTTTTTTAACTTGGCCCAAGATAACCAACGGCACATGTCCTACGGAGTTATAGAGTCAGCTGTAAACCAGTCAGGGTTTTGTATACCCAACAGCCCTTTCCCATGTTATCTGGCAAACCATTCTTGCCACCCCCTCCCCCTGCAAATGGTAACACAAATTGTATTATGATAATATAAGCATCTACAATCAATTCTTTCTACTTAAGCTCACAGATCACATCCTGCCTCAGGGAGCGAAGTTACCACGTGTTTATCAATACTGCCACCCAAACTTTCCGTTAGGATTCAGCAGTGCCACACTGCCCACCTTCAACTTCACAGTTATTATAAAATCACTTTCTGCTCTTGTTATTTTCAGTTTTCCTCCAGCCAGCTTATCAGTATGATGTTCATATGTGTTTACGATGTTATCAGGGTGAGATAGGGGATTTTTATTTTCTTAGCAGTTGACAGAAGCATTTATCATAGGAGAAGAGATCCACTAACACTTAGAAATGTATTTAAAACCCCTGGTGGAGTAGAAGCTGACAACTTGAAGGGCCTAAATGTAAGGATTTGATTTGCCAGAGGCAAGGAGGGGAAATTGTTGGTTGCACCAGAGAGAGAAGAAAGAATAAAGAAAGTCAGGAAAAGAGAAAACATCCATGGTTGTTTAAAGCGCCTTGTAACTTTCTTAAAATATTGCACTTTAAGCCTAACAGAATTCTTGATACAATTGGAACTTTGGCAGAAACCAATGAAGGGGCTATACTTTTGATCCAGGTCTGTAAAAGGGAGAACCAAGGTAGTGAGCTAGACCTAGTTGTACTGACCATACCTTTCTAGTTTCTGTATTCTGATGCTTTGAGATCTGAGGTCGTGCTGACCCTCCCTGAGTTAGCCAGTTCCTTAGAGACAATAAGAGCAGGCTTTTCAAATGCAGACCAACCAATCCAGAGCCCACAGCCCCACATACCCCTTTTTCTGGACTCTCACACTCACCCACTACCCAATCACACAGAGCTAGTTACCAGATAACTAGGGACAGCTCCTACACCCCTGAACCCCCAGCACTGGTTCAAATTAGCCAATTCTAAGTCTGCCTCACCTGTTCCCTCCTGTGGCAAGCACAGTAAAGACCTCATGACTGACCCCTGGTCAACTCTTCCATGTGCCCCCACCCCATGGCTTGGCTGCCTTGTCCTCTTGGGAACCACAACTATTTATCAATGGCAACCATCTTCTGATCTGTGGACTCTACTGTACCTCAGTGTTTCTATTAATACACTATGTATTAAAGCAGTAACAAACATTTGGAGGAAAGAAATGTGTCAGAAGTAACTGATGGGGTGAGAAGGGCTCTGGGTTCCCAGACACTGAGGCTGGCGTTGAGCCAGATTTGCTTTAAAGTCTGGGGGCGGGGCAGGAAGGCCCACACTTGCTTCAGACGAATAGACCTTCATTACCTCCCTTCTCCTTTTACACTAAATCAGCCTCTAACTATTTCTTTCATGCCACCAGGCATTCATGCATAGGTGAGAAACATATGGTAGTGACAGGCCTTAAAATGCATATTTTCAGCTCTGGACCAAAGCAAGAATCTGAAATCCTCTGTGCCAGGTCAAGTTTGATCTAAACTAAGTGGTAAGTAAGGTATAAGACATTTTTCTCTTTAGGGAAGTTTATCTTTTAAGTAGTAAGAACTCACTGTACTAAACACACTTTAGACATAAGAGGAAGAGGAAAAACATGGGAAAATGTCAATACATTCTTTCTTTCACAAGCTCTCTTAACATCTAGCTAAATGTTTTGGTTGCTAGAAATTCTCCACATACACCTCCTGAAACTTTAAAAGTGTACAAATTAAGATTAAAATGTATGCATATGGTTAATTCAGGGTCTTAAAATCACATGGATATATGCAGAACTTAAAAGACAGGTGTATATGATAGAAATTATTTTCAATTTTCATTTAAAGGAGTATATTAAAATTTAGAATAACTATAATCATGAAGAATCTGTTCTTATTTCTGACCTACTACAAAAAAAAGAAGTAACTCAAAGTTAAATATAAATTTGCCCCATCGAAGACAGAGCAGGCGGCACCCTGATGGTATAGAAGCAACGCTCACGAACACAAGCGCATACACACATGCACACCCTGAAGTGTTGGCTAATCTTAAAAGTCTGAATAAACACCTTAGGACAGAGAAAAATCAGCAAGTATGAAAACAGTTTTGTGAAGAACTGGAAATAATTTTAACTATATTTAAGAATATATTTACACATATTTGCTGTTCTTGATTGGAATCAGTCTTTCATGATAAGCCATTCTAATAAATAAAAATACATTGGCTCATTTTTATTCATTAAGCCAAAATTTTCTGGGACCAGATTTGCACACACACAATCTATGTAATTCAAGTAGTAAAAATGTAAACTCTTATAAGTAGTTGATTGAATTTCTAACAAACACCTCCACATATCCATGCCGATTAAAGTTGTCGAAGTGAGTCAGGAACTCTAGGACTTCGCCTTCGTATTGCCAGTGCGGACTGGCACAGGGCCGCTCACGTCGTGGCTACCAAATAAGTGCTCTTAATAAATGAGTGAAGCTGAGCTTGGAAGGGCTATTAAGTGATGGAGATCCTCCAGAGGGAAGCTCTGGACAAATTAACATAAACCTCACTAAGTGCATGATACACTAGAGAAGAGTCTTGTGCACGAAAACCCACCCAGACAACATTCTGGATGGATCTGTCCCCTGGAAGTCATAGGAAACCACACAGCAAAATAGTGTGCATTTCCAAGTAACACACACCATGTTTTCACCTCTTAAAGCACCTTTTATTTTCTTTATAAACTTAGCTTTAGATAGGAGAAGGTAGTCTTAAAGCACCTTTTATTTTCTTTAAAAACTTAGCTTTAGATAGGAGAAGGTGGTGGTAAATACAGCTAAAGATTCTTAAATAAAGCTGACACTTACTTCAAAGGAATCTGGGACAAATGTGTCATTAGTGGAAAGCATTATCAGACTACAAACATAACACATATACCTGAAAGTACAACAGGAAGTCCAAGTCTACATCTGAACCAGGATGTAGTGACTAAAGGTTCTGGCCACCTTCTGACCACAAAGAACAATACAAGATTCTCTGGCAGCCAAACACCACCTGGGATCATGGCATTCCACCTTTCTGAATTCCCCTGGCCACTACAGCTGTGCTGGTTTCTACCTTCTTCTGGTTTAAAAGGCCACAGTTAGGGCTTCTGGCAGAGGGTCTGCCGGCCTTCTGGCAGGAAAGTGGATTTCAGATGTAGGGGAGGAACTTTCCCTGTACCCTCAAGTTCAATGGCTAGGGCCCATGAATTAAGCTGACGAATGGGATATTGCATATCTCAATTATACCAAATTATCAAGACACTGATTTAAGAATTAACTGTAATTAATCTTAATAATTTAACATTGGTGTTCAAAAAGTAAAGTTTGTGGTAATTCCATACTGGCTGAGCTCTGCTGAAAGAAGATGGACGAACCGTTAAGCTTGGAATTAAATCTAGCAGAGACAGATTCAGCAGGCAAATCCAGAAAACCAGACCAAACAGGCCTGTGTATGAGTCACAAGTGGTTATAATTCCCGGCTTCCATCAGAAAGGCCACAGCAAGCTTGCTGCTTACAGACCCTGACAGATGTCACCACCACTCCAGCTGCAGGGACAGAACAAGGTCATCGAGGGAATGAGTCAGACTCTACCTGAGGAGTGACTTTTTCTCAACAACTGGACTGCCAAACATTTATTTTCTCATTTTTTTCATGAAAATCATGGTGCTTGCAGCTCACTAACATCGGACAGGAAATAAGTCATTGCTTCCTTGAAAAAAACAAAAGCAAAATAAGCAGCCATTACAATTACGCAGAACTCGGGAAAACTGTGTAAGAAAAAGCAAGCTACAAAGCTGTGGGTCCAAGTTCAGGCACAAGGTGCACCTTAAGCAGGAAGTCTGGCGGGCATCCTGCATGAACATATAATAAACTGGGGTTTTCTGCTGCCTCATGAAAGCAATGGATTTAGTGCTTCTTAACAGCAAAAGTGGACATGCCCGTGACAACCCCAGAGTCCTAACAGGACATTAGGTATCAATCAGGTCAAAAGGGAGGGCCTCTCACTGGGCCGGCCCACTGGAAACAGGCCCTCAGACCCAGGCTGTGTTGCTTCCTGGGGAAGAACAGTAAATGCCCAGCAGCCTGGTTCCTCCCCGTGGATTCCCAGCAAGGCCTTCACTATTTAACTCTTGCACCAAAATAATGATCTCTGCAGTCACGAATAAACTGACATACATCACTTGAAAGCGCTGGGCATATTCAATTGCCTTTATGATTATAAAGTTGAATAATATTGCACGAACCTTTGGTTGAAATATCATCCTTGGCATTTTCCATTACTTCTGCTTTCAATCAGTCATCCATATTACCAATTCTAAAGCCTAACTATCTCTGGAATCCATTCAATTTTTTCTATCATCTCTTCACTGTCATTATGTTAGTCTAATCCACCATTATATCTTACTTAGATCACTAATTTCTCTTTGCTTTTATTATTGTACCCTCCTATATGAGTCAGCAAAAGCTGCACTGAACTGTCAGTGGCTTATGGCACAAATCATTTGTTTTCTTCTCACTTGAGGTGTCTGGACTGGCTTACTACTTTAAGGCTAAGGCTTTGGTGCAGGACCAGTGGTTGAATGAGCGTGTTCGGCTGATGACTGATGCAGAGGCAAGGAGCCAAGACAACCAGGCCAGCACATCTGAAGCCTCTGCTCCCATCACATCCACTAACATTGCATTGTCTGAATCACCTCGCCTTGTCAGACCGCACATGGAGCCAGTGAGGAAATGCACTCCCCCAATCAAGAGGGAGGGGTGCGAAGTCACGTGGTAAAAAGTGAGGCCCTATTATTCTGTTACAGACGGAATGAAGGGAACGTGGCTTGGGAAACAACATGCAATTCACCGCATTATCATTGTCTATTGTTAGCATCTGTTCCCCAAGTCGGAGCAGTCTTTTAAGTAAACAAACTTAAACTTCCTAGACTCTTTAATGGCTTCTTTACCGTCACAATAACCGTGCTGTGGAGCCCTGCAGAACTGGACCCTGCCTGGTGCCAGCCCCCTCCCACGCACGCAGCCCCTTCCCTCCTCCATCCCTGTGCTCCAGCCACACAGACCCTCCATGATGCCAGCCTCTCCCCTGTCTCAGAGATTTGCTCAAGGCATTCGCTCTGCCTGAAATAACTTTCTCTCCCTTTTCCTTCATTTAAACTTACATCTGAAGGTTGTCACTTTTTCAGGGAAATTTTTCCTGACCAATTAAGACTGGATCAGTTCTCCTTACGTTTTAATATATTTTATTCATTATGCTATCAGTTCACCTTATTAAATACTAATTTCTTCCAGCTCTCCCTCTTCACATCTATCCCAATAATAATTATTGATATTTAGGTAGCCTAATGAATGTTTTTGTTACTAAAATGTAAGCTCTGTGATTGCAGAAACATTGTTTAGTATAAGGAGTGTGTTATATTCTTAGTGTCAGTATTTTCTGATAATAAACACACACACAGCACACACATCCCATCCACACACATGCACACATGCCCATATAAAAGTTGTATTCATCGGCCTTAAACAGAAGTTGACTGTATCCTGTGGATGAAAAGGGGCCACATATTGAACCTGACTGGCTCAGGGGAGGCCTGGGTGGCAGCCTGACAAACTCAGAGACCTAAGTAACCACACAGGGTGGCCTGAATTTAAAACTTGCTAACTGTAAGTGGGTCATGGTGAGTAGTCATGTCTCAGCTTCCTTGGCAAAGGCCACTCTTTACCTTAACTGAGCCTGTCTATTGTCTTTTTGAATCTACAATAACATAACACACCTGTGAAATGTTAGAGTAATCCTCTTTTCCCAAACCCTTCAGGATGGGTAGGATCCCCTCCTACCACAGCCCCAGACCACAGAGGCCTTCACTGTTATCTCGCTCCCCCCACACTACCTCTATGTGCTATAAATGTCCATTGATAGCTCTCGTGGACCCACCAATGTGAAAGCAGTACTTGTTTCTTCATTTCACTCTCTAACCGGTCTCAACGATTTCCCCACTTCGCTTTCTCCCTAATCTCAAAGAATTTCCTGTAACCTTCCTTATGCTTCCTCCTTTCATTGTAACATATAAAATAAACTGCAAAACTGCCATTTTCTGGAGCATTTTCTCAGTTCTTTGAGATTTTCATTCCTGGAAATTGTTATGAGTTTGGCTCATGTAAACTCGTAAAAAATTTTCTACAGGTTTGGCCTCATCTTACGTTGACAATTCTATCACCAAAAAAGGATTTATTTGGCAAAAAGAAGGGATTGCAAGTTAGCAGGTGCAGCCACAGCAAAGCACATGCACGGAGCTAAGCAAGAGGCGGGAAGCCCTCTTCGAAGAGGGACAGGGGAGTTGAGGGGAGGGGCTGTCGTTACTAGAAGTCTTCCTGAGGGGCTTCTGCTGCCCACCCAGGGCGGGGGAGCTCCTCCCACATGCCATTCAGCTTCCTGCCTAGGTGAAGGTCTTTGTCATAAATTTTGACATTCATTTTTTTCCCTTTAATGATGTCCCTAGTCATTCTACCCCTTCAATACTGTTTTGCTTAGCAAAACAGGAGTTTGGAATGTGGGTCTTTTGTTTAAGTCTCAGCTCTGCCCTTTGGTGGCTGCATGGGTTAATGCTTTAACCTTGCTGAGATCTAAAATGGGGATGATAATTCCTACTCTGGGGGAATTTAAATGTTCTGTGCATGAGCCAACACTCAAGCAGTCATTCTCTTCTTTATTCCAGTCCTGGCCTAGTTACCATACCTGAATATTTCAGTTTCTGCTGGACATTTATTCCAGTTTCTGCTGACACTTTTTTCAAACCTATCAATGACAGTTGATAACTGGCCAGTTCAAAACTGACAACTCATCGTAATTCTCCATTTTGTTAACTTTTCAACAGGTTCAAATTCAAAATCTGGGAATCATTGTCCACTGTCCCAATCTCCCGCAAGACGCAGCACACACACCAGCTCTCTGCAGGCTTCTCCTGTTTCTCTGCACCAACCCTGATGCTTCCTCTCCTGAAACCTCTCCTGGGCTTTGCTGGTACCCAGACTCTGGCCACTACAGCCAGCACCTCGCTGCAGCCACGGCCATTCACTGAGAGTAGGTCCCCAATCAAAAAACGCCCAGTGCGGCGCTGACCAAGCAGTCTGTGCATCACAATGATGAATTTCCTCTGAAATGTGTCTCTACACAAAAACAAGTTCTAGAAAGAACATGACAAAACAAAGGTGGTAGGAGTACCAAGATGCTTATTTTCTTTTTTATGATTTTTCTCTATTATTTGGTTTCATATGACAAGAATGCATTATTTTTAGAAGTGCTAAAAAAATTTTAATTTACAAATCCAAACTATCACCCTAAAATAAATATTCTATATTTCTTTTTTTCCTCTAACGAACAAGAACGTGATAACTGTGACATTCCAGGTCTTGCATGCCTCGGCTCCAGATTATCTTTCCAGCATTGTCTTTGGCTGCTCTCCTTCCTGCTCCCCCACGCACCCTTCGTTTCTCTCTCCATGTGGAGCTGAGAAGGCCCTCTGTCCCTATGACTCGTGAGCAAGACTCCTCACTTTCCACAAAGCCACTCCAACTTTGTTCTGTCTTGTGCCCTCTATAACATTTTAATGAACTCTTAATTAGGAACTCCGTTTATTTATCTTTTAAGCACTCATGAGAAAATATAACCTCACAAGCATCTGCTCTCTAGCTTCTATTAAAAGTCCAAATAAGGAAAGTGTTACTGGTCCCTGTCATCACGGTCCTATCCATTAGGAACCAGGGTGTGCCCAGGTCCCTTGAACAGTCCTTGTATTTAACTCCTAACAGCCTTGAAGCTATACCTTGGTAGGTCTAATTCCAGAATACATTAATAGCAAATGGATATTTTACCAAATAGGTTGTGGTAGGGTGCGAAAGAAGATTCACATGGCAGCAACATCTACCCAAATCACAGTGTGATTACCAGTAATTACTAGACTTTCTCCCCTAAAAGCTTGCCCCCTAAAGATACCTCATCTCTCTTCTACCTGTTGCCCTCTACTGCCCTTAAAAGTCATCTTTGTTTTTCTGAGAGCTAAATTCATCTCACACTCATTCTACTGACTCTCCTCAGTAAGTCATACACCTGGTACATAAGCCTGCACTTCCCTGGTCTCCAGTCCCCACCCTAAAATGAGAATTATCAGAGTATCTATCACACAAAACAAGGCTCTTCTGGGAGGAAAATTCTACTGTTAAGAAGATATGGTTTTTCCACACTAATATTTATTCTTCAAAGATCAATTTTAATGCCTCAGCCTTCAGGAAGCCTTCCTTGATTCATCCAAATGGATAGAATTACTTCTTCCTGTGTAGTTAGTTGAATAATGTACCCTGTAAAATTATATTTAGAATTTTTACTGTATGAACTACTTTGGGAACTAGGGACACCTGTAGCTGATTTGACACCTCCCTAAATATTACTTTCAGTTCTCTCCTACTAATGTCATGAAAATTCTTCAAAAATAATGTAAGAACCTTCTGAGCAAAATTCTACAGGAGAAGGTCATGGCCCTCAGAAATGATGAAAGTGTGTGTGTTATGAGCCACAGACACTAAGAGTCTCCCCCCACACACACTCAATTCTTTAAGTGTTATCTATTAGATTTTTCACAGCAATTTTATTTTAAATGCTATCTTTATTTTTAGTTTGAAATCTACAAGCTTCCTTGTCACTGCAAAATAGTATAAAGCAAAATGACACTACTCTGAAGAATCAGAGTCCTAAAATTGCTTTTATGATTAAAAGAAGGTATTTTACCTGCAGTGATATAACTCCATGTCAGAATTCTACTTACATGCAGTTGCTCCAGACTCAAGTAATTGGAACAGGGGATTCACGAGCAGAACTGAGCCAAGAGCTTAAAGCAAGAGGATATTTTATTTTTCAAATTCACTGACAGTAAATTGCCACACTTCCTAGTTTCTTGCCAAAAAATAAAATCCTAACATTATAAACACTGATATTACAAAGTATTCCCAAGGAACAGATGATAGAAATCTATCTGTTATGGTAATAGAGCCAAGCATGGGAAAATTGCTGTGGGAAATTGCACCTGGATACGCTGTTCCAGATGGTGTCTTATGCCGAGCAGCTGGCCCTTCCTGGCACAGACGTGGGGCGGACAGGGTCTTGCGGTCCGGGGAGAGAGTGTGCAGCTTCACAGTGCTGGGAAGTTTTGCTGAGTCACGTGGCCCTGTTCTCTGCCGCTACCTCACGTACCAGACACATTAATATTCCCCCTCACTTGCCCTGACATGATCAACAACATACAGGCATGAGTTTATAGATGTCAAAATGAACCCGGAGGGCTTCTACCTACAATATATGTGAGTTCTCCTTTATTCGAACATTACAGAGCCCAGTACAACAGAAATCTCTTAAAGTGGTGTATGCATTTGTAGATTCCAATCCCCAAATCATAGAGCTCCCCCGATACATTCAGTCAGCTCTACTGATTGCAATCCCATGTAAGCAAAGAGATTTCACGTGATTCCACATTAGATGAAACAGTAACCCTGACAGGTAAATACATATCACAACTGGTGTTTGTTCCAAGGTTTTCTCCTGAACTATAGAGAGATTGATCTACTGATTTGTCAGTAGCTTAGTACATGGGAGACAATAGAAAAAAAACAGGACCTGTTAACAGTGGGGAACCTGACAGGTGGCCGTGCATAAAGTGGGGACCCTGTGACACTAAAGGGGACAGTCAGGAAGTTTGCCTACATAGATTTTGAAACTGATGAAGAGAAAAATATGTATAAACACTAAGAACTTGAGACCTCAACCTGGTCTTCAATTGGATTCTTGCCCAAATTTTTGCTTTGTGGTCAAAAAACTTTAAGAATTAAATTTAAAGTGATTTGGAGTTGGATGTGTCACACAGAAGAGAACAAGATAAATAAATGTAAATGCTTCCTGGTGGTGTCACCTTGAACCCTAACTGAAGATCTGACACAGACCTAGACCAAAAAAATAAGTAGTTCACAGTACAAAATCCAAGTATCACCAGAATGAGGTCCAGCCAGCCATAAACCACACAGATGAAAAATAATTAGAATTATCAAATAAAGAATGCAAAATCTTTATGCTTAACATGCTTAAATAAATTATAAAAATAAGATACTGAGAAGTATAAGCAAAGAACAAAACATAATAGGGAATGACCAGATTTAATGGACTGAATAATACTATGTTTAGATAATATATCTGAAATAAACCAATAAAATTACATCTGGATAAAAACAAAAATAAAAATTTAATAATCAAATTAAAATTTTAAGAAAGATTAAAAAGAAAATTAAATGCATGTCCATAAAGAATCAGAAAACTGGAACACAGCTATGGAGAAATTAGATGTAAAATATAAAAAATAGATTAAAACACTTGGAGGATGGAGTAAAAAAGGGCTGTAAGAATACCTAACCAGGGATCAGAAAAAGATAAAGACTTATCAATAGACAAGTTCGAAGATAAAACATCTGAGAATGTTAAGAAGTACTGAAATATCTTCAGATACAGGAGACTAACATATCTCTAACAGAATAAATAAAAACACATTCAATCATAGATACATACTAGAGAGGCTGCACACTGACAAACAAAAACAAAATATATTTTAATAAAATCCACAAAGAAAAAGCAGATACCTGCAAAGGGATGGCAATTGTAACGGTAACTGACTTCACATCATAAAGAAAGAAACCCAGAAAACTGCAGGAAAAGAGATGGAAAGTCACTGTCAATCCAGATTTCTATACCAACAAATGCTTCTTTCAGGAAAAAAAATAGAAAACAATGACACTTGAAGACAAAAGTAAAACTTAAATGAGTTTATCCCCAAAAGACCCCTACTAAAGTAAATTCTAAATAATGTATGTATCTCAGACAGAAAAAGAGTGATCCCACCTGGAAGGTTCTCGACATGCAAAAAGGAATAGTGTGAAAAAACACTGATACATTGTGAGTAAAAGTAAGTAACCACTGACTGCTAAAACTATGGAACTTAATGTCTAGTGTACAGTGAAATAAAATACTCTCTAGTAACTGTATAGATTTCTACCTTGGTGTGGGCTTTGGACACGGGCCCTGACAACTGGTCCTTCTGGTCCAGTAAACATGTTCCCCGAAACACTGGTTAATTTAAATGTGTCTGATTTTGGGTGATTACTAAACAATTGAGAGAATGTTAAAGACAGTGGTGAGATTAATTTTCACTTAAACACTTAGAATGCTTCACCTGTAATTCAAGAAATGGATTCTAGCTCCCTTTCAGATTGAACCTCCATATCTGTCCTCCTTCCTAACAGGAAGGCTAGTGAATTCACAAAAACACTGAAGGGTCATCTTATATTGCTTAACTCAGGGCAGGGAAACAATGCCACTCACGCCATCCACCCACAACCCTTTGCCCAGGGTGGAATCGTGGCACTCTTCGTTGAAGGGCCCAAGTGCAATCTCACAACCTCCTCAAGTGCTGTACAGCCACCACCAACCCATCAGAGCTACCAGTGGGCCTGAGACCTAGAAGCCTTTCACAGCTTAGGGGCTGCCGACTTTATCCTACACGGGAAATGATCTGTGATTGCTACTCCTTACTTCAACTGTTACAGACAGAAATATAATTTCTATTTTGTCCTGGAAATATTCTTTCCCTGTGGTTGCTGGCAAGGATAAAAATTATATCAAGTAATAAAAATCCTGGTTTACAAGTCCACACTGGCTTCGGTACCCACAATCTAACTTTTCAGTACACACAATCTGTATTTTTTATAACTAATTTACAAGAATTACATGTTTTCCACATACAATAAGGTCTCTCACACTTGTATATTGCTTTAAAGATATCAGAGCACAAGATGACACTTTTTATAATGAAAACTAAGGGGACAGTATGGCAGGGCAATTAGAGGTATGAACTTTGGAACCAGAAATAGCTGAGGTCCTGTCCTTGTTCTATAATTGATTAGCTCCCTGACTGACTAAGGCCCTCTGTTAGTTAAGGTTCTCGAGAGAAATGGAATAGTGTGTGTGTGTGTGTGTGTGTGTGTGTGTGTGTGTGTGTTTCTGCATCACAGGGAACTGCAGGTCTGTACCCAAGTCCGTGCCTCTGCCAGGGCTGTCCAACCTGTCGGCGTCTCTGGACCACACTAGAAGAAGAGTTGTCTTGGGCTGCACATTAAATACATTGCAACACGTAATCACAGCGAAAATCTCATAATGTTTTAAGTAACTTTAGAATTTTGTCTTGGGCCCCACTCACAGCCATCCCGGACGGGATGCAGCCAGCAGGCCACAGGTTGAAAACCCGCCACTAACGTTGGTTTAGCTCTTTCATCTTTTTTTCTGTCCCCTCACCTTCTGAATGTATTCTTTTATCTTCCAATGAGGAGCTCCTTGACCTTTCTGATGTAAACAACTCAAACTTGTTGTGCTTACCTGAAACAAAGGCACAGTCTAGCAAAGACAAAGGCTCTGTAAGGAAAAAATTAATGAAGCTACACATTAACCTTTTGGATTTTGCAGTCAAAGCATTTCATGAATACATAATCTGTTTCCGGATTTCAGTCCTTTTTTATCTGCTGGCACTGTGTGTACTACAATTAAAGCCACTCTATTAAAGTAAAAAAAAAAAATTTAACCTAATTTTTACTATTTGGGTTTTTGTCCCAAGGCTGTATTTTTAACAAACAATGCTTGTTGTGAATAGAATATAGCAAAGTCTACCAAGGTTCCTTAGGACTCCAAAGGTGCACTTACTTGTGGAGGTATCTTTGTGACAAACTGAAAAACACTCTTCCAACCCTCTGGTCGGGTGTGGGAGGAGGGTGACTATAATGATGTATTTTCATTTTTCCTCGTTTGTTGTACAAAGCCAGACGGTTTGTTTCTGATGAGCTAAGATCTTGTGAAACGTACTTGACCCTGATGTGACAGATTTTCCTGAGCTCAGCAAACGAACAGGCCTCCAACCCCGCCTGCAGGCCTCCCACGGCTGTGAGGTTAATCAGGGAGCATGTAGAAGGCAGAAAGTATTTCGAGCTCTGGGACACCAGCACCAAGAGGCGGAGGAGAAGCACTTAAAAATATAAGCTGATACCGGACAGGAAAAGAGAGGCAGCCCGTGCAGTTACTGGAGAGCAGCCTCTGGCACCCGGCCCTCTAGAGAAGGCTTCCTGGAAAACTCGGAGCAGCCGGCCGCCGCGCAGCGCTCAGCTCATCAGGCCGCAGTCCCCTGGGAACAGCTGTCACCTGTGTGCTGGAGAAGGCTGACTCTCCTCCCCTTAAAAACACAAGGACGTGCTAGGCGGAATAAGTCAGACAGAAACGGTTAAGAACCATGTAACTTCACTCATATGTGGGATATAAATCTGAAAGCAACAAATGAATAAGAAAAACAAACAAAAACTCCTCTACTAGTAGACAACAGTGTAGTGGTTACTAGAGGGAAGAGGTGAGGGATTATAAATGGCAAAGGGGGTCAAATATATGGTGACAGAAGAAGGTTTGACTGTGGGTGGCGGGCACACAGCGTAATAATATACAGATGGTGTATCATAGAACTGGACGCTTGACACCTATAGAAGATCATTAACCAATGTAACCCCAATGAGTTTACTCTTACAACAAGAAAAAAATAGGCAACCATATCACATAACTGCTTATGTCTCTGATTTTCAGTCCCTCTGAATATATTTGATTTACAATGATTTTAATTGAATTTTTTGTTCATAGTAATCATTCAAGAAATTCTGAAGGTATATATTTGTAAATGTTGCATGTCATGTAAAAAAGCAAGACAAAAGACCATTTACTGAAACAAATAATTTATGCCTAGGCTCTGTTCTCTCTCCAATATTACAATGCATTCACATGAAAATGGAAAATAATAGTAAAACAAGTTGAACAGATTATCTGTACACATTTCACTACACAATGAAAGATGCAAACGTGTTTTCATTACATCTTTTCATATTTTCTAAATATGCCAGAACCATACCATTACAACATTGTGTTACTGAATCTTTAAAACCAGACATGATGTGTTCTGAAAGTAAACGGTCCATTTTCTGGCAGGAGTTCCACAGAGCCCCAAATTCAGCATCTCTGATGATAAGACATCCCTCCTCCTGATACAGGAGGGTACCTTTCCTGTGGGAGATTTATCTCCTCTTTTCAGGGAAGAAAGGTGATGTGGGTGGAGGTCAGAGTGACCTTTCTGCTTCTCTTATTTTTTCAAACTCCTTCAGCTTGAAGATACTCAATATACCAAGGTGCCATATTGGGGGTAACATGTCCTGAACCCCATCACAGCCATTGGCTGAACTGTGAGCACAACTGCATGGCTGCAGAAGGAAAGAATAATGGCGAAAAGATAAAATCTCATGATGAAAGGGTCACTGTACCTTCTGCTTTGCCAAAATCATGATCTTAAATATCTCTGAAGAAAAAATAGCCTGTTAGGCTACATTATGGAATTTAGATTTGAAAGAGATGAAACTTAGTAAGATCCCCAATAGGTAATCATGTAGGCATGGTAACAGTCCAGTGGACCGTTTCCTAAGAGGATGGGCTTTAGAGGAAGCAAAGTCCTGCCACTACAGGTCCTGGGTCTCCCTGGACAGACCCCTCACCCCTACCCTCCACTACACGTTTGCAGGGCTGATGAGCTGGTGCCTAAAGTTCCGTCACTGCAACTCTGTTCCTCTAAAAATAGATACGCCACGGAGGAGAGACAATGTATGGTCATTATTGTCCAGTACATGTGTCTGTGGGCCAGGAGCTACCTGGATGTGTGGGTGTTGCCTTCACTGTTAGAGTGCAGAGGCAGGCGAAATATGTGGCAAATAGAGGTCATCAATAACTCCTTGTAGAAAATGTAAGTGAATCAACCCCTGTCAGTCCTGGTGCAGATTAATTACCTCATTTCTGATCATCAGCAATCTACCGGGAATTCTTCGTGATGGGAAACAGGGAGGGGAGGTGGGAGGGCAACACCTAGAGCCCTGAGGATTGTCAGAAAAACCGACGTTGAGTGGACTGTCATGGGAAACCAACAGGCATTAGAGTCAGAGGATTTGGAAAATTAAATAAAGCCAGGGTTCACCCCAATTTCCATTTCTTGACTATGTGATTTGGGGCAAGTCCCTTTGCATTCTGAGGACTCGGTTTCTATTATCAAAATAATACAATTGTGAGAATTAAAGACAGCATAAGCCTCTGTGCAGCTAGTAAGTAATAGAAACTGAATCATAAGAATTTAAAATGATTTATAATGATTATTACCATCGTCTTCCATATCACTGGTGTTGATATAGAAAATAATCACCTCTAAGAAAGAGAAATTTTTTAAAATAATGGGAGAAGGGAAAAAAGATAAATTTACTCCCTCATAATGTTGCCTGTGGATGACACTACTTTCCCACCACACTTTCCCCGTGTAAAAAAAATGCTCTTCAAACAAGTAAACACCAAATCAATAAAATATATTAATTAATCTCTGCTTCATAAGAAGCAAATTCTTCCAGCACAATTAATCTGAGACTGATTTACACAATAATTACACTAAGATGACATTTGCCACTCCAGTCTCTGTGGTCACATAACCCAAACGCTTCAAACGTACAATTTGTAAAGCAAGGATTAGCTCTGTGACCTGAGCAGGTAAGCCAAAAGAAGGAGAAGGAGCAGGAAGGAGTACAATAGAAACAGTAGTGGGCTTGACCCACTTGTTTCAGTGAGAGGTTGAGTGTCCCATTCCTGAGCAGCAGAAGCTCCTGAAGTTGGAAAGGCAATAGGAAGACAACTTCTGGAGCATTCAAGTTTATTCACAGGCCTTATCATATCAAGTACTTAGAAACAAATAGGTGCAAGGATAGACCTTGACCTTGGAAATCAGCCCAGGAGGCAACAGTGAAGTCAGCACTGAAATTCATCTACAGAGGATAATTTGCCTCAGTTGTAACTCTGCTCAGAAAATCATTTCTGTTCAGGATGAATTCCACCAATTTAGAATCTTGTGATGTAATTCACACTTTTCTAGGAACTGAAATCATCAGAGTTGTCTCAAAACACGTGAGTCATAGAGCACTCATCATATAATAAACAGTATGTTATTTTTCCAGTTATTCAGGGGACATTCAAATCCCTGTTCTACATCAGCGGTGGGCAAACTGTTTATGAAAAGGACCAGGCAGCAAATTTTTTAGACTGTGCCAGTCGTCAGACTCAACTCTGCCTTTGCAGCAGCCACAGACATCACGTACATGAAAGGACAGGGCTGTTTGCTTATAGAAATGAGGAGAGGGTAGAATTTGGGCCACATACCATAGTTTACCAACCCCTGCAAAACCCACATCAACATCCAAACCGTGCCATACAATTCAATGACAATTTATTATCATTCTATCTGGTTGGAAATGTTATCAAACAACTAACTGTGTGATTTTTCATCAATTTTGAGTAAGTCAATAATTTAGAGCTAAAAATAGGTGCACATTGTAGATGATCCATAACCGTTTGCGGAATGAATAAAAGAATGTATGAAAAAGTAGCACTTCAGCCCTGGCTGGTATGGCTCAGTGGATAGAGCACTGGCCTACACACCAAAGGGTCACCAGTTCGATTCCCAGTCAGGGCACATTGCTGGGTTGCAGGCTAAGTCCCCAGTGAGGGGCATACAAGAGGCAACTGCACATTGATGTTTCTCTCCCTCTCTTTCTCTCTCCCTCTCCCACTTTCTAAAAATAAGTAAATAATATTTTTTTAAAAAGTAGCACTTTGATCATGCTATAGTTCCAGATACTACAAAGTTTTAGCCCATCTGCCCCTATGTTATGCTGAGATTTTCTATATTATTAGTGTGTTGATGTTTTCTTGGTTTGGGTTGTCACCATGAAACTGATTTAGGAAAGTGTACAAGGTACATAATTGCTTATCCAAAAACCTTAAGGACAGATGATGTTTTTGGAAATTTGGAGCTTTTTATATTTTACAAGGTTTATATAGTACATATTCAGTATTACATATCCCCACATCCCTCAAAGTCTGGGGCAGTGCCAAGTACTCAAACATAATATTTCTCCAGTAAAACATATGAATATTTGCATTAACTGGGAGAAATAGAGATTGTAGTAATTCACTGTGATCCAAGTGTGATTTAGAGATCTCTGAGAATCTCCAAAACATTTTCAGAGTCTTGATGAAGTCAAAATTATTTTCATAATTAAATAAAATAAATTATTTTCGTAATTAAATAAAATACTACGACATTTACCTTCTCCCTCTCATTCTCTTGTGAGTGCATAGCGAAGTTTTCAAGGGGCTGCACAACAGGAAATGTGCCAGTGGATTGAAAAGAAAAGTGGATATTAGAATCCGGCTGTCTTCTGTTAAGCTAGACTATCAAGAGATTTGCAAGAATATAAAACAATGCCACTTTTCTTATTAATATTTTGGTTTGGGAAAATACAGTTGTTTTCATAAATACCATTTATGTTAACATGCAATGGATTCATTATTTTCAAAGAAACAAATGTTTTTTAACTTTCCATTTTAATCTAATATGGTAACTATGGGTAGACACAACTCACATAAGCAAAAGACCACTGGGGTACACATCATTTTTGAGAGTGAACAAATCTTGAGATTAAAATATTTGATAACTCCTATACAAGATTAACATGTGTTGAGGTCAAAGACAGTGGCCAAATGAGTCTTGTAAAACCTTCCGATTTTAGAACATTTGAATGTCACAATTAGAGCTGAAGGAGTTGGCTCTTTAGGTGACGTGATGTTTATTATAAAGCAAAGTCCCAAACCTTGGTGTCTTAGGCTCTGAGGTCTTTCATTGGTTGTAAATTTAAGTGTCTGCGGTGTCCAGGCTGATAAATGAATTGCATGAAGTGAGGCAGATGGGAACTCTGATTCTGGCCCAGTGCCATGCAGGGAAGTGAAATTCAAAAGAAACTAGAATTCTGGTTGGTTTTTTTCTTTTAACGTAAAGTTTCCTTGCACTTGCTATTTTAAGTATTTTAAAAAAGGACACTCGGCAAATGAACACAGATACATCTGCTTGTTCTTGTCTATGGAACACCCAGGCAGTTTGTGGACACGGGCAGCCGCAGAAGGCCACTGCCCACCCTTGAGAGATGCTGCGGACGGGTGAGGGCCCGGGCAGGTGGGGGTGTTGGCCAGATCGGGGATGCGAGAGTCAGCTCCTCCACTGACTCTCCTGGGCATGCTCACTCAGCTCTAAAACCACACAGTTAAAAATTAGCTTTGTCAAAAACTTGTAGTTTCACTTTTTAAAATTTTAATGTATTTTATAAACAATCATTTTGAATTTTATTTTCATCTATTAGTTACACAGATATAGGCAAATTGCCATCCCTTTGGAACACTGATGTTATTAATGTTGCTAAAATTTATATTAGCGGTACGATTCAGAAAACATTTCACTGCAAATATTCTAAAGAACGCAGGTCAGGGGATGACGTCACTGAATGTGCATCCTCGATGGCCGTCCTTCTTCCACGACGCGGGTGTGGGTGGGTGCGGTGCAAGTCTGTTACAAGTGAAGTATTGGCCACAATAATGCATCTTGCATCTCCATCCATTTGACTTTTTTTAAAATTGAACCATTTACTACTTCTTCTGATTATTAAAAACTTCATGGGCATTGTGGAAATTTTAGAGAATATATAGAAAACCAGAAACAATATAATATGTCCTCAGGAATCTCACCACCTAGAGATAGCCAGGATTAGTGTTTATAGCTGTAGATACAGGTATAGATATAGGTATATGTATTTATATGTATATAGATATAGTATATATGTATAGACACAGATATATTTATATGCATATCCATAAAATATTTGCAAATGTGTGTTCTCTAAACAGATGTATGTAGATATACAAACAACAAAAGCAGAGTAATATGCTATGTTCAATTTTGTCTCCTGCCTTGTTTTATTAATGAGCACTTTTGTAGATTTGATTCTGACGTGGAACTTCTCGCTTTCCTAACCTGCAGCACTGGATCGAAGCAAGGGGAGAGGGTGGCTGAGCCCTGCCCTGTGAGGGCACACAAACAGTAGCTTTGATTGTAAATGACAGCCGTGAGCCTGGCAAGCCCTAGCAACGCACGTATCTGCTTTTCCCTCCCACTCCCTGACTCTCCTATGGTCTCTCATTTCTATAATAACTGCTGGGTTACTGAATGCATGTGAACTACTTCCCAGCACTTGGACCATTTGTGAGGACAATGATTGCCAAGAGACTAATTAAAGTTTCTATTCCAAACAGTGGCCCTAGATTTTCTGAGCACAGACCTGGCTGTTATTTACACACAGCAAATTCTAATGGAGTCTGAAATTACATGCTTCTCCGGGAACTTTTGATATGGCTGGGGAGACATAATACAAATACAAAAGGAGGAATATCGGTCATGAATGTCATGCTAATTTAAAGACTTAAATAAATCATTAAAATAGCAAACTCAGATGAGCAAGAAACAGCCATATCTTTCTTTTCTAGATCAATGTAATTTGGTCCCAGACTGAAAGGAAATTTGACTTAAGCCAATTCCAAGGGCTCCCCTCCCTGCGCTGATGCAGTGTCCTGGTCTGAGAAGGCCACCAGTCACCTGCCCGTCCACATTAGTTATCTTGAGACATGGTTTTCCAGTTTGCGTGATTTCTTCAGGACCAAGCGCTCTACCACTCTGAAGGCCCACTTAGGGCTCGGCAGTTTGGGGACAGGCTCAGTTTTGGCGCCCAGGGTGCTGCCTTCTCCAGCACTCCCCTTAGCTCTCCCCCACGAGTTTGCCTCCAGCCCTGGGGTGTTGCCTTGGAACTGCTGCTTGGTCCCCATTCTCTGGCAAGCCTCATAGTTCTCTCTCACCTGGCCCTTCGCTGAGGACACTCCTCACTGTACTGACTCCTCTCAGAGACCCTCCCCCCTCTCTCCCACTGCTCAGGGCTATGAAATTAATCAACTCAATAGACGGTTTTTGCAAACAGTAGGGGAGGCTGTTGACTTTAGGATACTCTGACTTCTTCCCTTGGCAAAATTCCAGAGGGTCTGGGTATTCAAAATTTAAAAAAGGAAAAAGAAGGAAAGAATAGAGGAGAAATCATGCCAGCAAACATATCTGTAAGAGTTCGGAACTGGGAGTAACTGCTGAACTTCCAAGTTATTTAACAGGGTTCATGGAGGAAATAGCTCTAAATCTGAGGCTTGGAGGATGGATTGGTCTTGAACAAGGAGAGAAGGAGCAGGGCTTTCCGAATAAGTGGAATTCAGTGAGTGAGAAGGTAGAGAGGGAACAGTCACGCCCTAGTTAGGAACTGTAAACACTAGTGAGCTGGGAGCACACACAGCAGGGAAAGACATATTTGGAGATGCAGTGGGCACATTATGGGAGGCATTGAATGCCAAATTACTGCTTTTTTAATTATTTGAAGCTAACAGAAAACATTAAAGATTTTTTCAAGGAGTATGACATAAAAAATGTGGTCAGACAGAGAAATATGGGCAAAGTCATCTTAGGGTGACTATTAGAGAAAACCTCTCCAAGGAGGTTCTTGGGATTGCACCATAGAAGATAAGACCAAACCCACACACAAAACTGGTTTCGTGTGGTAACTGATGAAGTTATACAGGCACTAAGAGTGTATGAAGTGTATGAAAAGTTTTATTACCCACATAATGGAGCTTTTTGGGGAGAGCAAGGCAGATAGATACCCAAGCCAGGTCAAATGTTTATTCTTGTGGTTACGGGGTGGTAGGGTGACAAACTTTCCATGCATGTATTGGAACATGTGTGGTTTGAACTTCCCACCTGTCCCTGTGCTGAAGGAGTGGATCAGCCTTCTTACTGGCTTGCCCAGAGGAGCAGAGCTTGAAGCTATGTATGGTTAAGCACTGTAAGTGGAGCCAGACTCTATTACAAGGTAATATTTCAGCTGAGACCAAGGGATGGGAAAGCCACAGGAAGAAATGGAGGAAGAGAACCCCAGATCAAGAAAATGAATGAAAAAGCCCAAAGTTGGGGAAGGCCTTGAATAAAGAAGCCAGTGTGCCTAGAACATGGCAAATAGAGGAAGACACAGTTAGAGAGGCCAAAAGAAGCCAGATTGTGCAGGCCGTGCTAAGCCATGGCCATGAGTTTGGATTCGTTAGAAAATGCAATGAGAAATCATTCAAGGATACTAGCCATAGAGAAATGAGACCAGCATTTGACTGCAAGCTTGACAAAACACATCTGGGTATGCTGAAAGAGGAAAAAATAGACAAATCAATGGAACAACACTAACAGTATTTTATTCATTTAGATACTGTGTACCCAAATAAACCTAACCCTCTTGCACCAAGAGGTTTAGCCTAAAGTTTAGGACAAGTTTTGAATTCCTACAAAAATTTCCCCACCCCAGCCTTCAACATGGTGAGCATAGTACTCTATAGGTGTTGAATAAATAATTAAGCATGAGTATAGACAGTAATTTTATAAAAATAAGTGATACATAAAAGTAACAAAACACTTAACCACCGTTTCTTTTATGTTGATGACAGAACGTAGGGCTTCGATCTCTGCCACCCCCCACCCCACCCCGATGGTTACATCCCTCAGCTCTGCTCTGTCAAGGGTCACCTGGGGAAGAAAGACTGGAAGTCAAAAGGCAGTTTCTGAAACTGGAAGATCATTAGCAGGCACCTGCTAGAGGACATCGCGTACTGTCGCTTCTTTAATAGGAAACCCTGCAACAAAACTCACATCCCATTTTTAGCTGATACAGTTAGCCATTAGTGATAGATTTGAGAACATCGCCCATTTGTTTTCAAGAGCGATTGTTGTTCAGAACCACTATTCCTTTAAAAAGACTATAATGTAATATTTTCCTGTTCATTTAATTTTCCATTTGTATAAAACATTTGTGACCAGAACGATTTCTTCTAGGATGTTCAAAATGATTGAATTACATATTCCTTATTATCACAACATTGCTTTTGCACTTGTGACTTAGGCAAGGTGACAGGAAGTCACTGAACACCAGTATTACATTTACCCATTTTTACCTGGAACTGGGCAGGCCCACCTCAGTCACAGGACATGACCATGCTGAGGTGCGTCCCCTGGGGATATTGTAAATTTTGCCTTTGAAGGCAATTACTCTATTGAAAAACATACTTGTGTGTTTGAGTTAAAAACCTTTTTATGATTATGTCTCATGCTATATCTTGAATTCATACTTAACACCGTACTATTTCAGAGTTTGTATTCTATAAAAATAAAACTAGTTCAGTGTCACATTAGTATCAGTGTATGTTCAACTCCCTTCTATTATTATTACCAAGAACCTTCTTTTAGCTGTGTTTCAAAACTGTCAATCGTTAAGAAGTATCATGAGAAATTGACATGTCTTATGCGATATTTTATAACTTGACATAGCAAATAAATCGAAGACCTAAAGTGTCCCAAGGTTGATACTTAGAATAAGCAGGTAACCATGGAATGTGATTTTGGAGGGGCCAAGAAGTCTCTCTCTTTTTGCTGGTCACAGTGTTCTGCATCACCACCGTCTTGGGAACGGTAAGAGGGGTTTCCAAGGCATGAAGTCTAAGGAGTCGCTCACTCACAGAGCTGTGCAAGCTCCTCCTTAAATCGCGCAGCCTGGGCACCTCAGGTACCTCACCCTTGTCTCGGCCCTGACAGTCCACTAGGATGAAGCTCGAAAGCACGTAGTTTCCATGCAAACACATTCCCTAAACAGGTTATCACGATCATTCATCAGCAACCACCTGATGCAACCAGCGTATTAGATCAGAACCAGCCCCACCAGAAGGGTCCTTAGGAAATGGAACACTGAACAGATGGCGAAACAGCTCATACCTTTGTCTGCTGCTTTTCAAACTCCTGAAAATTGGGGAATTGACGCTGGAAGAATTCTAAGCTTCTTCTGTCACTAACATTTCATTTATTCCCCCTTGAAGAATGGTTTTGATTTAAAATAAAAACTCGGACCACCCCTCTGGACAATCCTTGGGCTGTTGGGGGCTGGCTGTCTCACTCAGGTGTGTATCCGCACACGACTGGTGGCCTTGCGTTTCCTCCACCTCCTCGTGCAGCTCTGAGCCCCCCTCTCACCCACATGGTGCCTTCAGCACTTTGTTCTGGGGAGAACAGGAGTCTCAGCTCTCTACTGAGTGGTGACCCCCTTGACCACCAGGCCAAACCCTTTCCTAAGCATTAAGCACTGATGGTTATTGAAGATGAGCTGCTTTTATGTGGCCCGAGGGAAAGACAGCAAAATCCCATTACCCACACCTAGACAGCAAAGAACATTCTAAAGGTCTTGCAGTCCACCTTTCAAAATGCTATGTAATCTTTTATTTTTCAGAGAGGTCAAAAGAAACTACTACAATTTTACTCTTTCAAAAGATAAGCTTCTCCGAGGTGTTTTAGACCAACATTTAGGCTGTTGCCTGGCAACCGTCCTAAAGGCCAGAGTAGCCTCAGGCCTGAAGAAACCCTATATTAGGAACGTGCCTGGTGCCTGTGTTAGAGTCGTTCTGGTTTAGTAGCCTGATCAAAGGACAGAGACTTTTCTGCTTCCGAAACACAAAAGAGTGAGTTGACTTTGCCGAGGGTGAAACATGATTGGTACACTTTCCACCCACCCGTCATCTGTGGGTTAACGCTGCCATGGCACACGTGTAGCCTTTCACGGGTGCCATCTTAGTGGGTCTCCAGATCCATGGGGCCGTAGGTGCGGCAGGAAAGTCTCGGCAGCTGGGTAACAGCAGCCCTCTCCTGTGAGTTCTTCTTAAACACTGCGATGACTCCCCACAGAGCTCACAGTCTCATTGGATGGGTCGATACTTTTTCTTGACCAATCTGTTTTTTGAAACATTCTCTTAGAATCAATCCCCTTCCTTAAGAACTGAAATTGTTTCTAGATCACTTTCAAATACTAGTCCTCACTCTCCCATATCCTTTACCCTGTTTTAAATGTGTGTCAATTAACAGGAGCTACCGCCACAGACAAGCCTCCAAATGTGAATGACTTAAAACAGCAGAGGTTTATTTGTTGGTCAGGTAAAGGCCAGTGCAGGTCGGGGGGCCAGCTCTATCTTGTAGATATACTATTGAAACGTGTTTCCAAAAGAGGATAAAGGAAATTGGTGGGAGCAGACCGGCTCTAACTACCTTGGTCTGTAAATGGCACCAACAGATCTCTGCTCCTCGCTCACTGCTCAGCATTAGCCACAAGGCCCTGACCTACATGCACATGAAATTTAGGAGGCACTGTATCTGCCTCATCCTGTTTCTTCGGAACCAAGCACACTTGGAAACTAGAAGGCTGAGGCAGGTTCCATCACACCGGTATTGAGTCTGGATGCCAGACCATGCCCAGGACCAGCTGGTGCTTCTCTGATCGTGCAGAGAGCCAAGCAGTCCTCCCCGCAGAATCTGACAGCTTGGCCCTCCTCTGTCTCTATGCAGCGTCCAGAGTATGCACTTTCCCCGGCACAGCCTGGGTGTTTACAAGAGCTGGTGGCATGCTGTCCAGCCATTCACCCTTGTTGTTGACCAGAAGCATTTTATATTTGTATCTCCAGACTCGAAGCTCGAGAATTTGACAGCGTGAAGGAGGGATGTCATTTTGTGCTCATTAAGATCATGTTCATTAAACTCGTTACTATAGCTCCCCATTTCAGATATTCCCCAGGGGCTAAAAGTGAGAGGGCAGACATCAGACTTCTCCAACAGGCTGAAACTCGCTCTGTGATGTTCGGCTCTCAAACCGGAAACTGAGACTCCCAGAGACCGAGTGACTTATCCGTGTTTACACGACCTGCGAATGGCAACGCCAGAAGAAGAGCCCCAGGATCTGTGACTTTGAATCCAGTACAAAGTGCTCTGTTAAGGGCAAGCCAAGAACTAGATTCCAATCTCTTCCATGCTTTCTCTTTTCAAATGTCAGAATACCAGCCTGCCGCTACAGGGTAGAAAACGAGAGACGCCAGGCCCTCTCTGATAACCGCTCCCGTGGTGTTAGCACCAGGCAAATAATAGGCAGTGGCAAGTGCATATTTAAATCATGCCAAAATTAATGGTATGATAAGGACTATAAGAGGCCTCTGATGGAATAACTGCTTCCCCGTGGGGTGTCAGAGCTCACGCACAGACTCTAAATGAGTTCGCGCTGGAGGTGTCTCCACAGCCGATACAATGGAATCGAAGGGGAGGAGGCAGCCAGCCACTGGCATGGAGTTTTCAAAACCCAATGAGATATGAATTGCTGAAGTGCTGTTCAGGAAATTTTACACCCCTTGAAAAGCTTCAAAACTTTATCTTTTAAGAAAGAAATGGCCAAAGGACCCCCCAGCATAGATTCTGTCCCGACTCCTGCGAGGTTGGTGTAGGCAACATTTACTTCTGTAATAGCAACCTAGACAGGCATGTCAAAAATGTCTCTGCAAGCAGCTGTGCATTTTGCAAACGTGTTCTGCTTTATGCTGGTACTAGAATCATCCCATGATGGCATCTGGGGCGTCCATGACCATGTGGGATGCAGTCGTAGAAGGGAACAACAACTCAGGATGACAAAACCCCTGCACACCTCAGCAGAATTAGGTGTCAGATTACAGAAAGATCCTGATGGAACCAGCAAATTTGCACAACCTCCGTGGAGATGGCAAATGCATTACAGGAAACAAGTGGATTGGCTTTCATCTACAGCCTCAACACACTAGTCCTGCAGTCTAATACAGCTTCTTGGTCATTTTGGAGAGCAAGGCGGTCTCCTTCATCCCAATTTGCACGTATATATTCAAATGCATCATTTCAAAGCCCCGTTTGATTTATGTAGTCCCTGTCCTTTTATGCAGAGGAAAAATTATTTACACTTAATTGAGTTTTGCATGTACACAGCTGGATTTTAATAGTCTGATTTGAGATGAGATGGTGCTTGTAAAGTAGATGGGACAGAGAGTGTAATCCCCATATTTTAAAATGAGGAAACATGAGGTTCAGAGAAGTTTGGTATTTTACCCAGTATCCCACAGCTAGCAGGAAATAAAACTAATGTTCTAAGCAAAGGCTGACCTCTTGCTCCCTCTCTAAAGGCCACAAGCCAGTGTAGTCTCTGTCGCATTGTTTACCAGTGGACTCATTGTTTAAAATACTCCCAGGAGCACAAATTGTGTCCAGAGCTCCCAATACCCTGAAACAGCCCAAGGGCATCTGAAAATGGGGTGATTGGAGCTACAGGTTCTGAGTCTGGAGCCCACGAGCACTTGGGAGCTGCTCACACTTTCATAAAACATTTAATGTGGATTAATTTTCCTCGGGAAAGGGCCTATGACTTTCAAAACTTCAAAGAGTGACAAACCACTAACTCGAAAGTAATAGGAAAATCCTGAAATAGTATTTCTCAATCTTTATAAGCCTTTTTCTCTTTCATGAACATAAAAATCCAATGCCCTTCTTTAAAGTTATTTAAAAGTCAAAATAAATTAAGAATCACACACACAAAAAGGAATCATAAATGGAGCAAAGGCTCGCTTTGTGTTTTAACTACACGTGTCATCCCACCCTGCAAAGATTCTAATGAGCTCCTGCTTTCCGTCCGCTACTTCCCCCACCCCACACACCACTCCTGCCTGGGAGAGGGTCTCCCCAGGATGAGGAAAACTACTGTTCCAGACCCCAAAGCAATGCTATACGGGAAACGGAAAGCTTAGTCCCTGATAATTATAGACTTCTGGGGAATGTTGTCTTCTTCTGTTCCATATCTCCTTCACTCCGTTGCCCAATTAACGAGTAACCAATTAGTTAAATGACTTATTAGTGGGGAAAGGACTAGAGGGACAAGAAATATCATCAAAACCCAACGGCAGTTTACCCCAATATATGCAATATCCAAACGTACAAATTTGGCTGTTTAAAAACCAATAAACAGGAATAAATATTAATTTTTAAAAACAACTTTATTGAGCTATAATTGACATATAATAAACTGCACATACTTAAATTATATGATTTGACTAGTTTTGATATATGTAAATTGCAAGAAACCATCACCACAATCAAGATGGTGATTGTATCCATCACACCCCCAAATTTCTTCAATTCCCTTTATAATCTCTCCCTCACATTCCTTAACTGTTTTCTATTTGCATTTGTTAGAGATTTATGTAAATAAGTCAATTGTACATTATGTGCTTTTTGTGGCTGACCCCATTTGCTAAATATTGATTTTTAATTTTTTTATTTATTGATTTGAGAGTGGAAGAGAAACATCAGTTTGTTGTTCCACTTATTTATACACCCACTGGTTGATTCCCATATGTGCCCTGACCAGATATGGAACTTACAACCTTAGCGTATGAGGATGATGCTTTAACCAACTGAGCCACCTTGTCAGGGCAGCATTATTATTTTGAGGTGTTACTTGTGTCTATCAATAGTTCATTCTTTCTATTGTCGAGCAGTATTCCATCGTATGGCTCTCCCACAGTTTGTTTATTTATTTACCTGTTGATGGATATTTGTATAATTTCTGGTTCTGAGCTATTACAAAGCTGCTGTGAATGTTTGTATAAAAATCCTTGATGGCCCTGGTTGGTGTGGCTCAGTGGACTGAGCACAGGCCTGCAAACCAAAAGGTCACCAGTTCGATTCCCAGTCAGGGCACATGCCTGGGTTTCGGGCCAGGTCCCCAGTAGGGAGCATGTGAGAGGCAAACACACATTGATATTTCTCTCCCTCTCTTTCTCCCTCCCTTTCCCACTGTCTAAGATAAATAAATACTACTCCCCCACCAAAAAAAAGAATCTTTGCAAGGCTTTCCTTTCTCTTGGGTTGGGTAAATACCTGGGTATGGACTGGCTGGATCATATGATGGGTGTATTTTAACATTTAACCTTGTACTGTCTTCCTATTCAAAACTCCTTTCTTATAAATAGCATATAATTGGATCTGACAAGTATTGCCTTTTAATGGGACATTTAGACCATTTACATTTATAGTGATTTTTCAGTGGTTAAGTCCAGCATCTTGTTATTTGTTTTTTGTTTTGTTTTTACTTGCCACATTTGTTTCCCTTGTCCCTCTTTTTTTTCTGTCTTTTGGATTAACTGAATGGTATTTTCAATAAAACTTTGTTAGTTTATTATTTATAACTCCCTGAATTGTTATTTTAGTGGTTGTTTTAGGTTCATAATAGATATATTTAACATAACATTATTTAAGTTATATTATACTACTTTGTATGTAATATAATAACCTTACAATACTATACTTCGATTTCTCACATCTAATATTTTTCTCTTTAAGCTTTGTATGTTCATATAATTATAAACCCCACTATTATTCTTGTTTAAAAAGTCAATTGTGTTTTTAAAATTTTTAAATAAAAAGTTCTTGTAAATGACCCACATAGTTATTTTCAATATTCTTTATTCCTCTGGTTAGATCCATATTTCCCTCTGGTATCACTGTCCTTCTGTCTAAAAGACTTCCTTTTATACTTCATGTAGTGTAAGGCAGCTATGTGACTCTAATATATGTCTCTGTATATATTTCTGAGGGGTTTTTTGGCATACAAATAAGTTACTTGGAAATAGTTTTATCTTTTTGGATCTTGAATTTAAAATATATCAAGCAGGATCAGCGTGGTGTTTGCAGGCACAGGGGGGAAGGGGTAAAAAGAGTATAATGGACAAAATACAGTAAAAATTAAAAAAATAAAAAGTAAAAGTTTTATTGAATCATAAAAAATAAAATAAAATATATCAAGCAGGATCAGAACAGCCTCTAGTCTAAGGCTAATTTTGCCTCACTACTGATGCAAAGCCCTTCTATGCACTTACCCAGTTTTCTATGAATTATTAGGTTTTCCAATCTGGTTGGTAGGAACAGGCACAATTCGCACGCGGTGTGAATGCTGGAGACATTCACATCTATTATTTATCTCCCTCTCCAGTTCTCCCAGATCCAGTACTCTTTCCTACAAACTCTAGCTGCTTTGGTCAATGCAAATCCTAGCTCCATCTCCTCACTCAGGGAGTGTGCTGGGTTTTGCCCACATTCCCCCAACCTGGGCAGCCTGGGAACTCTTCCAAGGCAGCCACTGTGCTCAAGTCACTTATTTCTCATCATATAAGGTCCTTGTCCTTCATTGTCTGATATACAGTATCTTGAAAACCATTTTCTCATATGTTTTGCCCAGGGTTTCACTTGTAGAAGGTAGAATGGTAAATTTTTTCCCTGTTACACCATCTCCACAATATTTTCTTTAACGTTATGCTCTCTTTTTTTTACCAGAGAAATCTTATTCTTCCCACTATTTTTCTGAGCTATACTTGGGCACTCAGAACGAGGGCTCGCCCTCAAGGAGGCAGGAAGCAGCACACGGGTGTGAGAGCAGGGTACCTGTCAAACACCAAAACGTCTCTCAGAACTGTGAATGCTTTGGAATGATATTATTAACTCTCTCTGTAACTGAGTCTAAGGCCCAGGCATCTATGTTTTGAACCACATTAATGTGAAAGGAGAGAACAGTGAATGCTACTATATTTGCAGGTAAAGTGATATGGTAAATTAGATATGACACATAGTTAAAGAAGCATGCCTAAATTTAGATCTTTGTATAATGTGGAGACAATCAGATGACCTCTAAAATGATCTTACTTATTTATTTAACAGTAATTTCTAACCATCTTCACAACCCCACCCAACCTCCAAACAGAAAATTTTAGAAAGTAAGATAACACAAATAGTCCCAGATATATCCACAACCTAGAGATGCTTACTGCTTACTCCTAAATAAAATCTCCACATGAATTCTAATGGTTCCTACTGCCAATCTTCCAGAAAGAGTAATCAATAATCTATCCTTGTCCCTCGTACCGTAACTCCCACCCTGGCTGCAACATTACCAAAACCTCTAATTGCCAAATCCACTGAGTTTTTTTTCTCCCTATTTTCTTTTATAAATGACCTCATTCAAGTATTTGAAACCCTTGAAAACTCTTATCTTCTTGACGTGTTCTTATTCCAATCACTTTTCCTCTGGTTCACTCTCATAATGTCTCACCTAGCCTACGACAATAGCCGTGTAATTATGGAAGGCATGCAGTAATTTGTAATAAGTTAGCAGAATATAGAAACAGCCAAATCAGGGGTGTCCCATTTGAAAGAAACATTCCCATCTTCACATGTTGTTCTTATGATTAATGAGAAAAGTAAACCAAACCCGTGTTTCTTTTGTACTCATTTTACTTGATAGAGAACTGCATTGCACATGGTTCGGAATGTATGAATTACTAATATGCTTCGAAGTGTTATTCCTCATGCGGGGAGAGGAAGAGTGATTGCCTGATGTTTACTCTCACATCCACACTTTATAATCCACAACAGAGGACCAAATATTGAGAAACAAGTTGCACAAGAGTGAAAAATGTCCTCTGCCCAGACTGCTGTGTTTATTCCCCTGCTGTGATCCATTAGTAAACAGCTGTTCCTTGACTTCCACAAGATAAGAGTTGTTTCTGCACAGCAAGTTGGGAAGAGAAGGGACTCAATTCTTTCAAACAGGTGAAGCCAGGACCAAACCATAATTTATAAATCCTTGCAATGTACCCCACACATTGAGTCCCCAGTTCATTCGTTCTAGATGTCATTACCTAGCAGCATTCTCACTTAATCCATTCCAGTATCATTCCCAACAGGAGGAAAAACACGAGAATTTGAAGTGAAGAAACTTTTGATGAGGTATAAAACAACAAAATATCTAAATCCTTAAAACAGATGCCATTTTTTTCTCAAACAAATTCATCCTATTCTCTATAACTCAATTTTTCAAGAGATTTAAAAATAAAAATTTAATGTTGATGAAATCTCACACATAAACCTTCTGAATTAAAAAAAAAGGTTTTACAAGCACAAATCAGAGAGCACTCTGTTTGAAAAACCACTTACAGATTTAGCTGTCATTTATTCTGTTGCAAAATGTATTAAAAGAATACTTATCAATTGCTGACAGTGAACACTAAAAATTGTACGGTAAGTTTCTCTGCTGAACTGCAATGATTAACACAGACAACTGGAATGCCTTAATAATACACCTCCATTGCCAAATACAGGATTTTAGAGCTAGACCTCATTGAGTTTACTGCTGATATGTTTATCTTCTGGGGAAAAATAATATCACAGTTTAATATTCTTTAATATTGGAAAGAACCCAATAAAAACCATGAGTGCTGTAGAAAAATAAATTAGTTTTATTTTATAGGCCTATTTACGCTTTATCTAACAAGAATGGACAAACCATGCATTTCATGAATTAATTCCTTAGAGAACAGAATTAAAATTCCTCGTGTGGAACATACTTAACTTGGAGAATTGAGTTATTTTTGAAGAATGTTCTTCAGGAAAATTTCCGTGTTCATTACTAATCCCAAAGTTAATTCAAAAGTGATTCAAATTTGGGAAAAGTGTTAAGACAAAGTGTTTCAGAAAATTTTAAAGTCTCCAAGTTTGAGAAACACCATATTAATTGGCATTTTCTTTTGTTCTAGTTTTTCCTTTTGTATCATCAAAGTATAGAAACATTTCCATTTTGTTGATTGAAAAAATCACCAACGCTGTTCATTCACCAAACTCTTGGAACTCTCATGGCATGCCAGGGATAATGCAAGATGTTAAAGACTAAAAGATGACTAAACTATAGTGTGACTTATGTTTTATAGTCCATAAACTGAAACTTGTAGTATCAAAAGGAAACAGACAGGTAAAAGACTCAACAACGTACTGGGACAGATGGTTCGATTTTATCATGATGTAGAAACCACGCTGTTATTTGAACAGGGAAACTGTACTATAGGAAACTATTCAAAGTTAATTACTAAGAGAGGTGAAGGGGTCTGGAGGTAGCAGAAACAAAAGCTACTATCCCCAGGCCATGGAAAAGTGCAAAATAAGGGAACTAATGACTGGGAGAGAACCTTCTCCCCAGCCAAGACCATAATCAAGACTTCTTGGAAAGGGGATGCTATAACAGGGCATGAAATCTGCTGGTGACAAAGACACTTGCCAGAGAGTACGGGACAGCGCTGTTCTGCAGAAAGAGCCCAGGTCTCTGGAGCTGGTTCACAGCATTGTGAGAGAGTGTGGATGGATCAGAGCTACTCAGAAGTGGCTGTTGTTGAGGAAAGCACAGTCTAGGGTGCAACTGCACAAAGCATTTCATTATTTCACTTCTCATTTATAAATGTGCTCACCTCTGCAAAATAATAGGTGCTTTAAGCACACAGTCCAGCTCTTATAGGAGAAATGGAAGCTGAGTAGCCCTGCTGCAGAGGAGACATGGGGTGCCCAGGAGATGGGGAAGGGGATGTCTGGAGGAACAACAGGACAGAGTGACTTCTTACAAGGTGTGTTAAATGAGGCTTTGTCTAGGGGCATGGTGCACAGTGTGTGACTGTCACCGTTTCTAGTGCCTCTATAAATCTACAGTAGGGACTGCAAAAAATAAGAAAAAGGAAGGAATGATGATGGATGGCAGGTACTAAGTTCAACTGAATTTCATGTGAAACTAGTGGAGGGTCTGAGTTTCACATACTGACTGATTTTAGGCCAAAAGAGAATTAACTTGAACAGAAGAGAAGACGACTACTATCTGGGTTATTTAAGCAGTACAGGTACAAGTCAAATCTTAAAAAGAAAGAAACAAGACAAGCAAACTAAAACTTAAGAAAAAATAATCATTGAAATATGCCCAGAATGTTCTCCATAACAAAGTAAAAGACCTTACCAGAGCCTTACACACCACCAGCCCTCCTATTTCACCTACGTGGAAGAAAAAACTACAACCATTTGTGAAGTTCACAGCACAAGGACACAGGCCCACTAAAAAACTCATATTTAATCATGAGATTACAAAACACTTCTCCTCAGCCTCACTGAAATACCACATCAACAGGGCTTCAATATAAGGAAGAGTGGGTTACAGTTGTGGGTCACATAACGACATTTCAGTTAACAAAAGACAATATATACGATGGCGGTCTCCTGAAATTCTAATGGAACTGAAAGATTCCTATTGCCTACTGACATCATAGCCCACCTAGCATTGTAGCTCAATGCATTGTGCACACGTTTGTGGCAATGCTGGTGTAAACAAACCAACTGGGTGAGAAACGACTGAAATCAACTATGATGTTGAATGTACTGCCAGCTCTGGGTGGTTTAAACGACTCAAGATTTGTTACTCATTTTATAATATGAAAGTGAATGGTGAGTCTGTGAGTGCTTATGTGAAAGCAACTGAATTTTTGCAAACTCTAAATAATCGGATGGTGGAGGAAATTCACTTGCCAGAGCAAATATTCAATGTGGATGAAAACCTCCCTCTTCTGGAAATGGACGCCTGAAAAGACTTTCATCCTTAATTAAGGAGGCCAAGTCAATGCCAGTTTTCAAAGCTTTTAAGGACTGGATAAGTCTTGCTTGGGGACAATGTTGTATGCTACAAATTGAAACGATTTGTGATCTGGCACAGTGAAAACCCCAGGTCCCCAAGAACACCAGTGAGCACACACCACTGGTGTCCTACAGGAGCAGACAAATGGGAACCAAAGGAACACGTTAGGAGGGTCACACCCAGGGCTGTGGAAGCGACTGTGCCAATGAGGGGTCCTGGGCTTCAGCAGCTTCATGTTGGATCTGTCTCTGCTCCCGAGTCCTCGTTTTTGGAAGGCAGCAGAATAAAGAAGGTGGCTCTGCCTAAAACGTGGTTCAGCAGGGTGACCAGAGACAGAGTGACAGAGGCCTTCCTGCTGGCATCCACACCTCGTGTCGGCCGGGCTCTCTGTGGTGTCTGTCCCTGGCCAGAGACCACGGCATCTCTGGAACTCGGGCGTCGCTTCTGGCTGTGAGTCCCCAACCCTGTGAAGCTACCAAACACCCCTTCGTAAACTCCTTCTTCTGCACAAACGAAATTGTCTAGAAGAGAATCTGCTGCTTCTACATTTAAGAGATTGTGTGACTTGACTGTGAAAGTCAGTAAGGCTGACCCCTTCCACCTGTGGGCGGTCCCAGTGACTGGACCCCCAGGACCATCAGGCTCTTTTCTTATGTGCTTTTAAGACCTGCAGTCAAAGCACTTATTTTAATTTTTAGTACAATTTTATGTGATTAGTTCATGGACATCTGTCCCCCAAAAGACTAAAAATCCTGATACCAGGGACTGTGTCTATTTTAGTTCACCAGTACTTACCACCTGATGTTTAGCAGGTGCCAAATAAATGTTACTTGATGAAAAATAAAAGCACTTATCAAATTAATCAATTGTTCCTCTACATTTTTATCCTGCACTTACCTTTATTGCCATATTTAACACATTCTATTTATATGTTCTCTTTGTACATCCACACCCCATTAGATTATAAGCTGCTAGGTCAATGTTGTTTCTCAAATAATTAAGAAATTAATTGAATACTTACCATTAAATATTCAATAAATGTCTGTTGAACTGATCTGGGCCCTGAACTGGGAGTTGGTATTTCTGCCATGTATCTCAGTTGGCTTCTTGGAAGTCCAAATTTTTTAAATGTGCCGAAGTAGTTATTCTAGAAATGATCTCTTAGGATCCCTTCCAGTTAAAAGCTAAAAGTTAAATGATTCTAAATAAAAAAACATCGTCATATTTCAAACCACTAACAATGTCTATGTAGCAATTTAAGTGAATAAAAAAGGCCTTCAGGGTAAATTTGAGGTTTTGGGGAGAAATTTCATTAGAATATGTAGACTGAAAATTTGTTAACCATTTGATTTTTACCCAAAAGAACTACAAAAACTAAAATGTTTATTCACTGAGGCTAAATTAGATAACCATAAAGAGTTTATGCTCTTTTGGGGGCCATGCACACAAATGCCTAAAATGTGTGTGATTTTTTTAAAACTTATTTTAGGAAACAGTGTAGTTCATACTTGGAAATTTGAGAAATGTTATTATGCCTTCTGGATAATATTACTGTACACAAAGATTTGAAAATTTACTTTAGGAATTTAGTATCAGACTCAAAAGATATATATTTGGGCATATTGGACCATTCAGTACACTCCCCTTTAACAAATTTGATTCTTGGTAAAGAATAACACATATGTATATTAGAATGATTCAGCTTTAGCTTTCACCCTGCTCTTACAAATGTAAATTTTAAATTGAATCTACAAAATGCAATTATTGGGAAATCTAACCCAGACACAGAAGAATATCTTGAAATAATCTACTCAACATGAAATAATGTTTTACCCATGTGGAAAACTTTCCCCATTTAAGTTTTATTACAATCTTCAAAATAAATCATTAATGACTACTGATTTCATGAGAAAGTACAGTATTTAGTGTCATTTGCTCCAGAGCCTGAGAATAATTTTTATAAGTCAAATAGTTTATCACAGTTAAAGGAGTTCATCATCACCCAGCCCTTATTACATTACATGTTAAAGGGACTTATCTAAGAAAAAGAACATCAAAATTATGAACAGTAAAATGACAAACTCACAACTATCAATAACTGAACCTAAAAAACAAAAACACACTAAGCAAATAACTAAAACAGGAACAGAATCATAGAAATCGAGATCACATGGAGGGTTATCAGTGAGAAGGGAGAGAGGAGAGAATGAGGGAAAACATACAGGGAATTGTAGGTACAAAATAGACAGGGGGAGGTTAAGAATAGTATAGGAAGTGGAGTAGCCAAAGAAGTTATATGTATGGCCCATGGACATGAACTAAGGGTGGAGGGGGATAAAAGGGAGGAAAAAATGGGACAACTATAATAGCATAATCAATAAAATATACTTTAAATTTTTTAAAAAATATTCCAAAGAAACAAGAAAAAAAGAAGGTAATTAGAGGAAAATGAGTAAAAGAGAATAGTTGTTTTGCCTCTCATATTCTCATGCAAAATATGTCCTCAATGAACAACATTACTTCCTTTTGGAAAAATAGAATAAAGCATACTACCTCCAATGCCTTTCAACCTCTCCCTCCAAGTGATCATTGAAGACTTACGTCTACGTATGTAGATGGTTTGTGAAATGATCTCACCTTGAAAAACACTGATGTGGACCACTGGCCTCTAAAGATCACCTAGACCATCACAAAATCAGACATTTCTCTGCTTGAAATTCATTCTCTGGAGATCTTTATGGTGGGTAGGCAGGTCCCTTTGGGTCTAATTTGGGGGGAAGCACTAAATACACTGAACTTTTATTATTCCATCCTGTTGCCTCTAGAACTTAGAGTAGAGTCATTGCCCAACCACGAAGTAAGGCACAAGCAGGAGGGAAAATCGGATTGGGGAGAGGAGTGGAGATGGTTTATAACTGAGTAGGGCAGGCCTGGGAACCAGAGTGAGGCTTCCTCCACATTCACACTCTGGCTCATTGCATCACTGGGGTGGGGAGAGGGAAGGGAGGAATAGAGATGGTAATCAATGCTTAAAGGAACAGGAGGATGGCAAAAATCAGTTATACCAGAGACTGATTATATGTTTTACAGATTGAAGTTGATCAAGATATAAAATAAAAAGTACCTGGGACAGGCTGTAACTCGGGGTGGAGCAGGGAGGGGAGCGGGACAGATATGAGGGGAAACATGAGACACAGGAAGTTGAGTTAATAAGCAGTAAAGCGGGTGGACAGACTGAAGACTGGAGGAGGTGGAAACAACACTGGTCTGCAGCTGGTGCTGGAGGGGAGGTGATGACACAGCCGCTCTGACTGATGAGGGGGCTGGCGCAGGGGCTACGGAGGGAGACACATCACTGTTCTTGCATCTTCAGCTGATATGGGATCTCCATCCCAACTGGTCCTATGCTCAAGGTAATATAAATTAAGAGGGTGAGCAGGTAAAAGAAAAAGTACATCGAAAAAATGACATTGGTATTTTAAAGCACTAACATGTGGAGCCAGCACTTACTATCGTAAGCCTTTGCAACTCCTCTCCTGTCCATCACCTTTGTTGCTACCAGTTGCCTGGTGGCTGGGCACTCAGCCCACTGTTTCTGAGTGCATGGGGAAGCCAGGACACAGGATTCAAAAATAGCTTTATATACATATTTACTGAAGCATGCGTGCACAGGCATTCACTGTCCAAAGCTAGTAATATCAGAAATACACTTAAGAAACGATTTCATTAATACCCTTTTCAAGTTGTTTTCTTTTGTAAAATGACTTTTGCTTTCTGCATGTCCTCACATGAAAAATCTCCCTGTCACCCCTTACATTCATTTTGCACATATCACCTCATACACACACGGCTCAAGATCTTGGTAAATGAAAGCAAATATTCATATTACCTCCTTAGTTGGTCATGTCTCTTCTTCAGTGGTACTAAAGAAGAAAAAAACATAATGAACCCACTTTTTTAAACCACAGACTACAAAAGAAGTACTTCTTTGAGGGCCCATTTAAGTTTGATGCATTTGAAGAGAGTCATACACAGCCTGAAGAAACAGATATAAGTGTGTCACGGAGAAGACAGCGAAACAAAGACCAGCTCTTGGAACGGGCATGTGATGCCAGCTCCCATCACGAGCTAAGTACCTCCACTGCAGGGTAGACGACAAACATCTAATTAATGCAAATACACAACTGCTAATTGAACAGGCAGCAAATTATGTCAAAGGGAAGAAATTAAACAGCAGTGAAAATAGGAAAAAAACTACTCAGGAGAGTATTTGAGAAATGTGATCACACTCATAAGCATCTTTCCCTTGAATGTACTTGGTTCAGACACGCTCACAGAAAAGAGCTCTTGTCCTATGAGACAGTAAAAGGAAGTCCTTCCAATGTGAGGAAAAGGATGGTATTCACCCAGAAGACCAGCTAATTAATAAGATCCCGGTCTGTCCATCACACTTGTCTTAAGTAGTGCTCTGACTCAATTAATCTGATCTGACTGTATGCTTGGATCAAAGTTAAAATAGGAAATAAATAAGTAACTGAGCAGGATTTGACCAATGTGCTTAATCTAATATGGCTCATAGAACTGTCAGCCAATAAACCAGAACTGGGTCCAGGAGTGATCAAATTTAAATTTCTTTTACTGACACCAGATTAAATTTTTGTTAGAGATGTTGTAAAGTGAAATCTTCATTTCACTTGACCCATTCTGAATAAAAATTCTATACGGAAAGCACGTGGAGAAGATAATGCCCTGATTCGGACAGTCACTGAACTCAAAATGACTCCAGGGGCTGCTGACTCCTGCGGCGAAGATGGCCTCTTCTCTCCTGCAGTCCGTGCCCCTCTTTCTCCCTTACAATTCTTCTATTGGGAAGCTATCCACAGCTCACGCCATTTGGCCCCATGTAAATTATTCCAGAATTCCCTACACACAATATGAAACCCCCTGAATAGATACAGAAGGTTTACACTGACTTATTTAGGCTGTGCTTTTTCTTTATCTTTTCCAGCGTCACCTGGAAGCGGCCAGAGCCAGTCGAGCATCCTGTTTTCTCTGGGAGCACCGCAATAACACTTTTGTACTCCCCCTAGTGCCCTTTGGCTGCCCTCGTAAATGCTAATTTGTAGCTGTTAATGTTCAGAGGAAGAGGAAAAATGGAAAGGTAACATAAATCAATAATTAGAAGCATAGATTATTAATTAGGAAAACTTTGGAAGGGACCTCAGAAGTCATAAGATCAGATCTCACATCCAGTAATTAATCCTCTTTAAAACATTTTTGGAGTTTTTTCAACTTCTGTTTTAAAGTCATTTGGTGGCAGAAAGATCACTATCTCCAAAAGCAATCTGTTTTACCATTTTCCAATCCTATTTAGAAAGTTCTTTCTTAAAGGAAGATGAATGCTACCACCCTATAACTCCTACCCATGTGCAAGGTAATTGTCTTATTTATAAGCCAACCTTTCAAATAGTTAAAGAGTGCTATTTCTTTCCATCATCTTCTTTCCTTCAAGCAAATCTTCCTCAGTTCTTCTCTATATATTTCGATACTTATTCCAATCCACAAGGCCATTGAGAGCACTAGACGAGTGAAAGTCCAACCCCACACCTGGACGACAGTGAGCGTCTGTGCAATTGTTCAAACCATGGAATCACTAGTACGCAAAGTTCGCTGGGTCTTGTTTTCTCATCTATACTTCATGAAAAATTAGAAATTCTCTTTGGAAAACCGTCTGACCTATAAAAGTCAATATCCTACTTCAAACTTGTTGACAGAAATCAATACAGTCTTTCAGTAGACTAGTGGTCAGATCTGAAGTTTTGCACTGCCTTTGTGGGGTCAGGGCCTGAGCACTCCAGTTTGTTCATATATTTTCATGTGAAATAAATCACCCATCATTTTGTTTGCCTTTTTAGCAGCAACAGCAAGTGGCTGGTTCATTTAAATGACCTACATAGTTTTTACTTGAACTATTGTTAAACCAGGCCTTTTTTATAATTTTTAAAAAAATATCTTATTGACAATACTTCAATTATGAGCTATGAGTAAATATTTATTTACTCCTGATTAAAATGTAGATTTCCTTTACCTTCTATTTCTGTCATTAAAAATAATAAAATATTATGTATCATAGCTCAAAGAGTTCTTCTTTTTTATTCAGAAGAAAGTAAACCACTGAGAAATAAAATATATTCTGTACTAACAGGAAATGCTTTTGTGAAAATGATTCCTAGAGGAATAATATTGGCTAATGTTTCCATTTAAACTAGGAATTTGCTTAGAGACACTTCAAAATCACATTACAAAAGAGAACTGTTTCATAGCAATTGTTATTTATCACACATATCAAAAACTATTTAAATACCAAAAATAAAAACAAATTTTCTCTAAAGAACTCCAATTACTGCTTGCCAGTGCCATACATGCAAGGCTCTTTCATCGAACTGGTTCACATGTGTAATGATCTTCCAAAGAGTGTCACTCCGTTTGCTAGTCATCAGCTTACTTTATTAAAATAATCAGCTTAATATATTTAAATATTCAAAATTTTTCTGTGCCCAGAAATGTGATTCTTTTAAAGCATTGAGTTAATTTTTTATTACATCTGGAAAAAACAATATACTATGAACAGGAAAAAGTTAAAACTTGGGGTTAACTTCAAGAGGGAATACTGCCCACGTAATAATACTGACTATCAAGTGCACAGTTTGCTGTGGGACAGAGAATTACACTCTTCAGAGACCTGAAATGTGACTAACAGGCCAGTAGGTTTGCCTAATCTCTTCGTTGTGAGTTTTACGACTGTCTGAGACCTGTGGCTGTTTATATGCCAAACAGAATATATGGAAGAACAGATGGTCACATCTGATTATTAACTCCACTGTTTATAAGTTATCAGAGACTAAGCAAATTGTTGGATTAATCAGAGAAAAAGAAAAGAAAAACGCATTCCTCTACCTGTAGAGGTGTAGATGCACAGGAAACTTACAATGAGGACTTGAACTCTAGTTCACTCTCGCTTAACCATGACGATGTGTCTATCAATCAAATCAACACACAGCCATGAAGACATTCCTCTGTAGGTTGGACCCGACCTCTGCTATTCGTGTCTCTGAGATGAAGGATGATATTAACGTTAGTATCCCAAAGATAGAATTTTACCCTGAAATTATATGCCATTTCCTGACATTTCACCTTTTTGTGACCTTTACACAATAGTTTTCATAATGTCAGCCTCTAGATACTGCAAAAGCTTCACCAAGGCAATATTTTGTATTTATTTTATACCCCTCTTTCCCCAAAAAGAATTAAATGTGACATGTTATGATGGATAAAACAGTATAGCAATATTAAAATAAAATTAAAAACACCTACAGAAGTTGAGACCATAGGGTAAAATAAAAGGCAGACCAAGGAGTAAAGTTAGTTCAAGAAATTAGTACCACATAATCTTAACTGTTACTGAGAAGAGTAAAACAATTATTTATAAGCGTCACAGTTGCATAAAGTATTTTTATTGCTCCAAAAAATAACAGCTGTGCTTAATTCCTTAGCCAGAAAAGTAGTTTCTGCCAGGAGGACACTCACTGGGAGAATACCGAGCAGGGTGATACAAGGACCAGCATTCTCAGTACACGCAGCAATGCAGTTCACCAGGCTGCTCTTGTCCGAAGGCCCTCAGGATCCGCCTACAATGGCCAACTGAAGGGAGATTTAATCAACGCAATTCTCAGAAAGAGATGAGGTTGAAAATGCAATGTAGCATTTTATAAGATCATGGCTTCCTGATGTTGATGTGTGGTATTCATTATGATTTGATATTATACATATAAGTTGTTAAAATGCCTAAAACAAACAAGAAAATGAAGAAAGCCTTTGATAGTATTTTCATTAAATAAATTACTCAACCATTAACTTACATGAAAAAAATTTCTCATGAAGCGTTTTCTTCACATTCTCTTAGATTAAAATATACATTAGATCTGATCACAGGATCCAAAGAAATATTTGGCTTAAGTAATATCTGAGAATGTCAAGAACCTATATTGCTAAGCACCATTTACCATCCTACTTACGGATGCTATAGTGCTGGGTGCAATGTTACAGTTCTTTCATTCGGGGGGTGGTCTTTTTTATTGTTGTTCAATTACAGTTGTCCCATTTCCCCCATTACTCTCTCCTGCCCTACCCACCCCCAACCTCCCACATTCAATCCTCCCCACCCTTTGTCTTTGTCCATGGCTCCTTCCCATTCTTTCCCCATTATCCCCCTTCCCATGCCCCTCTGGTCACTGTCAGTTTGTTCTTTATTTCCATGTCTCTAGTTATATTTTGATCGCTTGCTTTGTTGATTAGTTCTTTCATTTTTAAGGAGAAGTAATAATTGAAGTAAAAAATAAAGTGAAAAAAAATAAAAATAAAACAGAAATGTCAGAAATTTTTCGAAATAAAAAACTAAACAAATAGAAAAAAGTCCAAATATATAAGCAATCACAATAAACAGAAATGGCTTAAGCCCCAGAAACATGTGAGTGCTGGGTAGATCTATGCATTATTTGAACACCATTCTGTGAAATATGGGGGATGCTTAACTTGTTTGACCTCAACGGACACAAAGTCTTCACTAAAATTTTCCAGAGCATGAATCCATCAATGCCTTTTTTTATTTTAACAAGGTAAAAATAAAGATTTTTGAAGAAAAAAACATACTCTACTTTCTTCATTATATCTAGGCCAACTAAATTCAAAAAATTTTTGCCAAGCAAAGGAAACCATCAACAAAACAAAAAGACAGCCTACTAACTAGAAGAAGATAGCTACGAATAATACATTGGATAAAGGGTTAATATCCAAAATTTATAAAGAACTCACACAACTCAATGCCCAGAAAACAAACAATCAATGAATAAATGAGCAGAGGACCTGAACAGACACTTCTTCAAAGAAGACATGCAGATGGCCAAAAGACATATGAAAAGATGCTCAATGTCGCTAATCATCTGAGAAATGCAAATTAAATCACAATGAGATATAACCTCACACCTGTCAGAATGGCTGTCATCAAAAATCATCCGAGAAATGCAAATGAAAATCACAGTAACTTCACATCTGTCAGAATGGCTGTCACCAATAAATCAACAAACAAGCAAGGGCATGGAGCAAGGGGAACCTTCATTCACTGCTGGTGGGAATGCAAACTGGTACAGCCATTATGGAAAACAGTATGGAGGTTCCTCAAAAAAATAAAAATGGAACTGGTTTATGATCCAGTGATTCCACTTCTGGGTATAGAGCCAAAGAAATCCAAAACACTAGTTCAAAAGAGTATCTGTGCCCCTGTGCTCACTGCAGTGTTACCACGGCCAAGATACAGAAGCAGCCCAGGCATCCATCAATAAACTAGCAGGTAAAAAGGGGGTGGTACACATGTACGATAAAATATTGATTGGTCATAAAAAAAGAATGAAATCTTACTATTTGTGACAGCATTGATGGATGTAGACGGTATTATGCTAAGTGAAATAAGTCAGTCAGAGAAAGACAAGTGGCATATGATTTCACGTACACATGTAATCTAATGAACAATATAAGTGAACACACAAAACTGAAACAGTGTCAAAGGCACAAAGGACAGACTGATGGCTGCCAGAGGAGAGGGGGGTTGCGGGACTGGGTGAAAAGGTGAACGGATTAAGAAGTACAAATTGATAGTTACGGAATAGTCACAGGGGCATCAAGTACAGAACAGGGACTGTAGTAAATAGGTATGGGGCCAGGTGGGTACTGAAAACATCAGGGGAGGAATACTCTGTAAATTATATAACTGTCTGACCACTATGCTGTAGACCTGAAACTAATACAAAGTACTATTGAATGTAAACTATAACAGAAAAATAAAATTTAAAAACTAAACTATATTCAGTGAGTTCTGAGTTGTCTCTCACTAGGAATCGATGGAAGCCTTGCAGGTGTGACAATGACAACTGTTTTGCACGGTTCTGGGTCCAGCTCTCTGTTCCTCACTGTCCAGTTTCTCCTGACTTCCTCCCTTGCAATCCGTACTGTTCTGATGCTGTGCCAGATCGTTTAATACTGATTGCTCTTAGTTCAGGTTTTAAATGACAGCAATCTTATTCACTGAACACTCAGCAAATTTCCTTTAGTGATATTGGTATAATAATGTCTGATACAGTTACAGTACAGGAATTCCTCCATTCGAATGGCTCTACATTTTCTCTGTGTCCCAGACGATTTTTTCAGCTGTCTCTGGATTTTGCTCTTGGGTTTCTGACTGTCCTTTGGGCCCATGGTAACTTCCAGAATGCATCTGAAGCCTAAAGCGTTTCCCACATTGGACAGATTCTTGGATATCCAATCACATCCTCTAGCTATAGGAGCCCAGAGCTTGCCTACCCGATGCCTTCCACAGTGTGTGCCACCCACATGTTTCATGTCAGCGCTAAATTAATACCAAGGAATCAAAGATAAACAAACAAAAACAATTAAAGGGACATTTTCAGAAGGTGATAAAAAGATGCTGAGTAGAAGACAAATAATATATATATTTGTACTAAATTCTAAATTATCTCACATGAGAGAAAATAGCTAATTTTAAACCAAAGCATGTTTTCAAATGGTTTGTGTTAGAGTTTTAAATAAAAGTTTTATTAGATTAAAAACTTTGTCCAAGTCTGTAAATATACAGCTAGAAACACTGAACACTATCATATGAATCAGCTCTTAAATTCTCTCCTTCAAATTTCTACTTGAGAATTCTATTTTTAAAATGTAAAATCCCAATTCACGCATTTGGGGCCAAGGATTCCATTTGTGAGAAGTTCATTATTTTTACTGCTTCTTCTACTTCATGTACCCTTTTTATGTTTCTTTCCTTTAAAAAAATTTTAATAATACTCGGTATAATTTCTGTCTAAAGGTAGGAAAAAGGGATCATAAATTCAAATCTGCCAATTCCATTCATTTTCACTAGCCACTTGGCTACGTATGAAGATTACCTGGCTCACATAAGGCATGGAGATTACCTGCATGTAATTCTTTCCAATGTACATGTTTATTGCCATGAAAAATGGAAAGTTTGTAGTATCTCCACTTTGGGCTGGCTTTCAGTTAAGTAGGTAAGAATCACTGCTCAAAGGCCAATGATCAGAAATCGCCGACACAACTGTTCTGAAGTCTAATAGACCCACCACAGGCTGCCTTCCCCGTCACAAAATTTTAATCTGTAGATCATCATTCTAGAGCTTCCATCTTCCTGTTAAGAACCGTCCTCTGAAGCCCAGCAGTAGAGAAACTAGCATTGACACTGTCCCAGGAGAAGCAAATATAAAAACGTAAGTTCCTTAAATGACATAAGAATGTATTTTAATACCACAACTTATGACAAAATAAAGACTATTTTTTATGACTAGAACTAGAGCTTGTACATTGGTAGTGTGACGACTGCTTTGTTTCAATGGTAAGCAATAGAAAACATGACTCTAATTGGCTTGAACACAAATAGGTCATCATACCCAACCGGAAGTCCAGAAATTGAGCAGAATCCAGGGCTAACTTATCTGGTAGCCACAACTTCAGTTCTCTTTTCTGTCATTTCATGTGGGCTTTATTCTCAGGCTGGTAGGAAGATGGCCCCACTAGTCTGGATCACATATCCACAGAGAACAGGAACCAAAGGGAGAAAGAGCATCACTTCCTGTTGTTCTTTATTAAGAGTGAATGGGGACAGACTCATAGATGGAGAGCAGGATGACAGCTAGTTGGGGGAGGGGAGTTACAGGGTGGAAGGATGGAGCAAAAAGGAACAAGGACTCATGGACATGGACAGCAGTGTGGTGATTGCTGGGGGAGGTGGGTATAAGGGCACTAAATGGTAATAAAAAAATAATACATTTTTTAATTAAAAATATAAAACAGGATTTCCTAAAGGGGGACAGTGAAAACACTACACAGAAGCCCCCGGAAACTCTTCATGTATCTCAGGGGCCCGTGTTATATCACATACTGTTTCCTAATTTCTATCACAAGGGAAATGCTTGGTTTTGCCCCACTCTGGGTTCCTGAACCAAGGATGAGAGTGTTTTCTGACAGCGTTTTACCTGTCTCAGCAACACTATATTGTGGCCTGACATCAGCCTAAATCTGTAAAAACAGCAAACTCAGCCCAGTCTAGTCCCTTCTTGCAAAATTCCACTCCCCTCATATCTGCCTGCTTTTTTCACCTCCATAGTCTTCAGGTAGCTGTTTTTAGCAGTGGTATGATTCAAATTGTATCCCCCAAAATTCATATATTGAAATCCTAACCTCCAGTACCTTCTAATGTGAGATTATTTAGAAATAGGTCTTTGCATATGTAATTAGTTAAGATAAGGTCCTTCTGAAACAGGGTGGCCCACTAATTCAATGTGACTGGTATCCTTATAAAAAGGGGAAATTTGGACCCCCCCCCCACACACACACATAAACACACAGACTCCTGGGGAGAATGCCCTGTGAAGATGAGTGCAGGGGGCAGTGATGCTTCCACAAACCAAGGAATGCCAGAGGTGGCCAGCAAACCACCAGTAACCAGGCACGAGGCCAAGGCAGCTTCCCCTGCCATCTTGCAGAAGGAATCAGTCCCGCTGACACCTTGATCTTGCTTCCAGAACTGTGAAACAATAAACGTCTGTTGGTTAAGCCAGCCAGTGTGTGGTACATCTTTACGGCTAGCAAACTAATGATACATGTGGTGTGCCCAGAGTTTATACAGGGTGGTTCTTTAGGAGCTTACTCTACCACACCAGGAGTGAAACTCTTCCTTGCCTTAAAATAAGTTCACATTTCTTCTATGCTTTTGGTCTTCTTACCTGTAAAATACGGATAATAATAATATCTACTTCTTAGCCTTGAGGGGAAAATTAAATGATCTGATCATGTGCAAAGCCCTCAGAGAACAGCCGTGGAACATGTGTGCTGTCAGCAGTTATTGGCTATTCTTGACCTTCGCTCATTGAACTACATGCCAAACTCCGTGGTACATCACCAAACAAAATAGATACAGATTTTTACCTTACGTAGTTTACATTGTAGTGACAGAATGCTGACAATAAAACAAATAAGACAATTATGTAATATATTAGCCAGTAATAAATCCCATGAAGGAAAATAAAGCAAAAAATGAGCAAAGGCAGAGCTGAGATTGGGTGTAGCGAATCTCAGTGGGTGGTCCAGGAAGGCATCTGAGCGGGAGACACAGAGGGAGCCGCGTGCAGACCTGGGAGAGAGCCCTCCAGGCGGACAGCACAGCAGGTGCCAGTGTACTGACATAGAAGCCTGCCTGGAATCCTCGAGGCCCAAGAAGACCCGTGCGGTTGGGGCAGAGGAAGGCAGAGGGCAGTAAGAGATGAGGTCAGACACCAAGAGGGCCAGGTTGTGTAGGTCCTTGAAGGGCTTGGGCCTTCACCCTGAGAGACATGGCACATCACTGGAGGCCTTGAGCACAGGAGTGCCATAATCCATGTTTCCACAGGGTCCCCTGGCCAGAGTGTGAAAGTGGACAGGAGAGTGGTAGGGGTGGGGGTCGGGGGAGGGAAGGACAGAAATGGGGAGACCAGACAGGAGGCTATTTCTGAAGTTCAGTCTAGAGACTCTAACCAGGCTCTAACCAGGCTTGTTCTATAGGGGAGATAAAACACGGACTATAGATATTTTGACAAGAGAAGTGACAGATTTTCCAGATAGATTAAACATGACATCTGAAAGGAAGAAAGGAGTTACTATAAGAACGATGCTGAGGTTTGGAACCTGTGCAACCAGAAGTATGTGTCCCTTACCTGAATTGGGAACGGCTTTGGGAGAAATGGATTAAGGAAGGAAAGAACGAAGCTATTGTCATTGTTGTTCCTCCTCTTCCCCTTATTATCCTGCCGTTATTATCATTTTAGTGAGAGGTCGCTTCATGAGTCCTTATTGTTAGTTCCATCTCCTACCATATTTTCTTTTTTTTTTCCTAACAGGTAATAAGCTAATGCACAGCACACCGTCCTGTTTGGACAGCACGTTACGTCCAGCTGTCCTTTCCTACTGCCGTGAATGTTTAGCACGACCTCCTGTCCTGGGAACACAACCTCGACTCTCTCACCCCTCTGCTACTGCAGTCACACCTCCCTTCTCAGCCCTTCCAACAGCATCTCCATAAAAGGAAACACCTGCCTCTTCTTTTGGAAATTTCATTTTTCTTTGCTTTTCTCCTTTTAGCCATTTTTCTTCCACTTACTCCAATTTCCAATGACTCCTTCCACCAATTCTTTCCTGTAACGACACTGTCCCTTCTCATTCCCGTGAGCTCTCGGGGCCTGCTCAGCACCGAAATGAATCTCCCGGCCGACCCCCCCAGCGTATCCCTCCCCTCTGACCCTCCACTGAAACTCTGCGGCACAGAGTCATTTGCTGTTTCTGGGTCTGAGTTTGTTCCTTTGAAAAATAAAAGAATAAACTAGATGACAATAAGAAAAGACAGTTTGCTCTTTTGAATTACAAACAAAATTAATACTTTTTTAAAAAAATTCTATACACAAAGGTCATGTCAATTCTTTTATTGAGGAAAATTACAGGTGACTTTGAAATACACTGGACAATCCAATCACTGAAGACAAGAGAAGTTGTTCCAAACATTCTTTATTAGCCCTAAAACAATTTTGCCCATCAGAGCAAAAAAAAGTTTTCATTCAAAAAGGATTTTCCCTTAGTGAAAATTACATACCTGGACTTCATAGAAATTAAGGAAATTCACACACAAATATACAATTGGTTAGAAATATTTTGTTTTTAAAATTAAATTTTACACAACACATTATGACTATAAAGGGGTCACTTTAATACAATAGTTACCTCTGGTTCTCTTTATCAAGGGAGCTGGACTTCATATTATTCCATCTTGGCTCATAAATCTAACTTTGTAAAACTGTAGGAAAAATGTGCCTTGTCTAGCCTTCCCTGCCAAATCAAATGCCATCTCCCCTGAGGCCCACAGTTATAAAGCGTCTTTCCCTCCTCTGAATGCCACTGGGTCTCACCTTGCATCCTTCTTATTCCCATCCTTCGTAAAGGATGGCAGTCCGTCCCAGACTCCCTCATAGCTATCAACAAATATTTATGAAAGAGAAGTAAATAAGAATTGCAGTTTAATAGGAACAGCATGGCCTTTGGCTCCGACAAACCTAGATGTGTATCTCATTCCCTCTATTTATTCACCGTGTTATCCTACCCAGTTGCTTTAACCTCTCTGGGCCTTAGTTACCTCGACTATATAATGGAGGTAACAAGGCCCCTCTCACAGGGTACTGTGAAGATTAAAAGGGATAAGATGGCAAAACACCTATCATGTAAGAAGCACCCAATAAAAGTCACTTCCCCCTCCCCTACCTAGCATGGCATCCATAGTTCAATCCTACGTGGTACTAAATGGAACACAGGGCTGTTCCTAGGCTACGAGCTTTCAAAGGCAAAGTCTCATTCACCTTTGAGTTTCCTGCAGGATCTAGGGAGAGGCAGCGGGCTGCACATTCTGGAGGCACAGAGTGTGTGCTGTGTGTTGTTACTGTACTAAACTGAGTGTGGACCAGGATGGCTCCCCAGCTGTGGAACCATGACCTATGGATCTGGGCTCTGGGAGCTCTATCTACAGGGTGAGGCACCATAGGTTTACAGTTGTTCGTATCGAAAATAATACCATAATTAATAAATAGTAAAACAAGAATAAACTTGTTCCACATACTCCCACCATAAATCTACTTTTGCCCCACCTGTATAGCTCCTCTTGGGAGCTATGGCTCAGGCCACTTTGGCCTTGAGACAGCCCACCAGGTTTTAGAGCAGGTCGTACAAAATATAAGTACTCTCCTAAATTCTTTGGCAGCTGATCAGAATGCTGTTCCATTTCTCATGGTAACAACTGCTGCAGAAACAGCAACCTCACTGTGCAATAGAGAAACTGAATTCACTAGAGTCTGTTGGCAGAACAAGCTGTGTTGAAGAAGCACTGAGTCAAAAAAAAAAACTCCACCTCGTCCTTGAGTAGCAAGGAACCCTTAAGCAAGCTATCTGTGTTCCCTGAGCCTCGATTCAAACAAACAGAGAGACAGTGACTCTACTTTGGATGTTACATGGGGTCGTGGGTGGATCAGGAAGGTGATGCCTTGGAACAGACTTTGAACCAGGGTGCAAAATCCAGGTCTAGAAAGCCACCGATTTTGGCCACATTGAGGTCTTACTTTGTCATAGTCCAGGCTTCTACCCTTATGTCCTTCTTTGGCAACTGACCAGCTCTCATGTTATCATTTCAGTAGAAAATCTGTGTGTGCGGTGTTTGTGTGTGGGGGTGGGTGGGTGTGGGTGTGTGTACATGCACACATACAAGTGATGAAATCTACACGACACCCTATCTTTTTTTCTGCACACTACTCCACAAGGCAGCAGGAAATTGCAGCGGTGAATTCACGACACAACAAACACAGCATCTGGAAAGCAAAGGGCGGGTCTGCTTGCCGGCGGCCAGAACTGCATGCATTCCCTCTCTGTCTGATGCTGCAACTACAGTGCATGGCCCAACTGCCTGCAGCTGTTTCTTCTGTGTTGGTCACAGCTTCCTTTGTAAAATACTTCAAAGATGATACAGTTCAACCAAAGCATAAGAGAAAGTCAGCCCCAGACTGAAAGAGGCGGGTTGGGGAAAAAGCCAGCAGCCAGTCTCTTCAAGTGGAATCTTTGTTTCTAGGCCCCTGAACCACCATCGCTCCATGCTTCCACAGGAAACTGGGAGAGAGGGGAGGCAGACTGGCCACCTACACACTGCAAATGGAAGAATGCACCTTCCCAAATTTCTGAAAAAAGTCTTCCTGTGCCCGGGCCAAGGCGTCCTCATCAATGTACACGGCCGGCCTTTTGGCCATGACGAAGTACTGCACCTTCCTCAGCTTCCAGCCCATCACGTAGTGGAGCCAGCCGCACACGGCCGCGGTGGACCGGCCGACCCCCGCGTTGCAGTGGACGTACACGGTGTGTCCATTCTCGAGCAGCGCGTGCAGGAGGCAGACCGCCTGGGGCAGCATCTGTACCCGGCCTGGGACAGAGAAAGCACAGCACGGTCACATGAGTAGTGAAACCCCAATATCACCGCTAATAACCATCACTCCAGCACCCTGGGAAGTCACAATGCCCAGACAGGTGAGGCAGGGATGATATGACCCATTCCATTCCCCTGTCTCGAAGGGAGAGGTAAGACAATACCAACTCCTGCTAATGACAGAGTAGGAAGGGCCCTCAAGGCAATGGGTCCACTCTGAACTGCCACTGATTTGGCTGCTCCTTTGAGGGACTTCTGTGTCCAGTTTCCCTTCAAAGAAAAGTTCGCTGTAGCCTGTCATCAGATGAACGATTTTTATACCCATCTGTGTATACAGATTGGACAGAGGTTTAGAGGATTTCACAGGGAGCCCGACAGGTCCTGTCACCTCAGTTTCCTTTCATCCAAAAGGACCTTCTAGGTAACTGTACAACAGAATCAGTGGGTCTTGATGAAAGAAGTCAATCTCATCCATTCAACACATGATGCTAGTTCTCATTTGTCCGATGGAATGACTAACTTATTAATTGATACACTGTTCATTTATTCCCTCATGATGCAGTGGGTATTACAACTGATTCAGTGTCTCCTTTACTGGGCAGTTGTGATTACAGTTATTGCAGCTTCATGATTACTTTTTCAATTATGAGATGATTAAAGTATCCCCTTGTCACACAGGCAGGATACATAGGCTCTGCTGAGGCCTGTTGTATGAGATCCCCCCAGAATCATCAAACTCCTGGATGCCTACAGTTTCTACTGCTTACAGGTTCTCAGTCAAAGATATTTGGCGGATTTAGGGGAGGTCTATGTAAATTACTTCAAAAAGGGATGAAACAGGGAAACCACACAGAGTCCTGGACTAAAACTCTGTGCCTGTGATTTGACAATCTCGAGCCACCCTCTGTCCTCAGACACACAGAGATACAACGTGCAGTCCCTCCGCCCGAGGCCCATGGCCTTCTTGCTGCCAGCCCACTGGAGGACTGGAGAGGCCCTCCCTCAAATGATTTCACTGGGCCCAGAATCCTCCCAGGAGAACCACTCAGGCAAGTTTAGTCTTCCCTCTTTAGCTGTCCTCTTTCACGATGCAAGGGCCCCAAAGGGGCCAACATGACACACTGTGACCCGGAGTTGGCACCCGAGGACAGGCGTTACCAAGGATCTGCTCATGATCTGAGCGCCCTCTCAGTTCCCACTCCATCCTGCAGCAGAAAGTCTACGTGAAACCAGGACAATATTCCAATTTTGCTGCTGGTGCTCTGCTGATTGCGGTGATGACAGGGTCTCAAGAGCAGTGTAGAGACGTCTGTAACTGGGAATCCTTTAGGCAGGGCCCACTTCACCGTCCCTGGGGCCCTGGCTCTCTCTGTGCGGCCTGCCTGGTCCCTGAGGGCATCCGAATTGGAGACACACCAGCTGAAACTCATTGGGTAAATTCTCCAAGTCTGCGCTGAGCCACAGCGCTGAGTCTGGCTGACACCTCTGTGCTTGGTTGGGAGGTGCTCCCAGGCTAGATCTGGGTGGGCCTGCCACACAGCCAGTCATTTCTGGCACTCTCCCCGAGGCAGGAAAATGTCACTGGAGACGTAAGGAGGTGAGAACACTGTACGTACCAGAGAGATGTCTCACTGCGTGACTCAGGAGAGTACAGTGTAGTTGATCCACTATTCAGATTGGGTGACAAGGGAAGCAAAACCTCCAAGGTGTGTCTGTGCGGCCTGCTGATAGGGTGAGACTGGCTCACGTTCAGGGCTTTTGTTGCGCTGAAGGGGTGTTAGAGGTTTACACCGAGTAATAGTGCGGGGAAAGGAACTCCCAGTGATGGATCCGGGAAGCCTGGGTTCTCCCTGCTCCTCCCTAAGGCACCACTTGACAAGGTCCCCATTTACAGCAACCTCTCCAGCTACCATGCACACTGCCAGGGAATAAACATATGTTTAATGTGGGTTTTTATTAAAGGCCAAATATAGAAACAGAGCATAGTGGTCGTTGGCAGGAGGAGCTGCTAAAGTCGGATTCCCAGCCCCTGGTGCTCGGCCCCTGCACCGTCAGGGTGGCTGGCCTGCCCCAGTCAGGGACCGCACGGACCCATCAGGTTCCTGCCCAACAGTCTCTCTGGCTGGAGGTCCCCCAAGGAAGGGTCTGCGCCAAACAGCCAAACGATGTGATCTCACCCCTTTTCCTTTGTATATGTGGAAGATTCTCCCAGATGCATGCAAAGAGTCTAGAAGGTGAAACTGTTGAAAATGGATATGCGTTTAGAAGTTGAAAATGGGTATGTGTTACTTTGAGGTTCTATGAGCTGAGACACGTGATCCTGGAGGCTGAAAGTCAGCGACTGCATGGGAGCTCCATAAGGCTCCCAGTTTTAACATGGGTCTCGCACACCAGTGGTCTTCTCCCCAAATCACTCAGCCATCCCACTTGAGAACTGTCAAGCAAATGCTAAGATGACATAAAGAAGAACAAACAGTAAAAAGCAGCACCAGACAAGTGGTGGGTCTAGGATGCCCACCCGTCTCGGCCTGGCCTCCCCTGAAGCCCTCATTCAGTGTGATCTCCAGGGACAGCACATCACCTGCTTGGATGGCAGCTCCTTCTACCTTTTGACCAGCCACGTGCTGTTCTAAGCAGTGAGCACACAGGAGCTCCTCTACAACCACCTCCTGGCAACGAGGAGCTTGGTACTATTATTATCCTCCAGTATGCCTGAGGAAACTGAGGCTCAGAGGTCTTCCCCAGGTTATTATTCCCTCATGGCCACTCAAACCCAGCCAGCAACATGCCACAGCCTCCGGTCTTAACCTCTGCACTGCTGTCCTTCCCTTACCTGCCTGAACAGTGGCGCTGGCTGGCCCCCATATCGTCAACCTGATCTCTCCATCAGCCGGCCCCTGCTCCCCACCCACCTGGTCACCTGCTGCTTTCAGCCCTGTGGGAGGGCCACATCTGGCCTGGGGCTACACACCTCTGCCCCTAGCCTAGAGGGCCATGTGTGCCCAATGCGCCTGCATCCCTCTGCTTCCAGAACATTCCAGAGAGCCTCAGCTAATAATATGTAACCCACCGAGGGATAGAAAGGGTCCCCAGGATCAGGGCTCGCACAGAAAAGCCAGCATCAACCAGAGCCCCTGGTATGTGTTTTGTGTATTTTGGCTCCATATAGAATTTAATTTGGTAAAAAGTCTCTATTCTTAAAAACAATTATCCCTAAAGGCAAGGCAGAAATGCATATTTTTAAAATGCATGTAAAACAGTCCAAATTTTAAATGCTGGCAACTAAGTTGAAAATCTGAAACCCTGTGCCGGCCAACAAAACACTCCACTGCCTGTGACTCTTCCTTTGGAACTCACAGCAGGCCCTGGCTCTCAACAGATGCCCAAAGGCACGAATTAAAACAATATAAAACAAAGCCCAATAATGCCGATTTGAGCTGAGACACTACTAGACCCCTCCGATCTAACTTCTGGCCCCGCCTCCTCTAGGCTCGTCCAACTCCGCAACGACTAAGAGCCTCCTGGAAGCATGCGATGAACACCCAAAGGTGGTGAGAAGGGGCACAAGGGTGAGCTGGGGTGGCCTGAGACATGAGGGCCTCAAACAAGTGGGGGGCCCTGAAGACACCCACGGTTCAGCTGGGGCTGGACCCAAATGAAATTATTCCTGGCACAACTTTCAGCCTTTCCAACACACACATATCTTCCCTTTCTTAATCCAGGGGCAGATTTATGGCAAATATATTATTATTCTATTTCTGTATATCTTCTTTTTCACCTTTGCATTATAATGTGGATAAGGTTCATATTATCCATTACATCCTTTGGTAGAAACAGAAGGACTTGGAACTAATAACACAGTCCCAGCTTTGTGATTTTCAACACACATTCACATCCATCATCTTTTCCCACTGTTATAATCCTGAAAGGCAGAAGTTATTATCCCCATTTTCCAAGTGCAGGAACTAGTCGGCCCAGTATCACACAGCCACACAGTGGTGACAAGGCTCACGCCTCGGTGCTGTGGCTCCGAGGTCAGTGTGCTTGCCGCACGGCAGAGTTGGATCTGGGATGTTGAGTCAGAGAAAAGAACTCGGATGGAGAAACAAAGGGGGTGGCTCGGGATGGGGCAGCCCACCAGCTCCTTTGTCATCCCAGCACTGCCCTGATGGCGCCAGAGCCCCACCAGGGTCCTTCCCACGTGCAGGAAAACCGAACCTTGGTGAGCACATTGGTTTTTCTCAGGTGAATGCCAGATTTGGGAACCTTTTCTTTCTTAGGTGAAAGACACAAACCAAAATATTTGAAAAAAAGAAAAAAGAAAAACCTAACTAAGCCCTTAGCCTATGACAAAATGTACAGACTGAGGATCGATGGCCCCAGGATCAAAACAGGTACGTGACAGCCCGTGGGGACCATCGCACCTCACCAGCTGTCTTCTTTCTCAGACGTTAGCTGACAGCATTATGTGGCTCAAAACTCTTGCAGATGGACTCTTCCCTAGCGTTCTAAAAATATCCGGCAGAATTAATCTATATGTTTACTGTGCTGATATTGTGAGCCGCAGAGATGGATCTACTGGTCAAAAATTCCTCGGGGACTCCAAAATGGCCATTAATCCTTTGCCTACCCCCCTGCGTGCAGGCTGAACTAAAGAAACCCTCCATGTAGAGCTGGGATTTGGTCTCTGTAAGTGGGAGCTTTCATTCTGCTGTCATTTCATGCTATCAGGGGGGGACAATGCTCCACTCTCGTGACCAGGACCCCCGTCATCGAGGAACTATCTTATTTGTCTCTGTTTCCCCAGCAGCAGCCACGTCAGATCCTAATTCTCTCTTCACAAAGACAGGACGCCTCTCCGCAAAAGGCTTTGACACAACTCCAGTGGGAGCTGGGAATGGGCATGCAAAATCCCGGTTCGTCGGCATGGGCTGGCGTGGGACGCATGCCAAGTGTATCTCGGCATCGCTGAGCCTCGTCTCACATCATATTCCGAAGGGACAACAGTGCTAATAAACCAGAAACCAGGAAGCAGAAATCCAGGCACCCTCCGGAAGCTACAGGCACATTCCCTAAACAGTTCCTCTGTTTTGAAACCAGAGAAACTGGCTGGACAGGACAAATATGACCTAGATTTGACCAGTGATGTTCTGTGCCAATGAAGTTTTCCTTTTTTTTTCCTCCCTTGGAAAACAGACAAAGCCTGTTAAGGCTAAATCAAGCTCTTCTGGATCAGTGTTACCAAGGGAAGTACCCAAACTGTCCTTAAGGACAAAGCGATACCTCATCCGAGGCAACAGTGCAGCTCCCACACAGACCCATCAAGGGGTCCAGCCCAGCCGGGAGGACCACCTGAGGTTCATGAAGAGCCCATGTGGGCCAGGTCCAGGCAGCCTGTGCTTTCCCAGGTCTTCTGTTCCGACCAATGCCTTGACTATATTGACTCCAGGGAGACCTAGCTATCTCCCTGGCAATTCGCGACTGCCTAATTCCAGCAAGAGATGAAAATGACAGGTTGGAAGTGCAGTGGTCTGTAGAACGTGCATGAGGAGTTCGTGTGAGCATGTACTGTGTCTTGGAGCTACGTTCTGAGTCAGCCCGGCTGCTGTGAAATCCAGGTGGGGTCTCTCTGGTTTACCCTGGCCAGGTTACTGAAGTTTTCTGTGCCTCAGCCTCCTCCTCTGCAAAATGGAGATGACAGCATCTGTCCAGGCGCTTGTTGTGAGGATTAAATAAGTTAATGCATGCAACCGCTTAGAGCAGCGTCTGGTAGATCCGTAATGTACTTTTGGGGGAAGAGGGTCGATGATAGAAACGTTTCCTTCCCTAAGCATCACAGCTTCTTCTTTTCCCCAAAATAATGTTGACCAAACTCCCTTAGGCCGTGCCATTTTCATAGCTCTCTGCTGCCCCCTGCTGACAACTAGTTCATATTACCAGTGTAACTTGGTTTTCTTGGCTCTAAACAGCTCCATTCCTTTTCTACAAGAACCCTATTCTAGGATACAACCAGGCTGAAATATAGATCATTCCTCTAACATCCCGTGCCTCTGAGCCTTGACCTATGCTTTGTTACACTTGGCAATGACCTGTCATGCCCACCTCAAATGCAAAGACATTCGTGCTGCTTATCTGTTCTCCATACAAAGTGGTCCTCTCGGGCCGTAAATCTCCCAGAGCACAGAATGCATCCCTCCCCCCACACTCTTTTCTGTACTGCAGGCAGTGCAGAACCTGTCTGTTTCCCCTTACCATTAGATCAAAACTATGGCCCATTTGTTTCGGGGGCAGCACCCCAGTCACACCCTAGTTCTCTCCCCACAAAGACAGGCGCAGCTGGTACCTGGGCAATAAATGCAGCCGCACTATCACCGCCCTTCCCTGCACTGCATTCTCCCCCTCACTACCTCTCACTTAAATGTGGCACTAACGTCCTGACTGCATCCCCAGACCCACTCGGGCCCACCCCAATTCATCCTCTATCTAGAGGAGGAGAAAGGGGTTATTTTGGTATCTCTCAGCCCCCAGCTCCTCCAGCTGCGTCTCATCACTTTAGGGTAAAGTCTGATGTCCTCATTGTGCCCAAGTCCCTGCAGGACTCACTTCCCGATCCTCTGAGCCGCAGCCAACAGGCCTGTTTTCAGTGCCTACGACCCTCTGTGCTCTCCTGCCATAGTGATTCCTTGAAAGCTGCTCCCTCTGCCTACACGCCTCACCACCAACCCCGCCTGGCTCTTCAGATCTTAGTGCAAACACTGCTTCACCGGAACACATTCCCTGACCCGTTCCTAGATCTGTGGGCTCTGCACGCTCTCCTACCGATATCTACGCATCTTTCTAGCGAATCCCGGCCCAGTAGGTAACTTCTATTTGTGATCGTTTAATATTTGTCAAGCCTACGGGATGATAAGCTCCGCAAGGACAGGAATTGGCCTCCTCTCTTCTCCACTGTGTTCTCGGCCACCAGCATAATGCCACATACACAGTAGGTACACAATAAATACATGTTTAATGAATCAAAGGACTCATGCTAAACAGAAACTTAGCTAAGTTGTCAAAAGACATGTATTAGACCTGAACCCTTTTTTAAAATTCCATTTCTATCACTCATATTTAGGTCAATCAATTATAGACAGAAAGGCAGGCAGGCAGGCAAGCAGATAGATAGATAAGACAGACAGCCAGGCACATAGGTGAGGGCTTCTATGAAACACCTCTCACAGGGAGCCAGAGGGAGTCCGATGCCCACCTGTGGTGCTCATATCTGGTGTCGGCATCCAGATGTAAGCCAAGCCTTCCTCCTTGTATAGCTTCATCATAGTGTCTGGAGACATGGGCTCAGGGTAGCGGTTACAGCCCGAGGAATTCTGTACAATGTCCCACTCGGTCTGGAAGTTCATGACAGCGGTAACACCCAACTCATGCTTCAGCTTGATGGTCACGTGTTCCACTTGACGAGGGCAGCTACCCAGCCAGAGATTCGGTAGAATTCTAATGAGAACATATGGATTCAATTATTACTAATGCCATTATGACTTGAGATTGGAGGAACTGCATAAAATGTAGTATTAAAATGCAAATAACCTTTAAGTCTGGCAAAGGAACAGACAGAAGAATATGAGAACCACTACTGTTATTGAAAGAAATAAATACTGGTAATGTAGTTTTGGGGGAAACAAATAATTCAATTAGCTAGAATGTCAGAAAACAGGCATTAGCAAACCAAATCTAGTAATATACAGGGTCCAGCAGAAGTAAGGCCTGTTTGAGCATGGTTGGCAGGATAATAACATGGATGTAATAATTTATAGTTTTAATTTGAACATTTCACCCACGATGTCACATACTGTGTTTGAGTGTGATATTGTTATGTTATAGAGTTATATGCTTATGATTTTGTAATAAAAGATTTTGTAATGAAAAAGGGACATGATTTGTGCTGGACCCTCTATAAAAATAAGTCCACCAAGTTTATTTACCCCATGAATATGTATATGGTTCAACATCAGGAAACCCATCAACAAATGAAAGCCCAACTCCTATAATCAGACTAACAAATTCTGGAAACCACTGGCTAAAATTCAGCAATCACTCTTATTTAAAACTCTGTATAAAAATTTCAAATAGTATGAGACCATTTAAACATGCTGAATACCAGAAATAGACAACAATCTTCTTTTAAATAAAATCAAAGTAAAGATTACTTCCATTAGTACCCAATATTGTTCTATATGTTTCATCTAATGCTACAAGGTAAGTAGAAGGAGTTATAATTACCTTTTAAAAAAGGAAAACATTATCGTTAGTTTTTGAAGTATGATTATCTAAATATCCTAACTCAGGGGGCAAATCTGGAGAACCAGTCCCTAAGAGGTTCAAATATAAAAACTATGCAAAGTACTAAAAATATTGACATTAAGATATCTGGATGAGGGAAAACATAGAAAACTAAAGCAGCTTTGCTCTGTACTAGCAATAGTCAGAAATGAAGCAAGCTGGGGGAGGTGAAGGAAATTTCACTCAAAAATAATAAAAAATTAAAGAATATCCAGGAATACACTTAACCAGAAAGCACTACAAAATTCTACTGGAGGACATCAAATACACAATAACCAATAAATAGAAGGATACATGTGATATTGTGATTTATAATACCAAGTATATATTTGGTCTTCTTCCCCTAAACACGCAACACCTAAAACTCTAGAAATTTCCCTTTCCCAAGTGTTGAATTACAAAGATATCTTTTGTAATATTAATGAGGTGACTTTCCGAGAGCACCTAAGGATGGGGGTTGATTGCCAGGAGACCCAACCACCTGATTAGAGGGTTGGAACTTTCAGTCCCACCCCCTGACCTGATGGAGGGGAGAAGGAATGAAGGTTGAATCAATTACCAGAGGCTAATGATTTAACCACTCCTGCCTGTGTAACAAAGCCTCCAAAATAGCCCAAAAGCAGGGCTTCTGAGAGCCCATGGGTTGGTGAACACGTGGAGATTGGGAAGAGTGGCTGCCTGGGAAGGGCGTGGAAGCGCTGTGCCCGTTCCCCATTCCTTGCCCCACGCATCTCTTCCATCTCGTTACTCCTGAGTTCCTTATAAAGGATATAATATATCCTTTTATAATGACCTGGGACCTGCTAAGTAAATTGTTTCTCTGAGTTCGGTGAGCCACTCCAGAAAATGAATAGAACCCAAGGAAGGAGGAGATCTTGGGAGCCTCCAATCTGTAGCCAGTCAACCAGAAGCAGCAGTGACAACCTGGGCCTGCGACTGGCATCTGAAGCTGTGCAGAAGGGAGGGGCGGCCTTGTGGGACCAAACCCCTGACCTGTGGAACCTGCTGCTGTCTCCAGGTAGACAGTGCCAGACCCGAGTTGAACTGTGGGACACGAAGCGGGTATCTGGAGAATTGCTTGGATGTATGAGGAAGTCCTTACCCCCCACCCACTGGAACTGGGTTCCGGAACCCAAAAGATATACCAGCTCTTTATCTGGAAGACTTAAAATTATAAAATGCACATATCATGTAAATATTTTCCAAATTAGTACATAAATTTAATGTGCATTATTATAACATATTGTATATGCTATATACTGTCTTGTTCACTGAGTATTTTACACGTAGACATTCTCTCCAGACCTAAAAGGTAAACTCTCTATTCCGTAGTACTTGAATCATGTCACCCAGAACTTTACCAGGTTCATTACAGGACACTCAGACAATAGCTATCAGATGATGATGGATGACAGCACTGATGCTCAGCAGTGTTCCCAGTATCTCCCTTCAAGCATGGAGGACTAAACTTCCTCCCCATCTTGATGTGAGGCATGGCCATGTGACTTGCTTTTGTCAATAAAAGGTGAGCTGAAGTGACATGTGTCACTGTCGTAGGGACATATTTAAGGCCTAATGCATGCTTCTCCACTGTCTGTCTTTCCCTGCGGCAATGACCATGAAAGCACATGTGGATGCTGAGCTTCGAGGCGACTAAAGGAATCTGAATGTTAACCCCTCGGGCAGGACAGCTGCCCTGGACAGCTCCTGCCTGGTCTGCCGAGCCGGCTTTGGCCTTGTTTGTTACCACCGAGTAACCTGACTTGTTCTGACTAACACAAACTCTAAATCATTAATTGTTTGAAGACTATAAAATATGCGGGAAAGAAACTGAGCAGAGGAAGTACACTTTTATGTAACTACTTTCATTTTAAGTTTAGAGATTCTCAACTGGGAACAATTTTGCTTCCCAGAGGATATTTGGCAATGAGTGTGGAGCCGGTTTTGATTGTCACACTGGGCGGAGCTACTGGCCTCTGTTAGGCTGAGACCAGGGATGTTGGTGAGCATTCTACAATGTACAGGACAGTCTCCCACAACAGAGAATTATCCAGTCCAAAATGCCAATAATGCCAAGGTCAGGATGCTGTGATTTAGGAGAATAAAAGTGAAATCAAACTTCTCACTATGTGTAGTAAGAAAAGGAACATGGAGCAGGAGTAAGCCCAACATACCTGACATGGTTTGTGGCTCATTGGTTCTGTGGTTCTGATTATAGTATACTATCTCATGTCATTTTAAAATACAAGTGTATATATATATAAAAATGAGGAATCTAGAGAGTAAACGAAGTCCTAATATTAGAGAGTTGACAAGCACAATAACATTTTCAGTGTGGCAAAACAGAAGGGGCACTAACCACAGGCCAGAAAAACGGAGTTCAAGTGGAAATTCCAGTGTAGTGTTTTCAGAAGCACTTGGTGATAACTGTCTGACATTAGACCAACTTATCATCTCCGAGCTTTTGGTTGGCTTGTGTTTAAAACAGGTCTAAAATAAAATAGACTTGTTGACAGTACTTTTGTAAGGAGTAAAAGAAAGTAAATAAGTTATCTGAATAGGAAATTAATGAGTGCACAATAAACATACATGGACTTTACGTCTAGTTACTGTAATGTACTTACTGTAGTAATTTACTTTGTATAGTAATGGTCATTCTGATAATTTTGCATTGCTCAGTGTATCCTTTATTTAAATGTTACAGAGAATAGAATATTCATCCTATATTTTATATGAAATCCAGCTTGTTGTTAACGTAACAAGCCAACTGACTGCACCTCACATGTGGGTATTGTCATTCCAATATCTTACTAGGTCGAGCATTGCCTTTCTAACGCTTGCATTGTATTTACCCTCCAGGAGAAAGCAAACCAATTTTTCATTGTTGCTTGGGTTCTCAATTTAATCAATTGTTAGGAAATTCCTTGTGGATTATTGTGGGAAAATAAAGGAGAAAGAATTTAAAATAAAGAGGGAAATGTGAAACCTAGGGAAGACTTAGTGGTACCATGAAGAGGGATGAAGGATCCAAAGGCTTTTGCACTTTAAATCCTGACCCTAAAAATTTCTCAGGTATCCCATTGGGCCCAGTGGATTGAGAGAAAGACCATTACCAGGGCCACTTTTCGGATGCCCCAGAGCTGAACGTGACTAGGACATTGCTATCTGATGGAAACTTCATTACTCTTGGGTCATTGCCCCTTCCCTCTGCCTGTTAACTGAGAATAAACCTACCTCTATCTACATGTTCCATCCTCCCTTAAAAAGTCCTCCTTCAAACACCTGCTGGATGCCTAGTAACTAAGAGTGCTGGGCTGCCATACTTACACTTCAGGGTTTGATTTAGTATATTAAAGCACCCTTAGTTGGAAAAGAGGGACGTGGACCCCTGAGGTACACAACCAAGAACTGTAGCCTTTGGGATAACACTGGATTGTTGTTGGCAAAATCTTGAAATGTACTGGTAAAATATTAAAACAAATATTCATGACAGGCAAGCTGAATTCCAAACGTTATCTAGAGTTCACTTGAATATTGTATCCTTTGAGTGGGTAGCACTGAATATTTAGTTAGTAAATAAATGCCAAAATAAAATGGCTAGCATGCAAGATTTGCATAAAGACCAAAGAATAATTCATAGAGATATGCAAAGGGAAAAGTGGGGCATTCGACCCTACAAGATAAGAAATCGGAATCTCAAACCAGAGTTAGTATATGATCACATTGTGTTGATTTTAAAAAAAAAAGGTATTATTCTATCATCTCATTCATCCGTGGCCTTCAAATGTATTTAAACTAACTGGGAACTTGGGAAATTAAGAAAAAGCCAAAGATGAACGGAACCAAACATGGAGCCTTAACATATATATTTCCCACATCTATTTTCTAATAGAAATCAACCCTTGAAATACACACCCACACACTCTCACACACATATAAACACCAGTTTCTGTATCATATTATTTCCAGCTTTTTGGTAACACAATTCTTCCTCTAGAAATGCCAGAAGTCAAAGTCCGTATTTAATAAATGAGTATAAAACAATTTCTGATTTTTAAAGGAAGATGTTCTGAACCTAGGAGGTAGATAACTAAAGATAAGTTCTGAAAACAAGCACTGTATTGAAAGATAGAGAATTAAAGTTATAAAGAAAATTTACTAGTCCTTGCTGAGATAGCTCAGTGGATTGAGCATGGGCTGCGAACCAAAGGGTCGCCAGTTCAATTCCCAGTCAGGACACATGCCTAGGATGCAGGCCAGGTCCCCAGTGGGGGCCACGTGAGAGGCAACCACACACTGATGTTTCTCTCCCTCTCTTTCTCACTCCCTTACCTTCTGCCTAAAAATAAATAAATAAAATCTTTAAATAAATAAATAAACAAATTTACTGAACCACTATATGGAACATAGAGACAAAACACCGAGCTTGTTAAAAACACACAAATCAATGGATTCTGCCTAATCAGACAGTTAAAGTGGCCTTTACACTCATGCATTTCAATTTACCTCTCACAGGAGGTGATATATTTCTAGTTATATAATACACTACAAGTAATAAGATGCATGATTTACTTTCCAAATAGTAATTAAACTCTTACTTAACCATTCAAAAGGGAATAACTTGACATCATCAAAAATCAATTTTTACTCATTCCCTCTTAGCTTTAATCTTCTTTTGGAGTTAGTGATACTTTAAACAATTTTACAAATCGGATTTTTTAAAGGTGAAAAGAAACTTGCCAAAATGTGGGATTTAGCGAATAAAAATCTTCTGTAAAGATTTAATGTAAGTCACCTGGCTGGTTTAGCTCAGTGGATTGAGTGCCAGCCTGCAAACCAGAAAGTGGCCAGTTCAATTCCTAGTCAGGGCACATGCCTGGGTTGCAGGCCAGGTCCCCGATGGAGGTCATGCAGGAGGCAACCACACATTGATATTTCTCTCCCTTGCTTTCTCCCTCCTTTCCCCTCTGCCTATAAATAAATAAAATCTCTAAATTTTTTTTAAAGATTTAATGTAAATCATACCAAACTTCTAAGATATCACAATGGAATAAAATATATAGCTTATATTGTCAATTACATTATAAATCTTCCAGAGAATTATTTTATAAATAACCCACTATCGAAGTTGGGTTATATCGGAGCTTTCTGGCAAACTCACTACAGATTATTTGGAAAGTCACAGAGAAGCCACTGTACCAAATGGGCACTGACAGCCAACCCAGAAGAGAAGCTCCCAAACCCAGCTTTGCTTCAAGTCACGTCCAGTGCCTTTATAAAAACTTCCATTACCAGTATCTATGCCACAGATACTCATAAAATGGCTCTGGAGTGAGGTGTGAGATTCTGTGAATTATTTTCCCTTAGAAATGAACCAGCTTATGTATACTACCAGCTTAGCAGAACCCAATAAACATGCAGGAGAAACTTAGTATATAGATGTTAATCCCTCTTAGTAGAAGTAAAACACATGGAAATAAGAGGAACTGGAGAGAAGAGGGATTTCAGGGGAAAAGGGGAAGGGTTTACAGGAACAAAGTTAAAAGACACATGGATAAAAGCTGGGGGGAGTGGTAATGGGAGGGAAATTGGGAGGGGAGGTGGGAGGGCTTGATTGGGAGTAAAGGGGAGAAAACTGTACTTGAACAATCATTAAAATAAAAAAAAATTTAATAAGAGGAACTGGACTTGCTCAGCTTCACACAAGTACATCTAAAAGTAAGTCTTCACCTTTTTCCCAAAATAGCTCCAAGAGTGCGAATGACCCCTAGACAGAGTGAGGAATGGGACTGTCTGCTGTGAAAGAGCAGTTTTGAGAACATGTGTCCATGTGTTTCATGAGTAGTTTTTTCTTAAAAAGTCAAAATTAAACTTACTTCTGAGTCATGGCAAATATTTAATATAGTTATAACCACTTATAATGTACTTTTATAGAAAGAATTTAACCTGGGTTTTAATTATTGCCACTCTGATTCAACAAGATTGGATTTAGATAAAAATTTGTCCTCATAATACTACAACGTAGCCAGCGACCAAGAAAAGGAAATGCATGGCTGACATTTCTGGAATCATACCGTCTTGGACTGCAAATCAAAATTGACTTCATTCATTGGAGAGAATCTGGATTTGTGGTTCCAGGTAATCACATCACAATAGTACACCATTTGCTCCACCTGTCAGGCTGGGCCAGTGGTACCATGGCCGCTGAGGCATATGAATCAGAGCCAGCGTGCTGCATCTCGGTTATCGGTCCAAGGGGGCCTCGCTGGCAATAACGAGCATATCAGGCAGCATATGCACCCACACACTACGGGAAGAAAAGGAAACACACAGGGTATTGGCAGGAGGAGGGGCATGAAAAAGACAAGAGATGTCGGGAAGTGAGACCCACATCACAAGTTCTGCCAGTAACAGCCAGAGAAATGGCAGAATTACCTTTTCCTGAAGATGAAAATTAGCATTATTTTTTGACCATAGGGAAACCACAGGAATGATGAACATAGTTTTTTGTTTATTTCTATGTTCATAGTGTATGAACATAGGTTTTTGTGTATTTCTTACCAAACCAAGAAACTACAATTGCTAAACTGCAGTGTCCTCTTCCTGGCCACACAAACCCAGCACCATTTTGAAGATAGAGAAGGTGGGCTTAGCAGAGGTTCCTCATAAAATCCAGCTAAGGATTTAGGACCAAAAAGAAATAGCACATTTCCTAAGATGAATAATTGTGCTACATTTGCCTTATTTAATATTTTATGGGCAATTTGATGTGAAATTAAAATGTGATCTGGCTTTTAAATAATGGGCAGAGAAAAAAAGTCTATCAGTCTTATAATTTAGATCTCATTAGTGAAAAAGCAAGAGAAACATTAAAAGCAACCCCCAGAAACCTCCAAGCTTCATTAGCACATATAACTCCTTCTGCAGAAAATTTGTCCTCTGGTGTTAAGTTTTAAGTAATTAATGCCAACTTCTAACCCGAAAGGGTGCTTGTTATATACTCTAGCTGAGGCTGGATAACTGCTCAAAGACAAATGCCAATTTAGAGAGTGATACTAATTAACTTCTTTATTAAAAACATCATTTTATTACAGTTTGCTTACGGATCCTAGACTATTGTGTATATAGAGCACATACTAATTTCTATAAATACAGTCACATTCTTAGATTTTTATAGATGTGCTATGTAACCATGTGAAGTGACTATTTTTGACATGTTCTTTTATTTTTTTGTATTACAAAATGCCATATAATTAAAATAATTATAAAGGTCTTCTTTGGGTTGAATTGCGTTTTCTCAGAATCTCTGTGTTGAGTCCTAAGCCCTAGCACCTCAGAAGGTGACCTTCTTCAGAGATGGGGTCTCTTCAGAGGTCGTCAAGTTAAGATAAAGCCATCAGGGTGGCCTCCAGTCCAATATGACTTCGTCCTTATCAGAGGGGCAATCTGGGCGCAGACGTGTATAGAGGGAAGGTGACATGAAGATGAGGGAAAACACGGACCATCTACGAAGCAAGAGAGGCCGGGAGCAGACCCTTCCCCCGCAGCCCTCAGAATGAATCAACCCTACAGATAAATGAATCTCAAACTTGAGCCTCTGGAACTATGACACATCAATTTCCGTTGTTTAGCCTACACAGTCTGTGACACTTTGTTATGGGGATCCCAGGAGATGAATGCAAGGTCTAAACATTCAGACTTAAAATATATGCATCCAGTCACCCAGACTCTTCAAATATCCACACATCAGGTGTACTTAAAGGAAAGCATTTTAAAAGATTTTCACCTTTCACGCTGATGTTTGGAATCCTACAACTATGACTAACATTTGACTGTGGTGCCTAAATTATTCTTACACTCAGTACTGCCCACATTCCTTCCTTTTTGTGTGTCCTTCAGTCCCTCACCTGAGCACCCCAACACTGTGGAAAAGACCTTCGGGGCCCAGCCGGACCACCTGGCCTCCTTCACGGTCTGATGACTCAGTTCTGCAGTGTTCCAAGATGCCTAGTTTTGATAAATACAGTAGGATGTCAGGCCCCTTTGCTTGGTATTCACAGAATGGACCTCAGTGGAGGATTGCCTGGGATGTATGAGAGCACTGCCTCTCAGTCTCATAACTCTTCAAAATTCTTAGCTCCGGAGGATGTGGCCGTCTCGATTTTGTGTGCTTGTTGCCCTGAAAGGCGGCTGTTGGGCCACACTGACAGATTACAGTGATAAGTAAGGCAACCAGCACACTCCCTTTCTTACAGCCAGTCACGGGTAGCACAGAGACTGAGACAAACAACTCAGACAGCAGCCCCAACTGGTTTCCTTGACACGAGCTTCACCAAAAAGCTCCAGTGAAATATCCTCTTGATGCGGCAGTTTTGTTTCCAATGCTGAGCACTCCTTGAAGAAATAAAACGTCATGTCTAATATTTTCCTAATAATAAACTTAAAAGGATTTGTTTAAAATTAAACTCTTGCATAATGAATTGGGAACCGTGAAGATCAAGAAAGAGATAAAAAATTAAACATGTGCAATTTTTGTATTTGTTTTAAAGTCATTCTCTCTATTCGACAAATACATAGTGATGCCTGCTTTGTGTCAGGCACTCAGCAACCACCGGTGAGGGAGACGGCCACGGTGCACCTCCACTTCGACCTGCAGGCTGAGGAAGGTGGGCAGTAAGCAAATACAAAATGGGCAAAATGCATAAAATTTAGCTGTGATGTGCTCCCAAGGATATAAACAGGGAGTTAAAACAGAGAACCACCAGGGATCTAGACTGCAGATAAAACAATCAGGAAGGTCATTTCCGACAAGGTGACATTAAAGCTGAACCCTGATTTAGGAAAATGAGTGAGACATACCAGGTTTGTGGTGAGAAGAGTGAGTTAGACTTTAGAAACTGAGAGACGTGGCGTGAGGTAAGCAAGGAAGGGCTGTGGCGTAGACAGACTGAGAAGACCACACTCGGCCTTACTGAGGTGCTGGGAAATCTGTGTAATGATATAAAAGTGATGAAGGAGTGACATGGACTTACTTTAGAATTTTTTAAAGGCGACTGGCTGCCATGTTTAAACAGGTAAATCTCAAATAACCCTAATCATCATGAGACTGCATTCAGTTATATGGTGCTTTTCTTTATATGCAGCATATAGTATATGCTCTTATAATCAGGGGAAAGAGGGAAGACCCTTTGGATACTGATGGCTTGGGATACAGTTACTGATGCAGACAGAAGTGGGCCAACTCAAATGTACCGTATTTTGGGGGCTGTAAGATGTACTCCCTCCCCCACCCCAAATTTGGAAGGAATAACGGTTGTTCATGCTGCTGTTGAGTTCTGTTTACATTTACATTGGTGAAATATTATGTTATTTATGTTATTAAATTATTTTACCACATTTTTTGCTTCAAAATTTTTTTCCCTATTTTTCTCTAAAACCTAGGTGTGTCTTATGATCCGAAAACTGCAGTACTTTAGGGTGGAGCCAACGGAACCTGCACATTAATTAAATGAAAGGGTTGAGGGAAGGCCTGAAAACATGACTACAAACTTACTAATATGATATTACAGTCTACAATTTCTTAACCAGGTCTGCCCTCAATGAAGCTTGTATCTCTAGGTTTCTTTGCTATATATTTTTCCATTTCAGATTAACTAACATTTTAGGTATTTGCTAGCCATCATGCTAATGGCATCCATATGCTTCAAGTGTTGATGATATCAAACTATTCAAACTTCCTTTCAGTTTCCACTCAAATCTCTATTTATATTATGCAAATATTAATAAGGCAGAGGTTTTTTATTAATTTAAGAACTTTGTACACAAGATATGTTGCCCATCATTTAGATATAAACCCTATCAGGGAAATATCTATTATAGACAAAGTAACACACAATGGAACTAGTTTATTTGTATAGTCAATTCACTAAAGAGATTTTAAAAAATTTATTCTTTCAACTTGTGGGTCTATTTCAGCTCCAAAACAAAAATAAATTTAGAAAAAAGGACAGTTGGAAAGTGAAAAAGTCATGATTTTTCTTCTCTTTAACGTTCTTTCTTCATCATTTCATTTACTAAAATACAAGCAATTTCTGGTGTGAAAGAGTATTCTATTAAATGCTTTGAGCCACAATAGCTGTTTTCATTATAATTTTATTGACAAGAAATCATTTTAGATAGACCTGCAGTTGTTACACATTTAACCCAGTCCTCCTCAGATGTCAATGTGCAGACAAATCATCTGCGGGTGGTGTGAAGATGAGGTCATTCAGGAGACCTGGACTGAGGCCTGAGATTCTGCACTTGCACAAGCTCCCCTGTAATACCAATGCTGCCAGCCCTCGGAACACACTTTGAGTAGCAAGAAGTACTCTAGCAATGATATTTAATCTAAATATGATTATGTTATTATACTTTATAACAGTTCAGTACAATCCATAATGCTCTGGTGCAATGAGAAGTAAACAAGATAAGATCTCCTGCTAGAACAAATAAAAAGACAAGTGTTTGATCTCTATTTCCGGTGCTAATGTGAGAGGTCCAATGTTAACCACACAGGGAGGCTAGCTATTTTTTTTTAAAAATTCTACGAATTACAAAAATGTTTAACACCTCTTTAGCCCTCTTTCTTGATTTCCCATCCACAGAAAGCCAAATGGCTGTGTTTACAAAATGACCTTCCTTGGTTCTAAAACATTCCTCTTTTCCCCTTGTTTACAGTGCTCATTAGCCTCTTAATAGGAACCTGAATTTCCCTTTAGTATTACATCTTAAAATATGCATTTGAGACTTTACATAGGAATGCTGAAAACTGGGAAAAACACACACAAGACTTGAAATATATGAGACACCAAGGAATGTAAACGGTTGAGAACTCTGATGCAATCGACAGTGTTGCATTCAGGGGAGTCAAAAATTAAATAAGGCTCCAGAAAGACAGAAAATAAACACCTTCTCTCCCTTCTGAGATGTGAGTAGTTAGTGTTGTAGGGACAAAGAGAGATGCATAACTGAAAATATTACAATATTGGGACCTACAACATTCCTGCTTTAAAAGAAGTTCTGCTTCTTTCATTCAGCCTGGAGTCAGGGCACATAGAGTGTATTTTATGTTGTCCAGAGAGATGTCATGATTGCCAATAAACCCTCCTAAGGATGTGCAAATCAAAGACGCCTCTGTTTTCTTCGGGTTACCACAGACCCTGAGGCCCCACAGGCATGGGAGAGCAGGGCAGGTTCAGTGAAATGCGATCTACTTATGTTATTTCTAACCAGGAAAGGTCTTAAATAAATAGTTACATGTATTCCAATACAATTCACAAAGACAATTAAGTCCAATCACACCAAAACTATGACTGCCCTGTTTAAATACACAAACTTCAAATAACCCTAATCATGATGAGATTGCCTTCAGTTATATGGGGCTCGTATATGCACTTAATTCATTCTTCCAAGACACAAAAACAATAGTTTTATTTAAGACCACCTATTCCACGGAGCATACTTAGCTTCTATTCATTGAAGTGTTCAACTGCTACAAACTTGTCTTGAATGTTCAAAGCTATCACGGGTCCTTCCGTGTTTCCTAGTCTGGGATGTCCTCATCTCCATCTTGCACAGCACAAGACGCAAGCACTGCGAACACTTAGATATTTTCAAGATTTTTCAGGGAAGTTATTCTGCATTCATCATTCATAACTGGTCTGAGGCATATATGGAAATGTTCAGGTGTCAAACTTTTGAAACTTATCAGATATGTAGACCATCTGTCCCTTAAATAACATCCATAGTCTCCTATTAAGAAAATCCAGTCCAGCTGCCAAAGACCCAACACCTCTCAAGTCCCATCTGACACATTTATATTTTACAGAGACAGCTGGATGTACACTTTCTATCTGTTTCCCAAATTATAGTACTAGGTGGCAGTGTTATCCTATTGCTCACACTGGTCACTTCCATTACCCTAATACTCCTAGTTTACTCTTCCTGTGCTTCTGTGTCCTTCATAAGCTCTGGGTCTTCTACAAGCCTTTTTAGTGTGAATGTTTCTCAGAGTTCCAACCTGTGGTCTCTCTTCCATTCATATACTCTTAAGTTTCTCACTAATTGATGTACATGGCCATCTATAACTGTCATCCACATGCTGGTAAGTTACAAATCTATTGCCTCCAGTGCAGGCCTCAGTGTTCTACTGGAATTTTCCACTAAATGCCCTGCAAGTACCACCTGAACTCCTCTTCACTGCCTTCCTCTTGGCTCTCTACCCCCAAACCCCATTCTCCTCTATAGTTCTTGATCTCCATGAATTGCACTACAAGCCACCCAGCCACCTAAGCCAAGAAACTTGTCTTAGTTCTTTCCTCTTCTCCTTCCCTATAGTCATTAATCTATTAGTCACATAAATCAATCTCCTAAACACCTGTAGGATCTGTCCTCTTTCTCCTGTTATCATTGCTCTCCCTCAGATTCTCAACACTTAAGAACTGAATCACACCAATAGCCTAAGTGACCTCACAGTCTGAAACCCTTCCACCATGTAGCTAGAGTGATCTTTCTAAAACACAGACCTGATCATGGGGCTCCACCACCTAAAATATGGAGGTGACTACCCATCACTTTCATATGCAGCCTCAAGTTTTTTGCCTGACCCTTCAGAATCTGACCCCCACATATGTCTCTAACCCCACATCCCCATATGAACCCCACCCTCCAACTTAGGGGAGATTTTTGAAGTGCCATACACTCTCCCTCCCCTGTCTCTTATACTGCAGTTCTTCCTCTTGGAAAGCATTTTCACTGCTCCTCTATCTGATCAAGCCCACTCAATCTTCCCTGATGCCCCACGGCTCACTTAGCTCCTAAGTATGCACGTTCCTAGAGCATGTACAGATAATCACATACCTTTATCTTGCTCTGGCCTTTCTCGCTCTGAATGTTGGCTTTCCTGAGCATTTCCTCCTCTCTACTCTGAGCTCCTTGAGGAGAAGAATGATGTCTTATTGAACATCATATTCCCAGAACCTAACATCACATCCAGCATATAGTTAGCACTTAAAAACAAATAGGTGATTAAATGAATAAATGAATGAGTAAATGAACAACTACAGACTATGACTTTTGCAAAACTGCGATGAAGACTTTTCAACTGTTATCCCAAGGATATGTGTATTAAATTACTGATTGAAATGAATTCAAAATATCAATTTTCTCTGCTGACAAATATGAAAGCTGTTTTCAGCCATAATATAAATTATGTAATTCAACATGTTTCCTTTTTTGTCCTAACTGCCAGAAAGCTTAAAGACAAATTTGGTGTCCAGTAGTAGTAATTAGACCATCTCAAGTCCCTGGTAATTTCTATCACATTTGCTCCCACAGGTGGTCTATTTCTCTCCTAAATTCTTCTATGATACATGATTTTTTCCTAAATTATCCTATTATAAATGATTATAATATTTGTAAGTAGGTGGGGGATGGTGCCAAAACCTAGTCCTCCAAAATACTTGTTTCTTCCCCGCTAGGTCCCAGGCATTAACCAGCCACATAAAAGGTACAGTCTGGGCTCTGTGCAAGCCACACAGACTTGCAGCAACCTATCTGAACCCCTGAGTATTTTGGCCAGTCTGGTTCTGCAGCTACACATGTCAATTTGATCATCCCACTCACATAAAACTGATTGAATATTATAGCCACTAGTATAATTCATCTGCAATAATAAAGTTCCACTCATGCTTGGAATATGGTCACATTTTTATTAATTACAAACCATGGACCATAGCCATAAGTTTCATTTCCTGACATGTAGTATTTTAAATGTTAGCTGTTACAGCAAGTGGACATATTTAGCAGACAATAACAAATGTGATTCAAGAGCAGTGATTCGCAATCTTGGCTACACAGTAGAATTTCTTGGAGGTATCTTTGGAAATACTTATACCAGATCCTCAATCAAAACAGAATTCTGAGGCCATGGGATGGGACCCAGCATCATCTTTCCAAGCATCCCAAGTGATTTAATGTACATGGAGGCCTGGAGATCACTGATGCAGGGCCTGAGAGAGAGGTCAGGGTTGGAGAGGAAGATTTGCCGTCTTTCCCTGGATAGGGAATTGCCTGATAATACTACCTCATAATAAAGTAAAAATAATTCTACCTTTTAAAAATCAAACTGTTTACTTATCCCCATTAAATGAAACTTGTTATAAAACCCGAATTTAAAAAGGGAAATTAGAAGTGATTACTCATTTTTAAAAGGATTTTCTGTCTTTATAAAGGATTAATTTAAGCATTTATTCAAGTCCCAGGTAGTGATTTAATTGATTGTAGACTTATCTCAGTTACTAATTACTCTTGTGACCTTTGCAAAGTCACTGGAATCTCTCTAGACTTCACTTCCAATGTGGAAACGGAGAGAACTGGATTAAAGAAGCACTTTCTCAGCTCACACTGTTTCACAGAGGCGTCCCGGTGCTGTGACCTCCAGGTGGGTGAGTGCCCGAGGGCACAGACTCTGGGGCTGGGCTGCCTGAGTTTGAAGCCTGGATCCACATGTCATCTTACCTTGGACAGGTTAAATAACCTGACTATAACATGGTATTAACAACTCTGTATACCACACAGCGTTGTGAAATGAAGTGAAGTTATATAAAAGTAGCTAGAATATTTCTAAGCACATAATAAAAACTATTATATTAGCATTAGTTATTATTCCTATTACTAATACTATACTCTTGAAAAAAGTCAGGGCCTTGAGTGTGCTAATGTGTTAGTGAACGTCTCAGAAGGAGCCACATCAGGTGGCATTTCAAAAATATATTGACCCAGTTAACCCGTGGCTGCAGGAGAGCACGCACTGGGGACAACCGAACGACATGACTGCTATGTCCCTTTAAGCTCTAGGATGGTGTAAGTCATCTCAAAGTCTTAAAGACTCAGAAAACTATGTGCATGGGCCAAAACCAGCTTACCACCTGTTTTTGTAAATCAAGTCTTCATGAAAGACTGCCATGCTCATTTGGTTACATGTTGTCTGTATCTACTTCCACATTACAGCAAAAGGGTGATGAGCTACAACGGAAAGCACGTGACCCACAAAGCCTGAAACATACACTTTCCAACCCCTGACAGAACAAGTCTGCCCATCCCCGCTTTAGATGTGTGATGTACTAGGAAGCCCAGTACAGAGCTCTTGCCCAGAGTAACTTGATCACTAAAGACAAGTTTTATTTTATGAGTGGGCATTTCTATTCCAACAACCCAGATGGCTGGAGGGAGACAGGAAATAGTCATCAGTGTGGACTGCAAAGAGAGAGTGGCTGTGGTGACAGAAGGTTTTCAATTAACACGGGCTAAAAAGTATGAACGGTGAGGATCGCAGCAGGAAAGCTGCTGGCGAGGAAAAACAGAAAGCAAATGGGAAAACAAAGTGACTTGAAAGCCTTGACCCTCGTTCAAGATGCTGATGTGGAACGGACACTTTCTCCAATCACCTCCTGAAAAGTCTACTCACCCTCCCAAAAAATGAGGTTTCCTTTACAATTACTACTATTAATCAAATATAACACTTGAAATTTTGTTTTGTTAGGATATTTGATTCTCACAGGATAGGTATTATTATCCTAATTTCATAGATGAATTAACCAAGGCATGCAGAGTTTAAGCAACTTCCCCATAGTCAACGGTTGACTGAGCTTGTAGACAAGCCTAGTTTTATCCATCTCAGATTTTCCATTATGCCTTTACTGAAGTTTTGCAGTTCCAGAACTTCTCTTAAATGCAGAGAAATGCTACATGAAATTCAGAGCAGGATTTCTTATGCACTGTGCAAGATAACTGTTTATCATTGGGCAAAGCTTTACTATTTCTACCCATACTAATAACCTAACGCTCTCTACAAGTTTAGGTCTTGGGTGGCGGAGGGGGATAGACAGATGAGGTGATGTGAGAAATCCGCCTAAGTCCTGCATAGATAGCAACACTGATGGAATTTATCTCACCAAGAGAGATAAAGAAGGAAATCCATTCAATATGAATAGAAACACAGGAAGCTATTGAGGAACAGACAAAACTGCACTATTTGAAATGGCAGCTGCAAACCTTATCTCTTATATTCCATTGCGACAAAGACTAGTCTAATCAGCTTTTCTTAGCCAAATGTGAATTAGAAGAAATATAATTTAGTGTTTAGAAAATATGCCTAATTTACCACCAAAGCTACACAATTTGTCTTTGAAGCAAGGAATCTTACGTCAGCTTTTTTTAATGATGGTGATTAAGTAGACTACAATATACATCCAATGTTCTTTTCTTTTCATTATTTGTGGCACCCTGATGAAAAGTAATTATGCTTTGGCGAATTTTCCCGTTAGATGTGATTTGGAGCACTTATCTGAGATTCTCAGAAGGGATCTCACTTGACAACTCAAAGAGAACACCTGTTTCTGTCCCTGCAAAGGCTTCCCTTTGCCTCTGCTGAGCAACGTGTAGCGTTTCTGCACCAGAACTACTGAGGAATGTATTAATGGATTGCCTTCTCCGCTTAGCCAACAGAACTAGGCATTAAATGGTGTACCTTTATATTCAAATAAGGTCATGAATATTAAAAAAACAAAAGAGAAGAAGGGCGGCAGTAATGCTTAGCTACACTGATGGCCGCTTGTGCCAACACACCTGCGATAAGGACGTCCCTTGGCTGCTCGGGTGCTTTTCAAAAAAAAAAAAAACAATCTCCTAATTTTGATATTCTGTTATCTTTTTTGAATAGGTCAAAGGGAATCTCCAGAAAATAGTGGGTATGTTTGACTGTTTCCCGCACACACCATGTGTGTGAAAATTCTATCCATCTGTTTCTCACTGATATTAAAAGTAGGCAGCTGGCACGACACTTAGGACTCACAAAAGGATGGTCCTGTGGCTTTATTGAAACACTAAATAATTTCATTTTCTGCCTTTAGGATCTAGGAAGCTTCAAATATGCTTGCCAGAGGCTTTATTTATTCCTTTTATACTGCTATTACTTTGGCTTTCCACCATGTTTTAGCAAACATCAAAAAGCACTTTCACAAATACAGCCATTTGGGCTCATTGCATTCTCGAGATGAACATCAACAAGGAAAATCAGTACAGTGCCAGAGATCTAAAATGCAATTTAGGCGCAGCTATTGAAAATCAGTTGGTGGACTTCAAAGAAATTTGTCTTTCTTTGTCTATACTTTACCATTCCCCTTTGTTTGATTTCACTAATTTTCTGGTGGGCTCTGTTAAAGGGAAATGCTGTAACAAGTTATTTGGGTCATTTATCTTTGTAACACATGATCATTTTTGTGCCCTATCAATTTTTAAAAGTATTTGCAAGGCATGAACTTTTAAAATCTTTCTACTAAAACGTAACACACATTAAAAATACACATAAATGTGCTCATCCGTGAATATTTTACAAACTGAACATATCCATATAGCCAGAAGCCAAATATCCCGGAGCAGAACTTCTCCCCCTACTCCTTTCTCGTCATTGCAAGCACAACCACTATCTGGACTTACGACACACAGGTTCATTCTGCCTGTTTTGGAGGTTCCCGAACTTCTGTTATCCTGCTTAATCTACAAGCAGAAACAAAGGCGTGGAGACATGGTGCGATTTGTATAATGCCATGTAAGTCTTGAAGAACAAAGTCTAGACATTTCATCTAATATGATTCCCACAGCATTGCCTATTATCTCTGAAAGTCTTCCTAATAACCAGTGAAAAGAGAAATCCATAAGATAAGCCTGTATTTTTTGCATATTAAAGTAATTTCTGACAGTTTTAATCCTAAGAACTAAAGGATGCTCCCCTTGAAAGTCTTTGTTCAAACTATGCCTTTGATAACCATTCCCACTGATCTCTCAGAGCACCTCATCCAGGAAGGAGACTAAATTCAGGAAAAGGCAGTAAGAGAGACAGGACAATCTTCCAGCTGACTTCTTTCCACGCAAGCCACAGCACTCAACTGTAACTGATACTGTATTAGTCAGCATTCTCCGTAAAAACAGAACTAATAGGATGTGTATATAGATTTTTTTTTTTAAAGACTTAGTTTATGGTGGCTCATGGAATTATGGAGGCTGGCAAATCCAAACTCCTCAGGGTAGGCTGGCAGGCTCGAGATCCGAGGAGGGGCCAATATGCAGTTCAAGTCCCAAGGCCAGCTACTGGCAAAATTTCACCTTCCTCCAGGGAGCTCAGTCTTTTTCTATGGAGGCCTTCAACTGATTAGATGAGGCCCACCCATGTTATGGAGGTAATATCCTTTACCAAAGACTACTGATTTAAATACAAATCTCACCTAAAAAAAAATACCTTCACAGAAACACCTAGGATAATTACTGATCAAACACCTGGGTACTGTGGCCCAGCCAAGTTGACACGTAAGACTGACACTCACAGATATGTATCACGTGCTGCCTCTAGAGGTCCTCCTACTCTTATCTTGTTTAATTTACATATTGCTAATAAAATGTTCAGGTATCAATGCCGTATCATTCCAAATGATAACATTTTTATCATTCCAAATGATAACAGCTTGCCATTAGGAAGCACATTTTGTTTACTTTTTGTACCCACCAAATGGACAGTAAGCTTCAGGGGGTCAGGGAGGTTTTCCTGAACTTCTTTAGCCCTCTACTGTCCTGACCTCAGAACTAACTATATTTGTTGATCAAGCAATGGATTTTTAAAGTGTCGATTTTATCATTTTCTTCATAGGCCATGCAATTCTAATACTGTATAAAAGCACCGACAGCAGAAAATTATTTCAGGACCACAAAGCAGAAACTAAAATAATAATAATTTAACTTTCTATGCTACTGAAACTCTTCTTGATTGCATGAAATTCAAAACAAGGCTTTGATTTGCCATACTTGAAGTCCAACAGAAATTCGAAGATTCCTTCAGAGTTTTACAAAGTCTGTCAAGTTTATTACAATGCGACCTAGATACTCACTTCTTTGTTTCCCCAGCAACTGCAGGTAGGAGAAGTCTCTTAATGCCCATAATTGCATGACATCACTTCCTGGTTAAAGTTTAAGAATAAACTAAAGCGAAATATTTGGCTTACAGTTTGATGATTGCCTACTGAGTTACAAATATTAAAACCAACTTCTGCTTAGTTTGAATCCTGTAAGCCAACAGAATTGTTTTTTAAGGTTCCTGAAGTCTGGGACAATTTTCCTGTTTCCAGAGTCACTTACTCTGCTTGTATATGAGTTCCTTGGCACTATCCAAGGCTGTGGGGATTGTTTGGTTTATTTGGTTTGTGTGTGTGTGTGTGTGTGTGTGTGTGTGTGTGCATACATACAAGCAAAAACACACATACACACTGTGTTGACACTGGAGCCAATCTAGAATTTTGAAAATTCCAGGAACCTGGCAATAACAGCAGCAATATTTTACTGAGAAAGGAAAGCAGGATTGGCCTCCACTGAAATGTGTTTAAGGGCCTGAACATCTATTATTACGCCTCTCACAAACTGTCCCAAGTAGCTAGAAGAGTACAAAATAGCCGTTAAGTATGTAAAAGCTATGCGTGTACAGCTTCTGTGATAAAGGAAAAGCCAATCCAAAGGCCCCTTCAGTAATTCTGGACTATGTACTCAGCACTCCAGAGTTCAATTAGGTTATAAGGGTACAAAAAGTAAACAAAATGTGCTTCCTAATATCAAAAACTCACAAAACAGTGACAATAATACTCAAATAATATTTGAGAGGTTAAAGTCACAATTTATTTTCAAATTGACAAAACAGAATGACTTCAATAATAATAATAATAATAATAATAATAATAATTTAAGATCTAAGGACCTAAATTCAAAAGAAATATGGTACTTGATGAGGATGTTTCTTGTTAGGCTCAAGATCCCCCTAAAGCTTTGAAAGAGCAGATCATTAGGGGGTTGGCATGGGTAAAACTCTTTGGGCTGGTATTTCTATCAAAATATTTCTTTTTTATGATTGATATTTATGTATTTTTTCCTTTAAAATTTTTTTTTATTGTTCTTCAATTACAGTTGTCCCCATTTTCCCCCTACTATTCTCCCCTGCCCTACCCACCTCCCACATTCAATCCCCCCCAATTGTCTTTGTCCATGGGTCCTTTACACATGTTCCTTGACTTGACTCTTCTGATAAAACTAAAAAAACAAACAAACGAAAAAAAACTACTAAAAGAAGTGAAGATAAAAAAACTGGGCATTCACTGATCCAAAAATTATCTTTAAGTTACAAATACATAAATTTATGACATTAAAATTAATTACAATGTCATAAAACAGGAATGAGCTTAGTCCTTAGTATTGAGAAGGTGTTTTTAAGAGTTTCTATCACTGGATATTTTTAGGTTTTTGACCCCAAAATGCCATATGAGGGTTCAGCTAAGTCCTGTTTTTTTCTGCAATATTGGCAAAGGAAATGTTCAGAGCAAATGCAGAAATCTACTAACATCAAAAAGGTAGAGAAGTTATCAGTTAAAGCATTAAATTTCAAAAGTCTATAATGTTGATAAAAATGGAGTCACAGAAAATTCAGTAAATTCTGCTGCAGAAATCTCAGAAAGTATGACCAACTTGGCCATGTTCATGTACATGGTCAAGTACACTTTCAAAGAAGTGTATATAGTAAATGTAGGAGTCCTCCTCCCCATCCCCTAATTTTTATTTTTAATAATTAGTGTTTATTTCATTATGTTTTTTACAATGAAACAACTTAATACTTGGACAACAATCCTTAACTTCTGTCCTGCATTTAAATCCCAGTTCTGCAACTCACTGGTGACATTAGCCTGGTTAATGGATTTGACTTCTCTGCAGCTTACTTTCTGCATCATAAAAAGGGGCTATTAACACCTGTACACTGCAGTGTTGGAAGAATAACGTGAATTAGTGCAAGTAGTTACTGAGGAGCTAGTAGATGCCCAACAAAATTTTATTCACTTTCTTACAATGTTAGTATTTTCTACTGTTTTCAAGCTATTTGTGAACTAAGAAAAATACATAAGCAATAGAAAACTAATTAAATATCAGCATCTTATAGTTCCATTTGTGATAAAAATTTTGAACATCTAAAAGTAAGTTCATTTCCAGAAAAAAAATGGCAGCGTAGACACAGGCTTGGAAAACCTGCCTCACAAAACCAAACACACACGCACAAAATCAAAATAGTGAAGAATATAGCACCAGGTCTGCAACTAATGGCAGAGCCCAACCCTACACTACTGACCTCAAATTGTGGTCAAATATAAAACCATTTGAACCAAATGGAAAAAATCAGTGCACTACTTTATGTCACGTGATCACAGCAACAGTCAATTCAGATAAGTTTTGCGGTTATATTGACCTTACAGATGTTTCACCATCTGCAATGTAACCAGGCAGTTAAGTAATGTACCCAGAATCCTACTGCTAGGAAGTGATAAAGCTGGGATTAAAACCTTGGCAGCCCAACGTAGAGCCCATGCTTTTAATGACTGCATTATGTAAGCTGAAATTAATATAAAAGACACACCAAAAAAACCCACCCACAGAAAATAGGCACACGCGTACTCTGGATTCTTATCAGGCTGACCAGATCCTGGTTTAAGGCAAAAAGACCCAAAGACTAACTGCACCCCTACTGATTGGTGGTGATGAGCCTTCTGAGAGCCTGTAGTCTTGGGCAGGATTAGCTCAAGACATTAGCTAGACTGGGTCCTATGAAGTGTGTATGTCAGGGGTGCTCAACATCACTTTTGGTTCAGTGGTTTGTTAGAAGTCTCACATGAGTCAGCATAGAGTTGACTTTCACAGCTGACATGTATAACAAAGAAAGGGCACAAAGCAAAATCACAACCAGAAAAGGTGCATGACAGAAGTCCAGATGAAACCCACTGCAAGCTTCCAAGAGTCCCTTCCCAGTGTTTAAGTCCTCCAGCAACAAGTTGTGACAACACATGGAAAGGGTTGTCTACCAGGGTAGCTCATCAGACACACTTTATGTTTGAAGGCTGGTACACAGCCACCCTCTGCCTAGGATGTACTAAAATTCAAGATTCCCAGAAGGAAGGCCAGTGTTAATCATAAACACATTATTTGCACAGTTTAGGCAGAGTGAACAACCATTATCATTTTGGGATAGTTTTATATCAGCACAGGGGACCATTTCCTGGCCAAATTTCCAGATAATAGCAGAAAGCCCAACCTTGCAAAAAGACTTGTCTAACAATAGGCAACATAGGCCTGTTCTACTAATTTTTTTCTTAACAATGAACATGAAACACTCAACCACCTTGACCTAGGATGACCCTATAATATCCTACAATTCTATATTTCTAACTTTTTATAATTTAGATTTACTCACCTTTCTCTACTCCCACTTACCCACTGAAAAGTATACTCATCACAATTGGTTACTTTTGAAGAACATTCTGTCTGATGGCTAACCTTACATGGTCAGACTCAGGCACTCCAGACAACCTAAGAGGGGAGAGGCATTGTGCCTGAGGGTGGCCAAACCGGGTCTTTGTAATAATCCAGTTGTAATCTCCTCCTCCCTACCCCTTGGCACCACACAAGACCAGCCTGTGAGTTGCAAAAGGTTTGAGTAAGTTCCTAAATGACAAATAATAACTAGCCATTATAGGTTATGAAATTCATTGTCTAATGTACACATGTAAACATCAGATTTGTGCAGGCATTGTGTTAAAACCTGTGAATGAATATGAGCTCGATTCAGATATATATCCTGCACTGAAGTTTATAGTCTTCTTATAGGAAAATTAAAATGCCTCATTAAATAACTTGCATAAACGGTAGGAAATGATCAATTACACAAGCAAAGTGCAGGCACCAAGCTGTGAATACAACAGTGAATGAAACAGACAAGGTCTCTACCTTCATTGCCAGAGAAAAATAGAATCCATGGGAGAAGGAGCTTGATTGAAATCCAGAGATGTCAACACGATGCCAACATCATGGAAAACAGCTGAAACTGTCACAGTGCTGTAGCTGTAGAAACTGTATGAAGCTGGATGGGATAATTTCCTGATCCTTTGTAACTATGCTGTTATTCACAGAATGCTGTGCATACTATTTGAAGTCTAAAAAATCCCTGCTCTACAAAGCTCTTGAACATTCATTCCTTTAAAGCTCAGCAGCAGGCAATGCACCCAATCTTTTACATAAACATGGACCCTGGCCAGGTGGCTCAGTTTATTAGAGTGTTGTTCCAATATGCCAAGGTTGCAGGTTCGATCCTCCATTAGGACACATACAAGAATCAGCCAATGGATACATAAATAACTGGAACAACAAAGTGATGTTTCTCTCTCCCTCTCTATCTCCCCCCTTCCTCTCTTTCTCTTTCAAATCAATAAATTTTCAAAAATGAACCCAATTCAATGTTGTTCTTCTAAAGGTATTTTTTAGGAAATGCTAGAATTTTTTTTCAGTATCCACTCATAAAATGAGGTAGATTCATTTTAAAGAAATTCTATAATAGGTTTAGAATCAACAATAAATTTGAAGAATGAGAAATTACAATAAGCAAAAAAATGCTCCATCATTTTTTATTTGAGAAATTTTATCTTTCTGATTCTTTTTCCTAGACACACATTGTAATTTTTCACAGAAGCTGTGCTTCCTGACAGGGTTTATTTCCATCATTAGATTACATTTAGTTTTTCTTTCTGACCTGCTTTCTCTCATTTACATCCTTCCTTATTCCCTTTCTTCTTTTGCTCCTTCTCCTCCTGTGCAAGTTGCTCTTAGGCACTTCATCCATAACCAGGGATCCCACTTCCCCAACACAAGTGGCTGTTTGGTCAGTCGGGGTCTGAGGCTGCTACAGGACAGGTTTTTACTATAACTTTAGGAGCATGGAGCAGCCTAGTAGGATTTTCAAGTTCATTTTAAAGGTCGATTTCTTGCTGTAATCAAAACGGTCATTTCACTCCTAAAACAGAAGATTTACAATCTCTGCTGCCAGAGCCCGCTGAGCTCAGAAGTACAGGCCCTCAGGTGATGCGCCTCATCAGGCTGCCCTCGGACCCTGTCCTAGACTGATGGCCAAACCCCATCAGCTGAGGAGACCGTAAGACCTTATTTGCTCCCTCCGCTCTCTGGAATGAAATGTGTTTACTTATTTGTTCTCAGTACACTAGCTACCTTTATGAGCATTCTATATTTACTATTTTGATTTCCAAAAAAAGCTTTTTGCATTAGCAAGAGAGCAGCCCAAGACAAACAACTTTAAACAAGTTAAAGAAATTAGTCAAGTAAACAAGACGAGATACTTTACACAAAAGGTGGACGTTAAATACTGCCTGTATCCGCCCAAGCACATAGTCCTATCTTACCCTCTCTTTATTTTGCATTTTATTTACAGACCTGTTCCATTAAATGACTGATCTGTTCTGCACTCTGTAGCATTTTTTAAATTTACGGGTCTATTTTTAATGAAGATCCATGGTTTGGATTTACCATTTACCACAGAGTACACATGCCTTTTCCTTTTAAACCCATTATTTCTCCTTATTACAATTGCTAGAACTCTGAGATAGTTTCAGAGAATTAGTTGTTTCTTACTTTTAGTCCTAAAAGCAGACCCTGGCAGGTGCTTTTCCTTTTCTTTCCATTTAAAGTACAACCACGGGGTCTTATTTAAGTCTTATTCTTAACAGCACAGGTTCGCTGAATTCCAGATGAAAGTTATCCAAAGAACTTGTATGCTTAACTCACAGAGAGAGACAACTGGGTGGTGACTGCCCTGGGGGGAGGGGAAGGGGGGATGGGTGGAGGCGGGCAAAGGAGGGGAAGAATGGGGACATCTGTATCAATTATAGTAATAAAAATAAAAGGAAAATCTTTCAATTCATAATTAAGCAATAAAAAATCTACTGTGGGATAACACATATCTTGTAAACCAATCTTAAAAACCTAAATATGTAGGACAATCTATTTTGCCTTGAATAAGGCAAATATAATTAAAAGAATGAGAAGCCACAGTTTTCCTAATTCAAAATCCAAAACAGTTTCGGTTTTTAATGAAACAAATGCCAACCCAATCTCGCCAATGGATTTGAAGCCCTCATATAATTTTTAAATTTCGATTTTCCTATTGTGTTTAGAACTATTTGTTTCTAGGCTTAGATACATTTCCCTCTACAAGTTCCAGAATGTTAGGTGTGGGAGATAGTTTTTCCTGCTGCCCTTCTATGTTCTCCAGCTGGGGCTCTGTACATTAGCCAGACAAAACAAGAATTAACACGTGAAAAAGCCTATAAATGTATTTATATTGATATATTTATTTAACATAAGTTTTACATAGCATGGAAGCCTTCCCAAGGAAATGGGCACCTAACACAGCTACACCTGAGGGTTTTTACAGCAGGTTTGATGGAGAGTGGAAAAGCAGTGAAAAGACGAGACAGGACAAAAGCACAGGCACTAGGGAGAGTAAAGTGGGAGAAACTGACTGAGACCTGTGCATCTGTGTTCCTCCCGGTGGTCTTCAGAGGAAAGGATGCTGCCGCCCTTGGGGTACAGTGAGGGCGCCTCTCAAAGGAAGGTCTATTACCTGCTTTAGAGGAAGGTCAGAAAGTCCTTCCTCTGCATGTTGTTTCTCACATTCCTTCAACTTAAAATATTCAGTGTCCCAAGGTACCATACTTGAGGCAGTAAGTTCTGCAACCCATCACTGGAAAGTTGGATATGCTTGAAGATTAAAAACCATGACAGGCCTTAACTCAAGAGTCCCAAAAGAAATGTACTGAAATATCAGTCACTTGACTTATAAACTAAAAAGGTTAATATAGGTAATTTCCTAGACTTATTAGGTCTTGGATCAAAAATCTACTATAAAATGTTAAAGTATATGTCAATCCACAAGACTCTAAAGCCTACCAACTAGATCTCTGTATGGTGGGTAAAATTATTAGCCAGCGAGGCTCCCCACACACAGCAGGGCAGGCTTTATACCACAAAGAGGAACTGGGATGCAGGAGAGGGGCGTCACGTAAACCATTGTATGAATCGTGTGCTCTGGATTGTGCAAGGCAGCGATCCTATACCCAACCCTCTAGGAAATTTTATTTTTAATAACGTAAATACCTAAAGCACAATTTTAAAGACAGTATTGTACTTTACCCAGAGGCTTTTTCTGTACTTCAAAAATATAATTATTTCATTAGGATAAGAATGTAAGAATGCTAGGTAAATAAAACTTTTATAAATTAATTCATAAAATTCTTAAGTACCATGGTCTCTCTCTTTATTACAAAAAAAGTTCCTAAAAATTAAATAACTAAAATTTGGTAAGCAAAATTACATTTTAAATGTAGAGAAATTTCAACAGGAATTCAAGACTTCAATTCACTCAAGACCACTGAAGAAAAATAAGTTGAAGAATCACAGAGAAGTAAAATATAATTTGATCGGATTAAGATTATCATAGTAACACAGATTTTATTTGCCTCTACAGTGGTACCATTGGCTTCTGAAGCAGAGACTCTAGGTCATGTTTATCTAGTTTCTGGCAAAAAGTAGGCACTCACAAGAGTTGAATAAAGGAATGAATCAATGAATGGAATGAACACAGACCAAACTCACCTGATTATCATTAAGAACAGAAAGTACAAAGTATTTTAAATATTTGTTTAGATATGGACTTCAATCTCACATCGTGGTCAGTCTATATATATCAAGCAGTAAAGAAAGGGGGGAGGCCATTAAGATAGGGAAGAGAGGAGAGGAAAAGCCAAAGGAATAGGAAGAGGCCGGCAGGGAACAGAGGCACAATGAAAAAGACAGTGTAAAACAACGAGGGTGGAGGTCAGAGGGAGAAGCAGTCTGGAAATATAGAAAAAGGTATAAAAACAGAAAAAATGGCAGAGAATGAGGGCAAAACCCGATAGCTAAAGGTGCATTTGTAGTTAAAGTGCTATGTGCACGATTGTGCAATCTGTAGTTCATGAATTCCAGGGTTTCAACTTTTCATTACTCATCTTTGAAATGTGAATTAGCTAGTTAATTACTGTTTGCAGTTTTGGGTTTTCCCCCCCTATTCTTAACTTATCCTGTTCATAGTGGCAGTGGCCAGCACAGAAACATTCCTCTTGTGTTATTAATTCAGGCAGGGGACATATCCTGACCCTTAGCTCTTCCCTGAGAATGTCTACACATCTAAATTCTTTCACAAAATGAAGAACACTTTTGTGATAGAAATAAATAGCATATAATTTCATTATTACTTAAGTTGAGAAATTTTAACAATACCTAGTGCAGTATCAGGCAGATGGTGTATAATCAAAATGATTCATACTTCTAAATTGTTTTTTTCTCCTTTTTTATCTGTTGTTTTATTACAGTTGTCCCAATTTTCCCCCAGTTCTCTCCCCTGTCCCGCCCATCCCCCCACTCCCACAGACAATGCCCACCTAAGTAGAGAATATTAATCTATCTTATACAAAGGGTGTTTTGAAATGTGGTGTGCTGATGTTCAAATTTATTTCCATATTCAATTAACTACATGTACTTCCTGCTTCTATGATACTGTTTTTATCATCTGTTTCACTCTGCCTTGATTAATTTAAACATCCTGAATTAAAGGATACCTCTTCAAACCACATCAACTTTAAATGGCTATTATTCTGGCTGAGGACAATTGATCAATGCATTGCTGATCTCTCTCTGAATGGTTCTTTCACTTTCACTGCATTCCTGGTCTTTGTTTTCTTTGAAAAGTTCTGAAATAATAAAAACTCATCATCTATAAGCAATGATACACACAAAAAGCCCTATTTCTACACCTCTGGTAACATGCGAAACAAGAGGTTGTTCAGAGTGAAATTTCAAGGGACAGAGCATGCTTCAGAAGGAAACAGGATTGAAAAAATAGTCCACACGCTATCACAGAGTGGCGGAACAAAAACTGGCCAAGTCCAGAAAACAAGTCTATGCTCTTTCATCTTCCCACTTTCTTCTGTCTTCCCTCCTCTTTTCTTCCTTCCTAACATTTCTAGGTTATGGCTAAGAACCAACTGTTATCATATAAGTAGCTTTATAGGTATAGATATATTTCATTGTGAACAGCAAAATGGTTCCTGATAATTTATATACACCTATTATTTTGATAATAAATTGATAATGCTTCTCATCAGTTTATCATTTTGAGAAACTTAATTTTCAATATTGATTGATCATTAATTTTAGCTTTAGGCTTCTCTTCCCTCCTAAAACTAGATGAAAAATAAAAAAGTCTGAAATAAACTATTAAATCCTTGAGGAAGTTACCATTTAAACAAATTCTCTGGGGACTTCCAACTTAGTATAAATATGTCCCTTTGAGCTTTAGGACTTTATATATTGTTTCCACAAAATTCAGCATGAGGAGTCACATCTGGTACAATTAAGCTGCAGTAGCAGTAGGAAAACAATGTAATGTGGTTTACTCTGAAAGATCCTCTCATAAAACGCCTTCCTCTAACACCAACACACCTATTCATAATGACAAATGCAGTAAACAAGTCTGAGGCAAGCACATACCAATCGAAAAGCCAGCAACTAAATTAAGAAGATTAATAGTAATTGTCTCAGAAAAGCAAAACAGCCAAACAGGGGAGTCTTATGGAAGAAAAGGGTGTTTGGCCAAGATCTATAATCCAGGGAAAGGAGAAGTGAGACAAGCAATCAATACAATAGTTCAAGATTACGAGGTGGGAAGAACAACCTGGCAAGATAAATGACAAGGTAAAAGCCTGAATTAATGTCACTTCAAAAAATGGCACAAAAGTGCTAGGAGGGAGAAAAAGGTTTCTGGTCTTTCTTATAACTAATTCAACTTCTCTAGACTTCTATGGACTAACAAACTTGAAAATCCGATTGGTGAAAATAAGTGGGATTCTTTTTGTCATTTATTTGTGTCCACACTTGTGTGTTGATCGGAAGTCGATGGTGGAATGCTCTGGTAGAAGAAAATGGAGCCCTGGCTTACAAGGAGAAAAGAGAGGAACCCGGAGAACTGGGAACGGCAGCTCTCGTCCTCGTCAGCTGCTGTGACCTCAGGGCAGTATCTTGGCAGCTTTGCTTCCCACTTTGCTCTTCCCTAACACAAGGAAATTCTGTGCAAGATTCCTTTTCTCTCACAGTCAGAACTAGCTTAGAGCTATAAAGCAATATTATGGTTTAACTTGCCCAATGTAATCATTATACATCTAAAATGCACTCCTTGCTTTCATTAGCCCCAATCCCAGAATCCCGGGCCAGCACTCTGACAAACACATGGTGGGGTCTGTGGGTGGAAAACAATCCTTTTATTGTAAAGTGGAGCAGCTGTATGAGTAGATGTTAGCCATGGTGTGTATGCCTGTGTGTGTTTCTGTGTGTGTGTTTCTGTGTGTATGTTTCTGCATGCGTGTGTTGATATACCCAGTTTTTCAGAGTATTGTTTACACATGCCAATCAATTCCATTAATATTTTCATCCCTGCTGACTTATTTATCAGGAACAAAAGTCTATATAACATTCAAGGAAAAAATTAAAAGGACTTGGGAGAAAGAAGGATAAGAAAGGCATTTTGCCACTTATCAAAGCATGAATATAAAGATCTCACTTTTCCAAAATAATTCTGTAAACAGAATAGTTGAAATAGGGCCTTTATGATATACAAATAGCCAACAGCAAAATCGATTAGCATATACAGCAAGGAACATACGTATTTTGACTACTGTTTCCTAACCAATCTTCCCCCTTGGGTCTCATAACCATTCCAGTTTGTTCAGCCAGAACTGAGACTATGATCTAAGAAATAGTTCTTGTAAGTCAACTTAAATGGCCACAATGATTGACAAAGAGATATAAATATACCAACCCTCTGAAACAGGATAGAAGCATTCCCCAGTTCACTTACTGACTCTAATATACTAAATAGACCCCTTGATCTTCCCAAAGTGTACCTTCCACCACAGTGACTAAAAAAACATAGTGACTAGAAAAACGTCCTCTATAATTCTTAACCTACCAAGACTCTGTTTTACTGTGTTACTTAAACTTCTTTATGAGCTGACTGAAGTGAGACAGAAAACTGAAGAAAAATGTACCATAGTTTTTTTCCACTCATTTACTGATGGACACTTAGGTTGCTTCCAGCACTTGGCTATTGTAAATTGTGCTGCTATGAATATTGGGGATCATAGGTTATTCTGAATTGGTGTTTCAAAATTCTTAGGGTATAATCCCAGCAGTGGAATCGCTAGGTCAAAAGGCAGTTCCTTTTCATTTTTAATTTTTAATTTTTTGAGGAAACTCCATACTGTTTTCCACAATGGCTGCACCAGTCTGCATTCCCACCAACAATGTACTAGGATTCCCTTTTCTCCACAACTTCACCAGCACTTACTGTTTGTTGATTTGTTTATGATGGCCATTCTGACCAGTGTGAAGTGGTATCTCATTGTGGTTTTAATTTGCATCTCTCTGATGGCAAAAACTATGTACATTTACACAATGAAATACTAGGCAACAGAAAGAAAGAAGGAACTCCTATCTTTCATGACAGCATGGATGGAACTCTAGAGCATTATGCTAAGTGAAATAAACCAAGCAGTGAAAGAGAAATACCATATGATCTCACCTATAAGTGGAACCTAATCAACAAAACAAACAAGCAAGCAAAATATATCCAGAGACACTGAAATAAAGGACAAACTGACAGTAACCAGAGGGGTGGGTGAGGGGGATAACAAGAGAAAGAAAGGGAAGGATCGTCAAGGAACATATATGAAGGACCCATGGACAAAGTTAATGGGGGGGTAGGATTGAGGATGGGAGGTGGGGGTGGGTGGGGCAGGGGAAAGTGGTGGCTGGAAAATGGAGACAACTGTATTTGAGCAACAATCAAAAAATAAAAATAATTTTTTTAATTTTTAAAAAACTGAAGAAAGAGGCTATCTCCGCTAGTTGAAAAATTCTATCTTCTTTACTGATTTAATAGGAGAGAATAATTCTTCTTTGGTTGTCATGGGCATTGTAATATTAGAATTGAAAGTCTTGTAAAAATTAAAATTTATGAGTCAGTATATTTATGCTCCTTTAGTTACCAATCTATATATTTCATTCAGGCCTTAAAGTCCTTTCTCTTCATCTAATGGCTTTGCTTCCTATTTCATTGAGGCATAAATCAAAAATTGAACTTCCACATGCTCTCACTACTACACAGACCTACCTATATCTGTGCCCAAAACTGCCCTCCACCCCTAAGGATGATCTGTTTTCTCTGGATTCAGTTCACTCTTGCTTACACAAAGACTTTGCTCCTGTACATCTCGCCTTTCTCTTGTTAAGCATTGATTTGTCTCAACTGCATAGAATAATTTTCATTAATATCAAAACATTCTACAATAGCAGCCATCTTATAAATAACCTTCCACCACTTGGTATTTCCTCATTTGCTGCTCTTTTGCAGTTACAAAAATCCACGTTTTTGTAGTAAATTACCATATTTTATCCACTTAATGACTTAGCACTCTAATTTGCTCAGTTTATGATACAATATTTCCTTCCTTACTTCCGTTCTTGCAGACCTGAGATCTGACAACCAAGCCCTCTCCTCCTGTCAAGCTTCTCTCTCATTCAGCAGTGACCAGGACACTTTCATCATAATTTAAATAGCAATGCTACTGATAATATACAAGGAAGCACAGAACTCAGCTACTTTATATCTGTGCTGATTCCACAACAGCACTATCAGAAAAAACTGTTTTCTCCACGAACTTTAGCAGATATGTTTTAAATGACTCTTAAGAAATAAGAATTAAAGGCTATGTTTGCATTAGCCCATATTACTGTTAGAATACTAACATCTATCACTAATATTTTTTATATGATATTGAAAATAAATCATCTCCATATTAACTACATATAAAATATGTCCATTTATTTTATTTAATATAGTTAAATGTTCCATATGATGATATGTATTTTAATCATAAGAAAAAGAGGCCCTGTCCAGTGTGGCTCAGTTGGTTGGAGCATCACCCCATGGACTAAAGGGTTGCTAGTTCAATTCCCCGTCAGGGCACCTACTCAGGTTGCAGGTTCTATCTCCGGTCAGGGTATGTACGAGAAGACAACAAATGGATGCTTCTCACATCAATAATTTTCTCTCTCTCGCTCTTTCTCTCTCCCTCCCTCCCTCCTTCCCTTCCTCCTTTACTCTCTCTCTGGAAGCAATGAAAAAAATGTCCTCGGTTGAGGATTAAAAAAAAAAGAAAAAGAGGATACCCATCAATTAACTTAACCTTATAAAATATGAACAGCTGTATTTATACAGGGAAAGAAACTCTTCAAGGAATCTCACACACTCAGTTAATAGTCAATAAAAGCACTGCCCAATCAGAACTCAATGGAAGGATCGCACTGTTTTCCTTTCCTACACAAGCATGAACAATTATAATTTTGGTTTTAATATTTAGAAAAACCTCAAATCATTCGGTCAGATGTAATCACCAATTGAAAGTAGATTCTTCCTTTGGCCAATAGCACTGTGACTGTGACTTAGAGAAGCAGAAAATTTAATGAGGTGCTGTTGCACACAGAACTTTATGGCTATTCTCTACTCCAAAAAGAGCTTTCTTGTCAGAATTTCATTATAAATATGAGCAATATAAAAATATCATTATATGGAAGTACACACTTATTAAAGATTATTTGCACCCTGGCTATGAAATATGTATTTCCAAACACAGCTTTTTTCAAGTTGAACTGAATGTAAGTCCTGGGCTGCAAAAAACTAAGGGGAAGCGCCATCTAGAGGCAGCACTAGTTTGCAGGCATGTGGTCCCTGGATTGGAAACCAGAGAAGCCCATACGAAGTATAGTTGCTCATAGGCCAATACATAACATATTGGCAAAACATTTCATAAGTTTTAGGTTTTTAAATTAACTTTAATTCTTGATTATTTCCAGAATGGCCTTGAGTAGCTCAACCATCTCACTTGGCAAATCAGGAAATGGAAATCTAGAACTATTACAGGACTGTCCCAAGGTTACCCAACAGTAAATGGGAACACTGGGCTGGCACCCAAGTTCCTCATTGACTCTCCAAAATGATTGATTTCATTCAGTTTGGAAAATGTGCTGGATAAAACAGTGTTTTAGAATGAGAGAAATTATTGCTTGAGTGTTTAAAATATTTTTTAGTGTTAAAAATTGTTTACCTTTTCTTTTTAAGCCAAAGGGACTGCAAAGTATAAGCATGGTTTTATAATACATTTTCTAAACTGACATAATTTTAAACAGTATAAAATGTGATGTTTATACAATCTAATTTGTTTCTTGAAATGAGTTTAACTGGCAATAAGTCTTTTCAAGATACAGAAATTACGGTCCCTTTCCACTAAAGTCTCATTAAATTAGTTATCTGTGTCTTTAAGGCAAACATTCATCCTTTTGCATAAAGAAAAATCTATTGAAGAGGGTGATGTAGTTTGGTACCAAGTACAAACTTTCCCTCCCCAGACTGAATATGGAAGTGAACTTTTTTTCATTCTTTCTTTCATTGATTGTTAAAAAAAAATTTTATGGTTATTCTATTAGAGTTGTCGTAATTTTTTCCACTTTAATTTTCTAAATTTTATGCTAGTCTGGGGGAATCTTACAAGCTAAATGAGAGAAATGAAGAACACACTTAATATTTACTATGACCAGGTGTTATGTTAGGCACTTTGATATTTTATTTCACTTTCATTGCAGATGAATTGATTTCACACATCTAGTTTGGCTGCACTAAACCCCTTTAAAAAAAACAGATAAATTTTTTTAAAAAGTAGACACATAAAATCACAAGAAAGAACAGGAAGAAAAATTGCTGAATAATTTAGCAGACAATAAAAAACTAAATTGTAAAGCCAATAGTAATAAAAAGCTGTGAACAGACTGGAATTACACTACAGAATCCCCACCAGGCTCAGATGCTGGTCTCACCTCCTACTTCTGGGTGTGGTGAACGGAATGGGAGAATTGGCTGGAAGTCTGTGTAAGAAGCAGCCAGGCCCACCGAGTCATTTTCCCACTCTCCTCCCTGGGAAACTCCCTCTCCAGTCCTGACAAAGACTAGAGGTTTATGTTCAGGGGAAGGTTAAACAAGCCTCTGGGCTGGGGGACATGCGGAATTAAATGAGCTCCTAGAATATAAAGAACAATATTAAAAATAAAAAACTAAATAGCACAGCTGAGTGATAAAGTAGATTGAGAAAATCTGTCAGAAAAATAAGAGAAAAGCAAAATAGACAAAGACATGCAAATTACACAGCCTAGAGTTCCAATATCTGAAAAATAGGGGTTCGAAAAAGAAAGGGGAGGAAATCATCAAAGAAATAATTCAAGAAATTTACTTTCTATGTCTCCTCTAATTTAAAAAATAGTAACAAAAAAAGAAATTCACTTTCAAACAAATACCTGACTTTACAGAGTTAAAAAGTTTACTCACTGAGACCTTAGAAAAATGGATAAAAACAGAACCACATCTAGACATACCATCATGAAATTCCCTCATACTGGAAAGAAAAGATTCTACAGGCTTGGGGACTGGGGAACAACTCAAAAATAAAGGATCAGGAGCCGTAATGGCATCCACATCTCAGTGGCACCCCTGACAGCTGTACAGTCTTCAGAGGTGTGACATCTGTGGCAAGTTTAGGGGTGTTAAATAGCATTTACATAGGTGTACGAACAAACAAGCGAAACACTGATCTTCTCAAAATTGTGGATAACTAAATTGGGAGGATTGAACAATAGAAAAAATGTAACTGAGATTTTTGAGGGGAGGGGGAAAAAGAGGTAAATCTTCATATTTCCTTGTGTGAAATGAATAGATAATACCTAAAACTAAAACCAAGACATACTGATATAGTCATATTATACCTGTTGTACAGGCTAATTATTAAAAATACCTCTTTTCACTCTCAAATTTTTACCCTTTGCAACAGCATGGTTGGGCCTGGAGAACATTATGCTAAGTGAAATAAACCAGTCAGAGAAAGACAACTCCCATATAATTTCACTTATCTGTGGAATCTAGTGAACAAACTGAACTAACAAGTTAAGAGATGGACTGATAGAGAGCAGGCAGGCAGCTCTGGGGTGAGGAGGGGATGGAGGGATCGAACGAAAACAGAAAAATACTCAAGAAGAGGATAATGTGAAGAATGCAGCGGGGATGGGGGTTGGAAGGTAAATGGTAATGGAAAAAAATATAACAAAAAATAAACTATTAAAAATACTTTTTTTTACTCTCAAAATCATCCTCACTGGACAAAATTATTTGGTCACCTTAATGTTGCCTCTCATGCCTCCATGCACTTGCCCTTGTGAGTCTCCTTATCTTGACTTTCCTCTCCCAAATGTCCTTCTGGAGCAAAGAACCCTGCACATTTCTGTACAAGTTCTATTCATAAACATGTCCTTGAACTAAAGCCTTTCCCCCCTGTGCCTCAAACACTTCACATACAACGTCACTAACAATGATCTCACTCTATTGCAGCTGTTTAGGTGCTTGTCTTCCCCCAGAACATGAGTTCCTGAGAGTGGGGATCACTGTCTCCCCACCTCTCATTGTTCAGCACTGAACACCGGGGCTACCCAATGTAACCCACACAATAAAATCACACAGAAAAAAAAAACCCAGAGGCATAATTCTGTCCCCATGTTCTGACTAAAGGGTGCAAGTGTGGGACTGCAAACTCTTAGGTGAGTTTGAGTGTCTCTGTCAAATGGGTACTGAAACGCAGATAACCTATTCTCTGGGGGGTGTGTGTGTGTGTGTGTGTGTGTGTGTGTGTGTGTTTCAGCAGCTAAGGTAAGTTCATACATTATTTTAGCTTTATATGTGATCAAATGAAAATGACAACCAGATAACAATTACATGTTTTCAATTCAATAATAACACGTTTGAATATCTTTCAGCTCTTTTGAACTGAATTCACAGTGTTACCTTGCCCAGTTTCAAGTGAGGATGAATTGTGGCCAGGATTTCTAAGGGGAGTTAGATAGAAATGACTGGAAATACTCGAAAATCTCCCCCTTTTTTATTCTAAATTACTGTATTTATTGGACTAATCAAAGAAGTTCTCAAACATTTATGCCCATTAGAATCACACAAACAGGTTGGAAAATAAAGATTCCTGGACTACTTAGTGAGGCCCACAAATCTGAATTTTTTTAAAAAATCCATCATTCAATTGATTTTTAGTTTTAAAAATAAATTATCTACCCAATTGATTTTCAGCTGGGGACTCTGAACTGTGAGAAGCACTGGAAGTCAATGGGGCTCCTTCAAAGCAAAGATAGGGCACCAGGTCCACTGTACACAATTGTTATTTATCACAGAGTCCACACTTACCTCTGCTGTAGAGACAAATAAATAGAGGAACAAATAGTACCATTAACTCCAAAACTGTGATGAGTCTGAGATTCTGTCCCACATACATGCATGTGTGTGTATTATATATTGCATATACATCTATGACATAGATTTATATTATATATATCTGTTATTTAGTATATATTAAATACTATATTCTATATTACATATTATATATTACAATTATGTATATTTACACTTGGTATATAATGTATATGTAATACATAATACACATAGACACATACTTATATATTTATTGTATATTCAATATGTAATTACATCCTTGAGAAGAATAATAAGAGGTTGAATTACCTAATAAATCAGTGGGATAGAGACTTGATATAAAACTAAGTTGCTTTAAAGAAAATAAAGAAATGTAACCTTTTTTGCATAGTTGAGAACATGAATTATGATCCATACCTCACATACAGCTATGATACTGACTGAGAAGCTGAAGAAATACCTTCCTTAAAAACATCTACTTTAGGAACAGAGGCTGTCAAAGTGACAGGAGTACCACACACAGGTCCTCCTCTTTCCATCCGGGGTGGGGTAGCATGGCACCCAGGCTGACTGTTTCCTGTCTATACAGGGAGGCGTGACCCATTGTCCACTGGCACCCCCGTACACCAACACTCTCACAGGTAAAGAGGCTACTAATGGCAATGCCAGCCACGTTTAACACTCCACCTACTCTTTTATACAATGAACATGAACAATTCGGTATAACCAGCTATTTGGAAAACTAACAATACAAAAGAAAAAGATCAAATGAAAAGAAAACTACTGACAAGATAGATCCAGTAAGAGATGAGAACTGTTAAATCATTTTCAATACTATTCTAAGATTAAAGAATATATTCATTCATAAGCTAAAACAAACTAATACGCAAGAAGAAAATAACAGGACAAGTCAGAGTCCATACAAATTAGGAATTATAAAAATTTTTTAAAAATAGTTGAGTTGGAAAAATGTAAAGTAATAAAACCAGAAAGTGAAATTTTTTTTAGAAGTCCAGAATAGTATATAAATCCATAAAGTCTAACATTCATTTCAGGAGTGTCTTTATTGACAGAATAAAGACAATAAAAGGGAGAAATAATCAAATAGAAGAAAATCCAGACCCTAAGACATGGCTTTGCAGATAAAAGGATTCAGCAAATGTAGTTCAGGATAAATGAAAAATAACTCATAAACACATGCTCATTAGCTGTCCACACATCTCAAAGGGTGCTCCTTCCCAGTCTTTCCTCTGCATCCCCTGCTCCTTGATCTCTAAATTTCGTGGCCCCATGAGCCTCTATTCTCACTTCTTTTCTATATTACACTCACTTGCTAAATGATCTTATCTTCTCTTATCACTTTGAGTGTCATCTATTTTATCTCTCCATTTCCAGCCTCTCCCCAAAGCTTCACACATCAAATTGATTTCCTTCCTGCAATCTAACATACATTTCAAAAGGTAATATCTGAAATAGAATTTTTATCTCAACCCCTATTCTAAATTACTCATCTTCTAGTCTCCATCTCAGTAAACAGCAACACCATTAATCCTTTTGCTCAGACCACAAAACTATGAGTCATTCTTAACTACTCGATTACTCATGATCTGCTTCGTATCCATCTGCAAGACCAAGATCTAGAATGAATTTAGAAAAAAGGGTCATCCAAGAAGATTATTGATTCCCTAGCACTATGATGAAGGTGCATTCTCTCTGTCCCCTATCCCTCACTGCTCCGTTAGTATTAATTCTCTCTCTCATTCAAAGCAATATAATGTTCAGGAACATGAGAATGCACCTCTTTGTCTATGGTACAAACACTACATGTTCTACACTAAATAACATATACATAACATTCTATATGTTGGATATTGGTTTGAAAATTGAAATCATCAAAATATGAAGTACTTATTTATATTTACTAAATTAAATGTAAATTCTATAAACCTGGAAATGTAAAAGTAATTAAAAACAGTTCATTGGTGAAAACAGATGTGGAAAAATATAGAAGAGCAATACATTTCAGATCTTATGCAGTAGAAAACCAAGAGGCACTGTCAAAAACTTATGGATCAAGAAATAGAACTTTTATGAACTTAAGTAACAAAAGAATTTTTTTAAATGAGTCTAGTAGGCACTGGGAATGGGACAAAAGACCAAGTATATGAGAGCTAAATTTTTCTCAATAAAAGAGAATCAATAGCTATTTTTAAATTGGTACACTAACAAATACAGTACATGCACATTATTTAAGACTTGAATTTAACCTCTAGAAAAACTAATGGTAAATGGGTAAATACAGCTATTTCCAATGAGTGGGAATAAAGGAAAATGTAGTAAGCCTTACTTTTCATTTAGCATCCCCCTGTGTTTGAATTTTTAATAAGGCATTCATTGCTGCTATAATAACTAAATAAACAAATATATAAAAGTGAATATATTAATATATAATAGAGTAAATGGTCACATCCAATCTAGTTTTATGTCTAGATTTTCACCCATGTTTATCTGAAAAAGATTTTATAAGGAGACACCCATTTTTGTTTGGTTAAAAGCATAAAAGATACAAATACTGATCTAGGATATTTTCACCCAGTTTTTATTTTTAATTCACTAAGTATAAAAATTGTTTAACTACTGTCTGGTCAAAAAATGTGGATACCAGGGTATGAACTTAATGAAAAAACTCATTAAAAGGACCCTTCACGTCTGGAACTACAGGTCACACAGTGATTCATGGTAATTTGTCCCCTCAAAGAACTGCAGGACTATGGACCCGTCTGAAGAGAGACACAGCAATTTTAAATGCAGTAAATATCCCCATTGTCCTAATGCTACCTCTCGTCCTATTTCTATGTTTATAAACATGGCACTATTTTTACCTTGAGTAATGCATGGCTTGGTGACCTGCAATATTAAAATAGAAGTCTGTTGTATGCTTCATCTCATTGGTGTGCCCAGTGGCCTCGATCCAGTGTCCTATTGGGAGACAATAAACACCATCCACCAAGTTGTTTTCATTATAAGTGCAGCAGCGGTCATGGTGAGGCCCATTGCCTGGAACAAGAAATGATAAACAGAGCAATTAAATAAAAGTTTTCCTTAAACAGTCACAAAGTCGCTGACACACAATTAATAGTAAGATGAAAATAAATATAAAACTGCATAATCTACACACTTCAATATTTAAAAAATAGATGAGAGGGAGGGGGAAAACAGTAGAAATTTATAAAATGTTAGTTATGAATGTCATAGAGTTCTGCATTCTTTTGAGCACATGGACATTTCCAAAAACATATTAACTCTTTGAGAATTTCGTGGTACTTCTCAGTGCCTTAAGAGCTTCTTGTAGATTATTTTACAGCCTGATAAACTGCTGAAAACATTTCTTAAAGCAATCATGTTCCTGTCTTACATACTTTTAATTTTCTGGTGTATAAATTCATGATTAAAATCACCAATAGGTTTTTTGGGTCAAGATGGCAGTGTAGGTAAACATGTCTCCTCTCCTCACACAACCACATCAAAATTACAACTAAACTAAAGAACATCTATCATTCAGAACCACTGGAAACTGAGCTGAATGGAAGTCCTACAACTACAGAATTAAAGAAGAAACCACATGGAGACTAATAAGAGGGTTGGAGACTCAGAACAGCCTGGTTACACACCCACATGTGGTGCATAAAAGTCAGGAGGGATATCTCAAAAGCAAGGGGTCCCAGCCCCACACCAGCCCCTGCAGCCTTGGATTCCAGTGCTAGAAGATAAGTCTCTATAACTTCTGGCTGTAAAAAGCAGCAGGGATTGAGTCTGTGGAAGACAGAAACTGCTGGAATCTGAAGCAGTTCCTCTTGAAGGGCCAATGCACAAACTTACTCAGACTCACTCCCTCTGAGCTCCAATGCCAGTGCACCAGATAGAAAGGCATCAGAAATACATGGGGATGAATGGAATTGTCTGGCATCAGGGCAAGAGCTGGGTGGGGGCATATTTCTCCTAGACAGAAATGTTGGCAAAGGCTACTATTCCTTTTCTGAGCCCTCCCTGCACAGACCCAGCAGGTGGGGGCCATATTTGAGACTCCATCAACCTGGCTAAACTGTTTGCTCCACTCTGGTGATTCCTTGTGGCTCTGTCCCACCCAACTATCAGGCTCACACAAGCTGTTTCCAGTGACTTTTCCATCTGCATGACTTGCCTTGGCCCATGCTTCCAATTTTCATAAATTCTCTCAAACAAGCTGGATATGGCTTCAGAAAGCCCCATAACTCTTCCTCAGTTGCCCCAGGCCCAGCACTATGGCAGCCAGCCTTGGTTCATAGCTTGGCCTCTACAGGCACCTCCAAGCCCAGCACAAAGTAGCAACTGTCTGCAGATTGCTTCGTAGCTAATGCTTTGTGACCCCACACAGAACACAGGCAGTGGCTGACCTTAGACATGCCAAAAGCAATCAAGGCTCAACTACAAGAGAAGCATGCACACAGTTCATACAGTGGACATATCTTAAGTGTCCAGCTTGGGTGATAGGGGAGGCTGTGGCACTGGGCCTCCAGGACACCTGTTATATTAAGCCACTCTATCAAGCCTGGGAGATGTAATAGCTCTACCTAGTAAATAAAAAACACAGGGAGGCTGGCAAAATGAGGAGACAAAGGAACACAGCCCAAATGAAAGAACAGATCAAAACTCTAGAAAAGAACTAAACAAAATAAAGAAAAGCAATCTATCAAATGCAGAGTTCAAAATACTGGTTATAAGGATGCTCAAGGAACTTAGTGAGGACTTCAACAGCATAAAAAAGATCCAGTCAGAAATTAAGAGTACACTAATTGAAATAAATAACAATTTACAAGGTATCAACAGTAGACTGGATGAAGCCGAGAATCAAATCAGCAATTTGGACCATAAGGAAGCAAAAAAAATAACCAATCAGAACAGCAAGAAGAAAAATGAATAAAAAAAACTGAGAATAGTGTAATGAGCCTCTGGGACAACTTCAAGCATACCAACATTCACATCACAGGGGAGCCAGGAGGATAGAAGAAGAGCAAGAAACCTATCTGAAAAAATAATGAAAGAAAACTTCCCTAATTCGGTAAAGGAAATAGACATACAAGTTCAGGAAGCACAGAGAGTACCAAACAAAATGGACCCAAAGAGGCCAACTCCAAGACACATCATAATTAAATGTCAAAGGTTAAATACAAAGAGAGAATCTTAAAAGCATACAAGGGAGCCTACATAAGATAGCTGATTTCTCAAAAGAAACTTTATAGACTAGAAGGGATTGGCAAGAAATATTCAAAGTGATGAAAAAAACAAGGACCTGCAACCAAGAACACTATTCCCAGTAAAATATCATTTAGAATCTAAGGACAGATAAAGGGCTACTCAGACAAGAAAAAGCTAACAGAATTCATCATCACCAAGCCAGTAGTAAATAAAATGTTAAAGGGTCTTCTTTAAGCAAAAGAAGAAAAAGATAAAAAATATGAACAGAAAATTGCAATAAATACTTATCTATCAACAACTGAAACCAAAAATAAAATAAATAAACAAGCAGAACAGAAACAGAATCATAGATACAGAGAACATTTTAATGGTAGCCATATGAGTGGGGTTGAGTAAAAAGGTGAAGGGATTAAGAAGTACAAATTGATAGTGGGGTATAAAGTACAGCACAGAGAAGAGAGCAAAAAACATGTATGCAGGACCCATGGACGTGGACAAGGATGTGAGGATCGCCTGAGGGAGTGGAGGGCTGGGTGGAGGGGGACAAAGGAGGAAATACTGTGACAACTGTAATAGCATAAACAATAAAATACAATTGTTTTAAAGTAAAAAATAAAATTAACTAAAAATAAAGTAAAATCAGCTATAAAGTATTTCTCTTTCAGGTCAAAAATAGACACATTTTAAAAATGAATAAATTATTAAATAATTTAAAAATGATCATGTCCAGTGTAGTTGGCTGTGTAAATTAGTAGTTAGTATCATTTTCAGATGGGGAAACTAAGAATCACAGAGATTAACTAGTTTGTCCAAGGTCACAGAACTAGTAAGTGCAGAGTTGGTGGTAACCTAACCTAATACCTCTAGTCCCCACCTTTCCAAAATCTGATACCTTCGCGCTGTTTTTGCCTTTCTCACAACCCATCCTCTTTCCAGGGAGTGGAGAAAAGGCGGCAGAAACGGGAGAAATGTCCCTGAAAACACTATCTGCCCAGTATCAACTACACTTTACTTCTATGAAATATAAATCATACGTTACTTTTATTAGCAATTCTCACATCACCACCTCATTTCAAACTATTGTTTTCTTTAGATTACCTAATTTCCATCACTGTCATTCATAAAAAAATAAGCAAAATAAAAATAGGAATGTCACATCTGTTATGAATGTAAATTTTGACTCATTTTTCCCTTGCTCTGTCTTGCAAAATATATAATCTAAAGTTATTTGGCATAAGATCTCAAAAAAAAAATCCTTAAGTCATTGGGCAATTCTTTAAGGATAAAATTCCCATCAGGCAGAAGGCACAGGATGGCGTCCTTTATAAATCATCACTTATCTTCCTGGATCAGACTCCTCCTTTGCTCTTCATAGCTGCACAGCACTATACCAGCTGCTCCATCAACTCTGGTATTTAATACATGAAAATTAAACTATATTAGCAACCCCACTTCTAGAAATATATCTAAAGGAAATATTAACAGCAGTAAAGGAGGACATATACAGAAATATATGTATGTGGCAATACTATTTTAATAACAAATACTGTAACCTACTTAAGTTTATATATACATTCTTCCACAAATATGTGAGTGCCAACTACATGACAAGCACTGTGATAATTCATGTTGAGGATTTAGGTATTTACCATAAAAGCAATTAAACAATTGAAATACTTTAAGCAGACAAGTGACATGACCAAACTTGTACTTTGTAAAGATCTCTCTGGTTACAGAGTAAAACATTAGTTCAAGAGCAATGAGACTGGAAGCAGAAAATCCATGGGAGGAGATCATGAAAGCCTAGAGGTAGAAAGGGAAAGGAGTGGGAAGACTCACGAGGAAAAAGCCATACAACTTGGTGATTCATTAGATATAGGAGGCGAAGAAGAAAGGGAATCAATATGCTTTCAGTGAGCATAACTCAATATACAGTGGTTTCATTCACTGAGATGTGAAATCTGGAAACGGATGGAAGAGAAGCTCATCAGTCTGGCTTGGCATGCTGGGCTCGGAGTGCTCTTTGGATATCCAAAAGGGGGGTCAAATAGACAGTCTGAGTTACTGATCTGACACTCAGACTAGAGACCTAGACTAGGAAAATAAATTTATGACTCATCGGAATGGAAATGGCAATTGAAACAAGGATATAGATGAATCACAAAGAAACACAACATTGACTGAGAAGCAAAGCATTCTAGGACCAAGTCAAATAGCATCCCAACATGTAATGACTGGATGGAGAAGGGTAAGCTTACAAAGGATGCACAGAGAGAGAAGCTGGAGGGGAAAACCGGGAGTAAGTGAGGTGCGGGAGCATGATTAAAGGTGTGAACACAGACTGAAGGCTGGATGATGCATGTCTGATGGTGAACAGTAGTTATATGTGCAGAATGGAATTGAGATGGGACACATTAGTTTAATAGAAGAATAATATCTATGTCACCCACTATTCAATACAATAGATTTATAAAAATTTATTTTTTAAATTATTTGAATACAGTTGTCTGTATTTTCTCCCCATACCTACCCCTTCAACCCCCTCCAAACTGACCTCCCTCCCTTGCTTCCACACTCCCCCTTTTGTCCATGTGTCCTTTATAGCAGTTCCTGAAAACCCTTCTCCCCTCTGTCCCCTCCCCCTCCCCTCTGGCTATTGTTAGATTATTCTTATTTTCAATGACTCTTGTTATATTTCGTTTGCTTCTTTCTTTTGTTGATTACGTTCCAGTTAAAGGCGAGATCATGTGGTATTTGTTCCTCATTGCCTGACTTATTTCACTTAGCATAATGCTCTTTAGCAAATGAGTGGATCAAAATAAACTCTGGCACATTTACACAATGGAATTCTACATAGCAGAGAGAAAGAAGGAGCTTATACCCTTTGCAACAGCATGGATGGAACTAGACTTATGACAATGTAAATGATACAACTTAAGTAAGTGTAATTATTGAGGACCTCAAATATATATAAATTATAATGTTCAAGAACAATCATTCATGGAACATAAACTTCCTAAGTACTCTTCATTCCTAGAATTGATTTCTTTAGTCACACATTTTAGGTAACTTTTTATTTATTTATTTATTTATCTTTAAAGGGGAAGGAAAGGGGAGAGGGAGAGAAATAGCAATGTGTGGTTGCCTCTCGTGTGTCCCCTGCTGGGAACTGGCCTGCAACCCAGGCATGTGCCCTGACTGGGATCGAACCTTGATCCTTTGCTTCACAGGCCCAAGCTCAATCCACTGAGCTACACCAGCCAGGACGACATTTTAGGTAACTTTTAAAGGGATCTTTCATATATAGTAACATGGGTCATGCAAATTGTTTCTATAGTAAGTGTTTTTACAGGGTTAGTCATTGTCTTTTGAATTTAGCTTTAAAAATAGCAAAAGTGAACAATAAAATAAATCTTGTTTTTGAGGACTTTTGTATCAGTGAGTGTGGAGAGCAAGACCAATAAAATGGCAATAAGCTTGGCTGGTCCAGTCAAGATAGCATAAACCAGGGGTGTCAAACTCATTTGCACCAGGGGTGACATCAGCCTCACAGTTGCCTTCAAAGGGCTGAATGTAATTTAAACTCCTTAACCGTTAAGGAGTAGTTACATTTATACAGTCCTAAAATTATTTTCGCCCTTTGAAGGCAACCTCAAGGCTGATGTGGTCCCCAGTGAAAATGAGTTTGACACCCCTGGCATAAAGTATATAAAACAAAGTGGAGTCACTTGTGTCAACCAAGATGGCTGCCAGTTAGCCACGACCCTTTGCTTCAAGAGGCAAGCTGCCTAAGTCAAAGTAGACACATCTGGCAAGGAGACCCACCTCAAATATCTGCACACGTGATCAAAACAGCCTTGCTTGCAATGCAGGACCACCCACAGATAGACTCCTGGGAAAATTCCCCACCTGGCATCAGGGGTGCAAGACATTTATCAAGAGACCCAGAAGGGTGAGGTCCACCACTTTCAAGGTAAAACTGAGGCAGGCTCCAGACACTGCAGAGACAGCCGAGCTCCACACACCAGAGTGCTGCTCCACGCCACACTGGTCTCCCTTGGCATCGGCTGCTGGAGGCTCTGCCTTGCTGGACTGAGGACTTTGTCTGCCCTGCTGCCCACCTGCTCCAGAGGGCCTTCCTTGCAGGATGCTGACATCTCCCTTGTCCACCGAGCTGTCTCCCAGCCCTGCAGACTCTGGGACTCGGGTTCATTATTCCCCACCGATTACTGTGTTTGTATTATGTTTCTCTTAGACTATTAAGAGTGCAAGTAGAACATTAATGTATGTTGATGCTCTACTTTGAGTGAACCTGCATTCAATGAAAGCTGAGTGAATAGCACAGTTATTGTATGTGACTCCTATCTATTTCTTGGTACCGGGCTGCTCAGCAGGCAGCCAGCCGAGCAGGTTCCCTACTCTTCCTGCTAACTACAACTGAAATCACTGGGCATCACACAGGGTGGAGAAAAAGCAGGTTTACAGTTGTAAGTACACAAAACAGAGTCTATTCTTGTATTATTTATTATTGTGTTATTTTCCATATGAACAACTATAAACCTAATTTTGCCCCACACTGTATATAAACACCAACAGGGAGACTCCAGGAGGCAAGGAGAAGGTAGACCACCCAGGGATTTTAGAAACAAGGAACTGCACAGCAGACTTCCCTGAGAGGTATGTTTGTTTGTTTGTTTGTTTGTTTGTTTATGTGCTTCGCCTTATATATCCCAGACTTGGATCTGAAGAAGCCAGCCACCAAGCAACACCAATGAGGACAGACAAAAGAAAACCCAGCAGTCAGCCGAAGCAAAAGGGAAGAGTGTAGCAAGGCAGAAAGCTTTTAGACAATAACTGCTCTACCCTAGCCAAATGCCACTTAAAAAAATGTGACCCCCCACACAAGGAAAGGCCAAGTGGGGAACCTAGACTTGCACCCTCACCAGGCTGTAACAAATGCCTGCTCCCTAGGGGTTTGTCAAAGAAGATGAGACTTTCAGCAACCCCCTGGCGGTGCCATGGAGGCCATGTGGGGAGATGGAATTCTACCTCCACAAAGAAACAAGATGCTCTCCCCTTCCCATAGATGGGGGGGGTCACGGGAGGCCCACTAGAAAGTCACAACCTTCATTTCCCTGCTACCCCCCACCATCCGTGGAAGCCACGTGGGGAGAAGTATTGCAGCCCCTGGGTCCCTCTCAGCCTGGGAGGCATCAGTGGGGGCCTAGCAGAGAGCTGGAACTCCCACCCCAGCGGCAGTCAGGAGTCCAGTCCCGCCAGCTGGCCATGGAGACTGGGAGGGGAGCCTGGGTCACGAGGTGGCACCCCCACTTTCCTTCAGGTGTGAGGTCGGAGGAACCCAGTGAAAGCACCAGGTATAAAGAAGGCCCAGAGTCTCGTTATCTAATACTCAAAATGCCCAGGTGTCCACGCAGTCACTCCTTATGTCAAGAATCACAAAGATCTCAAACTGAATGGAAAAAAACCCAGCAACTTAGGTAAGTTAAAATAAAGTAGGTAAATGTGGTAAAGGTTTGCTTTCTGGAACTTCAATTAAAACCAGAAAAGTAAGAAACCTCAGAATGTAAAACAATCAGAACTAATGCATTATTTTAAGTAGTTCTATAAGTTTCAAAGTTAAGGTTAAAATTATTTTTTATAAAGTCAGAAGTTTTAAAATTATATTGGACAAGTAATATCTATTGAATAGTCTAGTTTACTTAAAATTAAAACTCTAATTATTGTTCAAATGTTATTTTAATCAATCCTCTTTGGAGTTTAATTACTGTACAGTTTTTATTTCTAGCACATGAACATAAAGTCTGAACCTAACACCTTAATCTCCAATTTTAGCTAATAATTCATCCAAATTGGATCTCTCTCAGCCCCATCTGTTATTACCTCAGAAGTTATTGGTGCATAAAGTTGTGCAAATATGCTATAATTATTATAAACTCTTTGGCATTTTGATATTCTGTCGTAATGGCCCAAACAAGACAAAACAAAAATTATTTTCATTCAACCAACAGCCTCTTTGGGAAGGGTGGACCCCGCTCAGGTTGGACACTTTGAGAAACTGCAACACGCAAACCCAGAAAATAGCTACATTTGGCGATAGTGATGGAGACCTGCTGAGGACCTCATTTATTCTCATCATCAATCAGACTTAAAACCATTCCTGTATGCTTCAAACTCTATGAACTAACCAACAAAAGTCCTTCAGATGTTTCACTGCCAGGTGCAATGGGCGGGTCCTCTCCCAGGTGAGCATAAGGTGTGTAGAAAGGGAGAACAGCAGGAATTACTCCTGGAGTTTAGCCTTGGAGTCCCTCTCTGCCCGGCCTGCAGAGGGGATCTTTTAGGTAAAACGCCCAGAAGAGCCTTGATCAGCTAAGGCTTACAATTTTAAGGAGATTTCATTAACACCTACCAAACCAAACAGAGCAGAAAATGTTAGAAGGGAAAGATTTTATAATTTGAAAAAGATATGGGTGAAATGGAGAACAAGCTATGCTGAAGAAATGTAATAGAAAAAATTGTGGGAAAAGCAAAATTCAATAGCTCTTTTCTTAAAAGACTTACTAATAATTTAGTAAACAATTTAGTTCATAAACACTAACTTAGTATAACAATTTAGTTTATAAACACTAGTAATCTCAGTGTTTATAAACTAAATTGTTTTCCCCCAAATTTACATGTTGAAGCTCTAACTCCCAAAGTAACTGTACTTGGAGATAGGGCCTTCAGGTAATGAGGTAACTACGGTTAAAGGAGACCATAAGGGTGGGGCCCATAAGGACTGGTGTCCTTAAAAGAATGGGAAGACACACCAGAGATCTCCCTCCCCATGCAGGGACACAGGAAAGACCCTGTGAAGACATAGGGAGACCACAGCCATCAGCAAAGCCAGGAAAAGAGTCCTCACCAGAAACCAAATCTGCTGACCCCTGATCTGGGACCCCCAGTCCAGAACTGTGAGAAAATGAATTCCTGTCATTTAAACTACCCAGTCCACGGTATTTTGTTATAGCAGCTCAAGCAGACCAATACACTCATACATATAACATATTCTAGAGTTTAATCCAGTTAATAACCAAATATTATTGAGAGATTGTTCTATGTCCAGTCCTGTGGTAAACTGAGACAGACAGATGAAATTTAAAACCTGATTCCAACAATGAATGGACTACTGTTGCTTAGACAAAGGTTACACAAATCAATCAGTGAATTAAACACAACTAAAGTAAATGATGAATACAACTTTAAAACTATATGGCAAAACACCAATTCATTAACAAATTATTCAAAGATTGCAAATAGGCCTCATCTTTGATGCCATTTTTAATGTGCAATGCTACATGGAGATGTATTTTCAGGAGCAATCGGCTCCCTTGGAGAGAAAACTGACAGATTTGCGGTGTGCACACAATCATAGACAACTAAAAATGGAGATGGCCGAATCTGTGTGAGTTCAAGTTACTGAGGCAGGATTTGTGATGGATGGGAGGGGCCTCAAGCTGTGATTGACAACCGGGTATGTTTCAGATACATAACAAAGAGCACAACAATGTGCAAACATGATTCAAAGCAGGAAACAGATAACAACAACAAATTTGTTTATTTCCATGGGTAGAGTGGTGACATAATATGAACTCATAGGAGATCTACATAACTTATAAATTCTAAAGCAAGCCCTGTAAAACAACTAGGTTCATAGACTGGGAAAGCAGAGAACAGAATTACCTCTTCTCTAACCATAATTTAAGCAGTCAGATTTTTTTTAAATAAAGAAGATTTACATTAATTAGTGATTCATGGGAAGCATCTCAAAGACTAAAGATTCTCTTTAAAAATATCCCAGACAATGGTGTTACCAGGCAATTATGCTTCCATTTAAAACTAAAAACACTCAAAGAGCTCTCCTTCTATGATTTTTAGAGAAAATCTGAAACTTAGATTGTTCTTAATAGTCTTGACTCAAAGCACCAAGACTGAATTATTAATAATTCATTCAATGTGGTAATTTAGAGTGAGGCCAAAGATTTGACCACCTGATTTGAAATGATCAAATCCTCTGGTAGCTAATTACGCCATGACCGAAGGGATTAAACAGGAAGATCAGCATACTAAAATGCTCCATCTCTGCATAATTGGACATATTTGCTGGATACCACACTTACTTTCTGTATCCCATGCACAGATGTTTATTCATGTGTTCTGTAAATCTTATTTAATTGCTCTAATAATTTTTTAAAGATTTTATTTATTTATTTTTAGAGAGGGAAGGGAGGGAGAGAGAGAGAAACATCAGTGTGCGGTTGCTGGGGGACATGGCCTGCAACCTAGACATGTGCCCTGACTGGGAATCGAACCTGCGATGCCTGGTTCGCAGCCCGTGCTCAATCCACTGAGCTACACCAGCCAGGGCTAACTGATCTAATAATTTTAATGTTGATATTGTCACTTAATTTTTATAGCAGTGTCTAGACTTTTGTTATTGTTAAATTGAGGAGTCATTTTTTTCTCCCCACAGTACTCTCAGAATTGACTAGAAATTTCATTGTGTTTCATCATCCGAACACAAATCTAAGTCCCACTATAAAAACAGATGAGGTATCTATATTAGTATTAGACTCACTATATAAAGCAAATTCCTCTAGTGAGACTTCACTACTTTGTTTGACATACCTTGACTCTCAGGGTGAAATCTCGCATGCCCCGCCTCTGTGGACTTCCAGTCAATGATGCTGAGGCAGAAGGCTGCACCTTCCCCGGGAGCCACAGCTCAAGAGTGTCCAAACATGTACCGTATTTTGCCGTGTATAATGCGTTCCCATGTGTAATGCGCACCTACACTGTTGGCCCAAACTTTCAGGGAAAAAATCTTCCACCTTACTTTTGTAATTCAATTTCTCATTTATTTTTATTTAGGAACAAAACTGATTATCATATTCCAGGATATTATTTTGCATAGAGATATTGTTATTGCTTTCTAGAGTTAAACTTTTAACACATAAGGATAAATAAAAGAATTAAACACATTTACATAGATACAGAATTAGTATTACCCATGTATAATGTGCAGCCTCATTTTTCCCTCAAAAATTTTTGGGGAAAAGTGCACATTATACACATCAAGACACAGTCGATCCAAAGAACACAGAAAAATCACATTCATCCCAGGAAACTCTGAAGAACATCGAGGATCATCTTACGCTCCACCCTACCCCTGACCACCCCAGCAGACGCGCAGTGTAGCAGTTTCGCAGTAAGGCCCTCAGTTGGCCACCACGTTGGCCCTATCGGCCAAGGTTGCAGTTGGATCCCTGGCCAGAGCACATACAAGAATCAGCTAACGAGTGCATGATTAAGTGGAAAAACAAACCGATCTCTCTCTCTCGCCCTCTCTCTCCCTCTCTCAAATCAATACATTTTTCAAAAAGTAAGTAAATGTTTTGGTGTGAAATCTCTATTAAGATTTGTGGAAACATGGGCTAAACTGTTTAACATAATATTCCTTTGAGCTGGTCTACTTGTGATATCAAATCCATCTCGGATGCCTCAGCGCTTTGGTTCCTTCCGTGAGGAAAGCATTTTATGGCCACCACAGGGACCCAACTGACGTGAGCGCCACGCAGACGCTGCTCCAGTCACTGGGAAGAAACCAGAAACGTCCAGCTGACGGAGAGAACAGAGTGGCCGCGTAAAATTTCTGAAGATGAATTTTTTAAGGAATTGATAAGATAGATTGTTTTAAACACTTCTAATGAGACATCATGGGCTGTAACAATAATGAGGGTCAATTAAGGAGATTATCTTAAAACTTACTGTAGCTATAAACTACACATGTATAAGATCTGAAGAAGAATTTTGCTTCTCTGAGGATTATGACTGGTTGCAAGCAACAGAAAAGCTAACAGCGACTTAACAAATACAGGTCTATCTCTCACATAACAAAAGGTGCAAAGCCAGGTAGCACAGGGCTGATGATATACCAACTGCTTTCTAAACGTCCGCTTTGCCATCCTTCACACCTTGCCTTTGTTGTCATGCACAATCACCTCACATTCAGAGGGTACCCTCTGGGCATCAGGTCTGGAGCTGTACTCGTGAGGAAGGGTGAAGAGCAGCGCCTCTGTTCCTGTTCATGAGAAAAGTGAGAACTTCCTGGGAGCCCCCCCCCCCCCCACAAAACATTTCTTATGTCTCGTTAGCCAGAACTAAGTGACACAGACGTCCTCAGACCAGCCGAGGAGTAAGATCACTGTACTGGTTAGAGTAGTAACGATTCACCCACCTCTACAGAAGCAAATAAGGATTCTGCCAGCCAGGCAAGTGGGGAGAAACAAATGCTAATCAGGCCGCTGGTGGCAACTGTGCTAGGTCTGAGCACGTCCTCTGTCTCCAGCAAACCACTTTGGAAGCTAAATCACATTTCTTCCGATAAAAGTACCCAATGTACTAAATTTTTCATTGCAAATTATTTTTAAGAAAAGCAACCAAAAACAAAAGGCATTTTAATGGACTTTCAAAAAGTCAAAAATTAGCCAGAGAGAGAGACCGAGGTCATTAGTCTAGCACTGGATTGCTTTTGGCTTCTACAGCCTCTTCGCAGTAACGCGGCATCACGTCTATTCTCAGCCGCATCCCTCCGCAAACAGTTCTGCGGTCTGTGCCCTGCCGTCCTGTCTTACAACCTCATCTCCCCTCTAACTGGCCCTGTCCTCACTGCACAACCTCACTTCCCCATTCGTTCTTCAGTGCACTACAATTTGGCATCTGCCCTCAACACTCCACTGGAAAAAAAACAACCTTGAAATGAACTCATCTCCTACCTGTCAGGTTCGTTTTTCTTGTTTCCTGACCTGCCTGCAGCATGTAATGATAGTGACCACTCTCTGTTGAATCTGTCCTCTGCTGGTTCCATAATTCTCTTCTCCTGAAAGGCAGTATATTACAGCAGTTAAGTGCACCGGCTCGACACTCAGATGCAGACTCCAGACCAGGTTACACTATTTACTGCTTGTAAATAGTAGTGAGAAAGTCATTCAAGCAACACATGCCTGTTTTCTCATTTGTGAGAAAGGGATTATAGTACTGCTCTCTGCCTCATAGAACTATCAGTGAATTCACTTCGTTAATCCATTTAAATGATTAAACACGGGACCTACTATGGTTAGTGTTCAATAACAACTTACTGACAACTCTTAGCTACTGTTTTTCTCATCTGTTCTTCCAGTCCTTTTAGTCCACTTACAAATCTGTACCCTGACTTGCAAAACAAGTAAACCACTAAAAAAGGTCAAACTTTTTAACAACAGGTTTGTTCGGACATAAATGTTTCAAGACAAGAACACAATAACAGTTACTTCACCTGGGCTCCTGTCTCTCAAAGAAATGATCACTGATTTTCCCAGTAACTCACCTACTTTACAAATTCTGACCAATCTCTGCCCAAAATCTGCTAACTTCTCCCTAAAATCAAAAGTAATTGAAACTCCAAAATCTTTTCCCTCTGAATTGTTCTCAAGGCAAATTTCCCTAGTTCTCTACATTTATAAAATAACTTACTCATGCAAATACAAGACTTAATTCTTACTCATTTCTTCTTGCCAGTTTACTCCAATCTTTGGGACTAAGTATTCTGAATACTGCTTCTCTCAAACAAAATAACAACTCTCCCAGTTTTCTCTCATCAGCAAACTTGGTAAGCAGGCTTCCTAAATCACTAATAAAAAGATTTAGCAGGAAGTCTGCCACTTGCACTCACCCTCCTGTTCTTCGTGGCACATTAACGGAGCACTTCAGGTTCAGTTGTTCCACTTGCAGAGAACCCGCCTACCTAACCTATTAGCCAGATAGCTGCTTTTTAATTGGCATACAAAGACATTGGGAGATTTTTCTAAAATCCTTTACTGAAAGCAAGATATACTATTCCTCCATTTTTCCCCTTGTACAAGTGAGGGTTGATATTTGGCTAGTGAGGCTAAACTTCTAAGGCAATTTTTAAACCTAATTCAAATATATGTAATGATGATAAACTATCAGGACTTTTTCTTTTTACTTTATGTGGGTCACAAGGCCCTTTAAGAATTGATGAAAAGCTATGAATCCCATCTTCACCCTCCCACAAAAATTTTAATGCTGACATACACAGTGCATACATCTTATCATTATTCTGTGTATTAGAGGAGGTGTGGTTCATAATTATGACGATGAAAGAAGGATATAAAACTTTCATTAACATACCAATTGAAGTTTACACATTTTTTTTTTTTTTTTTTTTACCTTTTCTCTCTTTTGTTCCTTGAAAACAGCAAAGATTTATTTGGCACAAAACAATTAAAAATTTCTATCAAGTACTGCCCATTTAAAACTAAAGACTTCTCTATTTACATCAGGTTTTATAAACACCTTTCCACCAGCCTAATTTTTCAAAGCAGCTACTTACTCTTGCATAGAATGCAGGGGACTGTGGCAGTTTAAAAATTGCATCAATAGTCTCCTTCCAAGTGAAAACAAATACCATTGCTAAAGATGTTTGATTTTTCCCCACACTGCAGGACACTACTATTCTAATAGACCGAGGCCATCCCTTATACTGAAACCTCAGTATCAACAGAACTTAGCAAGAAATCACTTATAAAGCTTTACAAGTGTACTCTTCTCATTTCTCGATTTATGAAACTTATTCTCTAAGACATTCTGACACAAAGTAAACTGATATGGAACCGAGATAAAATACTTCCCAAACATATTCATAGTCATCAGAGGATTCGGCACAACACGTTTAAAATCTTTAAGATATAAGAGATATCACCAGTGTTATCCATCAAAAATGTCCACACGAGTCTATGGCAAAAAATAATTGTTAAAGCATTCATTCACACACACACACAAAGTCAATGGCAAAATTTTTGTAGATGACTTTAACTGATTTTAATTACCTACCATCAAGGTAATTTGCTCACATCCGAGTAAAATTAAGCTATTTAACACCTCTTCCCAAATGAAGCAGAAATTCTGGCTAAATTGGTAAGACTTAGGGAGACTGTCCCCAAGAGCCATTTTAAAAGAGCCCTAATTCTGTTTTAAATTAATGATAACATTTTCTCAAAATTGTTTTGGGACACAGAGAGAGCAAGGGATGGCAAAGGGGAAAGGTGAGACTGAGAGAGAATGAGATGTTGATTCAATTCTTTTCTCTGAGACTATGCATAAATTGTAAAATTATAGTAGAGCACAATGAAATACTGCCACCCAGTGGAATTACAGTATAAATAAAATCTTCAAATTGGAAATGATTGAAAGAACTCATACAACTTTTCTATTGGAATAACAGAGGTTAATAATTCTCAAAATACCTTCCAAAATAGTACTCCCTAAAAAACAATCCAGTGGGACCAGTGTGAGTACACCTTTTCCTGATCCTGAGGCTCTAGCAGATCCAATGACTTCACGTGGTTGTGTGTTTACTTAGCAGCAAAGCCAGTCCTGGAGCCTGAGGCTGCTGGCTCCCACTTCACTGCAGCTCACGCCTGGGAGCCCCCCTAAAGAGCTTTGACATCTCCACTCTAATCCGATCTCCTGCATTTCTCGGAGGGAGAGCCAGACTCAGAGATTACCAAGGCTCATCGAACACTTCCAGGGGTCTTGGGAATGTAGCTTGAAGCAGTAGTACCCTCTTGCTATAAAAACTTTTAAGACTTGTACTTTTCTTTTTAAAATTGCATAATATTTGTGTTCTGTTCCATATCATATGTGTGTCTATTTTAATTATAAATTTCGTTTTCCCTCAAATGTCTTTCAGAAAAATTGTTGCTTTAAGACAATGGTGCATCTCTATCCTGTGCTCCAAATTCACTTGCCCAGGACCCCACTGAAGAAGGGGAGATGAGGAGTTTGAGACACCTGGGAAGTGCATTGCTCAAGTTCATTCACTTATAAACTATGTAATGAACACCTGCTAAGTGCCAGGCATCGTTTTTAAGTTTGTGCTGGGGCGCACTGTGATAACAAACTGCCTGAAATTATCGGTGGCATAGAAGAACAGAAGTTTACTTCCCTCCCACGCTAAAGTTTACTGCAGATGGCTCAGGGCTCCTTCCACAGTGTCATCATCTTCATCCTGGGACCATCAGACAAAGCCATCGCTATTTGGAACAGCAGAGAGAAAAGAGCAAAGCAACGGGGAGCAGCACACATCACCGCCCATCATGTTTCGCTGACCAAAGCTGGCCCGTGACAAAGTTACACTCCTTCAGCAAAGAACAGTCCGCCCATGGGGAGGGGGTGTGGGTACTGGTAAACAGTAATAGTCTGCCACACCCCAGCTTTTCCATGTTTACCTAGGAAAGGTGGTTCTGCGTAACACAGAGGAAAGAAGTCAGATCTGTCAGCATGCGGGGTGGAAACTCAAGCAAGTTTACTTAAATATCAGAAGAAAGGTTTACCATAGAAGGCTAAAAGATTTGTAATATTTAGGCTTCAGATATGTGAGATAAAAATGAATACATACAGACAAATAAAATTTAGAATATTTGTATGCATGAATTACGACTCTAAGTGCCATTCTAGACACAGCGCTGTATCAGTACAAACTCATGGGAGTTGCCTGTGACCAGTGAAGGATGCCCTGTCTTATCAGAAGCAACTGGCAGGATTCCTTACTGAGCATGCACACTAAACTGTAGCCAGGTAGGTGGAGGCATCAGAGCCAGGTATACACAAATTATACCTAGGATCAGCACATTCAGGTGCCTCATTTATGTATGTAAAACCCACAACCAGCTGACAGGGGGCCACAGAGCCAGCACATGCACCAATCACGTATGTGTGAAGTATGCCCGAAGTGTGTGAGTTCACTAAACTGTGTCCCATTTTTCACAGCTCAGTAACCCTTGCTCCAGCTGGAGGAGTGCATGGTGTCCCTCCCCTCTGTTACAGCTGGAAGGGTAAGCCTCTGACCGGAAGCTCTAACAAAAGCCTCTGTACTGAATCCAATCAATGTTGACAGCTTAAGCAGCTACCAGAGAAGAAGAAAGAAAGCTTACGTACACTGCCATTCAAGGTCCAGGGCAGATACATCACAGAAATTAAGAAACTAATCCCATTCCCTAATCTGAAGATATGCATGTATGCACGTGTGAATACTGTGTATTAATCATAGTGCTTTGTTCAGATTTTAAGTGGCTACCTCTCATTGGGTTTCACAGTATCCCACAAAAGCCAATGGAATAATGTAGCATGCTTTGTCACAGATCTACGACTGCCACAGTTTTGACAGAAATCCAAGAAGAGGGTACAGCATTAACAAAAAGTTACATTATATGTTGGGGAAAAATAAGTGTCTAGATGACGAGAACTTAGATTGCTTTTAGGAAGTGGCAGGAGAAATGCAGGCAGAAGTTAACTGTCAGATTGTGAGGCACTTCTTATACTAAGAATTTCAGACTTATTCTATAGGATCTAGGAAATCATCAAATAATTTAATCACGTGACATATCCAATCTGTGTTTTAGGCAGGTAACTCTGGTAGCAGTGTGGAGGAAGGACAGAATATGAGTTAGACCATGCAGAAATCCACTGAGTGTCAAGGAACCAACCTACAGCAGAAGCAACAGAATGAAAATAAAAGGGGCGATTGGGGGCAGGAGAGAGGTAGGGAGAACAGAAGTATTTCCACAGCAGAATTTCTCACAGTGGTCTCTCAAATCAAAAACATCAGCAGAAATTACAAAAGTCTCATTCCTGGCCATTCCTAGAACTATTAAATCAAAATCTTTGCGGATGTGGCCTAGGAAATGCTAGTCTCATACCCCAGAGGCTCATGATGCAGGCAGCCCAGCCTCAGATGTTCTATGTTTCCATGGATTTGAGTGATTGAGCTGTGGTTGCTCATGAGTTGAAGTTTGGATATATTGAGTTTAAAGTACTTACAGGAAACAGGTCTCACAGACAACAGGATGTATAAATCTGAAGTTCAGAAAAGAAATTATGGCTAAAGCTATAGCATAGGATTCAAGGAGATCTTCCAAAGAAGCAATGTAGCTTGATATAAGAGGTGACCTGAGGAAAGAAGCTCAAAGAGCACTTCCACTTAATGGTGGTGCACAGAGAGATGAACTTGGGAATATTAGGGTGGGCCAAGGAAGGATAAACCTACCAACAGCTAATTCCATTAAATCAACATTGACCCTTATTGTCTTACTTGTCTACAATAAAATGAAGCTCTATACTAAACCAATTCATGTATTTCAAAGTAAAAGCTTCAACATCCAGTCCAATTAGGTATGTCAGCTGCCTACCCTCTGGTTTCCCGTACAGGGAGATGCCTATACAGGGATTATCTGTATCAATGTCACCTGTCCATAGTTTTAGAAAACATGGGCTCTTACAACTCAATGACTGAGAAGCAAATAACCCCATTGAAAATGGGCACAGGATCTGAATAAGCATTTCTTCAAGAAGATGCAAACACAGGTGTTATCTTCGAACACGTGGCCAAAAGCATATGACAAAAATAGCCCACATCATCACTCATTGGGAAACACCAGCCAAAACGAGACTCCATTTCACACCCCCTCAGATGGCTAAAGTAAAAAATACAGACAATAACAACTGTTATCAACGATGTGGAAAACCGAGGCTCACATGCACTGTTGCTGGGAATGGAAAATGGTGCAGTCACTTTGTAAAAAGTTTGGCAGTTCCTCAAAAGGTAAACAAACCATGTAGTTATTCTATGATTCAGCAACTCCACTTATGGGTTAATATTAAAAAGAAGCAAAAACATATGTCCACACAAAACTTGTGCACAAATGTGCATAGCAGCATTATAAAAAAAAGTGAAAACAACCCACACATACATCAACTGATGAATGAACAAAGGCAGGAGAGCTCTATAATGAAGTATTACTCCGCAGCAGAAGTGCACCAAGTCCTGACATATGCTACAATCACACACGAACCTTGAAATTTTATGCTAAGTAAAAAAAAGTCAGGTACAGAGTGCCACATATTGTATCGTTCCATTTATAAGAAATATCCAGAATGGGCAAATCCAGAGACACCAAGTACATTAGTGTTTGCCAGGGAATGGGGGAGGGAGGTATGGAGACTGATTAGTAGTGAGCACAGGGTTTCTTTCCGGAGTGATGACAATGTTGCAGAATTAGTGTTGGTGACTACACAATTTGTGAATAGAATAAAATCCACTAAATTGTATGTTTTAAAGCGGTGAATGTTATGGTATGTGAATTACATCTCAATAAAACTATTTAAAAACCACATGAATTTCCAGGCTCTATCCTTAGGGATTCTGTTGGTCTGGGATTGGCCCAAGAATCCATACATTTAAAAAAAAGTCTTGTTCTGATTCACTTCACTTAGTATAATACCCTCTAGATCCCTCCATGTTGTCACAAATAGTATATTTTATGGGATAACCCTTCATTGCAAATAAAATGTGAGATATTACCAAAAAATAATAAATATAAAAAATCCAGTAACAAAATTTTCATTCAATATTATTAATACAAATACTTATTATTCCCATTTACAAAGAATGTTCATATACAAGGTCTCTCCAGAAAAAGTCCAGCCATTGTTAATATAACAAGAACAGTTTGCTTGCAATATTGATATGACCTGGCAGCCAAGGAGAGTGGACTGGAATGTACATGTGTGAACAATGATGACTTCACTGTACTAGTCAGTGGGGGTGGTAGATGCCATTGAGTGAGCATGTGCACTGTGTGACCATCACATTCAAAATGACTGAGCAAGTAGAGCAATGAATCTGCATCCCATTTTTTGTTAAGCTTGAACATTCCTCCACGGAAACTACTGGGATGATTCAGAAGGCTGCAACTATGGGCAACTAACTGGTGATCGGCAGCTTCATCACAATAAAGCATCCGCTCATGCATCACATCTCATGAAGAGTTTTTTTAGCAAAACATCAAATCACCTATGGAATTCAGCGCCCCCTACAGCCCAGATATGGCACCCTAGAACTTCCAGCTTTCCCAAAAGTATAATCCCCTTTGAAACAGAAGAGATCTCAGACCATCAATGAGATTCAGGAAGATACGATGGACAGCTAACGATGATTAGGAGAACTGTGTGAGGTCCCGGGGTGTCTACTTTGAGGCATCATTGTCCTGTGTACAATGTTGTTTCTTGCATCTCATATCTTCTTCAGTAAATGTCCTATTTTTCATATTACATGGCTGGATTCCTTCAGGACAGACCTCGTATATCAACTCATTTCTTCCTCACAATTATTCGGAACTAGTAAATGTTAAAAGTTATACTTTTAACCAGTGTCTTTTTACAAAACATTCAGAATTTACACAACCTCAGAATTCAGCTGATATTTAGAACAGTTTTGAATCTAACATCATGGAAATTATAGTGTAACTCCAAACAGAGTTTTCTGTGTAAGGGAGTCCAAATTACTTCAGTTCTGGAACTGGTCTGTATGACAACTGCCACACTCATCAAATAGGTAGATTTTTAGTGACTTCAATCACTGAAGAAGGTAATAAATATATTGGTAATCTATAGTAAAAGACATGAATGACAGTGTTATATTAACTGTTCCCAAAGGTACAAATAGTTCAAAAAATTTACAAATCTAACATCCAGAAAAGGTGGCAAAAGAGATCAAATGATGATAAAAATTCTCTTTGTTTATGGGAACAGTTTAGATCCTACTGCAACTAAACTGAAAAGGAGAATGATTTTAGAGTAACCCTTCCTCTGACCCCCCGTGATTTAGCTAGCTAAAATGCAGGATAAGGCTCTCTGTTAACCTGACGTTAGGACTTGTTCAGAAACATGAAGGTCGCGGAGCTGATGACGGTGAGTGTCTCACCCCAGTGTGCACTGGCTCTCCAACAGACCTCAGCTGGCTGGACACTCCATCGGGGCAGAAAACTGAGAACATTTTCCAGGTAACAAAATTCAACTTTTTGATGGTGCTGGAACTACAGAACATTTTAAGGTGCTTACTGTAACAGAAGCCCTGGCACCAGCGCCAGTGCCAAGACCAAGAGCCACCTCTCACACCTGGGGGAGGCCCAGCGGGTCCGACCTGCCCTGCGCACTGAACTTCCCTCTCTGCCAGAAGGCTGACATTGCTGCAGACCTCCCTCACCTCATTGAGTGATCCATTCTCTGTCTTTCTACAAATCCAGTTTATATATCTTTTTCTCATTCATTCTCAAATCCCAAACATCCGTGAGCATTACCTTTATACACAAAAACATATTTAATGAGGTATAAAATCTCTACCATATGGGCTTATATTTCCCTAAACACCATAGACTGTGTTAGTTACACTGGTTCATACTAATGCCTCATCCAGCTAATTATTTTGTCTCCATTGAAGCACCAAGGCACATTTGTAAGGTTGTACTTGCTCTACCACCTTTGGCGGGGGGGAAAAAGGAGTTTCATAACTTTCCTCCCTTCCCATCGTGTGAGTATGCAAAAACATTTTAATTTTCCCTAGAATTGGAACCTCATTCTGCTTCTAGGGGACATGAACAAGTCATCTAAAAGCAGTGAAATTTTCATTTCAGCTCCCATTAACTTTCTGGCAAAGAGCTGGGATGAGGTATTGGGGGAGATGCAATGCAAAACTGCAACAGTAACTATTCCTGTATTATTTCAGTCCCGCACAACTTGTTTGCATAGGTGGTAGGCTGTGGTTGGATCCAAGAGAGGGAAAATAATGCTTTTCATTTTTATGTGTATGCCCTTCTTCATGATGTTCTCAAACTGTCATTTTGACAGAAAAAAAAAAACACATTAAATGAACGTTATGATGAAAAAAAGTAGGAAGGGGGATTAAGAGAATGTCAAAAGAGAAGACCAGCTGGAACTGAGTCTCAACTCACCTCTTCAATGATTCCTTTGATGGTTCATTCAAGTGTAGTACGCACAGTTATGCTCTTGAAACACTCTCACTTCGTTAATAGATTAAACGAAGGACCAAGGTCATATACAGAAGACTTTCTTCTATTCAGTTTATCTGGTTAAAACTGATGCACTGGACTCACAAACTTTGGCTGCAATGTGGATGAAACCCCTTAGGCAGCAGGTGCCCATCTACCTCTGCTCTGACATAGTCTTCACCAAGGTGTAGAAATGGGTAACACAAGCAGTTCTGTGGAGGCTGCAGCACAACCTGAATACAGGAGTCATATTGCTGTAGTTTAGGGTCAGTGTATGAAGCAGCCCAATTACATAAAACTGCTGCTTCTGTGAACACAGTTTTTAAGATAAAGTCCATCTTAGTAAAAATGAAAAGGCAGAGATACCTTTCTGCTACCAAAAACTGTTGTGTATCTTAAAGTTATAACTACTACTTTGTTCTAGACACTTTATAAACTAGTCCACACAACAACCCTAGTGTGGTTGTTTACCGCCCCTTCCTAGAAAAGAAGTAACAAACTCACTGGGTTAAGTAATTTATGTAAGGTGACACAAGTCTGTCACAGAATTTGGTCTAATCTGGCTTTATCCTACTCCAAACATTTGTCCTCTCCACAGTACTGTGGTGTCCCTTCACACTGCCTATAGAATATATGCCTTTTATCTAGAATAGTGAAGTAGTTACAGGGCAAATTTTTCCACTCAAAGACAATTGATAGTCTCTTCTAATAATGTTAGAATGTCAAGAACAATGTAATATTTTTTAAAATTTTTTCAAGATGTATTATCTACTGCAGGTTAAATTCTGTACCCCTCCCAAAAAATTTACATTTTAAACACCTAAGCCCGAGTTCTTCAGCATGTTACTTTATTTGGAGAGAGACCTTCACAGCAGTAATCAAGTCACAGTGAAGTCATTGGTTGCACCCCACTCCAATAGGACTGGTGCTCTTACACAAAGACAAAAATCAGACAGAGAGACATGTACAGGGAAGATGATGGAAAGACCTACGGAGAAGAAGGCCCTCTCTAAGCTAAGGAGAGAAGACTAGAACAGATCCTTCCCTCACAGACCTCAGGAGTAACTGCTCAGATTCTGGGCTTCTAAGGCACCAGAACTATGAGACGATAAACTTCTGTTGTTTAAGCTATCCATTCTTAGTGTTCTGTTATGATAGCCCTAGCAAACTATACATTACCTTAAAGATAAAAAGTTGTGTGTTGATTTAATTTTCTTAAATATTAATAATAGATTATTTAGGAATGCAAAATTTCCACATGTCAATTTTACTCTAATATTGATGCAAAAGGGGTGATATGAAATTAAAACAAATTCCAGTTTGTGCAGAAAGAATAAAAGAGTGGAATAAAAAATAGTTATAATTTGAACATTGAAGTTATGGCCATTAAAATCAAAGAACATAAAGCCTGATCCTGTTGGGTGGGCACAGAAATTTAATGGCAGATAACAATTAAAGAGTTAAGAACATTCAGAATGAAAGACTATCAACAAAAATAATTTCATTTTAACAAGAAAGATATATACATTAGACTCTATGTATGTCTCTGTTACATACCTATATAAACATGTATGCATACACATGTGTACATAAAAATAAACTAAATAGCAAAATCAGGCATTGTTATTTTGCAAAATTTTTAAGAATATGATGGAAAAATATCTACCTATAAGCTTTTAAAAATCAGAGATTGCTTCTACTGTCCACAAAAGCAAAAACTAGAAAAGTGGAGAAATATATGAAACAACTGTTTATACACGTTGAGCTAAAACTTGTGTGGGCCTCTAACCCCTGTGAAAAGAAAAATAAACAAAATGAACAATGTGAGTGCTTGGGATTTCTGCCTGTGCAGAATTTCTGAACCATGACACAGGAAAGTGATCCCAAACAGAGCCCAGCGGGCTCGTGATCAAGGAAACAGAAATCCAAATTCAGGAAGAACAAAGTGTCTAGAATTTGAAGAGCCACATTCCAGAGAGGACAAAGCGTGCAGAGAAAGAGGTCTGTAAATCTGCATGACAGTGTCCTGGACTCGGGCTGCACCCAGTCTGTGAGAGCAGATGATGGAATCTGACAGCGCTATGCAAAGAAAAATGTCAAGAAAAAAACCAGTGCTCAACCCAGTGCTGGGACACATATGAGTTTCCACCACAGTGAGGAGATCTTGTATAATACATGGCGTATTCAGTAGAGAACCTAGAAAAAGCACGGCTTAGTAGGTCTCTTTTGGGGCTACAGTAGGCCTACAGTAAAAGATACCTTCAAGATAAACCTCAAGAGGAACAAGCAAATCCACAAGTAACTGCTGGGGGGGAAAAATTCCAAACTCTTTGATACAATGTAAAACTAAAGTGTCCAGCATCCAAACAAAAATCAGTAGACACAAAAGTCAATTTCTTTCCTAGGTATGATCAATGAACAATTGAAATTTAAAACTGAAATTAAAAAATATATACCACGCCCTGGCTGGTGTAGCTCAATGGATTGAGCGCGGGCTGCGAACCAGGCATCGCAGGTTCGATTCCCAGTCAGGGCACATGCCTAGGTTGCAGGCCATGTCTCCCAGCAACCACACATTGATGTTTCTCTCTCTCTCTCTCTCTCTCTCTCTCTCTCTCTCTCTCTCTCCCCCCCTTCATTCCCTCTCTAAAAATAAATAAATAAAATCTTTAAAAATATATATATATACCACTTAAAATATGAGTTAAAAACCCTTATGTATAAATTTAACAAAATATGTACTGAATCTGTAGGTAGAAAACTATAAAACACTAATGAAAAAATAATAATAAAAGACCTAATTAAATAGAAATATATTCCATGTTCATGAGTTAAAAGAGTCAATATTTATAAGGTGTAAATTCTTCTGAATTTAATCTATAGTTAATGAAATTCCAATCAAAATCATAGCAAGCTATTTTGTAGATATCAATAAGCTGATTCTAAAATGTATATGAAAAGGCAAAGAACCAAGGAGAGCCAATATAATACTGAAGGACAAAACTGGAGAACTAATCACATTCCACTATTTCAAAATTAGTACAAAACTATAGTAATCAACACAGTGTGATATTGGTGAAAAAAATAGAAACATAAATCAGTGGCACTAAATAGAGAGCCCAGAAGTAGACCCATGTACTGCAAACACTATTGACTCATTTTTGATACAGAGAAAGAATATTTTTGATCAATGGTATTGGAACAATCAGATATCTGTATACAAAAACATAAAAAATAAACTAGATACAGACCTTACATGACATATAAAAAATTAACACAAAATTGACTATAGGCCTCAATATAAAATTTAAAACTATAAAACTTCTAGAGTGGTGAACACAATACAATACACAGATGATGTTATTATAGAACTTTACATCTGAAACCTATATAATTTTATTAACCAATGTTGCCCCAATAAACTCAATAAACAAGAAAAATTTCTAGAAAATAGCATAGGAGAAAATTTAAGTGGCCTTGAAGTTGGAGATAATTTTTTAATTCAAATCCAAAAGCACAATCTATGAAAGGAAAATTAATAAGCTGAACTTTATTAAAAGATTTCTATCTGGAAAGACACTGCTAAGAGAATGAAAAGACATGTCACAGACTGGGAGAACATATTTGCAAATCACATATCTGTCAAGAATTTGTATCCAAAATATACCAAGAACCCTTAAAAGTCAGCAATAAGGAAACAAACCACCCCATTTAAAAATGGACAAAAGATCTGAATAGGCACTCAGACGTAATACCAGCGTGTTACAGGGGATACAGGAAGGGCAAATAAGCATATGAAAAGATGCTCAACATTATCGATCATTAGGGAATTGCAAATAAAACAATGAGATACCACTTTACATCCTATTAAAATAGTTAGTATCCAAAAATGAAGCAACACCAATTATTGATGAGACTAGGGAGCAATGGGAACTCCCATGCATACCTGGTAGCAATGGATTAAAGAATGCTATGGCGCCCTGAGAGTTGTGTCTACACAAAAACTTGCATATTAATGTTCATAGCAGCTTCATTCATAATCATCAAAACCTGGAAGCAACTAGGATGCTCTTCAATAGGTAAATGAGTAAACAAACTGCGGTGCATCCATAAATAGAATATTACTCAGCAATAAAAATAAATGAGCTAACCAACCACACACACACACACACACACACACACACACAACCCTCAGATACATCCTCCTGAAATAAGTAAGGGAAAGTTTAAGTTTCAAAAGAAGAAAAAAAAACATTGCCTACAAAGAAATGGGCTTATTTTGACATCAGAATTATCAACTACAATAGGTGCTAGAAAGTTACAAAGGCAAAGCCATCCAGGGGAAATTATTTTGAGACTAGGCTATTCTACCAAATGATGAATCAAGGATGAGGGCAAAACAAAGACATTCTCAGGCATTTAAGAATTTGGATATTTTACCTTTCATTTACTGTTCCTTGAAAATTCTGAGGATACAATCCAACAAAATGATTCAGATATTCAAGAAAGAGGAAGATGTGGAATCCAAAAAGCAACTAACATAGGAGTTCAACTTAAAAAAAAAAAAGTCACCCTGGCTGGTGTGGCTTAGGGCATTGAGCACCGGCCTGCAAAGCAAAGGGTTGCTGGTTCGATTCTCAGTCACGCCACATGCTTGGGTTGCTGGCCAGGTCCCCATTAGGGGAGGTGTAAGAGGCAACCACACAATGGTGTTTCTATCCCTCTCTTTCTCCCTCCCTTCCCCCTCTCTAAAAATAAATAAATGAAATCTTAAAAAAAAAAAGTCCCAGATAGCTGTGCTGGGAAAGCTATAGATTAGTAAAAATTTGAAGAGGAATTCCCCATACTTTAAGAAAAAAAAATGTTTTCAAAAAGTAAGCAATTTGTATTCATCAAATAGTGCAGTCAAGCTGGGAAATTTTGAGGAATGGTGTGCTTCTTCCATTTAAATAGGTATTGTCTCATTTTAATAAAATACATTATTTATATGGTCACTCAGAAAAAGCTAAATTCAGAAAAGTTAAAGATAGCAATACAAGCAAATTATTCAAAGTTTGGAAGGAATACCAGAAAAGCTAAAATAGAAAATGAGGAGGACTGGGAAGGCCTTTGTTTTTAACCATTTTAATTTTTATTGATAGTATCAGGTTATTTTATTACAAAAAGTAAGTATTAGTAATAGCAGTACACTGTAAAGAAGGGCAAAAACCCGAAGAGGGTGACTTTCACTTCTAGCATGGAGACACAATAGGACAGTAAGTGCCACCAGACCATGTAACCCAGTGGGATACAAAAAGAGGCACAAGGATAACACATGGCACATCACAGTAATACTCATCTCCTGTACTGATTCTTCGCTTCCTCATCACTCTGGACTAAATGGCCTATCTTTGTCATATAAACTTCTACAGAGACCTTCGTCTCATCGGCTTTCGACAACTATTGAGTGCCACACATTCCAATCCTTCACCAGACACATTTCATTTAAAGAAAGGGCTATCTAAAGTCTTACTGTTGGCAGGAGTCTACATTGGTATAACCTTCTCAAGGCAGAATTTGGCAGTCCTGCTGGAAATGTAAACTAGGGCTACACTTTGATCTAACGATTTCATTTCCCAGAATCGGCCCCATCCAAATGCTCAAAGGTAACTCTATAGACAGATTTTTGACGAGGCTCTTACTGTTTATAACAGGGGAAAACAAAAAAAAAAACCTAAGTTAAATGCACATTGGTACATGCAGAATATTTTGGTGTCATTTTAAAAATGAGATACATCTACATCAAGTGACACTAACAGGTGGTGTATATCCACACACACATGTATTGGGCAATGAGTGGGCCTAAGATGTTTGGAGGAAACAGTTTTTCACCTTGTGCATTTGGTTTTATTTTTATAAGAAGCATTATTGTTTTTACTTTTAAAGAGATCAGAGCATGGCTTAACTGTCATATATTTGGGATTTTTATAAATCCAAAAAGAGAAAAACTCAACGTCTTTATATGAGTTCACTCTCAAATCTAAAGCGGGGCGGGGGGTGGGGGTTGGATCATAACGCAATTGGCACATTGCAGCCTAGGATTAGCAAAAAGGCAGGCTTCACTGGCGGGGTCATTTTTTAGTGAAATAAGGCAAGAAAATGAGGGCACAAAAACAATTAAGGCAGAGCCGAGGGGTGAATCCACGAGCGGCGGGGCTGCCCGGGCAGTCCAGGGACCCGGCAGAGAAGGACACCGCGGGTGAAACAGACCCCGTGTGTCCCAGGCGGAGAGAACCGGCCCGCCACGCTGACAGGAAATGAACTGGAAATGCACTGGGTACTGGGTGTGGGAGAAAGAGGTCGGAGGCTCCCAGACCTACGGGGCGGAAGGCGGGGGCGGACACAGTCACAGTCTAGGGACTCGACTGGGAGCCGGGGTCGCGGCCGGCGGGGAGAGTTTGCCCAGCGGAGAGCCGGACGGCTTCCGAAAGTCAACGCCCAGAAGGGGCGCGGCAGGGAACTCCGGCGCCCGCCCGCGGCCCGCGGCGGGCTGCAGCTGCCCGTACCTTCCCAGGAGAGCTCTCCGCCAGGCTCCCGCTTCAGGAACTTGTACCAGAAGGTGTCCACGCGGCCCGGCTCCGCCCCGTCCTGCGCCGCCTCCTCGGGCGCCAGCTCCACCTCCCCCAGCCACAGGCCCGGCTCCTGCAGCGCCAGCGCCCCGGCGCCCGCCGCCGTGCCCGCCGGCCTCAGGCGCACTGCCCCGGGCGGCTCCCAGCGCCCCAGCTCCGGCCGCGACCCCACGACCAGAAGCTCGGGCCGAGCTCCGGCCACAGCGGGCGGCACCACTACCCCGAACCGGAACCGCATGGCGGCGGGCGGCGGGGCTCCCGGTGTCTCCGGGTGGCAGACGCGGCTGGAGCGCGAGGCGGCCGCGGCGATTGGGCGGCGGCGCTTGGGGCCCGGACAGGAGAGGCCCGGGCACCGGCGGGGACACGTGCGAGGCTGCCCCTTTTTGGGGCTGCATCACGCGGCCCAGGAGCCCGGGCCTCGCCCAGGTCGGGACCTGAGGCCGCCGGAAAGAGTCAGTGGGAGCCACTACCCGCCTGACCCGTAGAATCGGGCTGGCCTCTGTCCAGCCGCTTCTTCCTACCCCGGCTCCGCGGGGGCTTGGGACTTGCAGAAAGAAAAAGAAAATAAAATGGGGTTCGGAAAGGGAGAAAAACCTCATGAGCCCTGCGGTTTTGCAGTCATCTTTCCAAATGACAGGAGATTACTGTATGAGGTTCCTAAATAAGAAGGGAATGGCATGTAGAAAGCAGCCTCTGTGACAGTGAAGTTGGAGAAGGATCCCGGACCTGGTATCTGGAGAGCCCAGAGCCTTAAACAGGTCACCGACTCTCTCTCTGGGCCTCAGGCTCTTCGTCTGTAAAATGAGGGCATGAAATAATTATCTTAAAAGACCCTGCCAATCCCAAAGCTTCTCTCATTGGTGGGAGAGGCATCATTGAGGACCCAGAGCTGTTGCAAAAACACAGCATCTTTTTCCCTTACCTAGTCTTAAATCCATGCCTGAAATAAAACATGATCACTTTCCTTTTTCAAAAAAAATGTACTATTTTAGTATGTGCAAAATGGATTGTTTTACCTTCCCAAGAACAACAAAAACTCATTCTGTGATTATAAATGCATGACACTCATAACTTTTAAATGGCATAAAAATAGAACCTTTTGTTGAAGATTGTCTTCCTGTAACAGCACTATGCTTTCAACTTAAAACAATTTTATGTCAAGAAATACAGGTTTATAGCTATTCCGTCAAAAGAAAACTATTCACGGGAGGCGGGGCTTTATTTTTGGCACTGCTATAAGATAACCAAGTGTCCCATTTACTTATTTGTTCCTTTCTGATTCTTTAATAAAACTGTTCTCCTGTTCTTACATTTGTGTATTCACAAACACTTAACAATCTCTTATTTGAAAACCTGTTCATCGTGAAAGCCAAAATGTCATGCATTCAGAATATCATAAGTAAAACAGAAAAGTACAAAAATGTAAACCATACGAACTCAGCACTCTCTGTAGAACAATTAGTCAATGAATAGTATGTTTTACTCTTAAATATTGATATTCCACGCGGTGTTTGCTTGGTTGCTAAGCTGAAGGATAAACACAAAGAAAAATGTGAAGACAGCAAGGCGGGCCAAACATGGCTGATTCATTAGCAAAGCAGATGTTAAATCACAGTGGCATGTGAGTCCATTTATTCAAATTGACCTTACAGAATATTCTTACACTAATTTTAGGAAATTAAGAGTCAACTGGCCATGCAAGAACACTAGGAGCTGACAGTTTAGGACTTTCTTGTTGAAAATCTGCTGCCTCTAATGTGTACTTTCCAGATGGCATTATTCCCATCACCTCTTCCAAAACGAATACTGCCCATTGTCAACCTAAATAAAGAAGTAAACTGAGGCAAGCTCAAAATTTTCAAAAATAGGATTTTTTTTCATGAGTAGCAGAGGAATTGCAATGCAGGAAATGCAAACTAGAGCAAGCTATAGGCCAATCTATGAAGGATTTGGAATAGGCTGTATTTATGGGCAAGGACTGTAAAGAGGGGAGAGTTCAGTTAGATAGAGTGTATTAAAAGCAAAAACAAAAACCAGCTTTGAAAATTTCCTGAGCAGACAAATAGAGTCCAGTCATACAAACAAAACTCAATTCAGTTTCTTTTGCAAGGTCAACCAATCCAGGTCATTTCTTGTTTATGTCTCAAGAAACCATAAGCAAAATTTCTCAAGATTAATATGAGGTAACCACTGACCAACTCCCTTTTGTTTAAGGAAAGTCCAATATTATCAGTTTGCTGGAAATCACAAATTTACAGGAAATCAGTCTCTCAGTCCTTATGTTTGGTGTCCTTGCGATTTTCTACTTTATATCCTCCAGTTCCATTTTAGGTTAAAATTCTTCCACACCATTCCATAGATAAAAACATCAACAACAAAAGAAAGAAAACAATGTATTTGTTGAACAGACATTATTCCTCCTCTTGTGTTATAAAGAGGTCGAGTAATTTTAACAGTTGGAACTACCCCTAAACAAAATCGGTAGCATGGATTTATATGTAGTACAAATGTGACAGCTGCATTGTACAGCCAGTAAAACACGACTAGAAGGAAGAACAAGACCAAAATACAGATTGAAGGACATATGGCGAAGCTTCAATCATACTGTGACTAAATCATTTGAATTTGTTAACCACGAAAATTTTAACAGCCAATGAGCCCTTATTATGTGCCAAGCATGTGGTTTTCATACTCATATTATATAATTCCCTCACCAATTCTTTGCGGTAACTACTATTGTTATCCCCATTTTATGTGAAGAAACAGTCCAGTAAATAGGCCACAACAAGGAAGGGACAGAGCCAGTGCTAAAAGTCATTCATTCAGCCTATAGTTAAAATTTATACAACACATAAAATTGCATTATATGTAGTGTGCATGACTTGGTTTCTGATAAGGAAGATCATTGCAGAATGCACTTAAATCCCAGCATATTTAAATGAGTTGTTCTTCATTAGGTCTTAATAAATAATGAACTTCCTGTAATTATTTCCTATAACTAACTTCATCCTTAGAAATGATGGCACAGAATCATAAGCAGCAATCTAAATTGATCAATGAGTCTGTAAAGACATAAATGTCTGGTATTTAGAGTGGATTTGAGTCCGGTTCTAGAAAGTGGTCATTTGATGCCTTCCTATGCCTTTCTTGTTGGTAATGGAAACACAGATTTAAGAAACCAAGGTGAAGAATTTTTCTAGTTATTAGGGTGTGGTATGCCTGGCTCTTTTTCCTACTGTGTTCCCCATGTGACATTTTTTTTTTACATTTCAAAGAATCGTGATATTTAGTAAAAAAGACTATTTATGAAATCAATTTGAGGTCAGATTCTTGGTTTGGTAATATGAGGACATGCTTACTTGAAAGCAAGAATCAACTCAATGGAATAACATAATTCTGGTAATATTTTTTAAACACCAAACCCACTTCATTCACTGAATTTCTTTTGTATGGTGCTCTCTTATAATAACTACAATATTTCTTGAAGAATGGGTGATAAATTCAAATTTAGAGTTTCAGGATCCAATTCAAATGTTAATTCTTTCCAAGGCCCCTCAGGGAAAGGTTTTACTTAGCTCTGTTGTGGTTGGTGTTTTCTGAAGCAATCTTTGACTCTTCAGGTGACTGTCAGAAACTTGTCCTTATAATATTGTGTATGTGTGGACGTACTCACTGATGGGAGCACATTTCATCTGGTACTTAGGGACCCTATAACTCTTCACTTATTGCTTATCAGAACATATCTAAGAGTCTAATGTATCACATGTACTACTTCAAGTTTTGTACCTTAAGAAATAAAAACAAAAGCAAACAAACAAAACCTTCCAGAGAGAATTTGACTACAGCTTAGCAATTTTTGTACATTGTGGCTGACTTTTCTGGGTTGGAAAATTGTAGACTAGGCTACTTGAAATCCCTTTGAGAATCTGGAGCAATGGAAGGAATTGAGCTATACCAAGGCTTTATCCAAAAATCCCACATTTCTCAACTATGTAAACAATTCATGTCCTTTTTGATACATATAAAAGTCTCCCACCTCCAGGGGATTCCAGTGAGTCCACTTCCAACCCCATCCTGACAGAGAGAAGTACTGAGTTTTCAGTGTCTCACCAACAGCTAATTTTTGTCATGTGTCTTTTTTGTGATTTCTACAATATTAAAATGTTAATTTTTAAAGGTGCTCCAAGTATAGGGGACTTCCTGTCAAGATGGATGCATAGGTAGGCATGCTCTGCCTCCTTGTGTAACCACAAGAAGGATCACAACTAACCTCAAAACAATACCCAGAACTGCCAGAAAATTGAACTGTATGGAAGTCCAACAACCAAGGATTTAAAGAAGCCATATTCATCCAGACAGGTTGGAGGGGCAGAGACGGGGAGCCAGGGCTGACAGAATACAGTGTGGCCACGGCAAGGTGGTGGCAGCACGGCAGTGGCAGTGGTGGCCGGCAGAATGGGTGGTCCCCCATTCAAGTGTGGTGGATAAAAATCAGGAGGGACACCTTGGGAGCGAGCGATCCCAGCCCTAGACCAGACTGCACAGCCCAGGGTTCCAGCGCCAGGAAAATAAAGCCTTATAACTTATAAAAACCATTGAGGTTTGGGGCAGCAAAACAAACTATAGGTCTCTCAGGAGAGTCCATTTAAATGTCCCGCATAGTCCTACATATGAAAACCTGCCCACTCCGGGAACCACCACCAGGGCAACAGCTAGAAGGGCGCCAGTCACATGCAGGAAGTGGGAGAAATTACTGGAAATGGTGCAAGTGCTGAGCAAGCCTCCAACAGCCAGACAGTGGCACTGCAGCCTCTCTGACCCCTCCCCCACACACAGAGCCACAGAGCAGTGAAGCAGGTTGCCCTGCTCTGGCAACTACCTAGGGCTCCACCCCATTAAACTTAACAGGTACACTAGGACAGAGGGCCAAAGCAGCTCTACCCAATACATAGAAACAAACACAGGGAAGGGAGGCAGTCAAACTGAGAAGACAAAGAAATATGGCTTAAATGAAAGAACAGAACAAAACCCCAGAAAGAGAACTAAACAAAACGAAGATACCCAACCCATCAGATGCTGAGTTCAATAGACTAGTGATAAGGACGCTCAGAGAACTCATTGAGTATGGCAAAAGCATAAGGAAAGAAATGAAGGTTACACTAAGTAAAATAAATAAAAATTAGCAGGGAACCAACAGTGAAGGGAAGGAAGGATTCCTTCAGGATTCAGATCAATGATTTGGAACATAAGGAAGGAATAAACATTCAACCAGAACAGAATGAAGAAATAAGAATTCAAAAAAAATTAGGAGAGTATAAGAAGATTCTGGGACATCTCCCAAAGAGCCAATATCTAAATGATAGAGATGCCAGAAGGAGAAGAGAAAGAGCAATAAATTGAAAACTTATTTGAAAAAATAATGAAAGAAAACTTCCCTAATTTGTGAAGGAAATAGACCTACAAGTCCAGGAAGCACAGAGAGTCTCAAACAAGATGAATGCAAAAAGGACGATACTAAGATACATCACAATTAAAATTTCAAAAGTTAAAGATAAAGAGAGAATCTTAAAAGCAGCAAGAGAAAAGCAGAGAGTTACCTACAAAGGAGTTCCCATAAGACTGTCAGCTGATTTCTCAAAAGAAACTTTGCAGGCAAGAAGAGACTGGCAAGAAGTATTCAAAGTCATGAAAAGAAAGGACCTACAACCTAGACCACTCTATCAAGCAAAGCTGTAATTTAGAATGGAAGGGCAGATAAAATGTTCCCAGACAAGGTAAAGCTAAAGAAGTTCATCATCAATCCATTATCACATGAAATGTTAAAGGGACTTATTTAAGAAAAAGAAGATCAAAATGACTATAAGCTCACAACTGTCAACAACTGAATCCAAAAAAACAAAAACAACCTGAGCAAACAACCAGAGCATCATTAGGAAGGTTATCAGCTGGGAGGTGGCAGGAGGAGCATGGGGAAAAAGGTACAAGTAATAAGAAGCATAATTGGTAGGTGCAAAATAGACAAGAGAGATGCTAAGAATAGTGTAGGAAATAGAGAAGCCAAACAACTTACATGCACAACCCATGGACATGAACTAAGATGGGAAGGGAATACTGGACAGAGGGGGGTGCAGGGCGGAGGGGCATAAAGGGGAGAAAAAAATGGGACAACTGTAATGGCGTAATCAATAAAATATATTCAAAAAAGAACAGTAGAGGAAATAGAGAAGACAAAGAACTTATATGCATGGCCCTTGGATATGAAGTATGAAGGGAAGGGAATGCTGGGGGGAATGGGGGTACCAGGCAGAGGGAGGCAAAGGGGAAAAAATTGTGACAACTGTGAGAGCATAATTAATAAGTTATATTTTTGAAAAATGGTCTAAGTATAAAACTACCCTGAGGCATATGCCTTTTCAGAAGCATTGACCTGTGTCCTCCCTCACACATCCCAATGCACTACCTTTTAACGCTCACATACGCCTCCTTCCATGGTTCAACTGAGAACCCCTACTCTACGGGTCCATTGAGCCTGGGCTCTGTCAGTCACTGACCTCAGCTGACTTATCCTAGGGAAAGGAGAGGGCCAAGCTGGGTGGCCCAGACCTCGAGGTTAGAGACGCTAGCTCAGAGCTTCCTTCAGATGTAAAAAGATCCTCCTAGGTCTGGGGTAACGTGAATGGCAGGCTAGTTAACATCTTTCTCAGAATGGGTAGAGGGCGTGATAACTCAACCCCTAGGAAAAAAGGAGTGGTGGCTGGAAGAGATGATTTGAGACTCCCAGGGGAACTTTCAAAGAGTTTGATAAAAGGAAAAGAGGTTAGCTGAAAGCAGAGCTGGCCCATGTATACTTAAGTGGGGAATGAAAACTGAGGTGGGGCAGGAGCCAGGAGGAGGGAGAGGAGGAGGCAAGCCTGACAGGTGCTTTTAAAGAATCTGAACCCTCCATAATTTGCCTTTTGCTCATTTTCCCTAACCATTGAATGTGGTTATATTAAAAGTATTTTCAACATAAACTGTTCAGGGTGCTTAGTTCTGAGATGGGGAGAGGAAGGCAGGCCGAAGGTTGGTTGGAAAATTTTCTTTTTCTTCATCATCTGTACAAAGAAGAGGCTCCCAGAAAGGAAGGTGCAGGGTAGCAGTGACTGGAAAGCAGAAGCTGCAGTGAAGTCCCGTTGACCTTTAACAGGGGAGAAAGGGTAAATCGGAGCTGGGCAAAGACCGCAGGCCCACCCCAAATCGTGAGTTCTCACTAGGAGCACGGGGATTCTCTGGAAATGAAGAAATACTGTCGGAGGGAGAGGTGTACAGGTAGTTTAATTAGTGAAAGCAGCCACTTATTATTCGAAGATATGTACTTGCTCAAGCATGCGCGACGAATGTCATCAAGGTATAATTTTCCAAAATGACTCTCATGTAAATTAACGAGAGAGCCAGCAGGATGGTGAAGATGGGTCAAAAAGAATTCGAGATACAATGTGCAGAGACACTGAAAGGCTAATAGATTACTAGGTTAGGTGCAGAACTGATGAATCTCCTACTGGGCCATAAAACCATGACCTGTGAGTTTACCTCTTCAGCCAGACACAAATCACTCACATGTGTGACCGATGGACACTTACAAGATCTAATATGTAGCTTTGAGGATAAGGCCCTAATCAATAGTAAAATTGTTAAATAAGGCAAGTCGTAAGTAATCTTTTTTTAGTTCTGTGGTGTTTTATTAAACAATAATAATTAAATGATACAGTCACCATGGCTACGGAATTGGACGGGCCAAGGAGAGTGATTACAAGGGAAAACAGTTTCTCAGTGACGCCACACCAGTTGTTAAATCAAGCCCATCCCACCTCTAGACTTGGCATTTAGGAGAGCCTACCCCTTCCCTGGGACCACTGTTCTTTTGCAGGGAGAGTAATCTTACAGATGCTGAGACAATTCTCGAACGGGCCTGGTGCACACTGCTCCTGCCCATAGGACGTGCAGTCACTCTTACGCTGTAGTTCTAAGTTTTGGGTACTTTTTCTTAACAATGTATAAAAACAACAAAAACTTACCATTTGTTGAATGTCTGTCTACCACGGCCTAGGCATTGTACTGGTTTCCTTATCTTCTTTAATTCTCTCCCTATTTCCATTACATAGTTAAGATCTCCTTTATACAGAAGAAGGACCTGAGTTTTCGAAACATTAATTGATTTGCTTAAGGCCATACAGCTAATAAATGCAGAGCCAGGATGTGCACCCAGGAGTGTCTGATCCAATAGCCTCTCCAACCAGGGACTCAGCATGTAATGGTGCAGCCCAGCACTGCACAGAAGCGCTGGGCCGAAGGGGCCCCCACTCTGCTCGCAAAGCCTTTTACTCTGAGTGTCTTTTTCTTCCCGTAAAATTCGTACTCCTTGGTAAGCCCAGTGAGACAGGGAAAAATCTACATAAAGCCATGCAGGTGGAGAAAGCCCAGGGGCGACATATTTCACTACTCCAAGTCCCACAAAGGCATTATGTAAGCTAAAGTCTGGCTCCAAATGTATTTTTTCTAATTAATAACTGTTGGACACAGTTTGGCAAATCTCAGTATTTTTAGTCATTGGGACAGGTCTGTAACAAAATAACTGCTGTTAGCAGATCATATATATGTGTATACATACATATATATACACATATGTGTATATAGACATGTAGATGTAGATATACGTATATATATACCTATAGATATGAATATACCAATACATATCTATATACACAAATACAGATGCATCTATTAATAGATAGTAGCCTAGACTTTGCAACATTCTCTAGGACGGTAGTGACTGCCTTTGGGGGTTGGCCACAGTCAGGATCCTACACTGTCTGCTAAGACCTAGTTCTGCAGGAACTTGAGCAGAAACGCCACAGCCCTCGTGCAGCTCAGGAAACTGAATGACGAGTGAAACAGGAAACAAAAATTATAATGCTTCCTGCCTTGAAGGGAGGCCAGAGAAGGCTATAATGAGTGAAACAGGTTTCTGAACCTGACAACACGTTGCACTTCCATTTCAGCTAGAAATAAGACCAAACTGAGTGAGCTGCTATGCTCTCTACACCACACCATGCACTCACACACACAGGCTTGCAGCATTTATGAAGTCACCTTATGGGGAAGAGAGGGAGGAGGAGAGGGAGGAGTTGCATCCGTGGAGGCATTGTAGCAATAGGAACTGTCGTTCCCTCTGAGGGAAGTGACCACCGAGACACAACACATTAGTCTGTGATCTTAGAAACCCCTAGTATTATTCTCTGTGTCAGAGGGCACAGAGCAGCAGACCATGCCTGACAGGCATATGTGTACTTTTATTTAAATAGTTGCTTAAAAATAAGAATTGGATAATTTCATACAAATATACACATGTTTGTTCTCTCTTAAAAAAACAGATTTGACAAGAAGGGGCCACAACCCTCAAAGTCACAGTAAGTTGAAGCTGGAGGCTGCCTCCCCTTTGGATGGACTTGAACTCCTGACACTCCAGTCTCCACCACCAAATTGTCTCCCTGAAACTGAGGCCAAGTGGCTGTTTATCCTGACACTCCAAGAGTTTTTGTTTGTGTGTTATTTTTTCATAACAGCATTAAAAGAAAATAGCAAGGATGTGGAGGCCCTGGAACCCTCATGTACTGTTGCTGAGAATGTGGAATAGTGCAGCCACGTTGGAAAACAATTTGACAGTTCCCCAAAAGGGTTAAACGTAGAGTTACCGTCTGACCCAGCAATTCCACTTCTCCATGAGAATTTGAAACACATGTTCTCATAAAAACTTATACTTGAACATTTAAAGCAGCATTATAGTAGCAAAAATCAGAAACAACCCAAGTGTCTGTCCACGGAATGACTGGGTCGATAGAAGGCGGTGTGTCCATGCAACGGAACTGTATTCTGCCTGAGAAAGGAGCGAGGTGCCGATCCCTGCGGCAACGTGGCTGACTCTTCCAAACGTGCTCAGTGAAAGAAGCCAGTCACAAAAGAACTCATATTCTTTGATTCCATTTGTATAAAATGTCCAAAACAGGCAAATCTAGGAAGACAAAATGTAGACTAGTGTTTGCCTCAGGTTGGAGGGGAGAGGGAAAATTGGGGGCAATGGGGAGTGATGGTGAAAGGCATGGGGTTTGGGGGTGGGGTGTGGGAAATGACCTAAAAGTGATTGTGATGGTTGTGTAAATCTGTGACTATACTAACAGCCATTGTCACATGCACTTTGAGTGGAAGACAGGTGTATAGTACATAAATCACGTATCAAAAAGTGGTTTCAAAACAAAGCATGTAAACTGTTACACCAGCTTGTATGACCCCTTTGAAGTCATTTGAGTTTGAAAACCCTGCTTTTCAAAAGAAAATGCAAATAAAACCTGATTCCTAAGAATCTGGAAGAGAATTTGCTCCTTTTTATGCTAGGGTACTGATTTGCACTTGGCCACTTTAATTTTTAACTGACCTTTTTAACATTTTTTTCAAATCTTTCCCCAAAAAAGGCAATTAGTTCACATCTGACAACAAATAGATGAATTCTTCTGAAGTACACGGTATTGGGTTAGGAAACTTGGAACTCACCGATTATGAGATCCTTGCCCACAGGAGTCTACAGAGCAGTTGCTGGGGATAAATACACCGGAAAAGTCAGGTTACAGCACAGGAAAGGACTTTTTTTTTTTAATTTAACAATACTAAACTCCTTGTCCCAGAGCAATGGCTGACAACTAGAGACAATGCCATAAAGGTCAGAAGAGGACTGAGCACCCAACCCGGACAGACTGGGTCTGATGTCAGGCCATGAAAGACTTGCAGCCGGAACTTGGAACAGATAAACACAAAGAGACGGAGGTGAGGGTCACTGGCATTCCAAGTCGGGCACTGCATGGACAAAGCAGGCGCAGGACATCTCTGAGTACACTTAAGATGGAGTAATTTCAGAGTGACGAAGGATAAGGATCCCAGAAACTGGTTTTCTAACATAATTGTACCGCAGCCACGTTTTGCTTTACTTAATTACATTTTAGACTATGCACTTTAGCTTAATTTCATGTATCACAGTTTGAAGTAAATCTATGAAGAAGAAAAATGTCCTGGGTCTTTAATCAACTTATTAAAATCAAACTTAGAAGCAATAGGTGAACTATTTCATACACCTTAGTTCAATATGAGGACATGAGTTCAATCATGTTATTTCACAACAGTAGAAATCCGTACATTGTAAAATGTTATAATCAATTCAGCAGTGAGTAGCTGAGCGTACCACATAAACTTACAAAAAAACCAATATTAATCATGGCAAAGCTAATGTGCATTTAATAATCTCACTCAATTATCTAAAATTCTTGAAGTACAAGGTAACATGAGATTGCTTTTTCAAGCAAATGTTTTTGAGATGAAAAACATTCTTTTTAGAAAATGTAACTTACTATCGCTTTGAGGAAAAGGTTGTTTTTTTCCAGAATCTTTAATTTGTGATAAATGTCCAACTCTGACATAGTCACTACAGGGCCACTAAGTTCACCTAAAAAAAACGATGTGGTTTAATTAAATCGGAATGTCTCAGGTGGAGTAGCAATTGGTTCTATTATTAAATTGAGAAATTCCTGCACAGAATAAATGAAAACATAATTTATTTTACTGGATTAATACCTTTAATATTCAGTCAGTTCAACATAGTGAGTTTTCTACTTTATCCTAAGTTAGAAAATTTTTTAAAAAAACGATTGTATTTGGAACTGCAGGTTTTTAAGAGCCAGAGGATCTCTGTGTTGTAGTCTCTTTGTCTGTTAGGCAAGGAAACTGCTGCTTTGATAAGGCCATTTTTTAAGATTCTCATCTACTTTTTTCACCTATAAATCTAGATTCCTATAACATGCAGAATTATCAGACATATTTTTCCTTGTTTCCGTGGTTTTCATCCTCAATCATTTTCCTGAAGGACTAACTGTATGGAAACCTCAAACGTCAATACATCCACTGGAACATATATGATTCATGACAAATAAGAGTGATTTGCCTCAAGAAAATAAATGTCAGTGATATTTTGGTTTTATGAACAATATACTAGAGAGTTTTTCAGGCTATCTTCTGCTACTCTTTGAAGGTAATGGTCCCACATATTATCAGCATTTTAAACCTCACTCTCCCTGCCTTGGAATTTTCCAAGGAGTTGCATGGTCTGTAATGCGTTCAAGAGCAATCTTAACCTCCTTATATGTTGTTTTACCTTTCAGATAGACAGTCACAGCCTCCACCCCACCCCCCCCGCCACACACACACACACACACACACACACACTTCAACAAGGACCTATTGATCTTGATGCTATTCTTTACCTCTCTAGCCTGGGGGGCAGCTGAACACATATACCCCTAGGTTCACTGAATGACCTAGATGAGCAGAAGACTTTATTTGAAATTTTGTGGGAGAAAGGAAATCAGACAGTGTAGCCCTAATTTTCCTGCAAAGTAATATATCTTTACACATTCACACAAACATGATTTAGAGCTTATAAATAGATTCACCACATTTTCAGGATGTGAGATCAATCTACAAAATCAATTTTATTTATGTACATTAATTTAACCAAAGCAATGCAAGACCTACACACTGAAAACTATAAAACACTATTGAAAGAAATTAAACTATACAGATGGAAAGATGTCCTATGTTCAAAGATTGGAAGATCTAGTATTGTTAAGATGGCAATAGTGCCCAAAGTGATTGACAGATTTAATCCAATCTCTATCAAATCTTTAACTGCCTATTTTGCAGAAATGGGCAAGCTGATTCTAAAATTCACATGAAAATGTAAGGTGTCCAAAATAACCAAGATAATCTTGAAAAGTAAAAAAAGGTAGGATGTACACCTTCCAATTTCAAAACTTAATACAAAGCTACTAAAAGCCAGTGTGGTACAGGCATAGGGACAGACATCTAGACCAATGAATGAAATAGAACTGAAAGTCCAGAAATCATCTCATGTATCTTCTGTCGATTGATTCTCATGCCTTGGGTTGCATCACTAGGCATGTGATAAACAAGCCCTTTCCATGTATCTTAGAGACAAAACAACTTTACTTCATCTACCTGGCAATCGTCGTCAGTCCCACAAAGCCCTTGGATATAGCTTTGCAAGAAACTTGTTATTAGCCAATGTTACCTCGATTTTTTAAAAAAAGAAAAAAATACGAAATTGTAGTCTTTCCACTCAAGATAAACATTTGCTTCGACAGTATGAAATTTACACTCCGTTGATTCATTGTTTTTCTTGTACACAAGAAGTTTTCAAATTTGAGACTGGATCATACTGTGATCTTATTGAAGATATTTTGGATGGTAAACTCAACACATAGAGCAATAACCAAGTTCGTGTTTCTAATGAAGCAGCAACAGTATGATGTCCCCACTGGATCTCCATTTAATTCACCAGTCCAGCCCCTTCAAACACCAGTGGATCATGATAGAGTGATGGCAGACTACATCACAGTCTTCCCAAAATTATGACTTTTCTGCTCTTGAGCACAGTATAGTCCATAGGAACCTCAGTTGTCTGGATATTTCTCAGAACATCACACCAAGCCACTGTGTTTGATAGCATAATAATTGGAACTGAGTTTGAAGAAGGTGCAAAACTCTGGATGTCCTAGTAAGGCATATACATACCAGAGGCTTACAAAAAAATCCTTTCAATGATTAGGGTAATACTAATACTAAGAGTATTTAAAGATTCAGTGGCTGGGTATGTTAAACACATCTCCTTGAGAGTAAAGGACAAGGTAGTGCACCTTGCAGTTCCTAAAACTAAGAAAGAAGCATGGGCATTAGTTAGCCTCTGTGGATTTTGTAGAACACGTACTCCACTTGGGAATATTGCCTCAACCCCCTTCATTGGGCAACTTGGAAGACTCCCATTTGGGATTGGATCTGGAACAAAAAAGGGGCTTGTAGCAGCTCCAGCCGGTGGTACCAATGACAATGATTTTGGGAACATATGTCCCAGCTGATCTCATCAAGCTAGAGATGCTTGAGGTAGGTAGTGATGCTGTGTGGAGTCTCTGCAAACCCTGACATGTCTCTCCAATAAAAACCAACAGGAAATGATGCTTAAATATCTCAGTTTCTTTGCCCTACATACATTAATTATGGTGCATGTGTTTTACTGGGTCCCATGAGTCTCCCAGATGGGATTCGGCTCTAGTTAACCAGAGTGGTAACTGGCCTGAAAATGCACCTATATTATTTGCTTCCTTCTTTATCTATTCCTCCAGGTCTATTCATATTTTTCTTCCTCTTCCAAATAAACTATTTGATTGAACCATACTTGTCACTTTTTTGTGGGTCAAAAATCATTCAATATCAGTAGTTTCATGTTTCAACTTAATACTTGAGCTTGAATCCTTCATTTACAATTCCTTTTGGGGGCACTGATGCTAAGAAAATAAGGTTCACCTACTTTTTGAATTTTATATAAATTAAACTTCACTGCATGTATTCTTTTGCAATATGTCTTTTGCTCAACATTACGTTTTGAAACACATACATATAGTAGTATGTAACTATATAAGGGTCAATTATTTTTATTTATAGCATGTTTCATCATTTGAGTGTTCATAAATTTTACTGTTAATAGACACATGAGTTATTTTCACTAGGTCCTATTATAAACAGTAAAGCTATTAACAGCCTGGTTAATAAATGTATATATTGATGTACATTTGCACAAGTTTTCTAGGGTATACGAGATCTGTCCAGAAGATATCCAGCCATGTAATATGAAAAATAGAGACATTTATTGAAAAAAATAAAAGATTCAAGAAACTGTACATGGGACAATGATGGCTCAGTCCCCTTCAAAGAAGGCCCTTTGGAACCTCGTACAGTTCTCCCAATCTCCATCAGCTGCCCCATCGTACTTTCCTAAATCTCATCAACAGTCTGAAATCTCTTCTCTTTCAAAGGCAATTTTAATTTGGGGAAATGCCAGAAGTCACAGGGTGCCAAATCTGGACTGTAGGAGGGCTGAGTCACCTGAGTGATTTGATGTTTCATCAAAAAACTCTGCATGAGACATGGTGAGTGAGAGGGCATGTTGTCATGATGAAGCTGCCAATCACCAGTTGCCCATAGCTGCAGTCTTCTGAATCACTCAAATAATTTCTGAGGAGGAATGCTGAAGCTTAATGCAAAATTTGATGTAGATCCTTTGCTCTACTCTCAGTCATTTTGTATGCAACAGCCACACAGTACACATGCTCACTCAATGGCATCTACCACCCTCACTGACTAGTACAGTGAAGACATCATTGTTCACACATGCGCATTCCAGTCCACTCTCCTTGGCAGCCAGGTTACATCAACATCCTGCAAACCATTCTCATTATATTAACAATGGCTGGACTTTTTCCGGACAAACCTCATATACCCAAAAGTAAAATTGCTGAACATAGTATATTTTCAATTCTATTTGTTTTTTAAAAAATTTAAAATAGGAAACAATAACCTTCCCAAGGGAACAACCCAGCATGTACGACTTTTTACTCTCTACTTCCCACACAGCACAAGTCCACTGTGAGAATTTTGATCTATGCAGCTCTGGGTAGGAAAGAAGTCAGAGACACTTTTTCCCTTTTAGAGTATCTCCTGTATTTAAGTATCTCTCTAAGCATTCTCTTTTCTGCAACAAATAAACAAGCCAATTCCTTTAGTCATTTCTTCACAGAAGCTGTTACCCATGTTTCTAGTTCCCTTGAATCTCCTCGGAACGGCCTGCAAATTTTTCAAGTCCGGGGTGACTGTGTAATTTATTGTTCAAAGCAGGTCAATTTTGAGGATGAAAAAAGGTGTTAAAATCCTTATGTTTTCATTGGTTTACAAGAGATGTAAACTAGATCCCTGCTGGCAAACCAGAATGTGCCATTACCTTATTCATGTCACACTCTATGTGTGCATTCTGAACACATTAAGGAACGCTCCGGGGGACTGCCTTAAAGTATGTATTATAGGAGGGGGGCTGGCTACAAGACACATTCCCACTTATAGTCCGGGTCTCAGAGACTTCATTACAAATTTGCTATGCATAACTAACAGCACATAATGATATTCCTAAACAGGAAGGGGAAAACATTGGTCTCTTAGTGGCAATGAGGTAATATTAACAGATTTGCACTGTGCCCTTTAGGGAAATTGTGACTGCTGTTTGAGCTTCAATTTAGCAATAGACACAAATCTCAATGGTAATTTTGTATTCAAAGGAGATTTAGCTGATAACTAGGTTTAGCTGGTTGCTAAGTAACCATGGGGAAAAGGCAAAATAGGAAAAATTTTACTAACTTCCCTTGTATTTACTGACTTCAGAAAACAATTCTCTTTTCCGTAGAATGTGTTGGACAATTTATGCTTGGAAAACTGAAAGTCTGAAATTTTTCTACAAGCAGAAATATACAGAACAAAATTATTTTAAACATAAAGAAATTTCACAGGCTTAGTATTTGTTTATATGGAACAGTCTATAATATATCTCATTGTTTAAATAGGCAAAATACCTGAATAAAAAAGCAAAGATGTTTGGGGAAAAGTCTAACTGCTTCAGAAATACTTGGATTTTTTCACATAGTTGGTGATAATAATAGAAAAGACCATTTAATAGTGGTGTCACTGAGCTTCAAACTTTGGTTATATTATCTAATAAAACCCCCTTAAATTTGATAACTAGAAATTATAATTTCATTTACTGGTTAACCTACTGAAGTTCAAGTGCTTAAGTAAATTCTTTCTATATTCCAAGTTAGTAAGCAGTTGAACCAATATTTGAACTCAAGACTATTTGATTCAAAAGCCCTTATACTTTTGTATAAAATACTCAGAAAAAATAAACCTCATGGACACTGGACAACAGTGTAGTGATTACTGGGAGGAGAGAGTTACGGGGGAGGTGCAGGAGGGCGCAGGGGTAAATAGTGATGGGAGGAGACCTGACTTGGGGTGGCGGGCACACAGTGCAGCACACGGATGACGGGCTGTGGAAGTGCGCCTGAGACCCGTGCAATTTCGTTAGCCAGTGTCACCCAATAAACTCAATAAAAAGGAGGAAAGAAAAGATTTCAATTTTATTTGCTACCTCATAAAATATACTACAGTTTAAATGACATTAAATTAATCAAGACAGCAAATACAGTACTGAGATTTGGGAATATTAGGTTATCAAAACAATTCAAAAGGATGTAATAGATTTTGGGGCCCACTTTAAAAAAACAGCAGCTATATTTTCCTTGAAAATATATGACTAAACTAAAAATTTTTTAATTATTAATATTTAAGCACCCAAGAAGTTGACTTAATCTAAGAAGTAGAAAAAATAAATACTATTTAAAAATAAATATTGTATTTCACATTCTTGGGAAGTCAATTTAAACAATATTAACTTGGAAAAATATGTATCAATTAGTATGATAATGAAGATAATCAAGCAGGAGGAATTTAACTCCCAAATCCACAGGAATAAGTGTGTTTTTTTTTCTGGTTGCCTCTCCAACCCAATAATTGCTATAAACCAACGTTCATTTTGGTGAATGAATATTTAGCCCATCTTGTATGAGTTTGATATTATTCTGGAGCAGAAAACTTGAAATCATTGAAATAATGCTCCCACGAACCTAACCTTTTCAAGATACATTGAAAGTAGACGTTTTAAAAATTCTTTGTCATCATTCTTCTATTGCCCATCACGCATAGGAATTTTTTTCTTTTCCATTTTTTCATTTCTGTTTAATTTCCATAAGCTAATCACCATTTTCTCTGATCTTCATATCCTCTGTCCTACCTTTTTAAAAAATCTTTCTGAGCTTTTAACTCCTACAAATTCTTGTGAAATGACTGAACCATGTTAGCTATTTTTCTTCCTTCACAGCATATTAAAGACGATTCTTTACTGGAAAAAAAAGGTAATGCTATAAAGATCCATATTTGTTGAAATTTAGCTCTGCTAAAAATAAATACAAAATTAATTACTGGGGTATAAAGAAAATTTTTTCCATAGTGATTTTATATATAAGTTCCCAAATGTAATACAAGCCACATCTTTTGGAGACAATATTAAAAACATCAAGAAAAATTTGCTAGTGACTCTTGATATGATTCTTTCATTGCTAGCAAAGTAAAGATAAATATGAAAGAAACTGGACAGTATGACTTGATATCAAAATCAAGAATGACAGATTTCTGAGAAACTTATATCACTTTTAAAAAAGAGATGCCAGGCAGCATTTTTTTTATTTTTGAAAACTGCAAAGTGATAAAGTAAACTTAATTATATAACTCTGCAAAAGGAATATTATTTCAATGCCTGGTCAGTGAAGATTTGATTTCGAATGACTGTTTAATTTGGTTAAATTATAATACCATAAGGTCTGGGATTGACATATCCTGAGAAGAATTAATGAGGGTTTTTTCTTTTTGTCAGTAAAATGGCAAAACAGTGCTCTACTTAGTATGTGTGTATGGTGATCAATAACAATAGAAGAAAAATAAACCAAAGATAACAAACAATGATCTTTCATGTACTTTGGCTGTGTGAGTGTGAGTGTGTGTGTGTGTGAGAGCACAAATAGGCCTGAGGATAGAGGAGAAAGGTCACTCCAGTTACAGGCAAAAGCAGAGATGAACAGCCCCAGGTCACAAGGATGTGGTTAGGTACGGCGGCTACTAGATAGCCCCAGAGGAAAAGATGACAAGCGGATATTTCTCATTTGAACTAAAAAGTTAGGTTAAGTCTGAGTTTAAAACTATTCACTAAGCACCCGCCAGGTACAGATCACCAATCAATATTCATCAGGAATGTAAAGGTTTTAATCACATTTACCACCTATAATTAGTCCAAATCCTGCTTCTGTTTCTCAGGTGTTCACAGAAAAAAGAAAGGACCCCTCGATATCGGGGCTCATCAAACTGGTCCACCTGCCCGTTTCTGTACATGAAGTCTGTTGGAATGCGGGCCGGTCCCCTCGTTTGTGTAGCGTCTGTGGCTGCTCGCAATGGCAACAGCAGAGCTGAGTGGGTGCGACAGAAACCCAAGGCCCTCCAAGGCTGAGACGCTGACATCTTACCCTTTAGAACAAAGTTCAGTTATCACTACTCTAGACCAGGGCTTCTCAACCTTGGCACCTCTGACATTTTGGGCCACTTCATTCTTTATTTTCTGGGATAGTCCTCTGCATTGTAGCATGGTTAGCAGCACCAGAGGCCTCTGCCCACTAGATATCAGTTATACTCCTGTAGTTGTACAGACCAATACATCTCCAGTTGGCACCAAAGGTCCCCTGGGGTAATGACACAAATTGCTCTTTCGTGGCAACCTACATAGCAGCATATGAAGAAGTGAACTTGAATAAATTTTTATTGAATATATAAAGATAATCATAAAGAAACTTCTGTGAGCTCTCGCCTCTACCTCTACCCAACAAAACACACGCAGACTGGTACACTCTGCCCTCCCTCTCTCATATGGGGTGTCAGCCCTCCTCTGCAGGCCAGCTCCCCCTCTCTGCAGACCGCACCTCCTCTCATCCACCCAAGGTCGTCACTGCAGCCAGGCCCCCCCACCCCGTCTTTGTGACATCACCAATTTTCTTTCTTTACTGTGTCTTTTGTGCTACCATTTCTCTTATCTCACAATAAGTTAAACGTCTTTCTTCCTTACATCTCCTCTTTATCATTCACATCCCTTTGATACCATTTACAGCATATCTTCTGGAGAGATTTGCAGATTCAAGAATCATGATGAATCCCAAACGAGTAAATTGAGAAATCTATACCTAGATCTGGAACCATGAAAACAAAGAGCACTGAGGAGTTCATCTGAGAAACAGGCAGAGAACAAAGAAGGTGATCCACAAAGGAAACGTAACTGCACTGACAGCTGACTTCTTGCAGAAAAAGAAAAGCCAGAAGATGGCTGAGTATCACCGAAGTACTGTGGGCAGGACTCCTGACCATGAGACCTCCTGCTGAAGAAGTCTCGGCTCTTGTGCTATTGATGCAGTAGTGACATCTTTAAAACACAGACGGTGACAACAGTACTGGTCCTGCTTACCTCACTGGACAACGAATAGATAGTAATTCCCCTTCTCAATATTGTAAGGCTGATTTTATTCTTGGTTCATCTTGAATTCCTAACCACAACATCACTTTTGGCATCGTGATAAGTGTATTTGACATTACATGAATGTGGTCATATAGTTGCTCATCTTTTCTTTGTTAACACTTTGATCGTTAGTATCAAACCAAAAGAGCCATTGAGTCATAAACCAAAATGTTGTGACTGGTAAATATATTCTAGAATCAAAGACATGTATGGACTGTTCTTCGTACAAATCTGTAAATTGTGAACAATTTTATTTTTTACTTAAACATATAAGTGGTAAAATCTTTGGATTTATTACTACTAAACCAGTGGTTATTTGTAATCAATATCTGTGACAGTTCCAGACAAGCAAACAGGCTGATGACACACAGCTGAATAAGTTTTAGAAAATAAAATTATTTAGCAACTGTCAGTTGTCAGGAGCTAGCAACGTGGTTGTGGTATAAACTGCTTGATAAGTCTAAAAATCTCTGATGCTCAACGGCTATCTGTACCTCTAGGTAAATATTTAAGTAAGTACTTACTTTTATATTATATATGCAGCAAGATAAAATTTTTTCCATTCTCCTCAAACTTTTTCACTTAATGGTACTCTCACACACACATACACTCATTCCATGCCAGACTAGAATATTCAAAGAAGAATCTTAGATGTCAGCAGAACAAAGAAAGGAGTCAGATTATGCTATAAGAAGCAGTCTACTAGTAAGAACAAGGTCCGTCTGTCTCATGAATGTCTCTTTTTCAGAACTGAAGGAACTAAAGCACCCCCCGAACTAGATTCCATGGAAGGGGCATCTCAGTGGGAACAGGACTGGGGCAGCCTCAGCATCTGAGTTGCTAACAGCTGATTGAGGACAACATTCTTATAGATAGAAGGCAATGCTTTTGAAAAAGATGAGGAAAACCTTGTCCACGTTAAACTGTGGAGACCATCCAGGAGATGTTAACTGGCAGACAATTAGGCCAATCACTGGAGTTCAAAAGAAGTTTTGATCTTTTTAAAATTATATTTTACTAATTATGCTATTATAGTTGTCCCAGCTTTTCCCCCTTTGCTCGCTCCACTCAGCATACCCGCTCCCTTAGGCAATACCCCCCTCCCCATATTGTTCAGGTCCATGGGTCATATGTATAAGTTCTGTGGCTACTCCATTTCCTATAATCCCCATGGCTATTCTGTACCTACCTGTTTGCGCTTCTCAATCCCCTCACCTCTTCACCCATTCCCCCGCAGCCCCCTCCCATCTGGTGACCATCAAAACGTTCTCTGTATCCATGATTCTGTCTCTGTTCTTCTTGTTCGCTGAGTTGGGTTTTTTTACATTCAGTTGTTGAATATGTATTTACTGCCATTTTATCATTCATAGTTTTGATCTTCTTTTTCTTAAATAAGTCCCTTTAACATTTCATATAATAATGGCTTGGTGATAATGAATCCCTTTAGGTTTTGTTTGTTATCATTGTTGTTGTTTTTGTCTGGGAAGCTCTTTATCTGCCCTTCGATCCTAGATGATATCGTTGTCAGGTAGAGTAATCTTGGCTGTAGGTCCCTGTTTTTCATGACTTTGAATACTTCTTTCCAGCCCCTGCTTGCCTGCAAAGTATCTTTTGAGAACTCAGCTGATAGCCTTATGGGGACTCCTTTGTAGGTAACTCTCTCCTTTCCTCTTGCTGCTTTTAAGATTCTCTCTTTATCGTTAACCTTTGGCATTTTAATTATGACATGTCTTGGTGTGGGTCTCTTTGCTTCCATCTTGTTTGGAACTCTCTGTGCTTCCCAGATTTGAGTGTCTACTTCCTTCACCAAATTAAAGATGTTTTCTTTCATTATTTTTTCAAATGATTTCCAATTTCTTGCTCTTTCTCTTCTCCTTCGAGAGTAGTTTCTTTGCCAGTGCTTCAGGGTGTATCAAATTGCCCAAGGTGGCTGGTAAATGAGTGGGAGTAAGCCACTTTTTCAAGAGGCTTGACATAAAGATCCAAGAGGCATGATGGCATAGAGGCAAGTGAGGACAGAAGTGAAGAGAGGGCCGTGAAGCATACTGGGAAATGTCTGTTAACTTAAAACATAGAAAATAATTATTTTTATCGCCCATGCTGAGAGAAAGCTAGAATGGAGGTAGAATTGAAATGTGCAAAACAATAAATACTGATTGATGGAGCATATTTCCTCCAAGGGGTAGGAGAGAAAAATGGACCCCAGAAAACTGGTGCAAGAGATTAACCTTGTAATCAGGTAGGAATAAGTATTTTAAAAAAGAAAAAAGACTAAAGATGAAGACACATGCAGAATAATCTGGAATAATTGTGGGCGGAAAACTGCTGGGCTCTCTTGCTGAGGCCTCTGCTCTCCTTGACATTAGAAGCAAGTCTCCCTGTTGAGAAGCTGGGAACACAGAGTGGCTGAGCAGCTCTGCATCCCCTTTGGTGTTTTGTCTAGAAAACACTTTTGGGGCATTCGGTCTGATCAGCAGCTTAACGGCACCCAATGAGAACAGCGAGCTAAAAGTCCCCGCACAACCTTTGGTACCAGGAGTTCCTAGGGCCCCACGTGATACCTACCTCCCTAAGGTGGCACCTGCCACTCTGAGAAAGCCCTGATTAAAAGTGAAAGCAGAGTTGAATCATGGTAGAACGTGAAAGGTAAATACAACAAAAAGATACTATTTTCAGGAGGTGACTTTAGGAGGCATTTCATTAACGTAAGACTTGCATTGCTTTCAAGTTCTCAGCTCCTGTGTCTCTTATCACTGATTTGCTTTTAGTATCAAAGATCCCGAGTTTGACAAAAATGTACCATTTAAAGTTTGTCCTTATGCAAATATCATTTCCACTCCTGGGTTTTCCAGAAGTGTTTGAATGAATGGGAAAGAAGAGAGGAGATGTGAGAGTCAACCCGAAGAGAATGGCAAACAAGCCAAGTCCATTTCTGTGTCCGCTCGTTACCAGGTGGCTCTCGTTGCTGAACCATTTACTGCCGCTGGTTATGAGTTATTGAAAGTGCTTATGAGTTGTGATGTTGTAATCAGTTTTGTATATTTTTAATTTTATGCATGGATACCTTTTTAATGCAGAAGAAAGCAAAGATGAATGAGGAAGTTAGTGGCAGACCCACTCTACAAAACATAAAGGAGATTAATGCTCAGAATATTTCTGTCTGTCACATGACAATCTTGATGGTCAAATTAATAGAAGACAAAACAAAGCACAAGTGAAAATTTCAAAACCCTAGTTAGGTTATTGATATTGAACTGTGTGAATTTTATATATTAAATGTTTTAAACTGAGATACAGCTTATGCCGTAAAATTCACCCTTTTTAAGTATAAAATTCACTACTTTTTCATACATTCACAAAACAGTTTCACCACCCCGAAAATAAACTGCATACCCATAATTAGTTACTCCTCATGTTCCTTTTTCCTCAGCCCTTGGAAACTACTCATCAACTTTTCCTTCTCTGTGGATTTGCCTATTCTGAACGTTTCATATAAATAGAATAACGCAAAATGTGGCCTTTTGCATCTGGCTTCCTTCATGTAGCACAAAGTTTCACTGTCATACAATGTATGGGTACTTCATTCTTTTTGCTGGCAAATAATACTTCATTGTATGGATCTACCAAATTCTGTTTGTCCATTGATAAGCAAAGGAGATGTCAGATTGGATGAGGGTGGGTCCTAAAACCAATGACTAGTATCTTTACATGAAGAGGAGAGGACCCGCCGACATGGGCACTGGGAAAAAGACCATGTGATGCAGAGGCAGGGATTGGGGAGATGCAGCTACAAACCCAAGGGTTGTCTGAAGTCGCCAGAAGCTGTGAAGAAGCAAGAAAGCATCCTCCCCTAGAGACTTCAGAGGGAGCATGGCCTTTCTCACACCTGGATTTCAAACTTCTATACCACAGAACTTTGAGAGAATAAGTTCCTATTGTTTTAAGCCACTCACCTTATAGCAGTTTGATTGGAAAGCCCTTGGGAAAAATACAGCATCTTAACTTATAACAATTTGGTTCAGATTCATACCAACTTAATACCAAGTATGTATGAGAACTGTGCTCCCATATATCTCTTTTCCCTTCACTTTCCATTGTGTTGTTATTTTATATAAATTAAACCTTTACACATTGTATGTCAATGAGTACATATTTCTAATGATTATTTTTATACAGTTATCTTTTAGGAGGAAAAAGAAGCTACAAGAAAGAATTACGCTTACACTGTTGTTTGCATTTACCTTTGCAGCTACTCTCACTAGAACTCTTTCTTTCTTCCTGTGGACTTGATCTACTGACTGCGTTCTTTCTGAGAGAGTCACTGTTCCTCAAACGTTCCTGTGTGTGTGTTGGGCACGACTTCATCGCAGCCTTCCTGCATAAAGCCTCAAGGTCGGACAGGGCTGACGGCCTCTCAGGTCTGTCCTAGCATGCAGACAACCCTGCGCAGGCACATACACTCACAGATTCCAATAATATGTGAGAGCTTCACCAAGTTCCCCTATGGACATAGCATTCTTCAGCTTTTCCTTTTAAATTTTTCATTTGACAATTTTTTCCCCTGGCCACTGTTGCTGCCTCACATGGTTGCAAAGTTAAACAATTACTACTGATTATTTTCAATAAATGTCCCTGGATAAAGGCAGCTGACAGCAGGTGAGGTCTGAATTAGGTCAAACAAAGACATGCATGACAAGCAGAGTTTGCCAGAAAGCTGCCAGGTAGTTTAAATAACTACAGTTCTCTGAGAACGGGACTTGGAATTGCTTCCAAACCCATTCCGACCCTCCGGTCACTGCACAGTGGCTGCATTTCACCATGACTGCAGGTTGTTGGTTTTCTAGATTTCCATGGAGCTTGGGGAAGGAAGACAGGATCAGGGGAAATTAAAAATGTCCTAAAGCGAAAATTGGACAGGTACATGCACACATATGAAACTAGACCACCTTCTTACACCACACACAAGAATAAATTCAAAATCTCTCCAAGACTCATATGTTAGAACTGAACCCATGAAAGTCATAGAAGAAAACACAGGCAGCACATTCTCAGACACGGCTCACAGCAACATCTCATCAGACACATCTCCCCTGGCAAGGGGAGCAAAAGAAAAAATAAACCAATTGAACTGTATCAAACTAAAAAGGTTTTGCACAGTAAAGGAAAACATCAATGAAATAAAAAGACAACCCACAGAATGGGAGAACATATTCACTGATAAACCAGTTAAGGGGTTAATATCCCAAATTTATAAAGTACTTACAAAACTCAACACCAAAGAAATTCAAACAACCCAATTAAAAAATGGGCAAAGGACCTGAATAGACACCTCCCCACAGAGGACATACAGATGGCCAATAGACATGTGAAAAAATGTTCAATGTCACAAATCATAAGAAAAATGCAAATTAAGACCACAGTGAGATACCATCTCTCACCTGTCAGAATGGCTATCATCAGTAAATCAACAAACAAGTGCTGGTGAGGACGTGGAGAAAGGGGAACCCTAGTGCACTGTTGGTGGGAATGCAGATTGGTGCAGCCACTGTGGGAAACAATATGGAGATACCTCAAAAATTTAAAAGCAAATCTACATTTTGACCCAGCAATCCCACTTCTGGGAATATATCTGAAGGAACTCAAAACAATAATTTGAAAGAACATAAACATCCCTATGTGCAATTCAGCATTATTTACAATGGCCAAGATATGGAAGCAGCCCAAGTGTCCATCAATAGAAGAGTGGATAAAACAACTAGGGGACATTTACACAGTGGAATACTACTCGGCCACAAAGAAGAAGAAAATTATACCCTTTGCGACAGCATGGATGGACCTGGAGAACATTATGCTAAGTGAAATAAGCAGCAGAGAAAGACAAATACCATATGACTTTACTCATATGTGGAATCTAATGAACAGACTGAACTAACAAGCAAAATAGACACAGAGTCCTAGACAGAGAGCAGGCTGACAGCTAAGGAGGGGGAGGGTGGAGGGGTGGAGGGGGTGAGCAAAAAGTTGAAAAGGGCCCATGGACATGGACAACAGTGTGATGATTGCTGCGGGGAAGGTATATAAGGCGAATAAATGGTAATGGAAAAAATACAATAAAGATTAAATCACAAAAAAAAATGCCCTAAAGCTTCCTGTTCTTACTGAGATTCAGCCATTTTCTTGAATAAATGTTCTTTGGATTTCTGGTTCATTTCCTAAGTTATAAAAATGTTAATTTTTACTATATTCGCCAGTATTTTCATTACTTTTCTAGAAAAAAAAAAATGTTATTTGAGCTTCTCACTCTAACATACTCAATAATGTCACCCCATACACTGAAGTTTTAAATAATGAAACAAATGTATCTGTACTTTTTACTCTAATACATGTTACTGAGAGGTTTTATCAGTTTGTGAATAACATGGTCTCTTGCTTTTGTCCCCTTTTCCTGATGCTCTTCACTGTACTAGTTCCTTGCCCACGTGCACCTTTACTGGAAAGAGAAAAAAGAAAAACAAAGATTATAAAGCTCGAACTGACCTTTTACTTCTCTTGAGGTGCTATGATAAAAAAAAATCATGAAGATTGAGCCGAGTCTGATGACCAAATCAGAGATTGGAAATAACTGGAGGCATAACTTCTCACGTTATTTGTGTCCTCTATCACCATATGCTTTTTGAAAAGTATTAAAGGTACTTCTAAGTGCAATATCTACTAAGATGTAGTCTAGTCAAGAACGATTAATTCCATTTAAACTAGTTTTCAGGTAATACCCGGGATGCAGGAGAACACTGATTAAGGAAGCAATCAGACAAAGGCAGGAAATGGTTCGCACACAAGTCTGATCTGGATTGTTCAATAAGTTGGTGTCACAAGAAAAGACTGTGCTAGTTTTAAACACACTTATAATACATAACAACCAGATGTAATATGTGGGTTTGGATTAGATACTTCATTGAACAAATCATCTGTAAAGAACATTTTGCAGAATAATTAGAAAAAAAATGAATATGTCCTGGGCAGTAGGTGAAATAAAAATTTACTGAAACAGAAAATAGAGGTTATTGATTGGAAAAAAGAAACTCACAAAGCAATATTTATAGTACAGTATCATTTGGGCCAAAAAAAAGTTTATAAAAACACCTGGAAGTGTAAAAACTTAAGTATTAAGTGTGATTGCTGTTGAGTGATAAAAATTTGATGCTAATATTTTACCTGTAGTATCTACTTTCCTACTTTAACGTGTGCTACCTTTTTAACATCTTAAAACACCTACTTCTTAGCAACCGCATTTTATCTCATGGTTCTGCATGAAGAACATTTCTGATGATGTCACTTTCAAACCTTCCATGAATATACTTAGATTATTCATGATGTATCTTCTCTGCAGCATGTCAGCGAGACTGGCTATAAAAATTCCTTATCCCCGTTGGTAACATAATCTGTATGAATTTTAAAGCAGTATTTCCAAAAACGTCAGGCACTTTTGTTACTAACTAAAACATTCACTTAATTTGTAAGCAGCTTTGCCCAACTGTGCCCACCTCACAAAATGTTTCATTTGAATTCTGTTTCTCAGGGCTGCTATCCCCACTGACCAAAGACTCATGGGGCCCTTCTCCAGCTGACAGACACACAGCTCTTCTCAACAGAGGCCTTGCTAAACTTCTGTTATTTATTGTCTGGGGAGTCACTAGGGAACTGAGCTGGATCCAGGTTTCCTATTTGTGAGATGGGGATAAATGTTCTATATCTGCGGTCCAAAAAACTTGACACCATGCCTCACTCTTTTTCTCTTACGCTTTGCTGATTCACTGCTAACCCCTGGCTTACATCACCCCTTCTTGTGCCTGGATTACTCACTGCAGTCGTCTGCAAACAGGTTTTCTTGCTTCTGTCCCTTTCTCAGCTACAACCTGTACTCAGTACAGAGCATGGAGTAAGTCACGCTCACAGCTGTGTAATGACTCCCCGTTGTACTGAAAGTAAAAGCCAAAGTCTCACAAAAACTTCCAAGGCTCTGCGTGACCTGGTTTCCCATCAGCTGCCTCCTCATCTCTCACCGTTTTCTCCATCACTCCTTTCCAGCCACACTGGCTTTCTCGCTACTTCTTGAAAATACTGGGCACACTCTTGTCTGAGGGCATGTGTACTTTCCTCTCTCTGCTCCCTGCCTGGAACCCTCTTCCCCTAGACTGCCACTTGGCTAACGACTTCAAGTCTTTGTCCAAACGTTGTCTTCTTAAGGAGGCTTTCTCTGATCACTTTTAAAAGCTGCAAGCTGCCACTCATCCCCTGCTTCCCGATGCCTCTTTCTCCTAGTTTGTATTTTCCATACCATTTCCTTCCCATGGCTTATCTTTTACCAGAAATAAAACACATTTCATAATGATAAAAGGATCAATTCCTCTGGAAGACATAATAATAAAGGAATATACACCTATTATATGCTTCTAAATATCTGAAGCAAAAACTAACAGTACTAAGACCAGAAATAAATGCACAATTACAGCTGGAGATTTAAACAACCCTCTCAATCACTGGCAGAGCAAGTGCAATAGAGCCAGTGGGGATGTATAATGTGTGAGCGATGTCTGGAAATGATGTCACCCCAGAGGCAGACTCCACATTCCGTCCAAGGGTACACGGCTTCTTCATCAAGACTGCCTCATGCTGGCTCCTAAAATAAAAGTCAGGAAAGACTTCAAAAAGTTGAAGTCATTCAGAGTATATTCTTTGAACACAATGGAATTAAAAATCGGTAACAAGTACTATCTATAAAATTCTCCCAATTTGAAAATTTAATAACATATTTCTAAATATATAAGAGAAGGAACCAGAGGGAATATCAGATACTATTTGGAATGGAATGATAATGAAATATAACACATCAAAATCTGTATGACTGAGGCAATGATTAGAGAGAAATGAACATCTTCAAGTGCATATATTATCAAAGAAAAAGTTTGAAATCAATGTTCTAAGTTTCTACAGTAAGAAGCTGGTAAACAAAGAACAAATAAACACAAGGCAGAAACAAAGGAAGTAAGGAAGCAATGAAGCGAAGGGGCAAAATATCCAAGAGCATGGAACAGACAAACAAGAAGAAATTAACAAAAACGAAGTTGACTCTTTGAAAAAAATGCACAAACCACTATCAAAAGTAGTAGAGAGAAACAGAAAAAGGATACACACAGTACTAATGTCAGCAGTAAAGCTGGGCCTTGACTGCAGATCCTGTACACATTAAAAGGATAATGAGTCACTTTCCCACCACAATGCTCCTCTCCTCCCTGCCGTTCTTGCACAAAATGATGCGCCCCGCCCTTCCAGCATCCAAAGCCGCTACTGAGAAATAGAGCACGCAGGAATGCTGGTCATGGAATTCTCCAGCTCATCAACACACACCTTCAAAGCCTCCTGATTTAGCAATATTATATCTTAAGGGCTATTACCCCGATTTTAAACTGAACGTAGTTTGTGTTCTGTGTGGCTCAGTCCCTACACTGAGTTACATTCAAGGCAGCATGGGACAGGAGCCAAAACAGTTTCAGAACAAGAATTCCATGCTTGATTTTTCTATCCCCCAATACATCAAAGGATTCCACATCGTAAGCGACATCGTCGACAGTGCGCAGAACAACATTCTGTCCCCTCCCCAGTCCTCTCCTACCATTCAGACACACTGGACCCTACGTTTTCCTAAACTTCTCCCCACTCTCCAGCTCTGGTATCTTTTCTTCGAGCCTTGCATTTTTTTTCTTCACACTACTCCAGCAAACATCCTGGAGGGAAAGTCTCACCACCACTTCTGCATCACTCAGGACCGCAGTGGAAAAGCTCCAGGGTCTGATAACTTCCCTTCAGCCCCAAAGAGTCAAACACAGAGGCCTTTCAAGAATGTGATTCTTTTATTCTGACTTGATTTGTCTCAAGAAATTCCTATGTAAATTTTCTGGAGGACAAAATTCATTACTTTTTTTACTCTCTTTTCAATTTGAAAAAAAGAGAAAAAAAGCAGAAGATCATTTTGAATTTGTCCTAGATTTTAATATTCAGGGACTTCAGTCACAGATATCTAAAGAAGGGAGGAAGAACTATCAAATTTGGAAGTTGCCCAGGCATTTGTGGACATGATTTTAAATGGACATGATTTTCCCACTCCTTATATATATTCACACTCATTTGCAAGATGACTTTTCTTTTCCACCTATTGAAAGGTAGAGTCTATTTCTCCAACCCCAGAGTCAGGGATTGGCCCTGTAACTGCTTGGGAAAATGGCATATTAGCAAATGGGACAGGTGGATTGGAAAGGGCTTGCCCTTTGGGGCATACTCTCTTGCTGTTCTTCCTACTGCCATTGAAATAGCCCAGGCTAGCCTTGTGAATGATGAGAAACATGGCCTAATCATGCCCATCGCCCCAGCCAACAGCCTGCCAACTATCCAGTGTGTCAGTCAGCCTGTCTTGGATTATCTAACCTCCAGCTGACCCATCTGCTGACCACAGATGTGTGAGCCAGTCGGGCAGAGATGGGTCAAGTCAGGCCAGACCAGAAAAGCCCTGCCAACTAATCATGAGTTCATTAAATTTGGGTCAAGCCACAGAGTTCTGGAGTGGCATGTTATGCAGCAAAAGCTAACTGAAACAGCATTAAAAATTACTCAATCATGTTTGTTATTAGTTAACAGACACCTACTGAATGCCTTCTGTGTGTTGGGCCCTCTTCTAGGCACGGGATCCAAAGCCAAATAAGACACGGTTTGTACCTAGAGGGGCCCCCAACCTAACAACAGTGTACAGACGCCAGTAAGTAGATAACAGCAGTGCAGTGTGATGAATAACGAGAAAAGGCATGATCAAAAATGGGAATATAAACAAGCCTGCCTCATTGGCTTGGAATGGTCCAGGGGAAACAGGTGGCATCAGAATTGGATCCTCACCAATGAACTGAAGATAACGAGGCAAATAGGTTGGGGAGGGAATTCTAGACCCAGGGAAAAGCCTATGTGAAGGCTCAGAGATGTAAGAGGACAAGGACATGTTCCAGCCTGATGGCGGATGGAGAGGTGATGATAAAGAAACCAGGTTCAAAGAGCCTATTTGGGAAGCAGCCTTATTGTAAAAATACCACAAAATGAAGGAAATAAGAAATAACCAACGTGGAAAACCACAACAAACGTGTTCGAGTATGAATCATCACAGTTATTTCCCCTCCTCCCGCACTCTGACTTGGAGCCTGCTGCCGTGCGCAGGGCAAGTCTCCTCTCACCTACGTCATGTTTACTCGCGCGGTTTACCCTACCAGTCCTGTTCTGTTAGACCTTTTAATTATACTTATTCCTGTTCCAGTTGGAACACCTTGTTTGGCATAGATACCCCCAATGATATGACAGGGACAGTTATTTGCAAAGCTATTTAACATTTTTTGACATTGATTTCAACCAACAATTTTCCAAAGTCAGCACCGTAGAACAAACACAGTGGAAAATTATTGGTTTAAAATACAGGTATACCCCACTTTTCAAAGGTTCACATTGCCCCACTTCGCTCTCATATTATGAAAGACCTATAGCAGTACCTGTTTCTGCTAATGAATAGAAGCCAAAGATTTTCGCTTTTGCGTAAACGGTGTCCAGCACTGGCTTTGCAGCTGGCGGTTGTGGAGGCAGCCGCACCCGGAGCAGAGACTGTGGCCCTCAGCACCAGGCCCCGTGGTGCTGAGTTGCATCTGTGAGCAACTGTGCTTTATCTCTGTTTGTTCTGTACATTCATTAGCGCGCATCCTCAGGCATCAGAAAAGCCAGAAGTAAGAGAGCTCATAAGGGTGTTGAGCTTAGTATAACACCACACACAATTAGCATTTCCATTATTGTGAACAAAATTAAAACATTGTGTGTGCATTGAACTTGCCTGTGTGGAACATTCATACCATTTACATGCAGAAAACATCTTGAAAGCTGCCCAAGTTACTATCAATTCTGCTAGTAGCAAACTGGTCTCTTTTAGACGGCATCCAGTAGTAGATAAAATGGGAAGTCTATTGTTTGAGTGGATCGGTGCTTGTATACAAACTATGGTGTTCCATTAAGTCACACTTAAGAGGAAATTAGTGTTTTTAGTAAGTGAAACTACACTGTGCATATATTATTTTCTTTTATGGTCTGTGCTTATCATATCATTCCTGCTTTTGCTATATGTTAGTCTTATTTTAAGTTTTATATCATTATTTGGTATGATTTGGCAGGTTATTTTTTGGGTCTGGGAATGCTATTTTTTCATATAAATTAATGGTAATTCCTTCTTTGCTTTACACCATCTCTGCTTGCAAAAGTTTTCATAGGAACACTCTACTTTTGAATAGTGGGGGGAACTGTAATTCCCTCTTTCCCAAGGTCATGGAAGTCAACGTTAAGTGCATTCAAGTAAAAGATTATTTGTGGTCACGTATATTTGACTGCATTAAAGAACATATCTTTAAAGAGTTTAGGGAAGAGTTATGGGAAGAACCATTTCAAGTGAGTCTCTGCCTAGAGCATCCCCTCCTCTGGAACTTGTCCATTTGTCCCTGTGTGTGGCACAGTTACCAGAGATGGAGTAGGAGGGGAGAAGATAAGGGAAAAGGAGGAGGAGGGAAGGGGAAGGGGAAGTAGTAATTCTTGCGTAACTTCAGGCATGTCACAACCTCCCAGGACCAAGCATACACAGTGCTAGGCATGAGCTCCATAGCAGACTAAGCTTGGATTTCTCCAAATTCAAAATAAAAAAATAAATGACCCTTAAAGTACCTACCAATCCCAAGATTCAAATGTTTTTTCCCACAAGACAATACAAAAGAATACAGAATGTATACATTATTCAATTTATTAAGTCTTATCTATCACATCATTGTATTTTCTCTTTAAAAGAAAAACAAAGTATAAAACTATAAAAATAATCCTGAAAATTATATAATATTTTCAAAGCATATTAAATATGGACCTTTAAATTGAGACGTGCCATAAGGAATCATAAGAGAAATGTAAAAATGAAAAGTGAACATTGATACTGAAGCCAATTACTGCCACAGGTGTACAATTTGGACATTTAGTACATTCGCAATGCTGTGCAATCAACAGTATCTTGTTCCAGTATATTTTCATCACCAAAAGAAAACCAGTACCCATTAAGCAATCGCTTGCCCAGCCCCTAGCAACTATTAATCTGATTTGTCTCCATGGGTTTGCCTATTTTGGATATTTCATATAAATAGAATCATACAATATGTGGCCTTTTGTGTCTAGCTTCTTCCATTTAGTATTTTTTCAAGAAAAGCCATATCCTTTCCCATTTGAGAAGGAAACAATGTAAATCATGAAAAGATACAACATCTGAGGTAAAGGAGTCAGTGCAATTACACTTCAGAATGCAATTCAAGTTTCCAGGACTGACTGGTGCTTCAACACTGATCCAATGGACAATCCACCTGTACCATTTTAAATGCAGCACAAAAATATTTAGGACTTACATCCTCCAAATTAATTGTTCAAAGCAATTTATTTTCATAGGTCAGAGTTTTCATCACAAGCCTATTGGAATGCTGTAGGGAATCGATACTATTTCCCACTTTATTTCAAATTTCTTTCAAACATAGGTAACAATCTTTTAAAGTTATGAACAGACATAAAGCCGTCCAGCTTACAATTAAATACTCACTTGGTAATTCTACTCTTGACCGGATGTAGTACCTATTGTTTTCCATTTCTATGGTTTGACTTCTTTTAACCAAAGAATATGGTTAAACCTGAAAGATATTTCAATTATTCAATACTATACATTTTTGAGCTGAGATACTTTAAAAGAAGTTGAAGAATTTATTTAATCAAGTATAAATTTATTAATCAAAACTACTTATCACAGGCTGATTAGCAAAACAAGTTTTATAAAACTATGTACTTAATTTAGGATTTTTGATCACCTGGTCAGAAAATTGAAGATACGTGATAAACAAGCAATGATGACAATTGATACGGAAAGGAGGATTCCAATGAAAAAAGCATTTAGGAGGACAGCAAAGGGCAGGATCTCCTTTTCTCAACTCCAATCTTTTGAGCAATAACAAGTTACTGCTTCTGTTCTTATATGAGACCACTGAATAATGAAATAATTAATGTCACTTTTTAATTGAACTGGGTATAGAAATCTAACTCAAGGCAGCTCCCCTGCCAATGGATGAACCAACACATATCAACCTATTCACCCGTTTATGGATACTGTCCGAGAAAAAAATTCTAACAATTTATATCAGAAAAAGGTAAAAAGTTAAACTGGATGAATTTGCTTTTACTGGGAAAGGATAATTTAACCTGACAATCTGGCCAGTCTTAAGAAGTTCAACAGAAATGCAGTTTTGCTACTTTCAAACACATACACTATTACCACCAGTAGAACTAGCTATGTATTGAAGAATCACTTCCTATCGTAATATTTGCATGCAAATGGGCTAATAAATTACTTGGAGGGGTGCTCAAGATTTTATTGGTATTAATGAAAAAGCAATGTATTTCCCTTGTTTTTTTCAGTTTACTTTAGAAATGCTTTTCTTCACAGTCCAGCAAGTCAAAAAGATAAAAAAATATAAAATAGAAATATCAATGAGTTTTTACCATATTTCTATAAAGCATTTCATGAATCACCCCTGTAACCCATTTCTTTGTAGTTCATTAAATTAATGAAAAGTCACTCACCCACCACATAATACATTGGAACATCATTCTGGATACAAAATATCAGTTTTGAAATGTTCTAAGGTATTGATAAAAAAAAGCACCCCAACATTTATCTCCATTATATATCTCAAGATGTATTAAAACCTACTTGGCCAATTAATGGGGATTATACATGCAAATAAATATACATATAAACAACAAATTTATAGAATTTTACTACTCACAGATGTAGTAAAATACTTACAAAAATTCAGTAAAAGACTGCAGTTTTTGCAAAGAATTTTCAGAGAATACCATGCTTAATTCCTATTTTTCTTTTTAGTATGACCCAAAATTCTTTCTGAAATGCTTATTAGGAATCAAATAGTCTAGGCAACATTTTCTGAAGCAGTTTTCTTATATCTAAATCCCTTCCCTTTCTGTATTTGTAAAGTAGAAAAGTAAACCACGTGGGACACATTTCTTTCAAACACCTCCACATACTCAGCAGTACCTAAACTTGGAGAACTGTGGTTTTTCATCCATAAAATGAAACTAGAAAGGACATCTTCTGAACTTACTTTGATCTTTTAAATCGAAGAAAATAAAATAACCCCATACAAGGTGACTGTAAGAAGCCATCCTTCCTCTTCCCTTACTTAGAAAGTTTACTCCTCTGGAGTCGGCCTCTGCTTACACATCTCAAATGTTTTTGTTTGAAATCAGATTTAGCTCAAACCCTAACAAAACGCATGAATTGTTTTAAACACAATGAACAAGTTACCGATGAGCTCATGTGAATAACTCATGCTGTCTTCCTAGGCCTCGCGAGCATGTCAAGTAAAATTACTTAGAACAGTATTTAGCTAACCAGCCAAACGCATTCTTTCCATGCAAGACTGGGTCCAGCTTATTGAAAAAATAAGGGCCAAATGTTTTCTTCCTACTGTAATTCTAAACGGCCACCACTGCAGGTCCGTCTTATCACCTGTCAATGTGGTGTGTCACGTGCAAAACAAACACATCTTTTCAATGCTTGCATGGCTGTTCCTTAGAAAAATTTTAAAATTAGTAAGCCTCATGTCTTTTTAAGTTGAAATGCAAAACTTAAATGCGTTTTGCTTCCAAATGTCAAACAGTACATTCATATCACCAGAGGTAAATACCTGTTATCCATACAGTAGTAAAACTACTCTGTCTTCAAGGGATATGGAGGTTTTATTGAAAACCCCACTATCTTCAATGTTACTAAGGTCCCAACATCCAATGTTAAGCAATGGTGACTAATAGCAACAATCCTGATGGAGTATGTAACACAGTGTCAGACCAAAAAAGCTTCTATGCTATAGAGAAACCAACAGCTCAACCTTTAAAATCTCCAATTAATAAGGTTGAGAGGATTCCTACAAATAGTATTTATCTACTTCTACTCTCTTTACTTATCCTAGAAATCTAATACGCTCACAACACTCTGCAACCACCAAACGAGAGAAAGGACAGGAACTAGGCTAATGTAAGGGCTAATGAACTGTAAGTTGCACTATAATTTACCTTGAACAGAAGAAACACTAGTAATAACATTACATTAAAACACTAGCGAATATTAGTTTTTAAAAAACGTCCAACCATGGTACCAATGTATTTTTGTCATATGGCTATAATATTAACACAATATGTATCATTTAACTTAACCATGAATTAATTCGTAACTTTGAGTTATACACCTATATACATACACACGGTTACTCACTCCAATAACACATTGTTCAGAACAGCTGGCATGTCCTAGTCTTTACTCTAATTCAGCGATTTTCAACCGGTGTGCCACAGGAATTTTTCAAACACACAATACCTGACTATTTAGGCAGGAACACTGACCTCTTTTCCCTTAGATTGTCCAATTTTAAAAAATGACGACAGCCAGGTGTGAATGGATCAAAATTATACCTATCTTTTCATCAGATGGGCAAAAATATATATATTTTGGTGTGCTGTAGGATTTTACTAACTAGTTTCTATGTGCCATGAGGTGAAAAGGTTGAAAATCACTGCTCTAAGTTCTCACACTTTACTGTGAATCATAATTACGAGAAGGCTTTTGTTAAAACAGATTGCTGGCTCCCACCCCAGAGTTTCGGAGGGAGGGAGGAAAGAAGGAAGGGAGAAAGGGGGGGAGGGAGGGAGGGAGAGGAGAACTAAAATAACAGGTCATTCTGGGAAAGGAGGCAGCAGATAAAAGTGATTTCAGATTATTTCCCTCCATCCTGGTACTTGCCATTTATCTTGATGGTTAGCAAGCACTAACAAAATAACAAAGACTTCTCAAATGACAATCTACTTGGATGACATACAATCTTTTCATGCTTAAAAGGCTAGAGAAATTGTTCCCATTACAAACTTTAGAAAAATAATATTGCCATAAACTCTTTAGCCTTTCAATACTCCTAGGTGGGACTACTTTCAAGAAGACACTGAGGAAACACAGAGAGTTAACTAACAAATTTTCCATATTAAAAGAGAAGTTTAATGCTCACCAATAAAACATGGGTGAGTAATAATCAACAAGCAACTCCTATTAACATGCAGAAATCCACTCTATAGAAACAATATGACTGTGTTTGGAATTTGTCAAACAAGTATTAAAGTTTTATTTAAATAAAAGTTTTTCTTTTTAAGTTACTGAGCCATATAAAGGGAAATATTAATTTTATTAGAATTTGAACAAATGTTGCACAAAGAAAACATTTTTAACAAAATAGTATGGTGGCACAACAAACAAAAAAGAAAACAACCAAAGGTGTGTAAAAGAAATATAAGGTGGAAAAAATGTTAAACATCTCATGATCCAGTACAGAAACAAGAAATCTAAACTTAAAACCCAAGGACTTTAAAAAGCACAACCACAAAACAAAAAGTTAATGTTTGTGCTATCCTAACCAGACACATTCTTCAGCAAAACTTTAAAAGGCAGAGCTGTATTTTACAGTATTTGATATCTTATTTCTGACTTTTTCACAGAAAGAGAGACTGGTTATGTCATTCAGTTGCAGTTGAAAGAGAAAATACACGCACTGAGAAATAAGTATTCTTCTAATTAAAATGACAGGTGAGGCCAAACAACTGATCAGTCTTCAGTGCTATATTTTTCAGCTGCAATAAGGCCTTGATTCAACCAAAACAAGTCCTTAAACAGTTCAGAATTCTTTTCTAATGCCCAAGGAATGCCTCTGCCCAGCCGGATTGCCATATATGGGAATCAGGAACCTAGTAACAATGGAGCACTCTCAGGGACAAATGTAGGAAGAAAATACACAAAAGAGTTTTGGCATTTTATAACAAGGTAACTTGTCACCATTTCAGACTATCAAATGCCAGAAGTTACTTAAAACAAATTATTTAAATACATGTCCCCATCTTTGCAATTTATTTCTAAATATTGATATATTCATGTTTTTTAGTTGACATCAGGTTAATAATATTAATCAACTTGAGAACTATAATAAAATAGTTCAAGAATAGGTCTTTGAACACTTTCCTATCATACCCTGATCTTTACACAAAGATGCACCTCCTGCTCTTCTGACGGAGAGGTTCACAGAAAATTCACGTGGAACTCTTCTAAGGAGACTGTCAACCACGACAAGCTTCTGCATTTCACGATTGTCATCTTACAGAGACACCACGTTTCGCATTTTTAAATGTCTTACAACAACGTAATTGTGATTTTTATAAACATCAAAAATTTTAAATGCTTATTAAAAAAGTTAAGGCCTTTGCATTCTGAATATCCGAAATTTATTTACACAGTATGCCCAATTCCAACTTAAAATGAGGTATATTTTCTTCTTTTCTTATATCAAGTACCTAGCAAATAATACCAGGAAAAGCTTCAAATTAAAATAAATTCACAGGCCTTTTGCCAGTTTGCTTTGCTTTAACCTGTCACGTAACACACGGCCATGCATCTTTGGGTGTGGCATCTAACACGAGGGAAGTGGGGTAGGGACCACTCTCTGAATGAGAGCTGTAAAACCTCAGGTGAAAACTTCTTTGTAAGCTCCTTTTCAAACACGGTAAATGGCATTACCATGGTAAATGGCATTTAAAGTCACGACTTTAAATATGATGTGAGTTTACATCGGAGATCATCTACATGTCAACTGCATAAGTGGAGCACTAGAAGGCAAAATCTTTACAATGATCTTAAACAACTGAACTTTTAAATCTGAAAACTGTTTGTGGCAAGAATGTGAATCAAAGTTTTGCTTTTTGAATGTATGGGCTGTAGCTCACAGAAAACATGAGGAAATATGTTTGGTCAGGATCTTGTTAGTTTAAGAAGCAAAAAAAAGTTAAGAACCAAAATATGCACACCATTAAAAATACTAATTCTGAAAATCATGTAGCAAAAAATTAAGTCACCCTGTCCAAGTTCCAAAAATTTCACACACCTCAAACATTAAGGCAACTTTCCCCCCACTAAACAGTACTTTATAAAAATATATGTCACTTCAAAACATTATATACATAGTGAAAATAAATTTAGCTAGTTGTAATCTTTAACACATTAATAAAGCGTCACATATTACAAAGAAGTTATGCTGGGTGCTTGCAGGTATGTGCAAGTGGAGTTGCAGTTTTTAAAGTACAGGTTTTAAAACGGAGCGGAGTGAACGTCCTTCCTTCGTGAGTTCCCGCGTCACACACATACACGGCAGTGGGATGGCTTCCTCCCGTTTCTCTACAACGTTGTAGCTGCACTTCTTCAAGTGGTCAGCCATGCTTAGGATGTCGGCAAATTTCCATTCATTAACAGAACAAAATGCAGTACTGAATCGCCATACCTAAAAGAAAATTCTACTTCAGATTTAAACAAGTCAATTTACAAGTATCAAAACCCACTTCCTGCTCTAACAACAACACGCATTTCTACAGTTAGAGAAATATACAATGCAAACTTTCAAATGGTTAGCTACAAGCCATTCAGATACAAACCTGTTTATCAAATATTTATAAGACAAATCACTTCTATGACATTATGACTTCAATAAATGTAATATAATCAAAAATAAAAGACAAAAAAACAATATTAAAAATCATATCCAACCTGGCTTAATAAGCAATTCTTAGAAAATTATAACCTCATGAATTCAGAAATACTTCCTAAAATTATACATACTGCACACTATTCTTTCCTTCTATCCAATTGCAGCATAGAGTTATCTGTAGTCTGGGGAGACAGAGAATACAAGTATTTTTTCATCCGTTTTTCTCCCGCTCCTATTACGCTATATAGAGCACACTTAGAAATACTACAGAATACTGTGCCAAGGTACCTTAACTTTCCATTCTTTATATACTAAAGGTACTTAGTAATAATAAATACAGGTGCTTCAATTTGTTCCAAATGTTTCTGAAAATTTACATAGAAAGAACTTGGGTCAAATGAATTTTACTTTACTCCTTATCATTGTAAAATGCATTTCTGAGCAAATATTCACCTGCTATCCCTGTTTATGTGCCTGCTGGGAAAAATACGGCCTACTTCCCCCTTCTGGCCACTCAGCAGCTCCAAGCCCTGAAGCACTGCCATCACATTAGTCTAGCATGACTGCTGTGGCCCCTCACATCTTGACGATTCAAAATATAAAGCTACCTGGACGCAGGTAAGAAGCATGAGTGGAGCAGGGCAGACCTAGGTAACAAGGACGAATGGGACAAGACGAGGCCTAAGCAGGCCAGCTAAGCTCATCATAGGCAACGTCTAGTTCGAGAGAGGACACAGAATGCACGGTAGAACAGCAGTCTCTCTCTGAGGGGGCAGTGGGTTTGAGGGAAGCCCTCAGTACTCATTAGAGCTTCTCAGGAATTGATGCCAGTGACTTCCAGGGTGGCCAGATGTCTTCAAAATTCTGAGTCAACAGAATTACTTTTCAGTCAGCAATAGAAACTACCACTGTCTAGCACATGGAGTACTTATTTGCTGTATTCCTGAGGGTTTATATCAAGTACCCAAATGGAGTCAGTTGCCAGGAGTCAGTGAAGGTCTAGGGAGTAGCTACCAATAGGCATTGTAGATTATAATGCCCCATACCCATGAAACTATGGGAGGAATTAGGCGCTTTTGTTAAGCTTCAGCAGAACTAGTTAGCTGAAAGATTCAATGGTGGCAGACTGCCTACCTACTTCCACACAGAGAGCCTGGTAAAACAAACTCAGGAAAAAATGGATGGCTCCCACTTCCTGATGATGAGGTTTCTTAGTAATGGGCCAACTTCTCACTCAAGTACTTACGTAGTGCCTGCTATACGGCAGGTGCAATGCTAGGCAATAGATTTTCCAGTTTCCAGAGAGTCTTACTTCTCAAGGAACTTCATCCAATGAAGGAAAATGACGATTTACCAGTGAATTTCAAAACAGCATGTTGAGTGCTTTCACAGGGATATATAAAGTAGAGGTATTTATAGTGGGGCACCAAAAGAACTCAGAGCAGTGAACCTCCCTCCACATTCCAGAGGGGGTTCTGAAAGGCTTAACTTGAGGAGGTTAAGAGCTGAAGAGTAAACGGACACAGCAAGAGTATGAAGATCACAAGCTTCAGAGGCAAGTCCCCTAGGTCTGAAGCCATTGAGACTTGGACCAGTTACTGAAATCTCTCTAAACCTCAATTTCTTCTTCCATAAAACAGGGACAGTGGATTACAGATATTAACAAAGGTAAAATGCGTGTTAGCCCACTGTCTAGCCCAGTGTAAGTGCTCAAATGTAAGTGTTAGAGACAGCACACGCAAAGGCCTTAGGCAACTGTAAGTGAATGAATGTGGCTGGAGTATAAAGTGACAAGAGGAAACTGAAGAGGTAAGGAAGGAAAAGATTATAAAAAACCTTCAAGGTTTCATTAAGGAACCTGCCTCTGTCCCAGGGCAATGGACATTTAAAAAGTTTTTAAACACTACAGTAAGAACTGTACTTAAGAAAATACTTGTCCTTTTAGTTCTCATGCAGAGATTATGTTGAAGAGGAGCACAACTGGAAACAGAAACCCAGTTAGGAGGAGGCTACTGCAGTAAGCCAGGAGAGAGCTGCAGGTGGGTATGAACCAGGGAAGTAGCAGTAGAAACAGTAAAACAAACCCGAGAGGAATGAGGAAGGGAAATGCAGTAGCACTGTGATTACCAGGATATGGAAATAGAGGGGGGAAGCGGAGTCAACCACAAGTGCCAAATTCCTAGCTTAGGCGATTTGGTAAAAGATAATGCCACTTTCTGAGGTTAAGAGAGAGAGAGAAGTGGAATAGGTTGGACATGCTGAGTTTGATGAAGCTGTGAAATGATCGAGTGCAGACATCCAGGACATGCTGTTACAATATATCATGGTCTAGATGGAGCTGAAGTGGCAAGGATACAGATGTGTGAGCAATCTGTATTAAAGATGCCAATTTAAACACCAAGAGTAGATACGGTATTCTGCTGGAACAGAACCCCAGCAAACAGTTCATCTCATAGGTCTGTAGTGGTGGGTAAAGACAAAAAGAGCCCAAGAACACACCCAGAATGTTCCATCCCAAATGGGAGAAAGACACCAAGTCATCTGGAAAATGAAAATATACACAGATATACACGTTCACGCAGCAAGTATGAAAAGTATGAAACGTTCTGCCACCAGAATTCCTTTTTGTAAAAAATGAATCATAAAATAATTGGTGTGCTCACTTACTGGTCAAAGCCTTAGGAGAGCAAAAAAGTAGAGGCAGAACTCGGAAAACTGGAGCGATGAGTGGAAGTAAGAGAAAACTACAGGTGGTGAAATCAAAACAGCCAAAAATCTGAACCCATGTAACCAATGCAAAGTTTATCAAATTTTTCTCCACTTAATAACATGCAGTTTCATATTATAAATGTTCTGAAATGAAAATACCTACAATCAAAGTTATTTATAATACCTTCTAGTTTCAGTGGGATAGTGCCTCAGAGAAAAGCTGGGCAAAAAGTAGGGTGTCACAAGAGAAAATGGTGGAGCCAGGATTTGTTCCCAGGTCTGCCTATATCCCCAGCTCAGGCTTCCAATACGCAACACTCCCTTTCACTGCACTGAACCCAGAGTCCCTCCAACAACAGCAAATTCTTCTGTCCCATTCTCATACCACTTTGACATATACATACCCGCATCCACCATGTATGTCCACCTTCCCCAAAACCCCACTGGTCACTTCCCAGTAACAGTAGTTCCTACTTTTTCTCATCTCTCTCTATTTAAGTTCTACGAAACAACCAAGTCCTAAGAAAGAAACTGCCAAAAATGAAAAGAAAATGCCAGTTGTAAGCAGTAAAAAACCTTCTTGCTTCTCCCATTGTCCTAGGGTGATGATGTTTCAGATGGGGCCCAAAGGAGAAGGTGGTTAACACAGCTGCAAACCAACGGCATTGCTCCAGAAGAATTAAATGGGCACAGAACTGCTCAACTAAAGGAAGAGCAGGGGCCTCTGCCATGTTAGGTTAGAATCGCGTGGTAAGGTATCTGCAGGAAATATGTGATTATGACAATTCTAACTCTCCTAGATTTTCATTAACTACCATTACACCCCAAAAAAGTATGCCGTCATACTGAGTTAAGTTTCAAGGATGACCAATATTAAAAAATTAACTTTATTAATTCAGCAACATTAGTAAGTGCCTATTATATGTCAAATAAGGAGATAATACAGTTAAAATTAAACTAACCTTTTCTTTTATCTGCCATGATGACTTTCCTTCTGGATACTTCCTTTTCCCCCACTGCAGTATGACCATGCCACGAGACTGGAGCAGGCTGCCACACACGTCCCTCATCAGCTTGGACACACAGGAGAGCTGGCACAGACTGAAGCCATCGAGGAAGCCTGCAATGTGCTGCAGAACCTCGAAGGGAAGACTGCTTAGATGGTCACTACGTAATCCCAACACACAGTTTCTAGCAGGTTCTACTAACACTGTAGATACACACGGCTGAACTCCAAATGACCTCAAATGGCGGTCATGTATGATCTTCGCTCCTTGCGTTGATGGGCAAAATCTACGCTGAGAATAGGTACAACCATAATATGCTAAAGGACACCTCTGTTCCATCCAGCCATTGAGTCCAGCATGAATGTCACCGTGCACATTCTTAAAATGTGAAGAAAATTCTCTTCTTCTAAATAACTGTCCACAGACAAATGTAAACATTGAACGTTGCTTGGGTTGGTACCTAGCGACACATTCCAATACTAAATCTAGCCCAAGTGTCTGAAAAGGACTTGGATTTGAAAGTTGTGGGTTGGCATGATCACAAGCTGAAGCTGAAGCTATTTCCCCAACCATTGTATTTGTAGCTAATATTGCAGATGGAAGTGAGAAAGTCTGAGTTCCAAAGTCAATGTGACAAACATCGACCATGCGACTATCAGATATGCCCCTCCCACCTGGAGAATCTCCTAGACAAAACAGTAATGCTGCTGTGATGAGATCTATTCCTTGGAGACCCATTGGATCTTCTGCAACTTCCAAATCTGATGTATCTACTGCTTTATCTTCCCTTGGTTTAGACCAACATGCATTAGAAAGAAATTTGAATGAAGGAGGTTGGCTGAGAGGTAAGACATCCACATTCCTCAAGTCCCCCAAGTCTACTTTTCTCCAATGCAGTTCTCCTTCATCCTCATCATCTGATATGAGGATATGCTGAACGGTGCCGTTAGGCAAAGCATTAGATGGTATTGCTTCCTTAAGTTGTGCTGCCACTAAAGGTGAACCAGAAGATTTTGAAGTGCCATCTGATGCTACACATTCTCCATTTGTTAAGTTACTTTCTCCTGAATCGCCATGTAAATTCTGATTCTGGTCTATGACCTGTGTACATACATTTTCCAAAGGAAGGCCATTACAAAGAGCCAAAGTGCCATGAGAACTGGTATTCAAGTCACATAGTAAATCACTTGAACCGTTTTGTTCAGACTGGGCATCCTGACCTGGGTCATCATGGTCAATACCACCAACTGCTCCTATCTCATCCTCAGAAAGATGGTCTTGGTCTTTCAAGTTCCTGTTCTGTAAGCTCTCTCTGGCATTTTCCTCTTCATTCACTTCATTTGGAGAAGCACGAAGGCTCGTACTCAGCATGCCAATGTCTCTTGTGGCTGTGTTCAGGATATCTAAAGCAGCAGCCAAACTTCTGGTTGTTTCTACAGTAGCTTGATAAAGTGCACCATAAGATTCTTCATCAACAGACACCAAACCATTAGCATGTGGTATCTCTGGAAGAGTTGATTTAACTGATATTTGTTCTCTAGGTTCTGATACTTTATCAGTCGCTTTTGACATCATGGTGGCTACTTTGAGAGATTCTAAGAGCATCCTTTGGTCTTGAAGGGCCAAGGCCATATCTAATTGTGCCACTTCATCCACATCTCTGCTTAGATTTTCATATGACTTCCTATCTGCATAACTAACTGGCCATCGGTTCCACTCCATAGTGCAGCACACCACACTTGCAGGACATGTTTCTAGATGTTCAGCCACTTTGTTACGAGCCATTGTAAATGGACATCCAAAGTCACTATTTAAGCAAGGCACTCGTTCAAATGGACATAAAAGTCGATGCTCATCAGCTTTACAAGAATGGAAGACTGCCCCACAAACCAATGGACAACCAATCAGGTCACAGGAAATCCCAGGCTCTGGTCTGGTCATACACCGTCTACTGACACAGTTCACACAGTGCGAATGCTGCAGCCCCTCCTCCATAATGGCCAGTCCAGTTCTGGGTGTTAAGATAGAAAAAAGATAATAAGTTAGGCAAAAAAGGGTCAATTTTAAAATTATTTGATAACATAAATCAAATCATGAAGATGTATTGGCTTATTTTAGAATGAAATATAGATAAAGTGTTTATAAATAATTTATCTGCTAGAAACTTAAGCATTTCAAGTAACAATTCAGCTCTTTAACTAAAATGTCATAAAAATTCATTGTTATAAACCAGATAACAATATGTTTAAAAGGCCAAAAGTTACAAAACAAAATTAAATTCTAGTACATTGTGTAGTTAATAATGCCAAAAATGAGTTAATGTATATTTAACATTCAAATCTCAGAGACTGCTTTAACTTTTACCTTTTTAATTTCCACTAAACTGATTCTGAGGTACCCCAAATTCAAAGACGTCATCATATTCCTAATGGAGAATAATCTGAATGTCAAAAAATACTTAAAACTTTATTAGAAGTTTCCTTTTTATTCCCTCTATATGTGAACTAAAAATTTCATCTATTGATCTCTCCCTCTACATATGTCTTAATAAATTCTACGACAAATTAATAAATAAGCCTTAATTAAAACACACAAAGAATTCACCCAGAAAATATAAGTATTGGTTTCGTGTCTATTGGCTCTGAACAAATCACATACTTCCCAGGACCACAGTTTCCATTCATTCATTAAAATAAACATCTACTTATTGTCTCACAACCACATAACTAGACACCATGCTTGGTGTGGCAATATAAAGATTAGTAAGACACAGTGCCTCCTATCGAGGAGCTATGTAGTAGGACGTCAAAGAAGGTAAAAATCATGTTACATTATTATGTGATCGGTATGAGAGAAGTAAACTGTCAATACAAGGTAATAATAATCAGTAATGGTAGGGACTAGAGAAGAATTCACAGGAATCCTCAAAGAAGTCTCACGGCGGGGATGGGGAGGAGTGTAGTAAGGAAGGGAGGCATTCAGTGCTGAAGTAACAGCATAAGAAAATGCAGGAAAGCAAGAACTGGCAAAACATGTTCAGGGAACTTCAAGTTTCCTAGAGCTGCTGGTTCACAAGGTGAAATTCAAGGGAGCTGTGAGAGACAAGGATGGACAGGAATAAGGCAAATCATGATGACTATGCTATATGCCACTCTAAGGAATTCAGACTTTAATTTGAAGTCACTGAGAATTTTAAACAAAGAAATAGTATCTAGAAAATAACATGAGGGGATGACAGATACCCAATGGTCTTTCCTGCTTTTATCAAATTTTATATAAAAATAAGAGAAAGCACTGCTCGCTTCGGCAGCACATATACTAAAAATAAGAGAAAGCCTCAACACAGCATATTGATTTAATTCCTAGGCCTTTCTGATGTCTCCTTTTTTTTCTGTAACATTTGACTTTTTTATTGGCTTGTTCCTATTAGCCATAAAAACTTAAAAGACTATTTTTATCTTTAAAAACCTAAATAATGAAGCAACATTCCCCAGGAAAAAAACAAAAAATTATCCAAAAACCCTTCTAATCTCCCCAACACTCTGTAGCCCTCTAGTCTGGCTTCTATGTTCCCCCCACTCATTACAGCTGCACACCTCAGATGCTCAGTGCCACATCCAAAGGGCGTTTTCTTCCAGACCCCATCTTCCTTGGGCATTGTATCATTACGTTGACTAATTCCTCCTTTTAAACTATTATTTTTTCTTAGTTTTCTTGATGTCACAGTTCCTGGTTTCTCCCCTACCTCTTAAACTCTTCTAAAATACTACTCTTTTCCAGGGATCCATGTCACTACTTGCTCATTCTTCTATACAATCTCTCCCTGAGTGTCCTCAATTTCTCAAAAATTTCAATGAGCACCAATATTCTAAAAACTCATCTATATCTTCTGCCCAGCCCCCTCTTCCACACTCCAGATCTTTCTCTACAGCTACTCATACATCTCTCCTATATAAGGCATAGGCAATTCATCCCAACATTTCCCAAGGTAAAGTACACTGTAGTAGATAATAATTTTCTGAATAAGATGCTGATTATTAGCCTATTTAGCCTATTTTCTTCACTTCAGTGCATGAAAGATTGCTAGCTCTTTGAAATATTTTTCCATAAACTCTACCTTGGTTCCAGGTGGCTAATGTAAACTAATTACTCCCCAAATTGCTATTTCTTTTTCTTAAGTCCAGGTTTGATTTTCTTCAAACTAAAAACAAAAACAAAAGTCTACCAATTATTGATAGACCTTTTGCTAAGTAAGTGGAAAAGTTATGAGATGACATTTTTGTGCTTAATGATGCCAGGGGTGGGAAGGAGGCACACATTTATCAACAAAACTGTATTTTTTAAACTTTTTAAAAATTAAAAATTATGAGTTAAACATGTTTTTAAAAATATTTTATTTATTGATTTTAGAGAATGAGAGGAAGGGAGAGCAAGAATGAGAAAGACAGAGAGAGAGACATTGATTTGTTGTTCTATTTATTTATGCATTCATTGGTTGTATGTGCCTTGACCCAGGACCAATCCCAAAACCTTGGCATATCGGGAGGACGCTCTAGCCAACCGACCTAATCAGTCAGATCTAAATATACTTTTGAATATTTAACCCTATAAATTGTATAGGTAATGACAGAAACTATAAATTAAAAAGACACATGCTAAAAGAGACATAACAGAAGAAATGACAGATTAACCATGAAAAACATTTGTAAATGAAGCAGAAATTTAAAAAGAAACGTTTTTAAGAATTAAGACAAACTTTTCTGAGTGATTAGATTGTGAAAACAGCTGTAGCTTTCTAATTTTGCAATAAGACAGTTCATCTCACTTGCTGAAATAAGCTTGTTACTAAGAGAGAAACCTAAAAATACAAGCAGTTCTGAAAGAAGTGACCATTGCTCTCAGAACTTGTAGGAGCACTTTATGTTAAGTACAGATCACATGACCACACTGGCAGAACGCAGCTCAAAAACCACACTTAATTCAAAAGCATTAAAAATAACATCTGTTACGAACAACTGAATTAAATGCAAAGCAGCAACAACCCTGAAAGGTAGAGGCAGAAGGCTCTCCAGCTTCAAAATAAACAACTTCCTGCATACTACTCTACTCTGAATAAGAAAATGCCAAAAATGAAAATAAAAACATCTGCAGCAACAAATCCAAAATATTTATTATACATTGAAGTAGACTTAGAGAGAAGGAAAGAAACATTAATTATGTACCTATTTTGTCCTTCTTTACAAATGTCTCCTCACCTAGTACCACAACCCCTGTGACAGCCCAGAGGAAACTGAGCTTCACAAAGACTAAGTACGAGATCTGCCCAAGGCCGTCCGCCTAGTGAGTGGCAGAGCTAGGGTTCAAACCTGTATCTGATCCATGCACATGGGCAATACAGGCACGTTTACTTGTAAATTGTTTAAGAAAGTAAGGCAGCACTTCGGTAACTGGTAATGCAATTTTAAGATGTTATTTGAGGAATGGAGATCACACAACTTTGCTTGTAGTTTATTCCAACACAATCAGCCCTGTGGTTGGGAACTGAATGAGACAGAGATGGTCCTGCCTCCTTTTTGGTCCTTTCTAATTATGACAGCACATTACTTTGCTTTGAATATAGCAGTTTTAAATTATTTAATGAATAACTAACTTTCATAATGCTTACAATAAACGTACAGAACAATATAAATTACACAATTCTTCAAATAGTTGTACCAAGAAGAAATCAAGTTTAATTCTATTTTACTACTAAATATATTAAGAAATAAGAAACTGCACTTAACAATATCCAGAGAATGATCTGGGGATATAAACCTCCACTTCAGAACTGAAAACTTCCAGAGTCATCCTCTTTCTAACCCAGATTACTATTATCCAATTAGAGAGGCCTCACATTGCTCCTAAATCCTGTGGTACATGCTCGAAAACATCAGACCCTGTTCAACAGTGACACAGCAGGCCCAGGAGAAAACAAGCTGCCAAAACTGAGGTTTCAAGTTGAAGTTGAGCTTCATTTAAAACTCCTCAATATTAAGAATTTTTTAACTCTCTAGAAGAAGAATCTTAACATTTCAAACAAATGGCAAAGTTTCATTAGATGAGAAAATATCTGTGAATGATTAAGTGCTTTACAGTAGATTCAATTTTCCCTAACAGAAATTCTTGGCCAACTCATACGCTGTGGCTGACAAGCAACCCATAAAAATAGTTTTAAGACATGGCATTTTCCCATATGATGAAATTAGGCCTTGTCATTTAAAGCTATTTGTAGGCTTGAAGATATGGCCCTCAAAAAATTGTTTATTTTTCCAGATTCATTAAAATACGTAAGGTGATAAATCATAAAACATTGCAAATTAGCACAATTTTAAAATATGCTAAATCAAGTCACCCAAAGTACTCACACAGCTTGCTGCCTCAGGTTGTTCTTAATGTCCTCTTCTGCCTCTGAGACGTACACACACGTGCGCGCGCACACACACACACACACCCTCTTTCCCTCCCCAATGGCTGCCTCAAGTCAATGTCTCAGCTTAAAAGTCACATTTCCCCATACCCAAAGGCAAGACTGAAGCCCTCATCACACTACATGCTCGTTACTGCATTATTCCTTGGTAATAGTGGTCATGACTCTAAGTAAATCCTTATCCCGCTGAATGTCTGTCTCCACAAGAAAACTCTAAACATCATGAAGGAGGCAGGACCATCGCTGTCTCATTCAATTTTGTGTTCCCTGTATTCAACGGTGTTCCTCACTTACCTTAAACAAAAGAATTATACACCTCCTTGTACCGCGGCTATAAAAAGTCAGCGGAGATCAAACACTGTCTGGGCACCTAGGTCATGTGTTCCAGGCATTAGATGGGAAGATAAAGTCACCCATCAAAAAAAAGCAAACCAAAGGAGGGAGAAAATTTAAAAATGTTAATCCCAATCTTCCACTTTTTTAAATCTTAGAAAATAATAGTAATAAAAGGCACAGAAGGAAACATTTATGTGGATACTGTTCCACAATTTTAATTCCCTAGCCAACCATCAGTCTGGTTACTGGCTACTGAATACGGAGGCCTCAGATGCAAAAAGGAAAGCAGGGGTGAAGTGTCTGCACATGTGCAGGTGCTGAGTAGGCACGAGGTGAGGGAAAGAAGCTCTAAAAAGAAAGTGGTATCAGCCTACTGCTTAATATTATAATTAATGCGGTAGTAGATGGAACAGAACAAAAAATATTGTTTCACTGTAAGGCTGATATGGAACTAGACTTGTTCAATTAGTTAACCATTACGAGTCAGTCTACCACTAAAATTTCAACTTTAGCAATGAGTTATGAGCTCCTCCGTAAGCCTGGTCCTTCTTGTCTAGTCAAAGGCACGGCTGCACAGCACACACAATCACTTGCTGCCTCATTTGTGATCGCTCATCCACACTCATTTTAAAGGCTACAATAAATCTGTAAGCTCGGCTGGACATCCTGTTTCCCTGATTTATAAAAGGGGGGGGGTGGGTAACTAGACAAGATTGAAAATCCACTATCAAAACTCACAACTTGGCCCTGACTGGCGTAGCTCAATGGATTTAGCGCGGGCTGCGAACCAAAGCATCACAGGTTCAATTCCCAGTCACGGCACATGCCTGGGTTGCAGGCCACGGCCCCCAGCAACCACACATTGATGTTTCTCTCTCTCTTTCTCTTTCTCCCTCCCTTCCCTCTCTAAAAATAACTATAAAATCTTGAAAAAAAAGAAAAAAAATCTTAAAAAGAAAACTCACAACTCAAAGCACAAGCTTTCCTGATGAGTCCAAAAGAGCTAAATGGGTTACACTATATATTCTCTTATTAAATTTCGGTTCTGGCTTCTTTTTATTTATAGTATCATGACCTAGTTATATGCAAATTTTTTCAAGTGTTTAGCCTTCCAATTATGATATAATCAAAACTTACATTTTTCATTTCTAAATATAGTCATGAGTAGCTTCCAAAGTGAAAGTTCTAATTACTTGCCATGTTCTCCACTAAGAAAATGAAATTATTAAAGACTTACATCAGAAATTAAAATAAAAAGTATCAAATTTTTAATACTGAGACCAGAATCTATTTAATACTCAGATAAAAATAATCCACCAAATACTGGAACTCAGCTTATTACAATGGGCAGCATGGCAGAGGGGAATGGGCTTCAAAGGAATTTCAACTTTGTGACCTTGCAGCAATTACTGGGAAAACAACACTGAACTCTACAAAGCCTGGTTACTATTAATGTGCATGACCAGTAGGGTACAAACATGTTTTCCTCAGAAAACAGATGTACTTCACTTTACACGACCATTTATATACACAAAGCTTTATGTATAAATATATTTTAAATCAGGTCATTTATAAAGCCTTTTAAAAACAATCATATGAGGAACTACCTAATGCTAACATTACCTGCTCTAAAAAAAAAAGACACACCCTCTTTGTAAAGGATTTTCACAGAATGATTTTTAATCCAGGCATGCTTATCCATGCTAAACTACCTAGCTACTTACAAGGTGAAAACCACTAGCAGAAGGCCAGTGGCATCTATTCCATCAAACTGAATTTGAAATTAAATAGTGTTTTATATAGCTTTTTGAGTGAAGACCTTAACATCCAAGAATTCTATGACTACAATGTCATTTTAGAGCATGTACTATTCCTTTAATGAAACAGGCAGTCGTAGGAACTTGGTTAAAAAATTTACACCAAAACCATGCAAGGTAGCATAGGACCTATCCCAGGAAAAGTCACATTTTAGTAACATACTATATCAAATAGTAAGCACACATTAACAATGCCTATTTTAATGACCTTAAAGTACCTCTCTAACAATATACATTATCTCAAAATATGTACGATTGCTCTTTAATACTATATTTTATTAGGGCACTTTGTATTTTAAGAATGTCTTCAGTACTAGACATGGAGAAATATTGAAATTAAATACCTAGTACACTTGGAATGCATGCAAGTTTGCCTATACAGGAAACTTCAACTCTCTAATAACACTCACAAAACTCCACCCACTAACATTTCCAGAATCACAAAAAAAGCTATGTCACTGCATAAAAGTACCAGATTAAAAAAAAAAAAAAAACTGGCACCTTAAAAAGTTGGCAAAACACCACCTAATCCCCAAACTTCCGTAGTAAGAAATAATGACTAAGCATAAATAATAGTGATTCAGCGAAAATCTCATACTGAAAAAATCGAACCCTGAGAAAAATCCTAAACGTACATTTTATCCTACCTACCCTATTCCTTTTGCCGTGTCAACAACTGGACTGCTTTGGAAAACCTTGACAAATATGAGCAAAGGCCAAATCTGTTCATATAAATTACTAGGTCTCCGAAAGACACAACACAGCAATGAAATGTGGCAAACAAAAATTAAAGTTTGGAAAGTTGGGGGTTTTGCATTTACAGAGTTTTAAGTTAATCTACACTGCTATCAGAATGCCCATAAATAACTTCATCTTGGATCAGAGTCAACAAAGTAATTATGGAATAAAAGGTCAATTCCTTCCCAAGCATCTTTTATCTCAGACTTATGACATGGCTCAGAAAGAAAAACAAGACAGGGGCAGAGAGGAACGGAGTACTAGAACCATGGTAAACAACACACTGTTCTGCCAGTCTCCATTCTCCCAAATACACACGCTAAAAACATGCTCCAAGGAGAGCGCTTTGAATTCACCGTGCACTCTTTGGCCTCATCCCAAGCAATGTACTTGCACGGGACAGGACACAGATAACTTGGGAATGGTCATACCCCTTAGAACTATGAAATCATTTAGTTTCCCTTTAATAAGGACTGAGGCTAAGAAAGACTAAGAGCTTCTCACTTCCATGAATGGAAAAGTTACCAACTTCACACATCCCGTGGAGACAGTTGAAGATGCCTCCCAGTCTGACTTTAACCTGTTTGTTCCCCCAAAGAAGCCAGGTTTCTAACAGGCGAAAGGAATGAGAAGTCGGGTTTTCGAGGTTCTTGGGGTTTCCCAAATTTCCTTCACCCCTCCCCGACACATAAACAAGCAAGTCAGGGCAACTCGGGGGTCGGTCCCCGGGGTCTGGGTCGCCATTTGCAGACAGTCTCTGCGGCTGGCCGGTCAGGAGAATCCGCGCGGACCCCACGCCGCGAACGCCCACTCGGCGCGCCGGGTCAGCGCCGGGGACCGACAGGGAAGGCGCAGGGCCGTGTTCACTCTGCCCCAGGCCCGGCCGCCCAGCCCACGGCTGCCTCCGACCTGGCCGCGGGCCTCGCACCGCCCGGCCGCCGCCTCCATCTCCGGAGCAGCCCGGGCCGCGCAGGTCTCCCCTGCGGGCCTCTTGACACTCACCGACCGGCGCTACCGAACCGCGGCCCAGGCCCTGGCTGCCGTGGCCGCCGTACCCGGCTGCTCCGCGTTGTCCCAGAGCCGCTCCGCGACCCACACCCCCGGGCGGACCGCCTCCTTCTTGCCCGTCTGCCCCGCCGGGAGCCGCCTTTTCTCCCCTCTTCTCCTCCTCCTCCTCCTCCAGTAACTCGCCCTCCTCCCTAGGCAGCCGCCCCCCTCGGGCGCCCCGCCCCACTCCTCTGAGCCCCGCCCACCTGGCCTGACTTGGCCTGGGAGGCGGTGGCCGCGGCAGCAGCGGCGAGCCTGGCAGAAGCGTGCTCGCTGAGCCCGGCAGGGACGCGCACGCCGGGGTCGGCGGGGGCGCGCACGCTTCCCACTGGCATTCTAACCGACACGGCTTGGAAGTAGGTGTGGAGATTCCTGGGCTAGGAGAGTCTTGCGGGAGGTTCCCACTGGCCCCTTCGTGGCTCCTCTGGGCAGAGGTGCTTCCAGTTCTTGGTTGAGTGTAGAACTCGTATTCCCGTAATTTTGGCATTGGGGAAACAGGCCCAAGTAGAGTGAATTATTTACCTCCCTGATGTCTAGCAGCAGCAGTCCAGATCCCTTAACATTACGAGCAGTGCTCTTCCTGTTAGGTCGTATATAGGAGGAAACCAGGCAGCTTTCACCGAGTCTTCAGTGCTTCGTGCTAAACTCAAAGCGTCCAAGTCCCATGACTCAGCGCCCTGACCCTTGTGGTTCAACCTCACCTGGGACTGAGTTCAGCTCAGAAGACTCAGGCATCTGGAGGCTTTTCTAGAACGCTGGCGGGCAGCCCACCAAGGTCTACTTCCGTGAAGGACTGAGAACTCTCCACACAGACCACAGCAGTGAAGTTATCCACCTGGAAAAGGCGACGCAATCCAGCTGAAAAGATGGCGTGAAGCTGCTTTTGCCAGATAGTTTACAAGTAACTGCGGAGTGAAGAAATACCACGTGGCCATATCAAACGTTTGGCTCCATTTACCCCACCACTACCACCAAGCCTTGGTCTATGGTCGAGGAACAGAAAGGACAGTGATTCAAAGTGCAGGGTGATGAAGTGAGCCGTATTCCCTCACCCCTACCCCAGTGCCCTTCGCGTAGACTACTGCCCAGTCCTAGCCCAAGAGAGCTATGATAAGAGAGGGTAGCTGTAATCCTGGCCCTGCGGATGGGGACCCAACTAGTGTGTCTTGGGAAAGATGGATTTGCCATCCTGCAGAGAAATGACTCGGAGACTTTTAGATTTTAAAAACCAATTTAAAATAAAAGAAAGCTTTAAAAGGCACTTAATAGCTTTTTCTTGTGCTAGGACAACAAATATTGTAGCACTCATATCAGTGCCGCAGTTCGTAAACAAAAGGAGGTTTTCACACCATTTATTAGATGGGACAATAAAGAGTAAAGGCCAGTTTTTTAAATGAATAAATTTAGCTTTTTGAAAAACTCAGTCTTAATTTTCTGGTTTTGTCTAATTGGGCTGCACATGGGCCGTGGTCCTCAGTCTAGAGTTTCAGACAGACGGTCCAGAGAACTGGTCAGAACGGACAGGGAGGCAGGCAAGATGACCTGGTGGGAGAAGATGTGAGCGTTGCTATACTTTTGCCATAGTCCGCTCACTGTCCTGGATTGAGTCACTACTGTCCTAGATTGAGTTACATATCTTCCTTTGGCCTCATTTGCCCTTCTACAGATGAAGAGGCTACAACAGATGATCTCTAAAGCCCTTTCCAGCTTTAAAATCTCATGATTCCATGATTATACTCACTGAAATCTGGGGCTTTCCCCTTTACTAGGTCTTCTGACACTGGGTCACCACTGCCCACACCCTCTAGTTGAATCAGTCTGTAACCTCACAGTCTTCCTTGCCCTTTCCATCTCAATAATTTTCCATATCCAGGCAATCAAAAAAAGTCCTTTCTTATCCTTCACATTTACTCCCAGTTGCTATGCTAGACAAATCTGAATTTCTGCCATTGCCTAACCAGTCTTTCCTCCTCCACTGGTTCCCACTTCCAACCCACCACCGACATAGCTCTTGCAAAGACATCCATTTCATCTTGTTATTTCTCTATTCATATATATGTATATGTGGTGGCTATCTCATGCTTGTGGGGTGAAGTCCCAACTCCATCTTCAATTGCTCAAAGTACATCTTTCATCCTAGCCTGATTAGTTTCCTTTGTTTCTCCACCACACACTGCACCCAGTCTGATTCCTAGTTGCCTGTGCTCATACAATGATAGTGTCTGAACTTCCTCCCTCAAAATTATACAGCTTAATCTCATTATCTCTGCTAGGGACGTCTGTAGTGCATCCTATCTACGTTCAGCACTTTGTGCATGTCCTACCAATGTTACCTATATGTCAGATGATAGGTTATCTCCAAACCCATGGAAGCAGGTTTGCATTGTTTTTATGTCTCCCCTTAGTATTTACTATACCTCTGTGTATAATATATGACAGATAATGAATATTTGTCACTTCAAAAACAAAATGTGTATTTCTCCCATTTCATCTTATCACCATTTTCATTTTCTGTTTTACATCCTAACTCCTCAGAGAACCTTATCTTGGTGGCTTTTCAAGGAAATGTGTCAGTGGCAAGGAGAGAGTATGTCAGGGATCATAAGCTTGCTCAAATATGCCCTCCTCTCCAATGTGCATGTATTTGACATAAGCTTCTAGAGCAAAGCTACCATCTGTGTGCCTTAACTGTCCAGAGGAGTGGCAGGGATCCTGAGAATTTAGCATCAAAAAGGAGGAAAGGTCAGTAACGGGTTTGACCTTAGAGAGGAGGGTCTGGCCTCTCCTCAGATCCCCCTCCCCCGGCCGTCTCACGCAGACTTAGGCAAGGCAGAGCTCCTAGCAGCTTTTTCTAGAGGCCATTCTCAAGTTGGGGAAGGTACAAAAAACCAAAAGAATAAAACCCACAAATAGAAGCACAAAACCTAGACAAACTGTTGGAGAGAAAAGTTGTCAGAGAATGCAAATTCAGTTGATAAATAAAGCAAATTCAATAGCCAGACGAATTGCTCTTCCCTTCGTTCAATGTCAGAACAAATGGCATCAATGTTCAAGTCAGTTTTCTTTCCCAATTAGACCAGCCTGCACTCAGGTAGCCCAGCGACTGGGGCAACAGATAAGTCAGGACTAAAGCTTAAGTCATGTGCTAATTAAGGAAAGCATCATTAGCCAGAGACAAGTGTGAGAGGGTGGGGGCTGATTTGCAGCTGTGAAATCATGGGACAATCAGAATTACCAACTGGGACTGTGGTAGGAAATACCATTCCTCTTTTATAATATGTTCCCAAGGAATTACAAGAGACAAAGAGCCAGTTCGAATCATCTAATTGCCAGAGTTTAGAATCTAGTAGCTGTAATTATATTTCCTATGTAAGTTTATTTGAGTTATGAAGAATATGACAATTAACACAATTATATATAGTAACTTAGAAACAGCCTGCCTAGGATAATGTTCATAACCACAAATCAACCTTGCAATTTTATATAAATAATGAAGGAAATTTGAACCACGGCAGCCTGGAATGTTGGATAAGGTAGAAGACCCAGGTTTTTTTCCTGTACACCATGAGCTTGCTATAGGACATTGTTGAAATGATCTATTGTGTGGGTTCCAGTGTTTCACTACTTGAGCCACTGTAATTAGATTCATTAACATAGTGCTTAGCAATAAGAATATAGATCCATTGACCAAAATAAAGGAACAAATAAATAATTCTATTCCCAGAAATGCTGTTGAGTGGCCCTAAGATGTTGTATTTTCAATTCGGATGCCACCACTAGGGAGAACTAGTTCGTGCACACTCGGACAAGCAAGCGGCCTTCTCTCCGGTGGGGAAGTAAAGATGTCTTCTTAATCATTTACTGTGCTATGCTAATCACATATATGGGGCGTCATATCCAATTCTATATGTAAATGTCATACTATTCTAAGAAATTTGATATGTCAGATATCTGGGAGAAACTACTTTTAATTCACCCCATAAATGAGCGCACGATTCATCTCTCAGGACCACTGTACTCTCTTCTCAACTGCAATGGCAGCAGTCAAATGCCCACAGCTAAATGACGTTCAAGAATGAAAAGTGAGTTGTGATCAGAAAGCACATTGTTACTAAGCTATTACTTAGCTCTAGTCGACATCTGTTGACACAGAAGCCTGGAGAAGATAGTGTCACCATATCTTTTAATTAGTTAAAGCCACATAATGTTGTTTTCAAACTTTTTGAAAACATGTGTGGGGATTAAAATTAACAACCACAAAAAAAGCCTACATTTTCAGCAATCCTTATTTTAGTGGTGCATCCAGAAGACGATAAAATAGAAGTACATACTCGTTTCTATGGATAGCCTAGTTTCCAAAAGTGTTTGCTCCTTACTTTCCTTCGGAGCTAGATTTCTGGTGCTAAATACTGGCTTAGTTGTCTGTTAGCTTCTAATCCTTGGGTAAATGTTACAGATTGAATGGATTTGTTCTCTCCCCGCCCCCCCAATTTGTATGTTGAAACCTAATCCCCAATACGATGGCATTGGGAGGTGGGGCCTTTGTGGGGAAGGTTTAGGTTTGAATGCATAGCCCCTCATGAATGGGATTAGTGTTCATATAGAAGACACCCCACAGCATCCCTTGCCATTTCTGCCATGTAAGGTTATAGTAAAGGCAGCTCTTACCAAACACTGAATCTGCCAGCGCCGTGATCTGGGAATTCCCAGCCTTCAGAACTATGAGGGAAAAAAATCCATTATTTACAAGCCACCAGTCTGGTATTTTGTTACAGCCACCCGGACAGCTAAGACAGTAAATTACATACCCTCTCTGCATGTGGCCCACAGACTTTAAATGGCCCCCAGTGACACATGTCTCCTAATATGCACACTTCCGTCCAATCCTTTGCTCCCTTGCTCGTCCATGCTCCCTTGAGTACGAGCAGAAGCCGTGACTTGCTGCTGACCAACAGAGTATGTCAGAGCGACTGTGCTATTGCTTTCATAATTAGGATGCAAAAGACTGTGATTTTTGTCTTGCTGGTAAATCTCCCTTTTCTTTGTAGGCTTGATGAAGCAAGTTGTCATTTTGGGATACCATGTGGCATGGAGCTTAGGCACGGATGACAGCCAGGTTTTCAAGGACCAAAGCCTTTGATTCAACATTCCAAAGGAGCTGAAGGCTGCTCACAACCACGGTTATGAGATTGGAAGTTGATTTTTTCCACTTGGGCCTTCAGATGAGATCTGGCCCCTAAATAACACATCAATTGCAGACTCATGGGAGACCTCGAAGCAGAGGCCCATGAAGCCATGCTTCATAGAAAATGTGACATAATAAGTGTTTATTGTTTTAAGCCACTAAGTTCCTGGTCATTTGCTGTCTAGTAATAGATAACTAATACAGCACAACTTAATTTGTGCATCTCCAAAATGGGAAAGGTAATAGTACTGCCCACTTGTCCCCTCCCGCACCCCTAACATGGGTCACTGTGAGACTTAAACAAGGTAATTCATGTAAAGTGTTTAGAATGGTGCCCTGCACATGCACAGCTCATTAGTGTTGGCAACTTCTTTTCAGTTTGATCCCAGAGGTGAAGCTGGGCATCTTAGCAAGAAACGTGTAGTAAGCAGAAGCTGAGAGAGCTATTTCCATGCTGCTTCAAGCTCAGGTGACAAATCGTGATGTTGCGTTGGGCAGAGGGAAATTCATCCCCACTTGTGAACTATCACTGGGCAACTTAGCAGCAGAGCCTGACAGAGCTGCAGGGGTTCCCGTGGGGGCATGTCCTCATGGAGGGCAGAGGCTCGGCCTTTCTCTCAAGGCTGAGGGCAATGAGGTAGAAGCTAGAGCAGAAGAACTTTAGTAGGTTTATTCCTGAGCACATGTGACAAAACCTTTCTGGGAAACCCCAGAAAGAACTGAGCCAGTCTCTGAGGCGAGATTCTGCTGGGTGGTGGGTTCCACAATTAGGATTTGTAGTTGAATCTTTTCATTGAGCTTCGTAGTACCCATCTGGTTACCCCAAAAGGCGTAGGGGCAGGTCTGCTTCTTCCTGTATCCCCAGAGCAGAGGGGAGTGTGATGTAGCTGGTGTTGAATCCATTTTTGTTAAATGACATTTATGTTACACTGATAATTACGAATTGTTATTGCTTTGAGATGGAAGCACAGTTCTCGCAGACCTTGCTGTTGCCTGACCTTGGCACACTTCCGGGAGCAGGGGCACACTGATCCTCAGTTTATTTTCTGCCCCAGTGAAGGTAACAAGCTAAGTGAACTCATCATGATACTGAGACAGAATATTTTCTGAATAAGTAAGTTAAGCAGTATTTCTTCAGTTTCTCTTTCGTTATACAAACAATGTAGGATGTGTTCAAAATATGGAAGATGGGGCTGAGGGAAAGAGACCCACATAAGCAAATCAATAATTATTAAATTATGAGTTGATATTAATGATCCCTCGAGGCAGATCGAGTCATTGTAGCAGGAAAACCTGTATTGCGTAAATCTTGAATGTGAAATGCAGCCTAAGGGCACTTTTCTGAATAAAAGGAGAATTAGAGAACAACAGAAAGCAAGAGTGGGCCTTTCTAATTCTCTTCTCCAGGATCCGAAGGATTAAGAGGTAAGAATGCTCTCCATTTTTATCAGTTTGCAAAGCAAAACTAGGGCCTGGCAAACAGCCCCCTGGTTCCTCTCTGGACTGGTCCTCCTTCAAGGAAAACAGGACACTAGGAGAGCTGTGTGTCTTCTTTCCCTGCAGGCTGGGAAGTCTGAAGTCTGATCAGTTGAGTGAAGAGAAGTCCTCTGGGTGGGAATCAAAGCCATCAGTGTGTTCCTCTGATGATTATGAGGTCTTCTAAAATCACCTATTAAAAGGCAGACAACCTTGGAATAAGTCCTTTAGTTAGGAGGGTTATGGGTATTGGTTAGCAGAAGAAGATCTGAAGCATGCAAATGAGAGAGTTCCAGGGCCTCTGGATGGTGAGAGGATTGAAAGGGGAGGTGGAGGCCCCGGAATTTAGATCTGAAGGTTTACCTTCCATTGTTTCCATGTGTGCACTGCAGAGAGGAACTACATCTGCCCGACAATCCTCAGTCTCAGTCTGAGTCTGTTTCTTTTTTTAAAAAATATGAATTGCACATTAAGGTGGGATATAATCAGATCTGCATATGATACAACTCTGACATCATCATCTTTAATTTGCTGTGATATTCCTGGGCAAATTTCATTCCATGTAGAAATTTTATTGAGTTTCTAGACACAAAGAAAGAAGCCAAGTTAATTGCCCTTGATATCCTTTTCACAGAAATCTTCACTGGCATTCTATGTTCTCCAAGGCATTATGACTTTTCACATCACCCATATTTTATAAGTAGAAATGACAGTAAAACCAATCTCTGAGCCAGGATCAGAGTCTAGGACCGGACTCCCACACACTGTGATTTAATTAACAATTTATTGAAAACAAATGCACTCATACAAAAAATAAATTAACCCTAAATTGACTTGCAGTTCACTTATGGGATATTTAATTTGATTTCCAACCTGAAATGGAATGATCTGAAGCAGGCCTACCAAGGATACTCATTAAAGCCTAAGTCACCACAGCCCAAATGCCTTGTCATCCTTTCTGGGTGTTTCATCTGTCCCCATGTCTGCCTCAGAGTTGAACAAGCTGGCCACACTCCGATTCTGCAAGCCCACAGCTCAGTCCATCTTATGCAGGAAAATATTATAAACAACATATGCTTCTATTTCTTCCCTTCTTCAGTGGGGTCACAGTAATGTTTGTTCCCTTGAAGGAACAGAGCTGACTGATGCCTCAACACTAAAATGACTTTCAGTTACTGCCCACATTTGGTTAAATGTTTTTAATATTTGTTAAAGAACATAAGCATTTGTGAAATAGGGGAAAGCAGGATTCAGAAAGAGACAGAAAGCAAAATGCACTTTTCAGGATCGGTCTTAATGCAAAGGATGACAAAAGCAAAGCACTTAACTGTTGGAGAAGTTCATGGTTAAAAAGGCCCTGACTTGACATAGTATGAACAGCAATATCAAAGCAACTGAAGAGGTTTAAAAAGATAAGGATCTCAGGATCAGGGATGGAGAGGGGGTGGTCAAAGAACTGATTAACAGAGGGAACTGGTCAGGAAAGTCCTCTTTACTCCCCATGGACCCCTGTGGCATAAGCAAAACCAAAATAACTTCCAGCCCTGAGCCAAAAGAATGGGACTGGTCCAAACTCCAGGTCAGAAAAAAATATTCATTTTTTTTAAACATTTTGTGTTCTTTCCATCCTTCTAAATTCCCAAAATATTCTTAGTTTTAACTCCGTTCTTGAAATCCTGTCTCAGACACCACTGTTTTACTTTGCTATTTTCACTAGCAGAGGCAAGTTCTTTCTCCCAAAATGTCAGGTATTGAATTTATTTTGATAAGCACAGTTATCCTGATAAGCTACTTTTAGGCAAAGAGCACCCCCCATCATACAATACAGTTTAAATTATTTCAAATTGTCTTATAACCATTACTGTAACATCACCATGCATCTCTTAAGTTACCCCTATTAGCATTCAGGGAAACAGGGACAATGAGCATTTAAATGAGCTCTGCCCCCAGGTCTCACAGCTCAAACTGGAAGTAGAGTTGGGATCTGTCCTGTTTTAGGAACAGTCTGAGCCAGTCAGTGGCACCCACAACACTCGGATGCAGTGTCTTGCATTAAAAGGAGTGGTGGACCATGTGCAAACAATGCGTCCTTTTTCAGTGTTTAAGGAGTTTTCCTTCTGGAGTAGTAAAGCTCACAACCAGCAATTCCAGATGAGGTGGCCCAGGATGCCTTCTATCTGTATAAATTATGTATTTATATATATTTATGTGTGTGTGTGTACTCACAATAACAAAAGGTCACATTTATTTTGTTGATGAAAAGACTCGGAACTAGGTCCTAAACCCACCCTACAGGCATAAAGGATTCGTGGGTCAAGGACAAGGGGGTTCAGTGGAACAGAAAAGGCATCTACAGTGTTTGGGGGGTAAGTAGGTCTTAGAAGGGAAACAAGCAAAAACACTTCTCTATATTTTTATAGCAGTGGTCAGGTGAGTTAAAAAGATAGTTCAGATTCAAACATTAGATTGAAAGGCAACTCATCCAGTCATCTATGGTATAATAATATTTTGCTATATTTGTGATCTAGAGAACAATGACTATGTGTCCTACTTCATTCACAAAGCCGTTTAGAAAGCAAAGCATGTCACAAAGGACTGTACTATAAACCACACAAGTAAGAAACACTTTTTTTAAAAGATTTTATTTATTTATTTTTAGAAAGAGGGGATGGGAGGGAGAAAGAAAGGGAGAGAAACATCCATGTGAGGTTGCCTCTCACATGCCCCCTACTGGGGACCTGGCCTGCAACCCAGGCATGTGCCCTAACTCGGAATCGAACCGAATCAAGCCTTTGTTCGGAGGCCCACACTCAATCCGCTGAGCTACACCAGCCAGGGCCAGCTTACTACTTTTCAATAAAAGGAAAAAAATTCTTTAAGATCATGTTTAGAAAGAAGACACTAAAAAAAAAGCCCACACCTTTTACAGAAGTTAGTCAGTGTAAAATGTTTACTGATTGTGTTTCTGCATTTGCCCCAATTAATAGTAGTTAAATATTTCCTTAATATTAATGTCTACTTTAGACTCAGAAGGAGCTGCTGAAGGGGCAGAAACTAAGGAATTCACTGTCATTCAGAAGTAGTTGGAGGCAAGGAAGGAAAGGCAATGCAACTGGAGTCTGCAACTTGAAATACAACCCCTTTAAGAATGCCTGGTCACGGGGAAAGGCAGGGCCAGGGCCAAGCCTTCTGTCCTGTGAACTCTGAGAAACCGCATTCTGCTTTGACCTCCCCCAACCTGTTTGCCTCTGGCTGCATGACCCAAGCTCCCATGCCAGCTTTCTGGCATGGCCATTGCTGGCTGCCTCCCGCTCTGGCTGGGCCAGGTTGGCCCAAGTCCACTGGTTTGGTCGTGACCCTCTGCCTGCGGCCCTGGCTCCCTTGCACAGTCTCTTGTCTTCCCTGATTCTCTTGGGAATCAAGAACAGAAGCTTACTAAAAGTGGCAGGACTAAAAGCGGTATAGCCTGGGAGCATTCTTTTTTTTTTTTTCATTGATAAACGTGACTCCATTACAGTAAGACCCTATAGGATAAAATTATTAAGTACTCTGTAATAAGGCACTGTGCAAGTGCCTACTATCTTCCTCTACCAATAAGTTGGAATGTTCAAAGTTTTGAAGGTCACATAAAATAGAATTCATGCAACAGGTAACGTCGTACTGAAGAGAAGACAAAGATATAAACTCAAAAGGCAGTGAACATTTCTAAGAACAGATAGCAATACATGACAGAAAATTTCAGAAGTCCATGATTTGTATTGGAGACCTTGAATCTTTCAGGTTATTGGAAGACTCTACGGTCATTCTGTGTTAATAATGGCTCAGAAGCTCAGGACTGCATACCCTAACATCGAGCTAAAACGAGCTTAGTGGTGGATCAAGTATCTGGAAGTGTGAGCTGATGCCAGACGTGCTGGAGCTCCAATTAAGATGTCAGCGGGTGTGCTCCAGACCCTCTGGGAATTCAAAACGCAGCTCAGGCTGAGTTTCCAGATTTGCCTTGGCTCCCCTAACAATGATATTCTTCCTGAACTAAACTTTTTTTTCTATAAAATGAGGGAGTTCTATTTTATTTAAAACGATCATTGTATCTATAATTGAAATAGTTTTTCACTCTCTGGGACACTTCATACAAATGGAATTGTGCAGTGTTTGCACTGCAGCTGACTTCTCTCACTTAGCATAGTGTCCTCCAGATTCGCCCACGTTGTTGCCAACGGCAGGACTTCTCTTCTTTCTTAAGGATGAAAAGTATCTTGTTTTACGTATCTACCCCATCTTTATCCATTCATCTGTCAATGGACAGTTAGGTTGTTTCCATGTCTTGGCTATTATGAATGATGCTGTAATGAACATGGAAATGTAGATATCTCTTCAAGATCCTGATTTCCATTCTTTTGGACAGATACTCAGACATGGTTGCAGGGTGCTGGGAGAGTGGGTCATGAGAGCTGATACCCACCAGATATACAAGTTTAGTTATAAAAGATGAATAATTTGCAGAGATCTGCTGTGTAACATTGTCCCTATGGTTGCCAGTACTGCAGTGTGCCCTTCAAATTCTGGTGTAAAGCAGATCTCATGCTAAATGGTCGTAGCGCTGAACAAAACAAAAACCCACCAAAATTCAAGTTCCATCTCTGCAAAGGAGTCAGTCCACGATTCTTGTGTCTCCTCCCCTTGGGCCGCAGGGCTCACAGCGTGGGCAGAAAGGTCATAAGTGAGTGTTATAAAAGTGATGGGTCGGATTGTTACTCAATAGTTAGTAAAAATCACTTACCATGGAAAGTAACAAAATTTAAACTCATTTAAATTAGTATACTTATTTATGTTAACCAATATACAATGTACACCTGCATTTGTAAGAACGGCTGAACTATTCAACTAATTGGTGTAGATAAAAAAGATAAAAAAAATAAATGTTTTATTAGGGTAAATTTCGAATCCTTTCCTAACCTTCTCCCCAATAACTGTAACCTTGTGGACAGTTTTGTTCACCAGTGCCCCCACTCTGCGTGCCTAGATTATTTAGAAGCTAACTCCAGCATTGTATCATATCCTTAGGTGTTATGAAAAGATATAGGTTATTTCTGTATATACATTTGTAATATTATCACACCTTAAAAATTCAGTATCATCATGAAACATTAGGTTAGTGTTCAAATACTCAGAATTATACAAATGTTTTAAGGTTTTTTAAATATTAGAAACAAACTAAATTTATACACTGATATAAATTAGTATGTCTCCTAAATTTCTTTCTTTTTATTATGAAGCGGTGCTGAAATTCACCTATAACGCAATTCACTGTGCTGTGGGTTTCAACAAACACATACAGTCTAGTAATCACCATCACAATAAATATGCAGAACATTTGCATTATTCCCAAAACTTTCCTTACCCAAGTTGATTGTCTGTCAACCCACTATCACTACGCTGGCTCCCCTTCAATCTTTGGCTACCACTCACCTATATTACATCCCTGCAGGTTTTCCCCACACTTCACACAAATTGATTCACAACGTAGAGCCTTTTGAGTCTGGACTCTTCCACTTAGTATAATGAATCTGAGGTTCAGCCACATTTTCAGGCTTTGACAATTATGATTTGGAATGTGGCTTTCAATACCTTAACCTCCCACAGGACAGAGGCCACAAGTTGAAATACAGAGACAGGATCTCACTAAGTACATACACTAAAAGCAACAAGAAATAATTGCCCTACAGTCTGGTGAAAAGAGAAAAGGGAGAAAAATTCAGGCAGAAAAACAACAACAAAAAATCTGTCTTGCAATTACACGCTGATGAGTCCTGAGAATAGTACCATAACTGATGTTTACAATAGGTTCTTTAGCATGTAGGAAAAGGGGGATATATTCAGTGAATTCTGTTTAAGAAAATAAAAGCATGTACATTTACTAAATTTTCTATTTATATGTTTAAAACAAAGCAAAACATACAGCTATATCATTTTGAAGCTGAAAAGAGTAACCCCACTTTCTTGTATTACTTGGCTTTTTAGGATATTGTCAGAGGATTCTGGGTAGTCACGTTTTCACTGAAATTTTTAATAGAATTATCTGTAAACAGAACCAACAATACTTTTTAGGTCACTTGATTAATCAACACAGGTTGACACAGATCCCTAGTGCCACTCTCCACCCAAAGTCAAAATCAACTTTGTCAACTCACCTCTATTTCTGCAGCAAGGGCCCAGAAAGGTTCTGGAAGAAAATCTGCGTGCAGGGTCAGCATGTAGTATGTGGGAGCCGCTATCACTACGCTGGATCCTGCGGAAGGACCTTCTGAGAGATTTAACAATTTGCCTTCCGCTTTTATAAGGAATGAGTGTGAACACACACACACACAACACAACACAACAACACAAGCTGCACATTTGTGTGTGTCTGCATCCTTAGCAGATACATACATAGAAATAATTATCTACTACCAGGAACAAAATGTAAATAGAAATTATTCACCACAAATGGTATTTCGCTGTCATTTCCAAGAATCAACTTCACATCATCTGTAAAGAACACTTCGCCTCAAGATATGTCTTGCATTTTTTAAAGGGACAAACTTATAGAAGAATTAAGTTTGCTTTATAAATGCCTTGATAGATCTCTTTATCTAAAATTTTTTCTGCTATTTTTCTCCGAAAGAAATATAAAAGCCAGAAAGGTTTTCTGAGATAGATTTCAAGTTTTGGCTTAAACTAACCTGTGCCATAGTCAGCCCACAGGGCAGTCCAGGAGCTTATCCTTGAGGTTCAGACCCTCTGGCCCCTGGAGAGCTTCTTGGGACATTAAGTGTCTGGTCCCGTTTTACTCCAGGCTCACCCCGGGGCAGCACACAACGCTGACGGGTAGGGAAGTACCCTTGATTAAAAATAGAAAGTATGTTCTGGTGGTGACACATATTTTCATATCCTTTTAAGTATGGTTTATAAAAAACACTTTGCATTTCCAAATTCCAGAAATTGTTTTCTGACACTTTTCTGAGAAAAATCAACCTCACATTATCTCATCTCTGCCAGAAGCAGCAAGCCTGAATGAGTCAATGTAACTTTCTTGTTTATTTATCTACATCTCATTATTGTATACCTCAGTTGCAAGGAATGAATGGGCATGAATACTTCCCTAGAAATGCTATCCTCCAAACTATAGGTCAAGAAACCTGGGCTAAGCTTAAGGGAATTCATTTCTTTATGCTTTTTAATACTTTAGGAAAAAATTCTTCTGTGTTACTAATTTCAAATAATTTTTCATGGGTGTTTTGCTTGTATTTACATTACAAATATGCTCTCAGCTACAAATACTTCCTGGCCTCCAGCAATTAACTGCTATCTGGGCTCTGAAAATCAAAAGATGATCAGAGTTGCACTAAGCTGGGGACTATGGCTGTGAGGGATACTACCCAATTTCATGTGCTCACAGGGCCAGGCGGTGCTACCCAGGTATCTGCTCGAACAGGATTCTAGCTCAACGGTTTTCCACACATTCATCATGTGACACATAAATTAGTTACTAAAATTCTGTGACGCACCAAAAAATATGTTAATTGTTTGACGATCTGACACAAAAAATAGGTGTATTTTGATTTATTCACACCAGACAGTTATTGTTGTGTCGGCTGTTGTCATCTTCCCTTTTAATTTGGCAATCTCCAGGAAAGGAGGTCAGTGCCCCCAGCTAAACAGTCAAGTGTTGCATGTTTTACAAATTCTGTGGCACACCGGTTGAAAATTGCTGTTCTAGGTGTTTCTGGGAAGGTATTTTTTTTGGTGAAATTAATATTTAAATTAGTAGACTTTGAATACAGCATATTGCTCTCCTTAATATAGTGGACCTTCCTCATTCAGTGACTTGAAGACCTTATTGACCTTTCAGCAGACGGCCTTTGGACTTTACACCTTCTGCTGGGCTCTCCAGCTGACCAGCCTACTCTGCAGACTTTGGACTTCCAGCCTTCACAACTGTGTGCTTCAGTTCTTTAAAATCTCTCTCTCTTTCGTTTATATGTCAAAATAGATATACATCATAAGAGATTTTATATATATTTAATTTTTTATATGTTATATATAAATAATGTACTTCTATAATAAATTTATATGTGTAAATAGGAGGCCTGTCCAGAAAGTATCCATCCAAGTAAATGAAAAATAGAGACATTTATTGAAGAAGATATGAGATATAAGATATCATTGTACACAGGACAATGATACCTCAGTCCTCTTCAAAGTAGGCGCCTTGGGACCTCACACAGGTCTCCCAGCATCTCTTCACTGTTCAAAACACTCTGCAAAATCCTTTGTTGGAATCTCCATCCGTTGCCTCAGATCAGCTTCTAGTTCTCGCACTGTCAGTCGCTGATCTTCGGTGATTGCGGCCCGCACACGTTCACCATTCCCAGGGGTTCTGCTTGTCGCAGGCCTTCCAGAAAGTGGATCACTTTCAACAGATTCTTGACCAGCTTTGAAGCATTTGTGCCACACTGTTATTTGCACTGTACTCATTGCATTGACCCGGAAAACCTTGCATATCATCCAAAAAGTTTCCGTGGAGGAATGTTCAAGCTTAATGAAAAATTTGATGCAGATTCATTGCTCAACTCACTCAGTCATCTTGAATTCGACCACACAGCACACATGCTCACTCAATGGGGTCTACCACCCCACTGACTAGTACAGTGAAGTCAGCATTGTTCACGCATGTGCATTCCAGTCCGCTCTCCTTGGCTGCCAGGTTACATCGCTGTCGCACAAACCATTCTTGTGATACTAATAATGACTGGGCTTGTTCCAGACAGGCCTTGTGTGTGTGTGTGTATGTGCGTGTGTGTGTGTGATATGTATATATATGAATGTGTGTGTGTATATATATATATATTTTGTTGGTTGAGTTTCTCTGAAGAATCCTAATAAATACTATGACTTTTTATTCTCTTTGGTCAGTGAAATCTGAGCAGCCTCACTCAGCAATGCCAGGTAGAGCTTTTGTTTCATTGCTCTCCTTTCATAATGTGTTATAACATATTAAACACCAAGGAAACTAGTTTGTTTTGAGCTCAGAAGAATTATTTCTCTATTCAAACAATTTGGCATTTCTGTCATGGAGAAGGTCACTGCATACATAGTGACCAGTGTTCTTTTCTTTAAGTTAACAAGTGTCTAATAATTAAATGCTTTTCTTTCCTCACTGCAATTCAAGCAATGATTATGGTGTTAAAGGTTCTCATGGTTTCAGTTGTGACGATGAGTGTCCCAACTACCATTTAGGAACAGGACAGATCCACTGAGACAACCACCATTCCGTCAGGAACTCTTTCCCAGAATTCTCACCTGCACACCTGCCCTTCGGTTTCCCTTCTACTCTTGGAAGAAAATAGACAGTGTGGGCAGGACGGGGACATCAGGGACAGCCAGTCTTGGATGATTGGTGAATAGTGGGCAGCTTATGTATTAAGCTTGACCGAGGCAACACAAGTGGTTTTAGCTTCCTTATCCTTCTCCGCAGAATGTGACAGAAGAGCCAGGAGCAGCTCTAGGCAAAGCCAACATTGGATTTCCTACCACCCCACCTTGCTCATCACTTTTTAAAATGACCTCCATGTTGAAAACATATGAATCCCCTCCCAGGGGCCGACAGCCACCCAGCTCCTGTGGTTGTTGCTGGCCTTTGCCCTGGATGCCAGCCAGCCCTGTCGTCCCTGGGCACCTATGTGCCCACCACCCATGGCAGTAAGCCTAGGAGAACGGACACGCAGGTTGAGTGGAAAAACTAGAACTGTGCAAGATAATGGATCCCTAGTATTTAATATAAAGTGTTCAGACTTTTGATTTATCGCAATGCCACTAATCATTATCAAGAACCTTTTGGGTACGTGACTGTGTAGAACCATGTCTACATACTGCAACAGCACCTTTAAAAATAGAGCTTATGTGTGAGGTGACCATATATTTTATCAAACATACCAGAAAATCTTTTGATAGTAAAAGAGACGCTAAATTATTCAAGGCAAACCAGTAGGTGTCTACATCTAGTTATTAGGCATTTACTTTTCCTGCTTTCTCCACTGTTGGCTACATTTCCCTTAATTATACCATAAGGCTGCTCTGTGAATAGGAGGGTATTGTGATTATTCTCTATCTAAGCACTGAACTGTCATCTGCTTGGAACCATCTGAATAAAAGACAAAATGTAATCATTAAAGCCTATATTTGCAAAACATCCTCAGAGAATGCAGTGGGATGCACAGGCCATGTTTCTGACTCAGAAGCCTGTCTTTGAGCAGAGAGATTCAGGGAGAGGGAGACAACACTGTAACATAATTAGGCCCATCCTGTCGAGACGGTGGGGGTGGATGGGAAGGCCCACCTTGCATGAGTCACTTTCTTTCCAGACAACTCTCATCTGCTAGCTCCATGCACCTCACTTTCTGCCTGGAAAGTGTCCACAGTGCAGGCCAATTAAATTTAAAAAATAGAATAAAATGTCCTAAAAAATAAAATTCCCTTTAATATCCTAAGAAATAGAGAGTATATTGCAGTTCTAACGAGTATGGCAGGGGCAGGGGGCAGCTAAAGAGGATGCCACAGAATCAAACTCATGATAAGACTGAGACTGAGCCTCAAAGACACCGGGACTTTCTCCCTTAACCAGCACATCAAGAGGGCATACTGCTTCCTTTTGAAGCCTCTGGTCTCTTTCACAACGTGGGTGATTAGGGGATTGTTTAACTTGTAAAATGCCTCTTATATAATCTGCTCTGGAAGGCCTTCTGTTTATGGTTTGATACTCTGCCAGCTTCCTCAAATTCCTTTTCTTTTCTTCCTTCTTTGCCCCCCTCCCTCCCTCCTCCCCTTCTCCTCTCTTTCTCTTGTTCCTTCTCATCTAACGTGAAATATTGGCTACTCTCTGTCCTCGCAGCCTTTTCTCCTTCCACCCCTGCTTCTCCGCTCCTCAGGTTGGCTACAAGGAAAACAGATTAAGAGTAAACATATATTTATTTAATGGTAATGGAATAAAGGGATGCTCCCCCTAGATAATGTATAAAGAAATGTTTGTCAATATTTTATTAAAACTAGCTTATGTAAAGAAAGTATTGATAATCCTAAGGATTTTCAGCTATTGGGTTTTGGTCATATCACAAAATGTGTATTTCAGAAACAGAGACTAGCCTTGTAATTTACCAAAATGTCATTCTGATTCCAATTTGATTTATTTTATTTGCTTGCTATGTCAGCCAGTTAACTTCCATTAAAATACTTTCTGAGCAAAGGTTTTTAGTTTTGTTTTTGGAATAATATGTCAATTAATAGTCATTTGAATTTATATTGAGCCAATTGTAAAATATGTTTTAATACTTATATAGTACTGGGAATTCATCTGTGTTATTTTAATCCATATTTGTTGGTAGAAGGAGGAACAAATAAATACTTTTTTCCTTCTTACAGCATTATAACATATTCTTTAAGTATATGGAAAGTATTGTGGGAAATTATTTTCTAAAGATGCTTTATTTTGGTCATCAATAAAGAAAGTTTTTATTTGATTTGCCTGTGTAGAGGACATCTGCAACTTATTTTTGCATTTTTTTTTATCTTTGCTTGTTCTGTATATTTCCTTCTGGAAAAGCAGCCCATTCCTCATTCCCTATTCATTCAAATTCAAGGTGGTATGTAACTAGACTAGATCAGTCAAGGGTCCTTCACCCCCCTGCACACAGTGATTGGTTCAAGGATAGGCAGGTAATTCAAGCTAGGTTGCTGATTGTAAGTCTAATGTTCAAGATGAAAGGTGCTCCCTTTTCCTGGGATCTGCAGCGCTGTGGGTAAGGGAGCCGGAAGTGGCCAGGCACCGTCTTCACCAGCACTTGGAAAGAGCCTAAGAATGAGGACAATGCAAAGGCAAGGACAGTCAGAGAGGAAGGGAAGAGCCCGGTGACACTGCATGGTTCTCTGAATCTGTTCACAGCTCACCTGAGAGGGACTGTCCAGGTTAAGCCTCTAAGTTCCCCTCCCCCTTTTTGTGCTTACGGTGCTTTAAGATAGATTTCTAACTTAACTTTGAGAAAGTTCCAATATGCCCTTGAAAGTGTAACTGAAATGCAGGATCATGTAGTTATATTTATTCTAAGACAGAATGATTTTTATTTCTTTTTGCATTCCCAACTCTAACCTTTTCTCGATGAGAAGCTTACCAATGGCAAATCTGTGATATGTTTGAACTATGATTGGAATACAGGATTTCACCAAACCTGAATATTTGGACTTGTTTTCTAGATTTTTTAATTCATCATTTTCTATAATGTTTTATCCTTCTCAACCTAGGGGCACATAGAAAGAGTGAGAAGACACCCTGCTGTTACCAGATACTAACTCGACAGTGTCTTAGACAATGTTTCGTAAGGCCAAAGCAAGGATCTTTGGACAAGTGAGCAATGAATGCAAAGACTGAGATGGAGTTCATGTTATTTTTATATTACTTAAGAGCCTCTTTTATTTAGATTTAGCATATGTCACATTTGGTGACCGGTTCCTCATACGGATAGGACAGCCAGCTCACCGCGCTACTCATTGTACAAAGTTTGTCCCTAACTTTCCAAACCTGTTGTGACTACACAGCTTACACTCTGGGGAAAATTTGGTTTGTCATTCTTACTCAGTTAACTTACCCATGAAGTCTCCGGATCTAATACGTTTGAAAATAGAAGCAAGAATTCCAGGATCCTAATTCTGTCGCATGAGTCACTTTTTATTTCTGCCAACGACCCCTTCGGGAATCATTCTAAAGTCTAAATCCTACAAGAGCCATGGATGAATTTCCTAATGGGTTAGGCAGAAGGGCGTGGAAATCTGTGGCTTAGGAACAAGCTGCTGGGTGCAGAATGAAAGGCGAAAGAACACCTGCTACCGACACTCCTCCCCGAGCCACCGGCATTTCAGCACCAGGGGGCAGGCTCGTGGACAGCACACTGCACACAGTTACTAAATAACTGTTAGCAAATCGCTTTACTTTGAGCCTAAATTCCTCTTTTATAAAAATGACAATACCCTTTCTGACCATGATTGTTTGGGGGTTTTTTTGTAGAAAATAAATGAAGACTCAATATGTATGAGGGAAATATTTAGAAATTAAAGCTCAACAAACATGTCCTTCCTTCACAATCTGGTCCCCCTTGCCTCCGAAATCTTACCTTTTGCCATGCTCTGCCCTCAGTCCTCTAGATGCTTTACTTAGCCCTAAACACTGTCTGATTTCTCTTGCCCCTGAAACCTTTCCAAACATGATTCATTTTGACCCAGAATTCTCCTGTCTTTCCTAACTCTTGCAAAAATTCTGCTAACCCTCACTCATTGTTCAGGTTCCAGTTCATATCCTACTTTCTTAATCTCCCCAAACCGGATTTAGGTATTTCTTCTATGACAGTACTTCCTGTATCATGTGGTATTTGTCCTTTTTCCCATTTGTTCCCTTCACCAGTGTTTCTCTTCAACAAGTCGAAGTCATAACCCCCCACACTTCAAAATGGGACTGTATTTGAAGAAAGGATCGTTAAGAGACGGTCAAGTTAAAATGAAATCAATGGGGCGGGTGGGCCCTACTCCGATATGATCGGTGTCCTTGTAAGAAGAAATGTGGACATCGACACCTACAGGGGATGGCCATCTACAAGACAACGAGAGTGACTGGGAGATCTTTTCCTCACAGCCCTCATGAGAAACCAACTCTGCCAACACTTTAATCTCAGACTTCTAACATCCAGAACTATGAGAAAATAAATTTATGGTGTGAAGCCAACCAGTCTGTATTACTTTGTTATGGCAGCCCTAGCAGACTACTACAGCATATCAGCAAACTAAAATGGAAAAAAAACTGTGGTTATCTCAATAGACACAGAAAAATATTTTGACAAAATTCAACATTCATTCCTGATAAAAACTCTCAGAAAACTCAAAATAGAAGGGAATTTCAACTTGATAAAAAATCCCTACAAAAATGTTAGAGATAACATCAAACTTAATGATGAAAATTGAATGCTTTTCTTCTTAGTCTAGGAAAAAGATAAGGATGTACAATCTTAACACTTCTACTCAACTTTGTACTAGAACTTCTAGCCAGTGCATTAAGACAAAATAAAAAGAAAAGCATTCAAATTGGAAGAGAAGACATAAAATTACCATTATTTGAATACAACATGATCGTTTATGTAGAATATCTTGTGGAATCTTTTTTAAAAAGCTCCGAGAATTAGTAAGTGAGTTCAGTAAAGCTGCAGGTACAATACCAATATGCAGAAATCAATGGTGTTTCTATGTACTAACAGAACAATTTGAAATTGAAGTTTAAAAAGCAATAGCATTTGTAATAGTACCAAATATATGGAAGACTTAGAGACAAATCTGACAAACGATGTTCAAACCTAAACGCTGGAAATAAACAATACAAAGCTGAAATTTAAGAAGACCTAAATGAATGAGAGCTATATGTTATTCATGGGTAGGCATAGTTAACACTGTTAAAATTTCAGTTCCTACCTGGCTGGTGTAGCTCAGTGGATTGAGCGTGGGCTGCGAACCAGGCATCACAGGTTCGAATCCCAGTCAGGGCACATGCCTGGTTGCAGGCCATGTCCCCCAGCAACCGCACATTGATGTTTCTCTCTCTCTCTCTCTCTCTCTCCCTCACTTCCCTCTCTAAAAAAAATAAATAAATAAAATCTTTTTAAAAAATTTCAGTTCCTCAATTTTTTATAGATTCAACATAATCACAATAAAAAATTGCAGCAAGCTTTTTCATAGAAATTGGCAAGTTGACTGTAAAATTCATATGGGATTGCAAAGAGTCTATTATAGCCTAAATAACGTTGACAGAAAAGAACAAAGTTGAGAAAACACAACCAGAAATGAAAATGTATTATACATCTGTGATTAGCAAGACAATGCGGTATTGGTATAATGATTCATAAACAGATCAATGAAACAGAGTAGAGTTCAGAAATGTACTTACATATATATGCACAACTAATTTTTCACAAAGAAGAAAGACAATTAGTGGCAAAAATAGTCTTTAAACAAATGGAATTGGACAAATTAGATATCCATATGCAAAAAAAAAAAGAACTTTGGAAGATATTCTATGAAAGCACAGGAAAAGTGGTGAAGTTTTTGAGATAAAGTGCTACTTGTGTTGGGGCTTGAAAATAAAATAAACTAATGGAGAAGTTTTGATTAAAGTTAACCAAGGAAGAAATCTTTAGAATAACATTTTTTTTTTAGAATAACATTTTAACATAACCAAGACTAGCACAAAGAAATGCATGGACCAGTGTGCCCTGGCTGGTGTTGCTCAGTGGATTGAATGCCGGCCTGAGAACAAAAGGGTTGAAGGTTTGATTCCCAGTCAAGCCACAAGCCTGTGTTGTGGGCCAGGTCCCCAGTAGGGGGTGCACAAGAGGCAACCACACATTGATGTTTCTCTCCTTCTCTTTCACCCTCCTTTCCCCTCTCTAGAAATAAATAAATAAAATCTTTAAAAAAGATTTTAAAAAATCTTTAAAAAAAAGAATGTGTGGAACAATGCAAATAAATTGAAATGCATCTCCAGAGTTTAAGTTGTAGAGGTCCTTCAATAAGCAACACATATTTTAAGCCACCTGAATGAAAATGACAGTGGTGGGTTGTCATTTTGCAATAAGCTTTTTTGTTCCAGATCCAGAGAGGGCAAGGAGAGCAGTCTAGGTAAAGAAAACAGTGTGTGCCATGGCAGTCGGGTGTGAGGGGCTAGTGAGTTTAGTGTGAGTGGTTTTGCCAGGGCTATCACCTTAGTTTGCTTGGCATGCCATACCCAAATACCATAGACTGGTGGCTTAAACCAAAGAAACGCATTTCTCACAGTTCTGGAAGATAAGTCCCAGATCCAGGTGCCAACCAGTTCAGTTGCTGGTGAGGGCTCTCCTCCTGGCTTGAGACAGCTGCCTTCTCACCATGTCCTCACATGACCTTTCCTTGGTGAGAAAAGGAGTGTGTGTGTGTATGTGCTATGTGCGTGTGTGTGTGTGTGAAAGAGAGAGGAGAAAGCTCTCTAGTGTCTTTTCTTATAAAGACAATAATCCAATTATGAGGCCCCCAACCTCGTGGTCTCATCTATAACCCTAACTTCCCCTCAAAGATCCCATCTCCAAATATCATACTGCGGGGTCAGGTTTAACATATGAAATATGTGTAGGGGGCACAATTTAGTTCATAGCAATGGCTGAAGTGGTACTGGAAACGTAGAACTGGGCCAAAGAAATGCAGAATGAGGGATGAAGGGGGTCCTGCTCAGGACAACAGGACATGTCCAGTGTCAACAAGGAGCCGGCTGCCTTATTGGCTGGTTGTGAGGAAGCAGGGTCTACACTCCATAGAAGGCAGGGTATTAAAGAATTGTAAGTATTCATGAAGTGTTATTGGGAAATTGTTGCTAAATAAATTGTTAAAATCTTTTGCAATAATTTTTTTTTACCTATTCTTTATTCACATGAGTAATTTGGATCATAACAATGTCTGAGAGTATTTCCATAAGCCTACAAGCATATCTTTATATGAGCAGTTTATTCTTTTACCTTGTTGAGGAATTAGATCACCTCTTCTCCTTTCCTAGTTGTGTGACTATAATTTAAAACAAATTCCTTAAAGCCATCACCTATAGTCCCAAGTCCTGTTTCTTTCTTTTTTTTTAAAAGATTTATTTATTTATTTATTTCTAGAGAGAGGTCAAGGGAGGGAGAAAGAGAGGGAGAGAAACATCAAGGCATGGTTGCCTCTCATGTGCCCGCTACTGGGGACCTGGCCCTCACCCAGGCATGTGCCCTGACCGGGAATTGAACAGGTGACCCTGTGGTTTGCAGGCTGGCACTCAGTCCACTGAGCCACACCAGCTAGGGCCCAACTCCTGTTTTTTTACTCTATTTATTTTTTATCCTTCCTTGTTTTGGACCTTAATTTGGGGTTCTTCACACTTATTCCTTAAAACATGTATTATTGAATAAACTCCACTATTTTTACTTGTGCCAAACATCTTTAAGTTGAAAAATGTCTTTAAAAAGGAAATGAAATATTTTTAAAAAGTAAAAACACAATTACAACAACCACCCCCCCATACTTCTACCCCCTAAGTGAATCCTCTTATAAAGAGGTAGCATTTGGCTGTCTGGTACAAAGGTAGGTGTGGTTTTTAAGTCAGCTTATGAACGAGATTTTTAAAGACCTGGAACATAGGGAAAGTAAAAAAATAAAAAAGGTGCAGCGTTCTTTCCAAGCGAAAAGCCCAAGGGGAACAAGGTTTGATGATGTCCTAGATTTCTGAGACAGTCCACATTGAAATGACTATTTGTTTCTTTTTGAGTTGACACATTTTTTAGGTCATTAGTGGAAGGCAAACTTGTTAATGCCTCTCTCTCTCTTTTTTTTGTTAATGTTCCCTACAGCTTGCCCCCTTTCAAAATTTAAAACACAAACACAAAATCTGGGACTGCAGTGCCTTTATATTTATTTCTAGTATGGAACATTCAAAACCATAAACTGCCATAAAATGTTTTTAGAAACTACTATAATTTTATTATTCTGGGCTGCATATTTTCTTCCTCGTAGTTCTAAGCCTCCCAGGTGCCTGACTTTAGCCCCTGTTGGAGTTCAAGAACTGGTCCTTTGAGCCTCTTACGAATGTGAAAGGAAGCAGAGGGCTACTTTTCATTCAGATTCCAGCTGCTATTGCAACCACAGTGAGAAGCAACACATATCTGAGCAGATTCCAAAGCTGCTCATCTCAGGATTTGTGCCCTGGTATGAGGAGAGGTTTGGGCCCCCTCCCCCAGGGCCCGTTCAGCTGCATCGTGGCCTGTTGACTGCTTCAGTGAGCAGTTTGAGACCAAACAGGACTGAGTGGAAATAGCAGGAAGTCTCTAACCGGTTCCTCTTTCAGATTCTCACTTGCACTTTTGGGGGGTAACGTTATTTCACCAAATGAAGACAACAAAGGAGTGCCTCGCTCAGGAGCTGGGGCCCCTCTGGAGTGAAGTGGAAAAAATTCCGAATTAGGTGCCAGATTGTCTAAGATTCACTTCCAGGCTCTATTTGGGAAGCCCAGTGTATTGCCTATACATGCTTCCCCGAGTTATTTTATTGTGATTCCATGGGAGCTACTTTACACCTACATACCTTGTAAGTAACTGATGGGCATGCGGATTCTATCCTGCCTTATGCAAGGGTCATGGACCTCCCTTGCCGCTGCCCCAGTGTGTGTGTGTGCGCGCGTGTGTGGTAGGGGTTTGCTTCTGTTTGCAATTTCCTTCGACATTCCTTTATTCTATCTGGGTTTGTGCTATTACCATCTGCTTACTTCCCTCATCAAATGAGTTAAACACAATCTCTAACCCATGTCCGTTTTATTTTTATCCTCATGAAAGTCACAATTTTACCTCTTCTTGAAAATTAAATTTTAGCACTCAACTTCCTCACCGGGATAATGAGTATAATAACACCACCCTCCTCCTTCTCCATGAATTTGAAGGGCTGGATGAGCTATGAATAACTGGGTTGGAATGATCCCTAAGGGCTGAAAATGTGTCTTATTTCCCTTTGTAATTCTAGCATGTGGGGAAGAGAATCTGCACCGAAGTGCTCTTTATTATAAAGTGCTAGACTAATAGGAGGTATTGTTAATACTATCAGATCTCATTGGCAGCAGAGGAGCCAACAACCTCTGACCTCATTTTGAAAGTGGCCAGAGAGTTCATCTTAGGTAGCACTCAAAGAGCCTAAGGTTCAGAGCTCACGTGCTGGGCAAATGGGGACATGGACACAGTGGTTTCCGATTCCGGGGAAGAGGCCACTGGTGGCAGAAAAGGGTTAAAGGAGACGCTAAGAGTCGCCTCTTCTTTTCTGGGCACTTCGGCACCAGGGATTCGGAGGTCGAAGGTGCGTTCTCACACAAATATCAGCTAGTCTAACACACGGTTACTTGTCACTTCTCCTGGCCTTTGCCTGGCTGGCTGAGGTGGGACAGTGGGCAGACGGGGTAGACAGCAGAACTTCCGGTGTGCAAAGTCTTGCGGGGAATATAAAGATTTATCAGAACACTTAAAGATGGCCAATATTTACTGCCTAGGTCTGTATCCTACTTCTTAACATCCAAGTCACCTATTTCAGTTCCAAAATATAAACTCTAAAACTTTTAAATTAGGAAGCTAAATTTCAAATTATAGGTCTCTCCAGAACACAGGTAGCAAACACAAGGCAGAATCCGGCCCTCCACCTTGTTTCTACTCAGCAGCAGCAACGAGCTTCTTGCCCCTAGTTAAAGAGGAGTTACATTTATACAGTCCTAAAATTACATTCGGCCCTTTGAAGGCAACCTCGTGGCTGATGTGGTCCCCGGTGAAAATGAATTTGACACCCTTGCTCTAGAAATATTCTGTGATGGTATTTAAGTCTCAACATTTTTAGCTTTTTATCTTTCTCTGATTGCAAACTGAACAGGTACAGTGAACATCTTGTTCATCAGGCATTACTGACTCACAGGTTCGGGGGAAGGCAGCTCGTCTTCACTAAGTGAGTACTGGAACACATGCTTCTAGTTAATACCTCCTGACTGGATCAGGCTGAAGATTGACTCTCAAAGATATCAGTTCCTAATCACTAGAGTCTGTAACACTTACCTTAAATGAAAAAAAGGTCTTTACAAAAGTAATTAAGTGAAGGATCGGGACAAGGGAAGATTATCTAGATTAACTGAGAGGACCCGAAGGCAATCACAGGTGACACTGTCAAACAGAGGTGGGGGGAGCCTTGACGCAGACAGGAGAGGAGAAGGTCCTGTGACCCAGGAGGCAGAGACTGGAGTGACAGAACTGTGAGCCGATGAAGGCAGCAGTCCCACTGCTGGAGGAGACCAGGAAGGGCTTTCCCCCTAGACCTTCTAGAGCGAGTGCAGCGCTGCCAGCGCCTCGATTTCACCCCTGGGACGGTGATTTCAAACGTCCGGCCTTCAGACTGGGAGTGGATCAACTTCGGTGGTTTTAAGCCACTGAGTCTGTGGTAGTATGTTACAGTAGCCACAGGAAACCAATGCAGATAATTAATTGCACAAAGACTGTCTTATAGAGTCTTTAAAAAAGCCCCCCAAACTTTGCCAAGTATATTTGTTTGCAAGGGTTGTTATATCAAAACACCACAGACTGGGTAACAAACATCATACATTTATTTTCCCACAGCTTTGGAGGCGAAAACTTGAAGATCAAGGTGTAAGCAGGGTTGATTTCTTCTGAGAATTCTTTCCTCAATGTGTAAATGACCGTCTCCTGTGCTTTCCCACGTTGTTCCTTCTGAGCACGCTCCTGTCTGCGTCGGAATCTCCTCTTATGAGGACGCCAGGCATATTGGATTAGGGCCAACCCACATGACATCATTACACCTGAATTCTTTCTTTAAAGACCTTATTGTTACTTGACTAAAGGGTTCTGTTTTCCAGTGCACTTTGAAGTCCAATCAAATGCTAATAGTTTGCACCCCAAAAGTAAGGGATTATTATTATAACAGTTGAGGAAATGGCAGCAAACCTGAGCACATGTAAACAGTGCTCAAAGACCTGGCTGCCCGATGGCTTCCAGGGGACAGGTTATAGAGGGGGGAAGTCATCAATATGGTGGCTGAAGGAGCAGGGGTCCCGAGCTCTACTGACTGGCTGGGACCAGGGTAGGAAGCAGCTGATCACTGGTCGGGTCGCGATGTCAGCCTGAAGTCAAGATGTTACTTTTAGCTTGACTGACACTCTTCCTGTGGTCAACAGACCTGAGGCTTTGTTTGAAGATAGTTTGATCCTGACCAGAATGAGATGTGTTAGGGGCTTAATGATGAAGAAAGAGAGTGGATGAAGAGACAGGAGAAAGGGTCGTCTTAAAAAACTGGACACTCCGCATAGCTCCATTATACACGGATGCAGTCACATTTTGAGGAGTGGTGGGTTGGGACGTTGACAAAGATGTGACTTTTGAGGGGGAACATAATTCAGTACATGACACCAAGTAACATCATTATCTCCATTTCAACTCATAAGGAAAGTCCAAAACTTTGCTTAACACCACACAGCTAAGTCCAGCAACTTGAATTTGAAATCATGTTGCTCTGACTTAATTACTGAGTTCTTAACAATAATAATAATATTAAGAAGTCATTGCTTTGGGTACAATAAACTTTTGTTGAACTTTAGTTCTTATTTAGAAAGTTTTGATAAGGTGACCAATTTTCAGTCAGGCTGAGATGATACCAAAGTTAACTTAGAACACAGAAAATCAATAGAAATGAGAGAACCACTGGTTTGCATTATTAAATTAAAGGCAGGATGACATGTATGAACTTCTAGTATTTGTCCTTTGGAATACGAAGAGTCAAATGAAAAGTAAAAAATCAGAGAAGGATGAAGTAGCTGACTTAGAAGAGTCTTGTGTTTATACGTCACCTCTCTAGTTTCTCGTTCAGTGAATTCTCTGGGAAGCTGAAGAAGAGGGAGGCAAGGCCGTCAGGGTCATTACAGTACTTTAAAAAGTCTGCTAGGAACAATCACTCCTCTAGCTGACTTCTTGAAATATTATTTTTGACACAAACATCAGAGTTATTTTTAGGAGAAAGTAAAACAATCTTGCATCATAATAGCTTTTATTCTTCTTAAGTAATGCCTCTCATATATGCTATTTTTTGAGACATCTTGCTTTTTCTTAAAAAATTTGATCAAGTTCTAAAACGCTGCTTTTCGGGAGGGGTGACTTTGCAAACAAAGCATCGTTTGTTGAACAAATATTTGTTAAAGACTATCCACCAAACATTGTTCTAAATGGGAGTAAAGTACGACGACGACAAACAGCACGGAAAAGTTCTTAGTGAAGGTGAAGGCGTGAGAAGCAGGAACAGTTCTAGGGAACTGGAAAGGTTTCGGTGAGAGACGTGATGTTTGGCAGAGCAAAGCTGCCAGCCCAAATGAACCCCGCAGGGAGGGGCTGGGAGGAGAAACGTCCTGACTCTGCTCTGGTCCACCTCCGGTCTCCTGCACAGGCTCTCCGTGGGCCAGCCCAGTGAGCAGCTGGAAGAGCAGGCAGCTCCCTGATGAGAATGGAGCTGCAGAGGCAGACGGAAAATATTGAACACCACGGGTTAACTGGTTGGCAGGGTAGCTTGGGACCATGTCACGGAGGACTCTGAACCCTATACTGACAACTTTAGACTATCCTTTAGGCAAAGAGGAATCATTGATCATGTTTGGAGCCATAATCGAAAAGGAATTCAGTCATGGGAAGAATGGAGGAACTTGAGATGAGAGGAAATGAAGCTGTGAGTTTGACTGATGATGATTATTCAAGAGACATCTTTTGTACATAAAATTAACAGAATTTCTATATGGGTTAAGGAATCAAAACATTTATGAAGAGCCTGGTACCTTGACAAATGGTGAAGAGAGGAAGAGAACTCTGCAAGCAAGGGGGAAGAAGATGGCTTTGTTTGGAGTGGTGGAGACATGGAATTCTGGGGCTGGAATGGTGAGAGATGGTCTATTCCAGGGAGCTTTTCCCCTCTGAGATGAATGTTTGCAGTCACATGCAGCTTTAGACTGTCCAGCTGGAGTGTAGAAAATAAAGCTTTGGGTTAGATGTCACTCCAATCCCACCCTAACCCTGTCAGGTGATCAGAAAACACTGATAAGTTGTTGAGGGCTGTTGAGCTAACCCCACTCTCTGGTTTACACGTGGTGAAGCCGAGAGGATAAATGTTTTGCTGAAGGAGACCAGCTTGTTAGGGATAAAATCAGATCAAGTCAGATGGCCTTACTCTAAACTGAGGTGCTGCTGGATCCATTTAAAGGCAAGTTGGAATTAAGAGTTTGGGGCTGAAAAGAAAATTAAGTAGTGACTCCCTCAGGCAATCCCCACACCATTGTTCATGTCCATGGGTCATGCATATAAGCTCTTTGGCTGCTCCATTTTCAATACTGTACTTTGCATCCCCATGGCTATTCTGTAACTGCCTATTTGTACTTCTTAATCCCCTCACCTATTCAAAGGCCCCGAGAAAGCATGCTTGGCATGTTCTAAGCACAAGAAATGCCTCGGGGATGCAACAGAGGGATACAGAGGAGGGTGGGTGATGAGGACAGAGAGGCCCAGAGGCCCAGATCAGCTGAGGCCCAACAGGTCTTCATGAGGACTTGGTTTCCCCTGAGTGGCTTGAATAACCACGGTAGGAGTTTGTACAGAGCTAGGACATTACCTGCCATGTATTTTACAAGGCTCACAGTGGTGGTTCTGTTGGGAAGAGACTCTAGGAGGCTGTCACAGTGACGCCATGGAGAGTGACCATGGCGGGGCCAAGGTGGGAACTGCGGAGGTGGTGCAAAGTGGTCGGAGTCCGGATGTATTCTGAGAGCGGACTTGGCTGCTGAATGAGATGTGAGAGGTGAGAGAAGGAAAATGCATTAGGACGACTCCAGGGTGTTTGGCTGGAGTAAGGGAGGGACGGGAGTGTCATTTACTGAGATACAGGCAACAGCCAGTAGGTTTATTCTTACACCATTAGTTAACAAAACCTCCAATTAACAAGTTCATTCCATTCTTTGAAAATTCTGGAAAAAAAACCTTTCTGTTGTTTATAATCTGATATTCCTTTAGTGGGCACCTGTCACCGATACATGGACTTGAACTCTGGGGAAGGGCTCTTGGTAGAAGCTCCCATCCTATCACTAAGAGTGACTGGCATGTCCACACTTCCCTGGAGCATAAGGGTGGGTGGGGATGTTAGCTTTGGTGCCTTAGTGATGCTCATATAAGGGAGAAAGGAAAGTTAGGACCATTTAACTCTATCTTCTAAAAAGCAGAAGCATCAATCTCCTTACGGTCCTTTTGGGGCAGGTGAAGACTGCAGTGCGAAAATCAGTCACAAAGTGATATTATATCCTGTTATGACATATCAAAATTTGTGGGCAGATGCCATCCCTCTACACCATCATTTCGGAATGCAGTAAATTCACAGCTAAAAACCTTCAGGTATAATGCATAGAAACGTAAAATGACTACATCCCTCATTCTTAAGTGATTTAAACGACATTAGAAAGACAATGAAGGTGAATTCTACCATGCAAAGTTGGTGTCCTTCATGGTAAATATATGTAGTGTATTTGCAAACTCTTTGTCAACAGATAGCAGCAAATCCTCTACTACGTGGCAAAATTGACTATAAAATTACCTTTCTATTCCTTTGAAACATTCTCACTGATAAGTGTCCAAGGGCAGTCTATTACTATAATACAAACAGCTCATTTTTCCTGTCGCTCCAAGCTGGCATTTTAGCATTGGGCTCCAATTTTAGAACAAAGTATGAAAATCTTCCAAATAAACTTGACAAAGAATATGGTCACCTAAATTTACTAAGACAAATGAAACTGCTTTTTACGTGATATTCTATTTCAAATCAACAGAGCTCATACAAGTGAATTAGATCGAACATATGGATTTTTCCTCTTGCCGGGTTAATGGAAAATGGCTAAGTCCTCTTTGACTTACATACCAGCGGTTCTCAGTTGTTCCCACTGGGACACATTTGGTAGCGCTTGGAAACATTTTTGGTTGTCATAACTTGGGAGGTGGGGTGTGCTACTAGCATCTACTGGGTAGAGGCCCAGGATACTGGTAAATGTCTTCAGTGAACAGGGCAGTTCCCACACAGAAGAGTTATCTGGCCTAAAGTGTCAAGAGTGCTGAGACTGTGTACCTGGCTTCTGCCCTAGCTCACCGTCCATCCCACAGCTCATGTCACAGCTGCATTCTTTTAGCCGAGCCTTACAGGTCAATTGCTCAACTCGGTATTGGAGTGCATGAGGACGGTGGGAACCTATAATGTGCCTCTAGGGTGGGAAGAATGCACTACTTTGAGGTTATGTGGTTTATAGTTAGGCATTCCTTGAGTTGGAAGACCATGCGATTCTTTATTAGAAGCTGGTAGGTTTGCCAGATTAGGGCTTGACATAAGAATATCATGGGGATTAATGAATTTTAGAAAGACAATAGTGATCTTTGTTTTAGGTCTGAGAGCTCTGTGCGAAAGTCACTCCCGCCGGGGCCCCGTGGCTCTATTCAGTTGAGTGTCAATTACAGCCAGCAATTCCAGATGCTGCAACATTGTAACTGTGGCTGCTGGACGAAGATGAGGGTCACACAGGCCTGGAGTGCAATATTCTCAGCAATGTGTGACTGATTTTGAAGACCATCTGTCTCATTTCCATATAGAACAGGCTCTGCCAAAGTTTCTGCATGCCAAATGAATTTTTTAAAAAACAACCATAAAACCATGCTATGTCAAAAAACTGTTTTAAAACATTTTTATTGAAATATAATTCACATACCAAAAAAAACCCCCCAGCCATTCAAAGTGTACAATTCAATGTTTTTTTTTCCCTATAGTCACAGAATTGTGCAACTATCACTACAATCTAAGGTTAGAGTTTTCATCATTCCAGGAAGACACCTGGTCCCCATCAGCAGTCACTCCACACACCCCAGCTTTGCTCCTAGGCCCAGGCAACCACTCGTGCGCCTTGGCCTCTGTGGATCTGACTACTCCAGACCCTTCATATCAATAGAAGCACACAGTATTTCACTACAGTTTTTTTTTCCTCTTAGCGTGTTTTTAAGATTCATTCTTTGTAGCATGTATCAGAACTTCATTTCTTTTTATGTCCAAGTAGTATTCAACCTTTTGCCTATCCGTTTATCCTTCGATGGGCATTTGGGTTGTTTCCACTTCCGTCTGTGGTAAATGTTGCTGATAGGAATGAGTTTTAGGGTGGGTCTTGAATCCAGTGTGACGATGATGTTGTGGACAAAAGGGGGCCTCATATTAAACCTGACAAGGTCAGGGGAGGCCTGCGTGGTGGGACTTACAAACTCAGAGACATAAAGTTAACAGATAAGATGATCGGAACAAAAAAACCCCTGCCTTAAAAGCAAGTCTGGCAGGTAGTCACACCCCAGGCCTGTAGCTTTCTTGACAAAGGTAAATCTTGACCTCAAGTGCGCCTGTTTTCTTGTTGCATTTAAAATAACAAGCCTTTGAAGCGTCAGAGGGACCTTTTCTAGACCCCTCAGGGCACAACCCACCAGCAGAGCAGCAGACCACGGAACCCCTCACTGTTATCTAGCTCCCCACATACCATCTCTGTGCCCTAAATGTCGATTATTAACTATACAGTTAACTACACAGTAAAAGTAGGTCTCTCTCCATTTTATTTTATACAGTCCCAGAGATTCCCAACTTTGCTTTTTCCCACCCCCTTCACCTGCCACCAGTGGTTCTAATGTAACCTAACCCTCCTTATGTCTCCTCCTTTGACTCAAACATAAAAAACAAGTGGCAAAACTGCCATTTTCTGAATCCTTCGAGATTTTGCTCCCTGGCAATGGTTCAGTCTGGCTCAAATAAACTCATAACAATTCTCTACAGTTTGGACGTTTCCTAAGAAGCAGGACATGGGGGTACGTGAATAGAGAGACCCTGGGAGGACACAGGGAGAGGGCAGCTGCCTGCAAGCCAAGGAAAGAAGACTCTTGACAAACCAGACCCTCGATCTTCACCCACACTTCCAGGATCGTGAGAGATCCACTTCTGTTGCTTAAGCCACCCGGTCTGTGCTGTTTCCTTATGACAGCCTGAGCTGACCCACGGAGGGAGGGACATGCCTAGGAGTGGAACTGCTGGGCCCTGTGGTAACTGCATTAACGACCTGCACAACTGCCGGACTAGTTACATACAGTTCTTGTACGGGTATAGGTTTCCTTTTCTCTTAGTAAATACGGAGGAGGGGCACAGCTAAGTATATGTTTAACTTTTTAAGAAATGTGCAAAATGCTTTACAAAGTACTACTTTACCTTTCCACCATCAGTGTATGAGGGTTCCAGTTTTCTGTGTCCTTGCCCAAACATGTCATTGTCTTTTGATTACAGTCTAGTGGGTATGAAGTAGTATCTCACTGTACCTTTTTTAATAGACTTGACTTCTTGAGCTGCTGTAGGTTCACAGCAGAATGGAGCAGAAAGTACAGTTCCTACACAGCTCCTACGTGCCCCACCCTGTCAGAGTCCTGCACCAGAGTGGTAAACTCGTCGTATTTTACAATTGATAAGCCCATATTGTCACATCATTATTATTCAAAGTCTATCGTCTATGTAGGGGTGCACTCTTGGTACTGTACTGTGGGTTTTGACAGCGTTAATAACATGTGCCCATCATCAAATCATCAGTTTCACTGCCTTCAAGATCCTATTCTGCTTATGCAACCCTCTCTCCCCTCCCGCCGCCCCCCTCATTATGGCTTTGTTTTACATTCCCCCAGGGACTAATGCTGCTGATCATCTTTTCATGTGCTTATTAGCCACTTGTGTATCTTTTTCAGAGAGGAGATACAGGTCAGAGGGCACAAACTTTCACCCATAGGGAGGGTGAGTTCTGAGGTTGTAACGTACAGCACGGTGCCCACAGTTAACCACAGTACTGTACACTCGCATCCTGCTGAGATCTTAAGACTTTTTACCACACACAGAAAAAAAGTGTTAACTGTGTGAGGCGACGGATGTGTTAATTAATCTGATCTTGGCAGTCACTTCACAATGTCTGTATAAATCACGTTGTACACTTTAAATATATAGAATTACATTTGTCAATTATTTCTCATTAAAGCAAGATTAAAATGGCTACTATTTTTCCCACTACCTGATAAGCATTTTTTAAAATATTTATTTATTTTTAGACAGAGGGGAAGGGTGAGAAAAAGAGAGGGAGAAAAACATCAATGTGTGGTTGCCTCTCACATGCCCCCTACTGGGGACCTGGCCTGCAAGCCAGGACTGTGCCCTGACTGGGAATCAAACTGGTGACCCTTTGGTTCACAGGCTGGTGCTCAATCCACTAAGCCACACAAGCCAGGGCCTAACAATCATCACTGAAGGTACATACTGAACGTGTGCCTTCAAAATACAAAATACACACAATTTTTAGAAGTGCTACCATAAACTTTTAAATTTCCAATGCTTTTAATATCTTCATTTGAAAATAAAAACAGTTCTATTGAAAAAGCCTGAATCCTTTTATTGCATTGGGTTGTCTTTTTGTTAAGTTATCAGCACTTTCTAAGGTTGAATTTGCACCCAGCCGAAGAGGAAAACAACCTGATTTTGTCTCGTGTGAGAGGAACACGGAAACATCGGGTAGTTATTCTGGACAGTGGCCTGCTGGATAGGTCGACTCTCCCCTTAGATCTGGGATCCCCTTAGATCTGGGATCCACAAGGACGCCTCGTGATTTCAGGGCAGAGCCACCCGTTTTCTTGGCAGCTGGATTCACAGGTGTCCAAAAGAAACAGCTTTAGGCAATATGAAATAAATCTTGGAGATAAAAAAGTTGCTCGGTCTGTTTAACAACTAGGTACTAATAGCCAAATCCAAGAATAAGAATCGAACAGCTCTTACTACTAAGTATGAAACACATTTAGTGCAGTTATGGGAGAAATTTTAAGTGATTTCTCAGTTTTTATTAGCGAGGTCTCTTTAGTGGACAGGATGTTTGCAAATGTTTTACTAACCCACACAACTCTGCTCTGACGTGACCCATGTTTGCTAGTTATTCCAACCAATGAAGTTCAACAAGTATTAACTGCACACGCAAAGGAAGGCAATTCCTTTCTCCTGAATTAACTGAAATCCTCACTAAATTTTAAAAAATAGTTGTACTTTCTTTGTTTACTTAACTTTTTAGAAAAGGAAACAGCTGCCCACTTTTTTGGTATTTGTTATTCACATGGCAGAAGAGATCCTGAAACATTACAACCATGTATTTTGGGAAAGAGAAAAAAAAAAGCCTAAAATGGGACATACCGTAGGTTTTTTTTATAGGACTCAAAAGAGCCTCAAAGTTCACTTGCACTTGAAAAAAATCCTGGATTTCTTAAAATCTTTCAGAAACAATTTTGCTCTCTCCTTTGAGAACTCATTTTGTGTTCTAAAATTCCTTTCTTGTGGATAACTGGAATTGTACTGGATGCTATAGACCCCTTCTCACTGGCATCCTGAAACAAACATGAAATTCTTCATCTCACCTCCTTTGCCTGATAGAGAATATGAGTAGCTCCTATGTCCACTTACCTAGGTGACATGCGACTATGATCTAAGCGGGTGGTGGGAATAAAGGTGTTAGTGTTGACTGAAAAAACCCCACATGTCAAATACATGTCCTCGCACGGAACTGTTCCTCACATAGGCTCTATCGGGGTGTGGGGCATAAGAGGTTTCCACAAGATGAAGTTGCCCAATGGGTTTAAAGAGAAAGATTTTTGCAAGAAGGTTGAAGGGTTGGAATATCTGATAGGCAGAAAGTAATTGAGCAATTTAATAAACAACAGTCACCTATATGACAAATAATCACACAGATCATGGAGGTTAAATTTTATTTCTATGTTGCAAGGAAAAGAAGCATAAGCTGCAGTACAAAAAGTTTGGTTTCAATAAACAAGTTCAGTCGCAATGAACAAAATCAGTCTTGAGAGTCACCGATATTAAATAACACAATGGATACAACAGATGGCGTGGGACCTTCAAAGACAAGATACAGAGATGGCCTCCGAAACGCTGATGAAGGCACGGGAAGGCTAGAGATGGTGATTTTGGTCCCTGCCAAGTTCTTGTGCTACCACGTTTTCTGCCTGTGACTCTTCTGTTGTATATCTTGGTGACAGAGTGAAATGCTCCGTGTCTCTGATGCCATCCTGCTGGGGCCTGAGTGCTTCCCATGGCCTTTGGGCTAACAGCTCTTGCTTTACACTTGATAATCATTACAGGAATTCAGCTTTGGACTTGAGTTTTTACAGAAACAGCCTCTCCTATTTTTCCTTCCCTGGATTTAAATGAAGCCTGGACTTTGTGCTTGCTAAAAATAGATTTCAAGAACCTCTGAGACCCCCATCTTCTCGATCAGGGACCTTCTCCAAACTCTGACGTGTTGAGTATTGGCCTTTGTGAAGTGTTGGATACACGAACTTTTGGACGGGTAACAACCCTATTAACACTGCACACCTACTGTGAGAGGCGAATTCCCTTTGGGGTTATCAATCCCTCACACGATTTGCTCTCCAAAGCAGCGATTCTCAACCAGTGGCTGCAAGAAATTTTAAAACATGCAACACCTGACTATTTAGTCAGGGGCACTGACCTCTTTTCCCTTAGGGTGTCATATAAATGACAACAGCCAACACAACAAAGTCATTTGGTATAAATGAATCAAAATTGTACCTATCTTCTGTCAGATCAGCAAAAAATGTATTTTTGGTGTGCCCCAGAATTTGAGTAGCTTGTTTGTGTGCCACAGACGGACAAGGTTGCGAGTCGCTGCTGTAAGGAAGGCTTGCAAGTGGTTCACACTCTGCAACGTAGCAGAAGGATGTGGAGAGTCTCAGAAATTTTACAAAATGTAGAGTTAATCCATCCTACTTTGAAGAAACACTATTGAAGTTGAGCTATCCTTTATCAGAGTACCAGGCTTAAAATGCATGGCTCGTACTGTACTGTTTTAATGACAGTTCATTTTTATATTGGCATGCCAGTTAAGAGCCATGAAATGGCCTAATACTGTGGGAAAAACAGAAAGATACTTTTTATTCAATTTAATTAAACCTGAGGTCATTTAGCATAGGTGAGTTTGCATTTCTTGAAGATGATCCTTTGAGTTTAATAAACATCAAGAACTCTCACACACTCAACCTTGGGAGAACTAGTAAGTGAGAGCAGGGGACGATTTCAGAGACATTATTTCTTCCTTTGCCGAGGTGATGGTTAATTTTGCATTGCTAAATTCAGTTCCTAAACATTTTGGTAAGTACTGTTAGGGTTAATAATTACTTGTAAAGCATTGGTGGTTTGCATGGTGAATTATCATACCAAGAGTATTTTTGGTTTGTTGTTATTAACGTGACATGAAAGGGACCAACCAATGAAATCAAATGCACGGATCATTCCGCCAAGAACAGAAAGAGCAAAGTCGGAGCTGCACTAAGACTGCAGCAACGCCACTGGGTTGAAGCGGAAGATTATGGAACCAGGTGCGTGCATTCTGCGCTGTATATAAATGTCTCTTCAGTGTTGTAAGCTCACCAGATTCAATAGAAAATGCTTCCCCACGTCCAAACATATTTAAGCTCTCTTAAGGATTGGAACTATCTCATTATTTCTCACGTTTCATTAGCACAGCACCCAGTTAAGAACAATGGTTTATAAGCAAAGTGATATTCCAGAGAACATGAAATGATGGAAGAAGGGAACAAAAAATCCTTTGTTTGCAGCCGAGAAGACCAATGTCTTCTTCGGTTAGATCTGTATTTGTTTTGAACAATTATTGGAAAAATTGTCACAACTGTTTTAAAGAAGTAACAAATGTCTATAAAATATGGGATTCTGTAGTATAAACAATAGTGACATCTTTTGTTCAGACCAAAACAAAAAGAAAAAAAAACCCAAAACACCCCACACTGCATGTTCTACAGCTCAGAATTTAAATAAATCCCCAAATTTCAACTTCCACTAAAATATTTATTTAATTGATGACATCTTACAGAAATAAATAAGAGCTGTTTTTACCCTTATACAGATAGGTGCATTTATATGTGTATATAGTTTTTTATAAAATTGAAGCATATCAAATTGCTTCCCCTATAACTGCAGCTCAAAAGATACACTAGGAAACAAACAGAAACACTAAAATATGCTCATCATTAAATTATAACACCGCGGGCTTTCCGAATCTCAGCAACAAAGATGAGTGTGAGAAAGAACACGAGCTCGGGAGTCAGAGTTGGGGACCGGAGCTCCATGTTCTCACCTGTCTGTGTCACGCACGCGTTTCTCAATGTTTCCGAACCTCAGTTCTCTACCTTCAGAACAGGAGAGGCACGAATTATACCAACTTCACGAGGTTGCTGGGCAAATTAAACACGTGAATGCACAGCAAAGCTCCTTATAATATGTAAAGAGCTATAAAAATAATAGTTCTGTTTCATTTCATACAAAAGAATCAATGCATATCTCTTTTGGACTGAAGAATAAGCACCAAAAGTGTGTGTGTGTTTTCCTCAGCTGTTTATGTCAAACCCAGAAGAAGAAAATGCACCTTAACTAAGCACCAAAGCCTCTCGGACACATGTGATCCAGGGGACATTTCTGTTACAGTTTTCAGAGTAGCTGAGCAGAAGTTAATGAGTCCTGAGGGTCATTTAAAACTTTGAAGGCTCACAGAAAACAAAGCAAGAACATTTGTATTACATCAAATGACTAGGATATAAGCTACTACTCCTCAGTCCAATTTCAAAGTCCATTAATTCTTCACAGAAGAAGAAACACTAAGTAATTAGCACTTGCAATTATTTGCTTATGTAAATATGACATTCTTTTGCTTCAAAGATAAAATACTAGTCATTGACATAAGTACTAGTGGAATAAAATATCGAACCCGACCGTAAATTTAGATATCTGTGGTTAAAGTCTAGTCACACAGAACATGGGACAGGAAAAGACTGCGGGGCATCAACATCATAAGGATTTTTTAAAAACCTGCCATGTTTCCATGTCATAATGATAAGGACTGAAGTTATAAAAACTGCAATATTTACAATACCTCAATCTTAAAACATGTAAAAACTTAACAATAAGAAAAAACGAAAGCAGAGAAAGCAGGTTAGATCATTTTAAGGTAAACATCAATACACTTAAAAACCCTCTTTAAAGTTAACTGTTTATCCTCACACTAATTAACATGTAACAGCAATGGGGAAAATGCTCAGTATTTTGATTTCTCACACAAGATACAGAAAAAAAAAGAAATAATGGCCTAATACTAACTTATTGTTGGAATGGTATTAACTGTGATGTTACTATGTATGGAGTTATAGTCTGGACCTACCTAAGTAACTAGGAGTTGGTGTAATTCATCATCTACTTAGAACATTATTAATAAGATATTGCTGAATTACGTGCTAAAGACACTGAAGGCCCTTCCAAAAATGAGATTCATGTTGGCTGAAGAACTGGATCATATAAAACTAGACTAGTTCACTTTCTATTAATCCATCTCTTTGTAAGACTAACTGTATGGAAAGAAAAGGACATACTACCTGTCTTAACTTCCTCAGATATAGATATTCTTTAGAACAAAAATAAATGTTTTATTAGGAGTGAAAAATTAAAAATCTTTATAGATCTTTTGGAAACAGTATATTGAAAAGGGCCCAACAACTACTAGGGCACTGTACAACTGAAAAAGAAAAGAAATTCCTTCACTAAGGATAGTGTGTACTGACATCTGCTGGATACTTATAGCTTTACTCTATAAGCTATGAAAGCTTTTAAATACGTTAAAGTTTGCAGACTGAATCAAGTGTACTTCATTCAAGGTCTTCCGTGTCTTTGGTAAATAGGTCTGCCAGATCTGCCACGGTTAAAGCGGAGGCCTCTGAATGCTTCGCCGATGAGTTCGTGTGACTGCAGCGTTTCCAAGAGAGCAGGGTCAGAAAGAAACCCGAAGTGATAAATTACTTTATTTGCATTACATGCTGTTCAAGTCTTATAAAATATAAGAATATAAAAATATTATATTCTTATAATAATATAAGGACACTATTTCTTCCTAAGTTTTTATAACTGAGTCTTAAGAAACTCCCAGAAGAAAGTACAGGGTGGGATCATTATAACATCTTGTTAAAATTAGTGAAGCCTTCTATATATTATTTTCAGGCTTTGTCATAAAATGCCTTTTCTCTGTGCAACTAATAAGAAAAAGACCAACCCCCCTCAACTGTTACTAATGCATACCTTACAATTTATTTTACTGTCCAAACTTAATTTGTTTCGAGAGAATTTCAACAGCAATTCTAATTGCTATTTTATTCAGGCAGCTTAAATATAATCACTGAATTCTGTTATGTATGGAAACAACCATCACAAAAAGCCTTCATGTTTGGGGCAAAAGCTCTGGTAATAGCCTCATCCCTTCCCATCAACCACCGATGGAAGACAATTTCTGGTTTCAAACTGCTTCTCTGCTCACTCTGCAAACCCCCCCCCCCCCCAGACTCGTTCCTGTGCAGGAAACCTCTCTCCTGGGCATCCCTCCCGCTCACACCGCTCATAAGGACACAGGAAGGCATTTGTTTGTTTTCAAAAGGACTTTAGGGAAAACAAGTTATGAAATAATTATTAGGAAGTTTTAGGATTCCAAAGTCGATGTTTTAAAATTAAGGCTGCTTTGGTCTCTGCTGCTGTTCTGCCTTTGGAGTTCACGTTACAATTGCCAGCAGAATTTTAAGTCCAGACCGTCCTGTCTGTATGCTATTAACAAGGGAAGGTCAAACCAGCACTTCCCCACATTTTTTGCTGTGTATAATGCACACCCACATTTTACCACTAATTTTCACGTATAATTCACATTGTATGGGGGAATCAGTACTGTCCATGTATAATGCGTGCCCTTAGTTTTCCCTGAAAAATTTGGGTAAAAAAGTGTGCATTATATATGACAAAAATATGGTAAATTTTAGTTTACAGGTATCAGTGAAGGCTTTTGGTTTGGCCATGAAGACAGATTTCATTTAAAAATCCAATGTGGTAAAGAAATATAGGATAGTTTATATATTTTTGCATATTACAATCCCTACTGATATGTTAAGTCAAATACAGAATGAGCATTAATTGAAAATTCTGAACAGGTAAAATGCCGTACCTTGCCTCTAAAAAGCATTCACACTTACACCTTTTGGCTGACCGAGTGGCCATCTCGGTGAAGAAGCTTCGAACACTCATGCAACCTTACACACAAACAGAAAAACTTCCCCACCGACTAAGTGAACTGTTACCTACCTCCTCTCGGCAGTTTTCAGCATCGCTTGCATTCTTTCTTCTATTGTTGCTTTAATTAAGAATCGGTGTACAATGGTAGGTCTAGGAGGCACATAATAATTACAAGTTTAAGAACACCTTAAAACTAATGAGAACACACACACTGCATTTCGTACGTGCTACACGTCATTGGCCAGCTGGCCGGTACTAACGAAGGTGCTGGCGGGGGTGGGGGTTCAGCAGTGAATAAAACACACTACTTAATCCCCACGAACTAACATTCTAATGAGGGGAGACACAACACACACATCAACATTCGCGGTACTTTTGGGTTCAGATAATGCCAGGAGCTGGCATGTGAGCTGGAACGTGACTGATGGGGAGGAAGCTGCTAAGCAAAGGAGGCGTGGGAAGACTGCACGGAAAAAACATTAAAGAAGTGCACAGTCCTGGGAACACAGAACGTGTGGCACAGGCTTGAACTGTTCGAGGGGCAGAGGGAAGGCCAGCGTGGCAGAAGCACCTGTAATGTGGGGCAGGGAGGTGAGGATGAGACCAGAGGGGTGGCCGCAGGGCACCATATAGGGTCCGGCAGGATGTGGCAGGAATCTGGGTTACATTGAGGGTTTTCTGCCTGATCTGAGTTACACCGGATCACACTGTAGAAACCCCTTGGCTGCTGTGTGGAGTTGGACCGCCGAGCAGCAGAGTGGAGAGGAGCCCATTACGAAGTGCTGCAGTCAGCCAGGGGGCGAGTGGGTGTGCACGGGTCACATCGGCGAAGGCAGTAAGCAGTCAGCAGGTCTGCAATACTTTTAGGAGGTGGAGCTAACAAGACCTACCTAGATGATGGCTTGAGTATGTGGTATGAAAAGAGAAATATGGAGGAGTCCTAGATTTCCGGTTTAAGAAACTATAGATGATAGGGTCACATTCTCAGATGGGGCAGCCCTGGGGTGGGTGGCAGTGTGGTAGGGATAGTTTTGTGTTGTCCATGTTAATCTTGAGTTTTCTATTAGGCATCCAAGGGAGATGCAGAGTCTAAGGATACAGATGCAGAGACAGAAGCAGGCATACGCACCGGGGATGGGAGCTAAAGGGACACATCTGGAATACACTGAGCCTCCCCTCACGCGACCACAGATGGTCTGTGCTCCTGCCTGACACCAGACTCTGCCCCGAGTATGAGAACTCTGGCCAGCTCAAGGGCATTGTTCCCGCCTTCTTCCCACCTCCTGCTTCATTCGTGTCTGTTGCTAATGAATCATTCTATTACTTCTCCTGTACGAAAAAGAAGAAACCACCTCTCTTGATCCCACTCTCTTCTTCTCTGCTCTCTGCAGCAAAACTCACAACACTAGTCCTCCCAGCTCCATGGAGGCAGCAGCGCATCATGGTTTAAGGCATGGGCTGCCGAGGCAGAACGGCTGTCTGAAACCTGCCACCACTTTTACTAGCCATGTGACCCTGGATGAGTTACTTAACCCTCTCTGTTATATGTGTTTCTTAATAAATAAATAAAATCCTATCCTGTCTTACACAACTGTCAGGCCATTGTCTCCACTTCTCACCCAAACTGCTTTTGATCTCCATGCTGCTACGGCTAACGATCAGCCCTCAATCCTTCCCTTATCTGACACTCAAACAACACAGACACAGCTGGTCGCATCCTCCTTCTTGAGTGCTATTCTTTACTTGGCTCTGAGGACGGCTCTTCCCTCTAGTTTTCTTCCCAATGAAAGAAAACTTTGATCCTTATCTGTCCTCTTTGCTTTGTTTGTCCTTTTCCCTCTTCACCCAGAGCCTTTAACTTTGGGGTGCTCTAGAGTTTCATCCCCGGTCCTCCTCTCTATCTACACCCTCTTCGTTAGCAATTGCATGTGGTCTCAAGACTTAAAAATACTACCACTATCTGCGGGCGACTTTCAGATTTTTCTCCGAACTCCAGACATCTTTACAGAACAGACATCTCCATTTGGGTGTCAAATAAACATCTTGAACTCACATCTCAAATGAAGTTCTGCCCTTCCCTCAGCAAATCTGCTCTGCCTGACAGTCTTGCCCTGGTCCACTGAAAGTGACTTCATCCTTCAGTTGTCTAGGCTGAACACCACGGTGCTAACCTTGACCCTCTCCCATACCACGTCCAGTCTGTCTGAGAATACTCCTGGTTCTACCTCTGAAATAAATCCAGACCCTGACCACGTCTCATCATTCCCACTGTTGCCGACGGGGCCCAGGCCAACTCAGCTCTCACCAAGATCACCGCAGTTGCCTCCTCACTAGTCGCCCTTGCTTCCCTCTCCCCCAGGCCCAAACATGGCACTCAGATGACTGTTTCGACACTCATATCACGTCACTCCTCTGCTCAAAGCCTCCCAATGGCGCTGGGCCCTGTATAACAACCCCCCATACCCCCAACCCGCACATACCACTCCAGCCAAGCTCTGTGATTTCATCTCCTGTTTCTTTCCTCTTTGCTTACTCTATTTCAGCAACTCTGGCTCCTTCTTATTCCTGAAGCGTACCAGGTATGCTCCTGCCTTTAGGCCTTTCTACTAGTGTGCTATCTGCACGAACGTTCTTCTTTATGGTGTATCTCCTCAGCTTTCTTTACCTCACTTCTCACCTCTTTGCTCGAATATTACCTTCTCCGTAACAGCTTCCTGGCCAGTCACCTGCACTCTTAACCCTCCTTACCACTCTACTTTTCTCACTCCTAATACAGGACACACTTTACTTACTATGTGTACTGTTTACCATCTGTCTCTCTATCAACCCCTCATAACTAGAATTTAAGCCCCATGAGGGCTTCTCAAATGCCTAGAACGGTGCCTGGCAGACAGGTGCTCAATACAGATCCACCGAATGATGTGGTATCAATATGGGAGGCTGTTCAAGTTGGTGATGGAAAGAAGAGGCACTTCTAATCTGATTGTATCTGATTTCCCTGTGGGAGGCGAGACCATCGTCAATGGGGAGGAGGAAGAGGTAGAAGACTTGACAGTCTCCTTGGAAAAAAGGACAATGTATGTATAATGGAAGCGCAGTAGAAATGTCAAGTAGTGTTAAACGTGTTTCCAGACTAGTAGCCTTTCATCTGAGAAGGGTCCAGTGCATGCTTTAGAAACACTGCTAAGATAAGAAGTATGTTTAAAACTGTAAGTAAAAAAACCCCAAAAAACCAAAACCAAAAAAAAAAACCCAAACGAACAACACATAGCTGCATTTTAAATGATCTGTGGCAGCACTGTAAAACAAGCTTGCATTTATTGTTACTTTGCCATTATGTGCTAAAGTTCTGTTAGTTGAACATGTCTCTTTCTTGCTTAAAATTAAGGCACCACGTGTCCTCTTGGCTGCGGCTCACAGAGCAGTCCACGTTTTTGAGTGTGGCACGGAGAGCTCATCTCCGCCATCCTGCTCCTGACGCTTTACGCCCTGCAACTGCAAACCCTTACAGTCCCCAGAAAGACTATGTTGGTTACGTCCTCTGTACTTCTGAGAAGGCAACTCTCTCTGGCTGTGTCAGCAGCCCTTTTGGGCCAATTTCCTTCAAGACTTAACCTGATAAAGTGTTTTCTGACTCTAGAGCACACAGTGATCACTCCCTTCCTTTGTTACCATGGTACTTCCATTGTTCTTCTGCACATTCTACTACATTATGTTCAATCATCTGTTTCCTGTACTACAGGGCAACCTCACTGGCACAATGCATTGTCTTATGCAACTTACTCTTCAGTATCCAGCACAATGTCTGACATACAGTAGGCACTTAATTAATATTTATTTATTTTTAAGTATTACTTAAAAAAAAAGATTTTATGTATTTATTTTTAGAGAGAGGGGAAGGGAGGGAGAAAGACAGGGAGAGAAACATCAATGTGTGGTTGCCTCTCACATGGCCCCACTGGGGAACTAACTGGCCCGCGACCCAGGCATGTCTCCTGACTGGGAATCGAACCAGTGACCCTTTGGTTTGCAGTCCGCGCTCAATCCACTGAGCTATACCAGCCAGGGCTCAATCAATATTTATTTAATAAGTTCTTTGTATGGATGCATTTCTTTGAATAAAAGTAGTATACACTATACAATTTATACTATTTGGTTTACTTTGGGCCTTATGCTAAATCTAATTATCTCTTAGAGTAGACCTATCTTGAAGTGAGGCTCTCTTTTCCTAAGGTGAAGAATTTAAAAAGAAGGTGTTTGTTTTTAGTCATGCATGAAATATGCCTTTTTAAAAAATATGAGCTATCGCCCTGGCTGGTGTAGCTCAGTGGATTGGGCGCGGGCTGCGAACCAGGCATCGCAGGTTCGATTCCCAGTCAGGGCACATGCCTAGGTTGCAGGCCGTGTATCCCAGCAACCGCACATTGATGTTTCTCTCTCTCTCTCCCTCCCTTCCCTCTCTAAAAATAAATAAATAAAATCTTTAAAAAAAAAAAAATATGAGCTATCTGAGACAATAAAAAATCAATTCTTCCCAAAGTTATGATGGATTACTTCATCTTTGCATTTGTCTTAAGTATTTTAAGAAAGTGCTTTGATGAAGTAGTGTAGTTTGTGAAAGAGAGATGATAAAAATCTAGGAGAATTTGGGGGTTTGTTGCTTGGAGGAGAGAGGGATGAAAATCTCTCAAAATGTCTTTTTTTAAAATAAAGATTTCATTATTTATTTTTAGAGACAGGGCAAGGGAGGGAAAAAGAGAGGGAGAGAAACAATAATGTGACTGAGAAATATTCATCAGTTGCCTCCTGTACGCACCCCAACTAGGGACCTGCCCAGGAATTGCACCGGGGACCTCTCACTTTGCAGGACAATGCCCAACAAACTGAACCACCACATCGGTCAGGGCTCAAAATATCTCTTGGTCATATACTAGTACCTGAAAACGTAATAAATGAGGAAGAGATGAAAATGAACAGGTTACGATGAACATACGTGAGGGGTTTCAACACTGACCGGCACCTTAGCAACTTGAAGCAAATGTGACTGATACTAGTTTAAGTCCTTACTTTGTTTGTCCGATTCGGTGCACCCTTCCTATGGCCTGAAGCTCATGGGCAGGGTTCAGTATGGGCTCAACCAACAGAACGTGAGTAGCTTCAATGATAGTTAATCCATTAGAACCTGTGTGCAGGGGCAGCAGCAAAATATTGATTTGGGGATCATGTTTAAATGCTGAAAGGTTCTCCTAAAAAAGAAAGATACATTTAAATTTTAGCTGGATCAGTTAAAAATAACAGTAATATATTACAGCTAATGTTAAATACGCCTAATGACATCCATTTCATCGTGAAATGTAATAGCTAAGAAAATTCAATGTAAAGTTACCAATTTCAGAAAATGTAAACTTGTTGTGTGGCTTTATGAGGAAGTGTCACATGAGCTCGAGTGGGACCACAAGGTACATGTATGTGATGTGTGCAAATTAAACTAGATGAGCTGAGAGGAAGAGAAAGAATGTGGTAGACTGAGTAAGACTCAGGATGAGGTAAGAGACACGAATCTCTCAATTTTCACTTGATCTTTTTCCATGTGTCTCTCTGGGTGTGCACCTGTCGTGCTGGGAGTGACGGAGGGACAGCTGGCCACATGTAGTTTTGCCTGACGTAGTGTCTTTAGGACCTAATCCCAGGGACATGAGGCCCCTGCCCACTCAAAAGGTGTATCAGAAGCCATCTCTTGCTACACTGAAGAAATGTACCTCAAGTCAGAAGAATCTTGCTATGCATTTAACTGAACAGAAAGAAAATTACTACAGTTTCTCTACTTTGCTTTTTAATTTAACATATTATAATTAATCAAGGAACAAGACAATAAATAAAAATAACATAGCTAACAGAAGTTTCAATTTGCACCTGAATCCACTTCTCAAAACATGTGAAAACCTTCCTGACGTACCTGAAACGTCTTCACACGGCTGATCTGTGCGAACTCCATGTTGTTGTCGGTGAGGGCCTTGGAGATGATGTCCAGGACGTCTTGCCACTGAGAACACACGAGACAGTGAGGAGATGTTTACACACGGCTTTCACACAAAGAGAATCTGAAAAGAACCTAAGTCAAAATGGGACTCAGAATCAAGTAAACACAAAACCTTCAAGTACCATTCATATTAGTTACATCTTGAAGTGGTAGTGTTTGTGTATGTTTTAAATCAAATGCTGGTTAAAAATAGGGCAAAAAAAATAAGCATCTTTGAGAACTGAATGGAGATAAATATAAATAGAAAATAAATAATGAAGTGCTTAATAAATGTGGTTACTTACCTCTCCACAATGAAAACTAGAATTTTTATTCAGTACACTATTTAGTTGTTTTTCTTTATCTATTTTAAATTTTTTAAAGATTTTATTTATTTATTTTTAGAGAGGGCAAGGGAGGGAGAGAGGGAGGGAGAGAAACATCAATGTGTGTTGTCTCTCACATGGACCCCACTGGGGAAATGGCCCACTACCCAGGCATGTGCCCTGACTGGGAATCGAACCAGTGATCCTTTGGTTCACAGGCTGGCACTCAGTCCACTGAGCCACACCAGCCAGGGCTGTTTTTCTTTTTCTTAAACAATCAAGTTCATTTGTGCAATGAGACTTTCAAGGTTATTTATTCCAATTTTAAAAAGTAGTAATAAGAAAATTTCTAAGTAAAATTCATATAAAAACATAAAATGTACCTATAGGAACTATTTGTGAAGCATCACAAAATTCTATCAAAATAATTCTATAATATGTACAGGGAAAAAAATCTGACATGGAAAAGTCTATCTGTAATTCTAAATCTCATCTATATTGTAGCCAACACTAAAAATTAGTTCTCAGATATACACTGACTAGGGGCAGAAGGCCAGTCTGCATTAACAGGGGATGAAAATGCTGAGTGTACCGTTGAAAAAACGAGTGCTTTAGCTCCTGGGTCTCTACGCTGGATTCTCATCAGGGTTCTGACCACAGCTTCGACTTTTGTAGAATGACTGCCCTTTGAACACAAGGAAGAAAACACATTACTACTAAATAAAATTTAGTGAACAATGGAATGGAAACAATATAAAATACTTTTACTATCAAAACTATATGATAGGTGCATATATGTTTAACCTTTTTAAGTATTGTACTTGTTGGAAATTTTCTTTAGCCTCAAAGTGCAAAACTTATGGAATTTATACTATGAGAGAATTGAATATGAAAGCACACTGAAACTTCATACAGTGATATGACCTTGAAGATCAGATATTTTAGCTAAGTGGTTAGGTTTGTAATTACACAATTTTGTTATTTTGAATAAGCACAATTTATATCCAACACTACTCGCTTCAGATATTATGGCATTGGAAATACTGACCGTACGTGAATCAACACTCTAACTTCAGCAAACAGTGAAGGATCCAACTCATGAAAAACCCTTTCTTACAATGGTAGCACAAAGGACAATGATAGCGGCACCAATGACATCCACTTGGATGAGCTTTAAACAAACCTGGATGAACACAAGGAGTGCTTTTTGTATAACCATTTCCACCACAGGAGTGTGACAATGAGAAAAAAATGAAGAAACAGGAAAATGAAGAAAATAAGCAAGTGTTTTTATAGCCTCCACCAAGGAAGTTTTTCTTCTGGAATGCTCTGGGAGATGGTAAGACATGGGGGTTAAGGGCATAGGACTTTGAGTGAGACAAATCTAAATTCAACAGCCCATTCTGCATCTCACTAGTTAGGACTCTAAGCCTCGGTTTCTTTCTTGTCCAACAGTGACGATGATTGCACTGTTCCCAAAGGTGGTTGTGTTGGTTACGTGAGAAATGCACACAAAGCATTTAAGCCTAATACCTGGCAGATAACAGACACTCAGTAAGTTATCTCTCTGAGACTTTAACTATGGGCACTACAATGGGAGAGGTTAGTCCAAAGTGGGGTGGACCTAACCAGCAAAAGTAAAACGGTTCCCACGGCAGCACTATTCACCAGCCCTCCTCAGCACTTTTACAGGAGACATTCAAAGATTAAGAATATTAACAAAACAAGGAAGGAAGCCCTAGTGATTGCAAGTTAGCAAGACAGAATTACAGGAAAGTTTTAAAATTCTGATACTAAAATCCCAAGTCTCTATTTTTTCCTCTGGATATGCAGACTTTTAATTAATATGAAAGCTTAAAAAATATAAGAAACCTATTTCAGTCTAAACATTACAAAGAGCAAAATTATAAATAAATAATGCATTAAGAACGAAATGGCCTCAAATAAGAGAAAAGAGAAAATTAGCAGACAGTGATCATTTTGGAGTTTAGAAACATCTCTTCAAGGTCTTATTTTCAAAAAGATACCTAAACAAATATCAGGATAACTATTAACCTTTCTGCCTATTAAGCTGCTTCTTATAAAGAGTTACAAAACAAAAATAATCTTTTATAAGCAGCATCCAAAACAGACAGCTGACTCTACGGAGGAAAAGACCAGGTGGTTCCCTTTTATCGAGGTCTGGCCAGCTCGGCGCCAGATCTCTCCGAGCCCTTCCAGAGGCTACAGTTCTGAACCCCATGGTGCCAGTGTGGTTACTCCCCGCTGTGAAAGAAGAAGACTACGAAGTTCAGAAATCCAAAGCTGTGCTTGGCAGAACCTAGATGGGCAGTGAGAAGACCGCAATACCATTTTCTCCCAGATGGACAGCAAGCGGCTGCTGAGAGTGAGAACAACGGAGACAGCAGTGGGTGCCATGTTGATCTGCAGCTCTCAGTTTGAGCACGCATGCCCTGCCTAACTTTTGAAAGCAAAGCCAGTAAATGAATAATCCTTATGGTAGGCCAATGTGTTTAGGCAGTTTCTCCAAGACAAAAGATTTCATATTTTAGACTGCTTGAAGACATTTAAATTATCATAAAAATGTTGCTTCAAGTTATAAGATGCTATTTTGCAAATCCACTGCTTGTGAGTCTACTTTAATAAGAATTCATAATTTGCTGTTAAATGAAAGGAAAAGGTTATACACAAGAAATGATTGCTGATCTACAAAGGCAGCACAGAAAATGCAGTAAAAAAACAAATAAAGTGAGATGAGGATCTGGTGTCCTATTTGTTAGATATATCACAAACACTTTTTCCAAAACTTAAGAAATTACCAAGAGGTTATATGCATTAATTGGACAACAAAGCTAACAGCAGTACCTAGGATTAAAAATTAAAAAATTTTCATGTCCTGAAAAATGAACCCAGACTTCCAGCCAAGATGGAAGTGTAGGTAGACACACTGTGCACAACCAAAAGAAGGACAACAACAGTTTAAAAACAGAAAACAACCAGAAGTGACAGAAAATCAAATTGTATGGAAGTCCGAGAACCAAGGAGTTAAAGAAGACACACTCATCGAGACTGGGAGGAGGGCTGGAGTCAGGCAGTGGGGCAGACAGGGCTGCAGCCAGGCGGTGTCTGGAGGACTGGGGCAAGCAAGGTGGCAGCTGGCGGACCTAGCGAGGCGGTGGCTGGTGGAGCAGGCGGTCCCACATTTGTGCGTAGATAAACCAGATGAAACTGGGGAGCAAGATAGACCGCATAACCCAGGGTCCCAGTGCCGGGAAATAAAGCCTCAAAACACCGATTGAAAACACCTGTCGGGGTTGAGGTGCCAGGAGAGACTCCCAACCTCACAGTAGAGTTCATTGGAGAGATGCACAGGGTCCTAGAATGTACATAAGCCCACCAACCCGGGAATCAGCACCAGAAGGGCCCACTTTGTTTGTGGGTAACAGGGGAAGTAACTGAAGTCTGGGACAGAGCGGAGCAACTGCCATTGTTCCCTCTCAGACCCCACCCCCACATACAGCATCACAACCCAGCCACAAGGGTTACCCCGCCCAGGTGAATATCTAAGGCTCTGCCCCTCACTACGTAACAGGCCCATCAAGACAAAAAAAAAAATGGCCCAAATGAAAGAACAGATCAAAGCTCCAGAAAAAATTCAACTAAGCGACAAAGAGATAGCCAGCTTATCAGATGCATGGTTCAAAACACTGGTAATCAGGATGCTCACAGAACTGGTTGAATTTGGTTGCAAATTAGATGAAAAAATGAAGGCTATGCTACATGAAATAAAGGAAAACGTACAGGGAACCAATAGTAATGGGAAGGAAACTGGGACTCAAATCAACAGTGTGGACCAGAAAGAAGAAAGAAACATCCAACCAGAAAAGAATGAAGAAACAAGAATTTTTAAAAATGAGGAGAGGCATAAGAACCTCCAGGACATCTTTAAATGTTCCAACATCCAAATTATAGGGGTACCAGAAGAGGAAGAGCAACAAACTGAAAACTTACTTGAACAAATAATGAAGGAGAACTTCTCCAATCTGGCAAAGGAAATCAACTTCCAGGAAGTCCAGGAAGCTCAGAGAGTCCCAAAGAAGTTGGACCCAAGGAGGAACACACCAAGGCATATCATAATTACATTACCCAAGATTAAAAATAAGGAGAGAATCTTAGAAGCAGCAAGAGAAAGGGAGACAGTTACCTACAAAGGAGTTCCCATAAGACTGTCAGCTGATTTCTCAAAAAAGACCTTACAGGCAAGAAGGGACTGGAAAGAAGTATTCCAAGTCATGAAAGGCAAGGACCTACATCCAACATTGCTCTATCTAGCAAAGCTTTCATTTAGAATGGAAGGGCAGGTAAAGTGCTTCTCAGATAAGGTCAAGTTAAAGGAGTTCATCATCACCAAGCCCTTATTATAGGAAATGTTAAAGGGATTTATCTAAGAAAAAGAAGATAAAAAATATGAACAGTAAAATGACAACAAACTCACAATCATTAACAACCACACCTAAAACAAAAACAAAATTGAACTAAGCAAACAACTAGAACAGGACCAGAAACACAGAAATGGAGATCACATGGAGGGTTAGCAACAGGGAAGTGGGAGTGGGAGAATGGGGGGAAAGGTACAGAGAATAAGTAGCATAGATGATAGGTAGAAAATACATAGGGGGAGGGTAAAAATAGTATAGGAAACGTAGAAGCCAAAAAACTTATAAGTATGATCCATGGACATAAACTAAAGTGGGGGAATGTGGGTGGGAGGGGTGTGCAGGGTGGAGGGGAGTGAAGGGGGGAAAATGGGGCAACTGTAATAGCATAATTAATAAAATATATTTTAAAAAAAGAAAGCAAATTTATACAACTTAGTGCCCCTTCCCCAAACAGAATTATGTTCCCTAATCAGTAATATGACTAATTGGATTATGACTTGGTGATAGGTAACAGATTTTTCTTTAGGTTTCCGTTGGTGGTTTGTAACTTGAAATAACTGGAATATTTTCCACTACTGTTCAGTTTGGAGGAAGCCATTTCCTGTCATGGTATTTTATTACTTTCATTTCTTTTATTCTGGACTTTTCTTTTCGAAGTAGAGCTAACTCTTTCAATGTGTCTGTGCTATCCATACCACTTCCAGCTAAGACCAGTTAACGTAGTTTTATTTCTGTCTGCACCTGTTCGCCGTGCTAAAAACCCATGTGAGTCGTGACAGATACAACTTAGTGCTCTTATGCAGCTTGTATGGTAGGTCTCCTACAATAGGAGTACTGCCCAAGTAAATGCTTGGGGCAAGTGCTGGGTTCTTTAACATTCACAGGTTACTTGAATGAAGTTCAATGGGAAGTCCACCGAGGCTGCAGGAAATCTTACACATGTACAAGGACACCAAAATATCACCCTATTCTTTTAAATACTTTGCATAATGATTTCCAAGTTGCCAACTGTAAAAAAATTAAAATTTTATTTGGACTCAAAGGGTCTTAAGGATATTATATGTGAATACTATTCAGTTGTCTGTCCATCCATCCATGCATCTGTCTATCCACTGAGTACCTGTTACATGCCAAGCATTATTCTAGATGTCAGGGACACTCTAGTGAATGAAACAAAGTCCTCACCTCAAAAACAACGTCCTTTCCACAGTTTAATGAAGTTTACACCCGACAAAGTATAAGTTCTTCATAAAGGCAATTTCATAAAGGCGACTTATGGTTTAGACTGCAGAAGTCCCCACCACACGTTCGGCTTATTGCAGGCTCCCGTTACCTTCACCACTGGACTAACGACAGTTCAGAATTACAAGTGCTAATTTGTCCAGTGATAGAAACTGTTTTTTTTAATTATTAATATATGTACCCATGACATTCATAACAAAAACACACACCTGCATTCTAAATTTACCAGTTAATGTTCAAGTATAAAGATATTTAAATATAATAATTTGTGGACTGTATTTACCCAAATATTCTGTTAATTTTAAACTCAGTCAAAATTTTCCAATTTTTTCCCACAGAGATGTTTATTTTAATTATGTTTAGAATGTCCAAGACTTCTTTTTCATAAGTCACCTCTAAACCAACTGAAGAGAAACTCAAAAAAAAAAGAAGAAGGAAAGGAAGCAGCAGTTCTACACATAGAATCAGACATATGGTATTTCTAGGTTTCTCTGGGAGTCTGAAGGCAGAAATACAGTACTTTTTTTTCCCTACAGAAAAGGCTGCATAAAATATATCAATTATCAGTTGATTTACTTGTTAAAAATGAATCCCCTATCAACTAAGGGAAAAATTGTGGCAATGGGCCTGAAAAAATATTTTATTCTAAAAAGCAGGCCCCAAAGCGTGAGAAGGTGAAGCCCTGGGCACGTGTGTGGGATGGTGGGAAGGCGGCTGCTTGTGGTGGTTACATCCGTGTAGTGTATTTTCTCCTGGACAGAAACTTCTTATGACATAAAAACCTTGTCTGTTACAGTGTCAGGGTTGCCACTCAGAAAATGCTTCATATGAAACCTAGCCAAACTTAGGACACAGGGAACATGCCACGTGGGTACATGTTCTGCCAGGAGGCCTACTTCAGCATCCAAAATGCCTGGCAGTTGTCAGAACTTGCAAGGGGAATTTTGTTTACTTTGTGAAATGCCCGGTGCGTTCCAAGGGTCATTTAGGAATACTGTCACACTGTCGTTAGGGTAGGTACAGTCTTTAACTTAAATGTATGCACTAAAGAGAATACTTGCAATCTCAGTATTCAATTTATTTCTATGATCAATCACTAGAATTCCTTACATTATAAATTACCAGTAGAAAAAATGTCTTATTATTCAATACTATTTTTATGTTTTTCAAATACCTATTATCTGAAATCAGCTATATAATTAAGCACCATGTATGACACGATATATTATTTATTATGTCCAAGAGTCTCAACTATTGGCGTAGAGTGAAATACACATTTTAGATAATATAAAAACTGTAATGAAATAAAAAAAATTACTTGTCAGGACTGTTTAATAAAAAGATCAAGAATTTGATAATAATAAATAAAACCCTATGTTTAGAAATAGTTTGATCTAATATTTACAAAATTTCAAAATAATGCCTAGATTATTCACTCAGAGCCATCTTTTTACATATCTGAGTACACCCAAGAGTACACTGAGTACACTCAATTCCAAGGTCGATGATGCGGCCATTCGGTGGGAGAGTTCCAGACAGTCAGAAGAGTGCAGTAAGAGTCTGGGAGAACAATAAGCTGATGCTTCAGAGAGGTAGCAGACACCAGGGCGGAAATGAGACAGAAGAAAAGGGGATGAGTGGCAGGAGTGGCAGGCACAAATGATGACAGAAAAGACTGTAAAAAGCAAAAGTAAAGGCAGCAAAGAGCAAGGTGAGAATGTGGGAGAGGGATAAATCTTGCCTGCGTAACAGGTACAATATTCAGTCATGTTATATAATGAAAAGGAAACACAAGCATATACACATCTGTAGCAGAAGAGAAACTAACTTTAGTATATTAAATACTAAATTAATATACTATACTATTAGTATAGTATATTATACTATACTATATGTACTATACTATACTATACTATACTATACTATACTATACTATACTATATAGTATACTATAGTATATTATACTATACTAATAGTATAATAAAGTATAATAGTATAATAAAGTATACTTTAGTATACTATTAGTAGTAGTACTAATAGTATAATAAAGTATAAAGTATAATAAAGTATACTTTAGTATACTAAAATACTATAGTATATTAAATACTAATTTAATATACTATATTTAGTATAGTATAGTAAATTCTAAGACTGTAGTCTTATAATTTTTTACAAGATGCTTCCATTAATTCATGTGTTTATCAATACCCATGAAAGACAGGAAGAAGTCCAAGCACAATACACACACTTGTACACTGATATTCCTGTCCCAACAGGATGACACATGTCACTGTCCCGTCCTAATCCCCCTCCTGGGTGTCCAGGAAAGCTGCCATAGGATAAACAGGTGTAGGTTTGACAGGCTCTATGGTTCAGTTTCATAGAGACTGGGCTGTTTACTGGTAGCCAGAGCAATCACTTCCTAAACCTCAGTGCATCAGGCCTGACACAGCAGTTCTTTCCTATGCTGTTCTCTGTCCTGTGAATGCTTTCATCTACGAGTCAGCAGCCCTTCTTAGCCACAAATGCCATCTGTGGCCCTTGGGATGCCTGAGGCCAGAGGAAGAGATAGGAGACAGAGAAAGGGCTAAGAAAGACTATTTTTATGACAAGGCAAGGGAGGGAGAAACCTCGGGAGTGGGAAGAAAGGAGGAGTGGGAGACAGAGAAAGAAGGCAGTTCTGTGTGTGGTGAGTAGCATAAGGGAACCAACTTGAGGTATCACACACTGCCCACTTGGACAACCCTTTCAACACTCGGTCTCACTGCTTCATCTTCTAGAACTTTTATTCCTTCACCTCACTTGGGTCACCCACTTCCACAGTCACATCTCGAGTACTGAATGCCTGTCCTCTCTGAAAATTACTAATTAAGGTCGCCTACTCTATGTTAAGAACACATTCGCTTACAGCTTATTTGCTCGAGAGCCCAATCTACACCTGTGACTTGGTTTACTCAAGATCTTTTCTCTTTACATCAACACTCTCCCTGTCTTTTCAAAAAACTTGTATTACAGATTATCCCTTCTCTCCCCAATATGTTCAATCTATCCTTCTTTACTGCAGATTAAACATGCTCAAGAATCTTTTCTCTTAAACAAAATAAAAAACACAAAGTCTTTCTGTACTTCCTATCTGCTTCGGTTACAACTCTCATTCTTCTGCTCCACGGCCAAATTTGTGAACGAGCTGGGCATCTGCTCTTCCCACTTAGTCACTTCCTGTTCACTTCTCATTCCATGCCAATCTGCTCGTGGCCCCTACAGTTCCATTGACAGAGCTCCTTCTGCTGTCATTAATGACCTTCACTAGCTAAATTAGTATATATTGTGTTGAGGCCCCTTCCGCATCACTGGATAGTGCTGGTAACTGCCTCCTTATCAAAGCTGACAGCGTATTCTCCTGGACTGACTATGTCTGTAGTTGCTCCTTCTTAGTCCGTCCCCCCGCCACCTTCTTAGCTCTGCCCCCTTTATTCCACCTTTAAAAAGCTATGGAGCCCTGCAGGACCTGACCTAAAGCTCACTTCTATAGTCATTTCCGTAGGGAATCTCATTCACTCTTGTGGCAGCAAAGATCACTTATGCCAATGGCTGCATTTTGTTTTTTTAATCTCCAGCTCCACATATTAACACTTTGTTGGATTTTTCTTACTTGAATGTCTTAGGTACCTCAGAGATAGTATGTCTAAATGTACTTTTCTTCCATGTGCCCTAATACAGTAGCTGCCCCATTATCCACCTGACTTTTCACACTAGAAACCAGGAGGTCACCTATGAAATCTCCTTCATCAACCCCTTCAACATTCTACCTTACTAATCAACTTTCCTCTACATAGCTTTTAAATATATCCACTTCTTTCCTTCTCTACTGCCACCAACATAATCAAGCCACCACCACTATTGTTGTAGCCTCCTAAACCAAATTTTGTCTACAAATTTTCTCTACACTATTATTTTCTAGAGAGCAACATGACTGATATTTTCATGTTCTACTCAAATAACAGTGGGAATAAACAGCAATGAGATATTCTTTAATTCAACTATAGTTTTCTCGGGAGGGGGCATCCTAATTACTGCCTAATATGCTAACATCTTAACTGAAACTGCCTAAGAGACAGTTTCAAGTTGTAGTTAATTCTGCTACAAAATACAACTCTTAAACATAAGTGAGAAGAGACCATTGAAGACTGGAGAAGAAGGAATTAAGGAAAAAGATTCTACTACCTCTTGCTTAAGAGCATGCTCTACCCTTCTCTCGACTCCTGACCTATATCCTGTACTATCTCCATACATTCATGTATTTATTAGTCCTTCATCTAAGTTTGGTTAGAGGGAAAAAAACTATGTTTAAGAAAAATGAACAAAAATGTCTACTACAGGCTTTTCATTAATAAATGTCCCCCAGGGAGGAAGCCTAGTTCCAGATCCTGTTTGGACTGCAAATTATAGTCACTTTCTTAAAATTCTGAAGGAAGCCTAGGAGAAAAAAGTCAGGAAAATGAAGCCAGCTTTGGCTGCACCCCGACATAGTATCCATGCCATTCGAAAGAGCACTAACTTCAGCCTGCAGTCTGTTTTCTCCTTCAGCCTGGCTGGGCTCACCCCCTTCCCCGATAGCCAAGCCTACATGAGAGGTGAGGAAGAAGCTTTCTTCAAATGAATCTCTACGTTACCCAGAGCTCTATTTGTAGCAGACAGAAATCCTAGAGGAAATAAGAGGGAATTGGAATTCTAAGAAGTTCCTTTTTTGCCACGGTGGGCAGGACCACTGCTAACTCTGATGAAGAACGTGTTCTCGTGTCCCTCCCGCAGGAGAGGGGAGACGGGAAAGCGGAGACTTTCAGGCATCATGTCTACAGCCAGACAAGAGTGGTTTCTACACATGCCCAGCCTCATTCTGATTTTACTTCCTGACTGCTTCAACTACGCTTCTACATGTTCGTAACCAACTTCACCTTCACAGGGATGTCCTCTTCCTGGCTGGCTTTCTCTGAGGTGAAGACATACGAGATTTCTTTGTGAGAGGTCGTCTGGCGGCAGATGGCGCACTTGATGGAGCTTCTGTGAGACCCCACGCTGTACTGCTCGATGATGATAGACGTGCACTCATTACAGAAGCAGTGGCCACAGGTCAGGACCGCCCACTGCAACAGGAAACACAGCACCTGCCTCAGTGAGATGCCACCAAAGACACCTTCCACTCTGCACACACACTAAAAGGACGAGGGAGTCAGACTTCACTTCCTAAATATTTCATGGTATTAATATTCTTTAAGTCATAAAAGCTAAGTTGTACGTTTAAAGTAATGATTTTTAAGTCTAACCAGGGTACGCTTTCATAGTCTTTAGTTCTGCTCATCCTAATAGTAAGCGCAACAGTCAGAGGATCCTTGTTACTTTACTAGTTGGGGTTCTCGTTTTAGTGGTTAGGAAGAATGTGGATCACCCCTTGAGTATCCCAGGGGTAGATGTATAGGGACTAAGAAGAACATTAATTTGAATGTCATACTCAATACAGTCTATATAACTTATTAAACAGATTTAGATTTTCACATAGTAAAGCACTTGTTATAAAGGGAATAAGAGAGGCTGGTGACTCAATTTATTTTAAAACTGATCTGGATACATTTAAAAAATTCCAAATAAACAAATAAAAAGATATTTTTGAAAATCCCCTTGTTGCATCTTAAGGAAGGTACAATAATACATTCTGGGAGCAAATTCTAGGGACTTCTCCCCTTTTGAGCGGGGGGGGGGTGTAAAAGAGCATTACATTTAATTATCAGTTCTAAAAGCTTTGACATCTTATGCTAATTAACCTTTTCACCTGGTAAAAACCAATGACAATAATAAAAACAGAGCAGTACTTTGAGTAACATGTTCCTAAGACCTAAGCTGTGATGTGTGTGAACTTGTATGGAAAGACGGTGTGTGGCCTGGCCTTCCCGAGGTGCCCTGCGGGATGGACTAGGAAGCCCCTTGGAATAGAAATCAAACTAAGGAAGAGAAAACGTGGTCTATACGCTTGGTTTTAAAACAGTGACTGGGAATGAGAAGAGGTTATTCAAGATTCATCGGCGGATGCCATTCAGGCTGCTCTCCAGCTGCACCCCTGCTCTCAAGGGACGGTGCCAGAGTCCCCAAGAGCTGAGGCTGCAGGAAAGTGAACGAGCTGTTTCACTGGCATTTCCGCAGACAGAGCAGCGCTGTGCTGCACCCTGTGTACATTCAGTGCCACTGGGGATGAAGGGCACTTCCTCCATTCGACAGGACTCGCGCAGCTCGTGAGGGCTCAGCTGGACAAGCTGAAGAGCAGGGCAGTCCATCTGCAAAGGAGGAGAAACCAGAGACTCTGGCTCCAGAGCCTGAGCAGTGCCAGGAAGTTGACTGAAATGGCCTCCTCACAGGAACACAAACTGCACTGCCCCCAGGGCATGAGCCAGTGCCTGTGAGTTATCTCCGACTCTTCAAGGGAGGAGCAGGGAGAACTGGGGCGCTAGAGCGCAAGGCTCTGGAGTTCCTACAGATGTGGGGTTTAAACAGAGTTAGAAAAGCGGTGTTTTGTTACTGTTATTGTAATCCAGTATGGTCTCCTAAGTCTAGCAGACCTGGGTTCTGCTACACTTAAATGAAATAATGTACATAAAAGAACTTTAAAAACTAAAAATGTTTAGGACAAAAATTAAATGAAATTTCTGAGACAATTTGGTCACATGAATCTCACCAAAACTAAAATCAAAGAAACTACTTACACCATGATCGTTTCCATTTTAATCAGAAGTTGTATCACATTTTTATCACTGACTTTTATTAGAAATCACCAGTATCTGTACATCACTATTCTTCCACTCAGTTTCCAATGTATCTGTCCCTTTAATATTTATTATCAATAAAGCATCCTTTAAAAATCTTACTTTCTTCATAAATCATGGAAACTAAATACTAAAAGTCTTTTTTTTTTAAAACCCTCACCTGAGGACAAGCTTACTGATTTTGGAGAAAGAGGAAGAGAAGGAGAGAGGGAGAGCAACACAGATGGGTTGCCTCTCGCACGCGCCCCACCCCGGGACTGAGCTGAGCATCTAGGTGTGTGCCCTGCCTGGCGACAGCACCGGTGACCTTCTGGTTTATAGGACGACATTCCGACCAATGGTGCCTCACCAGCCAGGCCTAAAGGTACTTTCTTTCTGGTTATTGCTGGTCAGACCACAGAACTCATGTATTTAACTTCCCACTCTCAGTTTCAGAGAAAAAACTCCCAACAACACTTTTACTGATTTAATAGTAATAAACTTATCTTTCAAAATTTGAAAAGCAATGAATATTCTGATATTGTAGATAATGACCATACAAAATTGGAATTGTAGTCATAGATCAAAGTTGGTAGGATAAAACTAAGAATTTTTTCCCCTCGTTGAGGAGAACATGCCATTGAGTTTATAGACATCTGTATACTGATACAGAAAGAAATACACTTAATTGTCATAATTCTCAATTCCTGTAGGACTGCTGTTATTTATACTTTAAATCCTGGTATTATTAGATTTTAATAATGCTAAGTAAAAGCAATGTTACTGTACCTTTGAAATACTTTCTTAAGTAAATCAATGTGTGCTGTATTATATTTCTGTACAATTACCAAAGAACCATGTTAAACTGACAAAGTCAAATGATTTAGACCCAATCTTGTGACTGGAAACAGTATTCAAAGCTATGCATCTTTAATAAAAAGGATGGAGTTATTCTAGAAGTATGTTTTCACCTATCACTTACGGAGAACATTGCTCAAACGTATGTTGGCACCAAACATGTCAGCCCAACCTCAGCTCCAACTTTAAGACAAAGATAATATTTGCCTTGCATACAAAGTTGTTGAGAGAGAGGTGGCTGGGCGGGTGGGGAGAGCATGATTGTAAAAGCCTTTGAGAACTGTGAAGTGTTTTAGAAATGCATGTGATGTCTATTATAGCTTCACCTGTTTTCCCAGCTGCCGAGCACAGATTGGACAAGGCTCCGGATTAATACCTCCTGACGTTTTGTCTTGAGACTATCCAAAAAAGGGAAGAATTCAAAAATATATTAGTTTCATTTTAAAACCTGATACGTATTTTACAATTCATTTATAGAAGTAAATTCTTGCAACTGCAATTGTAATAGCCTGAAAATTGAGACGACCTAATAATTTATATATTATTGCCGAATGCTATCATTCCTGGGATTTACAAATAATGTTCATTAAAGAAGTGAACAAAAAAAGGGAAGGATTTATTATCAGTTTGTTAAAGTTATAGTACTACAGTTGTGATTACCACAGAAGTCAAAACGAAAAGTATAACTTAGCTAAATTCTCAAATTTTATTTTCAAACTAGATTTTGTTATAAAGGAATTATATATTCTGCGTATCTGCTTAGCATGGGCTCGCAGGCATGGGGAGAAGCAACATTGATTCACACAACTCCTTATTAATACTGGTTTCTTCTCAGGGCTCTTTTCCTAATCTCATTAAGGCAAAGCACATTACTAGAAATTAGAAATATTATTGACTTGAGACCTATCTAAGTCTGGGAATTATGTTGAAGTATAAGTGTTTCAAAATTTCCTTAAAACTATTTCAAAAATTAGAAGGGCTTCAAAAAAGTCATCAAATGGACAGGTTTTAAAACTGAAGAAAACATAAAGGAAAGTAAATTAGACTGATAGATCACTGAAGTGTTTAAGTCCGTGGTTTCACTAACCAAATAGTTTTTTTAAAACAATTGTTCTTAATTATCCTTGACTCTCTTAGCAACTTTCAAATATGGGACACAGTGTTAATTACAGTCTCAGGCAGTACATTATATCCCCAAGACTTATTTCATAACTGGAAGTCATAAAATAACTTCCCCAATACGTTCTGACTCCCTTTACCCATTCACTTCACCACCCCTATGACTGTCATCTCTGGCAACCACCCATCAGTCACCTGCATCTACGAGCTTCATGTTCTGTTGCTCTTTTTATTAGACTGCACATAAAGGCGAGATTAGATGGTATTTGTATTTCTGTCTTATTTTACTTTCCATAATGCCCTCAAGGTCCATCCATTTTGTAAAAAATGGCAAGATTTTATTCTTTTTTATGGCTGAATAATATTTCATCACACACACACACACACACACACACACACACACACACCACCTCCTTTATCTATCTGTCTGTCAGTGGACATTTAGGTTGTTTTCACATCTTGGCTACTAGAAATGATAGCACGCCACTACCTGCTTCTCCTATGAAGAAGCAGAATCCCCCAAGAAGCAGCAGGCTCTTAGTAAAAGAGCTGATGGGGTTGCCTAGTAGTGTTCAGAGAATTTCTTCTGGTGACCTTCTTTATGCTTCAGAGTCTCACTAGAGATTTATCAGCACCTGCCATTGAAAAAAGCTGACTGCCAATAAACATGTTAACCTTCAAGTTTCTGTAGCACTCTTAAATGCAGTCCATTCTGCTCCAAGTTATTATGTACATCTAATCTGTCAAGTTTGGGAAACATCAATGTGTGGTTGCCTCTCACACGGCGCCCCCTGTGAACCTGGCTGGCAATCTAGGCATGTGCCCTGACTGGGAATCGAACTAACAATTGTTAGGTTCGCAGTCCGCACTCAATCCACTGAGCTTCACCAGTCAAGGCTAATCTATGATTTATGTAACTGTAATTTTTGTTGGGCAAAGTACAGTCTGTTTATACTGTCCTATACTACAAAGCACATACCTTTATGTTAAGTATCATATTTCTACAGATCATCATCTTCTTCTGTGACATATGTAGCTATTGTAGACACAGCTAGTATTCTGACTCATATAACTAACAAAAACAAATAAAATACTGATTTAAAAAACCCAGTACCATTAATAATTATGGGACTAAAAGATTAAACAGAGATATTACAGTGGTTTATTGACATACAGTATCTTTCAAAACAATACCTTTTCCAAGTTTGTTAGGTAAAGAAGCTGCCCCAGTTTCTTCTGAAGCTGAGATGTAGCAACAGCTTTATCATTTAGTAGCTTTATCCGATTTTGTTCCACCTTAAAAAAAACAAGTTCATTCTCTTCCAGAACAATCATTAAAATTATATCAAACATGCATAATCCTTTAATAATACGTGTCCTCTTTTAAGAAAATCCACTTACATATAAAAACTCAAAATAGCAAAATGGATACTAGATAAAGTATTTCAAAAGGAAATGTATGTATTTCTTGCTTTTTACTACTTAAATAAAATTGAGAATAAGTGTTTAATATGAAAACAATTTTTTATTTTTATTGATTGATTGGTTGATTGACTGTCTATTACATTCTCCTAGAGGAGGCCACAGAGAGGATGGAGGCATGGAGATTCTTCTTTGGATTTCTTGAAATCACTCTGGCCTGAGTAACATACTATCTCATTTTTCTTTATCCCATGGATGTATTACTGAAAAATGGTACACAAGTAGAATTTTGGTTCATTTTTTTTTTATCTGACTTCAAGTAGAAAAGCTTCCTATGTAAAACGATTCTAGACTTCGGGTCAAGATGAAGGTGTAGGTGAACACAGCTCACTTCCTCACACAACCACAAAAAAATTACAACTAGACTACAAAACAAATTATCAACCAGAATAGTCAATAAATCAAGTTGTATGGAAGTCCAGTAACCCAGGAATTATAGTAGTATATAAGTAGTAAAGTAGTATATAATGAATATGACCAATTTTTCTGAGTTAGTCTCCAAGTTTATTGAAAAAGATTTAAAAGATTAAACACACAAAAGGAATAAAAATAAATTATTAATGAAAGTAATATTGTCACCATGGAAGAGAAAGGTTGGTAGAGTTATCTTTTAATCTTGAGAAACAAAGAGGGATTCATTAGAAGACAAGTTGTCAATGTCTATTCATCACCAGCAAAGGCAAACACGGAAGCAGTTTTGGGTGCCCTTCGGGAAGGTTTTTCTAGTTCTGATAAAACTGATGCGATAGAACATGTCTGACAACTGACCAAGAATATCTTTTAGCTTTTGGCACATAGGAGGTGTTCAAAAATAGATGAATATGCAATCTGGAGAGAGACAAATGCACCAAAATAGTGAATTCTGAGCAAGCATTAGATATAAAATTGCTCATTTTTGGCCATTTCTGACCTGGGGCAAGCTAAGAGAGTGATCAAATACATATTGAAGAGACTGCTGCCCTGACTCTTCTAGGAAAGTTCAGTTTTTGTGATACGTATTTGCTGTGTTTTCTGTGGTTTACTTGCAAATTACCTCATGTGGCTCAATAATGTGAAGAACGGGGGGGTTGGGCTTTGGCTCCCTAGGATCCCGAACTCTTAGACGCTCTGTGGCCATGGCCAGTTCATCAATAGCAGACACGCGATTCCTCAGGGCCATCCAATATTCATGAAGCAACTGGAGGAACAGAAAAGACAAAGACACTGGTAATGCACGTAATTAAAACTGGTTAAAACCACCAAGATGCACCCTGGTGAAAAACTTCAATGAGGTCTTATGACATACACTTTTTTTTATTAAGTGTCTAAAGTACGAGCAATTCTTAGGCCCTTTTTAAGATAAGAAGGCATAACTGCCAATCTCCATAGGACACTATAGAATGCTGCCTTTTTAGATTCTTAGGAACAGAACACCCTATCACTCACCAAAGATCTTTATAGCTCAATACTAGGCTTGTGGAATCTCTGCTTTATTTTTTAAAGAAATATTTTTTATTATAAAATATTTCACATATTTAAAATAACATGTACATATGAAATCAGAATAATAAAATACACAAGTGAGTGCCATCATCCTATTTAAGAAAGAAAATAATACCAATTTCTTAGAGAAAGCCTCTGTGTTCCTTCTCAACTGTATTATTACTCTTTCCTCACACATTTTTCCTTCAACCCCTCAAAATGGGGCAACCATTAGTCGGAGTTGGACTTATTATTCCTTACTTTTCACTGCTGTACACTAATGTACACATCCTTAATAACCTGGATATGTATGTTTTTGAAATTTATAGAAGTGGTATCAATTATTTTAAAATTTTTGATATGTCTTGTTCATGAACGTTATACTTTGAGGTAGATCCTGACTGACGCGTGCAGCGGTAGCCCACTCATTTATATTGCTGCAGAGTTGTCTGCAATGTCCTGGAGAAGGATAGCATGCAGTTCTGGGACAACTATATATGATAAACATTCCTCCGACACAAAGCCTGGGGCCAAACTGAACCCAAGGAAGAACACAGGGCTTAGTGGACACTATACAGTACTATCTTCTCCCAAGCCTTGGTGTTAATGTGCTTTTACATTAAAATAGTATTGTGAAAAAAATGATTACAAACCAATGATTTCAACACTATAAAAGTGTTGAAATTTATTGAACATATGAACTGGTATTATAGACAGCATGCCTTCTCTTTCTGGATAGATATTTTCATCCAGCTTTAAAATGCAAGAACTTGCCCTGGCTGGTGTAGCTAAGTGGACTGAGCATGGGCCTGCAAACAAAAGGATTGCAGGTTTGATTCCCAGTCAGGGCACATGCCTGGGTTGTGAGCTAGGTCCCCAGTGGGGGCCACATGAGAGACAACCACACATTGATGTTTCTCTCCTTCTTTCTCCTTCCTTTCGCCTCTCTCTAAAAATAAATAAATAAAATCTTTTTTAAAGTGCAAGAACTTTAGATTAAAAAAGATACTGAATGGAATTATAAATAAAACACTTCTTTCACTGCCTCACCCATTTCACCTTTAAAGTAGGATAATGAATCAATAAATCCAAATACATAAGAAAAATTCAAAATTAATGGATTCTGGAATCTCATCTCAAAGACATAGTTACAATATGAAAAAATTATTAAGTTTTACTATGAAGGGTCACTTTGTGCATTATTAATTGCAATGGTTTCCAGCCTCGTATATTGAAAAATACTATATTCTCCAATCTTCATTCAAAGTTGCTGATGGTTGGTTGTTATTCATAGAGCAAAGCAAAACAAAATGAAAAAAATCCCATCTAATTTCACAGATTAGCAATGTAAGATCAACCTAAGAACAGAATGACCATTTTGACAGCTAAATAAAAGGTTTCATATATTTTAATTTTAAAAATAACTTTCTTTGAGCAATTTAATAAATAAAAGCTCCTTATCTGTTCAGTATTACTGTATTTATTTTTCATCATTATAATCATCACATTTTAGGGAAAGAGAAATTATAATACCTAAAGTCTCTAAGCAGATTTTTAAAAACTAAAGAGAGAAAACAACAAGTAGCCATTAAAATTAATGTAAATGAGAACTTTCAATACTGGATGAATGTTTTAAAATACTGGACCTTGTATTCCTTCTTCCAAGCTTCAAAGAGATCCATTGAAGTGCTTCCTTCATCAATGAACGGAATATCAAATCTATGTGATTTTGCAAATGACAGCAGAGCTTTCATAGATCGCTCTGTCTCACTTATTGCCCACAGACCCCGGCTGGTGGTGGGTATTCGATCATCCACCAGTCCTTCTTCATCTTCTATCATCTCCTCAAATATTGCAGTCTGGCCTTTGACTCTGAAGACACATGAGAACAAAACAACAGTGACTACTGGCCATGGGTGGGAGAGCACCGCAAAGGTCACACTGGCAGAGCCAACAGAGAAACAAGGTCGGTCATGAAAATTTCAACAATTTTTAAAGTCATGTCTATAAGCTGGTGTTTGCAAGCCTTTGGAAAAAATTATAGCAACTCTGAAAGAGCTTGAGGCATCATGAATTTGACCCATGTTTCTTGAGAACCATCTGGAATTGGCTATAAATTCCAGGTTGAAATCTTACTCTGAGAATTAAAATACAAAACACAGACTACTATCACTATCAACCATGCAAAAAAACAAAATAAAGTACAGTAAAATAAACAAAAAAACCCCCAAACCACAGGATGATCTAAGAGTACATGGTCAATCTCTCTTTTTTGGAGGCAATCAGAACTTGGTCTTTTCTCAATTTCCATTTTTGTAAAACAGAAATAATTTTGCTATTGTCATGGCTGTATGTACTTACTAAGTAGCTTAATTCCTTATACAGGATGAAGATTTCAAATTTGTGTTGGAGAAAGTATATTAATAATGAGAGCTGACATTTTATAGGACGTTAGCCATGTATCAAATGCTATGGTAAGCAATAACAAGCATTTTCCTATTTAATGTTTAAAAAAAATTAAATGAGGTATACGTTGTTATTGTATGATTTCACAAATGAGATTACCGAGGCTTCAAGAAGTGATTTGCTCACAGTATCGTGGGAAGGGATCTGAGTCCAAGCACGCTGGACTCGAGGGTCTGTTACTCCCCTAAACTGCCTTTCAGTCAGACGTCACTCCATGACACGAGCATCTGAGGCCAAGCTTCCCCACAGGTAAACTGAGCACGTTAAGCGATCAAATGCCAAAGTTTATTGAATTGATTTAATAACAGAAAATATATACAAAAATTACTGTAAAGAAAATACAGTCTCCTGATTTAAAACATCAATCTTATAAACATCTCGTCTTCCCGATGAGAAATAATCAGGGAACTTACGTGTGGGAAAACAGCTTTGATTCGTACTCCGTGAACAACTCATCGGCCTTACAAAAGACACAGCTGGAAAAGGAGAAACCGCTAGTGAATGTTCACAAACATGACCAGCTACCACAATTTCTAAGAAAGGCTTAGCATTATACACCTTACTTTTTCTTTTCAACAAATATGCCATTTTAGAAAAAAAAATGGGTTTTCAGGATGGGATCATTGAGTTTTTTCTTTTTTCAAGTTAGATTAATAACACATCTCTACTTCTGTCTGATTTCAAATGAAAAAACTTTTATTATAAGTAATCTAGCTTAATGGAATGATGCCATTTTATCGAGTGATTTCCCCTCGAACCTACCAGTTGAGAGGAAGCCTGGCTGGTCGGAGGTGGCAGAGGGTTGCAGACTCAATAACACTGCGAGACGGAGGTGGCTCCAGGTTTTTTACAGCCTCTCTTACCAGCTTCTGGAATTTAGTTAGTTCTTCCATTTGTGTTGTCAGTAAGAACTGAAGACCTCTGCAGTCACGGAACCTAATTCCCATCAGCACCCAACACAACACAAAGAAATGAAATGAACCGTAGGTCAGTATCTTCAAATTCAGAAAATGGTTGTTAAACAAAGAAACTGCAACATTTTACCTAGTTGCACTTCAGTGAGTTTACCTTAAGGGTGTATTCTAGGGGTATCTATTAGTAGACAAGGAATAATAACTGGATTGTCTACTACAAAGAGTCTGACAGTTCCTGCTCCCAGGAACTATAAAACAGCACTCAAAATCTTCTGTCTCTGCCTCAGATGTCTCTGAAAGGTCACAATAGCCATGTTCTTTCTTTTTAATGCTGACTGACTACAGGTGGCCCTCCAGACATCCTGGCTCTACGCGGAGAGATGGATGACTGCAGGAGGAAAGACAGACAGAAAACTGGGAAGAAGGCAAAACAGCCAAGAGGTATGCTACTTGTTCCAAGACTGTGGGTGCGTGCGTATGTGCAGTTTATTAAACATTTACTATATATCACGGCAATTTGCCAAGCACTTCTGTATAGTATCAATGGACACTATATGCACATTATGGAAAAAGCTTAACAAATTAATTTGTTATTATGTGGCAGAGTTAGGAGTTAAACCCAAATAAGGCTCGTAACTATTCTGATCAACTATGAGTGAAAGGGCTAAGAAAAAAATGTATGGGTAAGTGTATATGGATTTATGAAAGGCACAAGAAAGCCCAGAATAACAAGAAATTAGAAAATGGAAAATATGAAGTTTGCTTTTTAAGAGCATATCCTTCTCCTCCCTAAAACGCCCACATGCTCTTCCCCTCAAATTGTCCACGAGAGCCCGCTGTCTTTCTTGAAGGCTTCCCCAACATTTCACTACACAAATCTGTTTCTTTCTGTCCATGGAATTTATTACAAATATAATTCGCTTTATACTTTGTTATGTTTAGTTTTTATACATACTCCTTTTTCTCAAATTACTCATGGCTGTTGTCTTATCAAACTAAATTTCAGAAGGGAAAACTCAGATATCACTCATAGCTTTTTTTAAAAAAAAGTGTATGCAACAGACACAAAATAGCTGTTGAATAATTTCTGAAAGTTTGTGTAGTGGCAATTGAACAAAGTTCACACAAAGAAAGTAACTGTTTTTCTTTCTAACTTATTAAAAATTTAAATCACTCTTCAATAATTAATTTTTGAACCAAAAGAAAGAAGTGGCTTTGAAAAAAATTCTCTCTACTGACTCATGTCAGAGTCATGTGACTAGGGCCTGAAAAATACCACAGACCAGCATTTAACAAGTCTTAGCAATGTTTTCTCTTGCAGGACTTTAAACGAAAGTGCAGAAAACACAGTAATAGAAGGTAACTCTTAAACACCACACCAAACGGTAGACACCATTTTAAGTAGCACTTGACAAATATTAATTTTCTAATCTTCACAACAATGTTGTGTGGTTTAATAGATGAAGAACTAAGGCACAGGGATTATATTTCTTTCCCAAGGTCACAGAGCTATTAAGTGATGGAGCTGAGACACGGCAGCTGAACACAGGAAACCTGATGTGAGGACCGACCTGTGCTCTTGATCATTAAGCTCCGTAGCCTTTCCCAAGAATCATTAACAAGCAAACATAAATAGTCTGGCTTTTGAGATATCTTAATGTGTTTTATTACTTTCTATTTATGTCTAATTTTTTTTGTTTTTAAAGAAAGCTTATATAATATTAATGATTCATTTTACATTCCTATTGGTCCTTGTATAGCCCCGGGACCTCAAATAATAGGAGATATGTTCTAATATGGGATTTAGAACTTTTAAGTAATTTCTGTATGATTTAAGAAAAACAAGTTCAAGATATTGTAAATGTTTTCTTATCAACTGATTCTACGCTGCTGGCAGAACATATTAGGGTACGTGTGTGTGTGTGTGTGTGTGTGTGTGTGTGTGTGTGTGTTAAGACAAAGGGGAAGGGAGGGAGAAAAGAGAGGAAGGCAAACACTGGTGTGAGAGAGAAGCATCAATCGGTGGTCTCTTGCACGTGTCCTGACCAGGGACTGAACCTGCAACCTAGGCATGTGCCCTGACCAGCAACTGAACCAGTGACCTTTCACTTTGTGGGACAACGTCCAACCTACTGAGCCACCATGGTCAGGGCAGGATACAGTTTTTAAACTGGATAAAATGCATCATGCCATAAATGACAACTTATTCTGGAGCAGTGATTCTTGGGCTTAACAGGGAAAAAAGAAGTGCATTCAGAATCTAACATACTGCAAGTATTTCAAAAAGAAGCAGCCCATCAGGTTCCGCGTGAGGAAAAAGGTAATTATAATGATAATCAAATCTACATCCAAGTAATAATGACACATGGAAAATGTAGCGTATCTCTTCTACCACAACACCTAGATTCCCCACAGCAGGCGGAAATTCCTCTGGGTCATGCCACTGACGGTACTTCTGATAAAGAATAAATCTGTTCTTTGGAAATAATTATTCACTGTTTCTACATCTAGATCAATAATCAATTTACCTATGAATGCTGAAGAATGGTAAGTGTTGATGAGAAGAAAGTTGGGGAAGACAGAGCAGCGAACTCTATAATATAAAACCTGCCCCGGGGCACTATGGTGCTTAGAACCTAGAGAATAGATTATATGGGGAAGTACGAATGCCTTACTTACCCCAAGGACAAAATTCTCCAAAACAAGGTCTATTTCAAATATTTGTTTAAAGTTGGCTTTAAGCAACTTGCCCAACAAAGATACAAAAAAAACCCAAAACTTTAGATTTTTTTTAAAAGAAAAGTAGTAAAAAGAGAGTATTTTTAAATGACTAATACATGGGGAAAAAGGGTTTCTGTTTTAGACATATACCTAATATTCTGGTTTGAAGTGTACTGTTAGCAGTATGTAAAATCCAGATGTTCATAATCACAATATGTCCCTACATTTAATTGCACCTCTTAATCCCAAATGATCTGAGTATCTGGGGTGGCTACTCATACAGTATTCTACTTTGCACTATTTTCTTACATCTCTGCCATAGACAACTTGCTAGTCTGTTGCTTGTAGTTGCTGGTTATTTCATTTCGCACTCGTTGAACAAGCTCCTCATCAATAGAAAATTCTATTGCTCTGTGGATCACGTTTAGCCACCAAGGAGAATTAGAATGAATCTGTAAAATAGACAAGTGCTCATCAATTAATGCTGTAGGACTCACTATGTTGCTATCACTAGATCTCTATTATTTCTATCATCTGCTGTGAAAAATTCAAAGGCAGTGATAAATACTATTCCAAAGGGAATTTTAATAGCAGTGAGACAAGTATACATTTCTTTATATTCAGTAGGTGAGTACAACTTTTGCATAATATAATTAAAGAGAAAACCTGTTTCCTCACTACCCTGGATGAACGGGAACTTACTGTGTACACTTGTGTGACAAAGTTGTGCTAAAAAATAATTGCCAAAATGAAAATTCCATACTCACTTCACATGTGTGAAAGGGTAGCAGGTTTCTTTCTCAATATAAAGACATCATGCTGACACTCAACTAGCTGAACTGGATTCTACTCCATGAATAATCTGTGATAACTAAGAAAATTTTATGCCTGAATATTAAATATTAATGAATTAGGAAGAATAAAATAAGGAGTATTTGGTAAAAATAAAGAAGTATGTATTCAAAAATGAGAAATTTTTTTGGCCTCCTCTTTAGCTTTGCTACTGATTTCATAAAAGGGAAATTTTAGAAATGACAAATGGCTTGTATTTCATAATAAAAATAGCTGTGGTCCTATGTTCTGACATCTTAACAGAAAAGATTTTAGCAACATATACATTTAAGATCAAAAGGAGGTTATAAAAGTCTTTACTTTCTTCAAAAGACAACCCAAGGCAAAAGAAACCCTTTAGAGCTTAAAAGAAATGGAAAAGAATAACTATACAAATAGGTGATTTATCTATGTACCTGTTCATTCAATTAAAAAAAAAAAACCACTGCTAACAGCAAATAAATTTTTACTGTGGGACGAGCGCTGTGCCAGGGACTTAGAGTGCTAAGTCGATCACATATTTTCAGATTTCCCCGACACCAAACCAAAACAAAAGCGAAAATGTTCTGTGGAGACCAAGACCAGTGAGGAAGGGTGGGGGGGTGTGGCAGAGGACACGCACCTTTCTCTGGAGTTCACGGATGGTCTGCTGCACGGGCAGCAGGGCCTGCTGTGCCTCGGCGACCTCGGTGTTGCACTTGCTCATGTAGTGCTCCCGCAGCTGCCGGGCCTGTTGACGGCAGCAAACGGAGTCAGCTCTCACTGCAGGTCCAGGAAACCATTTCACATGATGTGTCAATACCACGGTGGCGATTTTTACATGTTTAAAGCTACTTAACTCAATTTAAGCATAAAACTCTACATGTATACTGCAGGAAACATAAAAGCCATGCCAGAAATTCTTAAGATACATATATTTAGGAGAACACATTCACCTGTTAAGTCATAAAATTTAAGAAATCCCAAGCATTTGCTTTCCAAATTTTCATCAACTTTTTAATTAAAAAACAAACAAGGAAGGGAGAAGAACAGTGACATTTAAAATTATGATACCTTTTAGTATCTGTTGTCTGATTAAGTGGTTTCAATTTCTTGGAATTTACTTCAGTTTGGAAATGATATTTGAGAATATACAGTAACACAGGCGTTACGGACTGACTTGTGTTGTCCCAAAATCCATATGGTGAAGCTCTCACCCCCAACGGGACTACGTTTGGAGACGAGGCTTTTAAGGAGGCAACTCAATGAGTAAATACGTTAAATGAGACCATAGCTGTGAAGCCCTAGTAAATATGACTGGTCTCCTTAAGAGAAAAGAGAGACCACAGGGATTCAGGCAAGGAAACGGCCTGGTGCGGACCATGAGAAGGTGGCCATGTCCAAGCTAAACAGAGTCCTCAGGGGAAACCAACTCTGCCAGTCACCCCTTGATCTTAGCCTGCCAGACTCCAGAACTTGAAGAAGCACATTTCTGTCATTCAAGCCGCCCAGTCTGGGGCATTTCATTATGGAAGTCCTAGCAGATTAATGTGCTAACACACAGAAATACATCCACATATAGAGTATGAACCCTCTTCCCCCTGATGCATTTTTCCTTTTGTCGTCACAAACTTCCAATTAATTTTTTAAAATTAATAATCAGTTGGTCATTAAAGCTATCTACTAATAGGCTGGACTATCTCCCAGTTTCCCGTCACTGAAAGCATTTAAACAAAGAGTGACAGACTATATCCAAAGACCAGACACAATGGGAACAACAGTTCACTGGGAAATTTCTAGTAAACGGCCGCCTGATCTTCAGAAATGGCTGTACATCCTTACATGATCATTTTTTATCACTGATTCAAATAAAGGCTCTACTTACAAGTTCCGTACATTTCAAACATATCTAGTACTCTTTAGATTTAAGCTTTGCATCTCTGTTTAACCTTGGAAAAGGTGAAACTCTATGGGCAAATTAGCATATTAAGCTTATTAACAATTTATACTGAGTTAATTTATAATGTCACTCTTTCCAGAGAGAATCAATACTCATCACAGAGGGAACTTCTTTGAGGACGTAAGAAAATCTGAATTACTGTCATAAATAAATAATAAACAGAAAGGTGGCAAAAGCATAACATTTTTTATTTTTATTAGACTAAGTCTTCTGCAGATCTGTCACAAGAGCAATAAGGTCTCCTTTTCAAATGGCTTTTATTCACATCCTGTGTTGCTGACTACCAGCAACCACTCTACAACAAGCTGTAGCCCGACAGCTACAAGCGGATCCGCAGAGAGCGCAATCAGCAGAGAGCGCAATCAGCGTGGCCATTCTCTGCCACCCAGTTCCCACAGCAAAGTCTGAAACGTTGAAGCGGCAGGGAAACACTGTTACCTTTACTGAGATGTTGTGTGGCCTAGGAAGTAGCAATTAGGTGGAGTGTAAAGTCTGAAAAACATATTCTTTAAAGATAGAATAAAAAAATAATAATTACCTCTTCCTCAAGTCTGCCGTCTCGCAAGGTGGGAGGTATCCCTGGGTGCTTGGCCACCAACAGTTCCATCAAATTATGAGTAGCATGAAGTCTCTGCAAACACGTTAAAGGCAATAATTATGAGCCACGCAGTGAATTCTAAGGGAGAGCCCACTGCTGATATGGCATGCAAAGCACTACCGTCACACTCACATCAATGATTAGAGTACTCCTTTCTCAGAGAAAAACAAAGTCAGTTTTACAGTAAATGCCTTAATTCACAACATAAATTTTCTTCAATTAAAAATCTAGTCTTATGAACACATCTATGTAGTGAGTAAAGTATGTAATATTTTTTCTTTTTTCTACTTCTAGATATATTTTCTCTATTATATATGCATTTGTCTATATGAGGAACAAGGAGTAGGCCAAGTTGAGTGCAGTAAAATAAAAATGCAGACTGCAGAGACTTGATTCCTCTTTTGGGAAATGAGTCTGGATGATCCTAGCAATTTTATTATGATAAAAATAAGAGTAATTAAATATATAAGAAAACAGGACTGTGACCTGGACCTGCTGAACTTAAGGGCTGAACATGGGATGGCTGGAGGTGAAGATGGTACAGGAAAACTCTATCATATGTCTCTGTATTCAATATAAGCCAGACTTCTCACTGTGACATTAAGTTTGCAGCTGTTTGGAGACTCCTGGAGTCAAAGGTTACGAGAAGAAACAATGCAAAAGTAATTTCTATCTGTTAACATGGGAAGATAGGTAAGGGCTACAAGATCAGGCAATGTTTTTCTGGAAAGATCTGATTTGGTGCCAGTGATCTGAGACCATAAATGTTTACTCTGAATGGCTACATATTATGAGCCATGGTGCAGATCTTTGTAGTTAACTGTGAAAAGCTAACTCAACTGTTTTAAGGTTTTTTTCAGTATGGCTCCATAGGTAACACAGTCACTAACATGAGATTTAATAACAACGAAGGTGTAACTAACACCAGGGGAACCATAGGGTGGACGGTTGGCTCCTCTTGTCTATGTGTACTTACAGGAGAGGACTTCTGGGGCTTTCTGCACAAAGTAGTGGAATGGATGGGAGAAATGCTGGTCTCTCTCCATGCTTTACACATTTTATCCCAAGAGAACAGAGTGGCCAATGTCACTGGATGGGGCAAAATATTCAGTGGGCTGTCCTTTCCCAGTAAGCGGGGTTCTTATGACAAACAGGGAACAACCCGCCTGATTGCTTGTTCTTGCCCTTAGGCATTCTAGCCTTCTTTGTCTTGCTTCTTCTTCTACCTTTGTTTCCTTTGTTCGGAAGCATGACACCTTTGCCCTCCCTACTCCTTATCCATGAAGAGTATAAGCAGACTTGTATTTGCCTTCCGCTCTTCTCTCTCCCCCAGACATACCTCCTACCACCTGCTGAAGCACATGTGAACATGCAGGTCCCAGAGTCTAGATTCTGAATGGTGAACAAGCCTCACCAGGGACTCAAGCCTAAACCTTCAGCTATTAATAAAAGTGGTCCTTAGTCACCATTCAGCTAGAGCCCTGTCTATATAACCCACCTGACAGAACCAAGAACGGGAAAGACTTAATATAAATGTTATAATTCAAATATCCAAATATCCCTAAAAGACCTCTGAAAATTTAATTACAAGATCATTGGATAACATTTATTGTTACTTGGTTCCATTGCTGACCTGAACTAATTTTCTTTATTTTTTGGTGAAAATCACATGGATAAACATGTTGATATTCACATGCGAAAAGTGATAAAAGTGCACTCATTCTTTGAAGTACAAATAATTCAAGCTGTTTTTCTAACGTAGGTTAGATTTAGCTAGTCAGCCTCCATACTGGCCTGAGCATATGGAACAGTAGTGATCCTCAAACTTTCATGTACAGTCAGCCCTCCATACCTGCGGGTTTTGAATTTGCAGATTCAACCACGGATCAAAAACATTTAAAAAAAAATTCCAGAGTTCCAAAAGGCAAAACTTGAATTTGCCATGCATTGAGCACTATGCTGAACACACACGAACAAAGTGATGTGTTGGCATGCTCTGCTGTCGCCTATATGCAAATACAGGTTATATGCAAAATGATGCCATTTTATATAACAGACTGGAGCACCTGCAGATTTCGGTGACTTGCAGAAGGGGTGGGGGGCTGTCCTGAACCAACTCCCTGAGGACACCTAGGGGAGGCTGGATATGCAAATCATCTTGGGTGCTTATTAAAAGGACTAATCGCAAACTTCATCCCCAGAGATTATGACTCAGTCCATTTGTTACCCTTCACCTTCTTAAATATTCAGAAAAACTATTTCATAAAAAGCCAAACAAAACATGTACTTGAGACTGTTTAGTCCGTACTCACTTGGAGCGAATCGGTTTTGAGCTTCCCTTTGTGCTCCTCAGACGAACGCAGCACTTCTCTGTACAGTTCTGCGGCCAGCGCGTGCTCGCCTGAGAATTAAAGCGCACTCAAAGCATAAGGAAGTCACGTACGGAGCTCCTAATGTGATCTAGCCATCTAAATTAAAAATGTCTATAAAAATGTAACTTACAGATTATAGCTCACTATTAAAAAAAAAAAATTAGACTTGAAATTTATATACTGCCCCAGTAAAAAAGCTGATGATAGGTCCTTTTTTGTTAATTTCACAGAATAGAACAATGATCAAATGAATTTACAATGTTTTAAAATTATACTGAAATATAAACACTGAATTAACTTCTAATATAAACACACAATTTTCCTCTCAATGAGGTCAGAGTATCAATTAATAGTTACTATGTTTGAAATTAGGACAAGTAATATAGGTATTTATATTTGAAACAAATATTAAAAATACTATGACCAACCAACACATAATTCTCAGAAAATTAATACAGTCTTCTTGATAGATGATGTTCCTCTTGGTGGTTAGAATAATTTATAATTAAAAACTACATTTCAAAAACTTAGAGATTCTTCTTTCCACGTCCAGTCACACACATCACAATTAGTCTGAGATTTATGCTGTTTTATATTGTTCCTAATTAGCAACTCATTCAAATAAAATAATTCAAAAAGTATCAAATATAACCAAAGATTGGCAGACTATGGCCCATGGGTCATATCTGATCCTCTGTATTTTTGGAAGGACCTTAGCTAAGAATGGTTTTTACATTTTTAAATAGTTGAAAAAAATTCAAAGGAATCCTACTTGGTGACAGATAAAAAGAATGTGAAGTTAAATTTGGCGTCTACAAGGAAAGCCCCATGGCCCCAGCCGCGGTCACCGGCCCACGTCTGCTTGTGCACGGCAACAGCAGGGCTGGCGGCCGCGACAGAGCCGTGGCTCACAGTGCCTGAAGCACGTGTTACCTGGTTCTTTCGGGAAGAGTTTCACGGCGCCTCAATGGGAGGAGAGATGAAACATTTTTAGTGGCATGAGTAATAAAGCCTATCTTATTTGCTGCCTAGGGAAAAACTTTAATCTGGTAATTTATAAATACAATTGAAGTAAAAATCTAAAAGTGGCAGAATCATGAAATACAAAATAAAGCACAGAAATGTTCTAGTTTCAGTTTATTGGGGAAAAAAAGCCTTTATGTTCTGTCCATTATATATACTTGCTTTTTGTTCATTTAACTCCCACCTTGTTTTATTAATATTGTAGATTTAGAGCTTTGTTCAGAGCCACCCTGAGTTTTCTCTCCATATACACAGCTTTGTCAATTTTGTTGCTGGTTCTCTCTCTCTTTTGTTAACACTGATTATATATTACAGTATATTTGTATTGTAAACTATACGTAACATAAAACTTGCCATTTCAACCATGTTTAAACGTGCAGTTCGGTGGCACCAAGCACAGTGGCACTGCTGTGCAAATGCGTGCTTTCACACCGCCGCTCTGCACTGAGCCCTACCAGTCACCGAGCACAAAGCTTTATGAAGCACGCATTTTCATACGATGTTACTGCCATCCAATTTTTACTCACTCTGACAAAAAAGATTATTTTCACAATAAAATCTCATTATAATGTAGGCATAACACTCAATTGCCATCACATAATGAGCCCTCTTTTTTTAGTTTTGAAGATTTTTGTGAAGCTCTTCAAAAGACTTATGCATTCTCTTGGTATTTATGCTATCACTTATCGAGAATAATTCATTTGAAAATTTTCTTTTATAATTACTATACCCTTTAAAGGAGGTATCATGACTAAAATATAAGGTAAGCAGTTGAATTTAAACTATTCAGTATAATATCTATTTTTTTATGCTTATTGAAAAAAGACATGCTTTCTTGGGAAAACACAAAAAAATGCAAATTTATAAGTTATATAAGCTTAAGTCAAATTTGGAAATACCTACCCCTTGCCACTTGATGGCAGTGACATTTTCCAGTAAACAAACTATACTGTGTTTGATATTGCCAATCTAATTTTCTCCAAAACATATGTGCAGTAAACATATTATACAAGGTTATAACAATACCAGGTTTTTAATATAATCAGTGAGGACTTAGAAAAAATATACATTGTTTTAACATAGTACTGTGAAGTTAAGCAATGGAAACTAAAAGCAGTAAATTCACCACAATTAGGTTTATGATTACAATGAAGAACGGACATATCCTTTACTAATGGACTTTCTGATGGAAACTTCTGTTAACAGAAGCACCGTGGGAATGCAGTGGGAACTCGCTGAAAGACAGCGACGCCCTGCTGTTGGGCCGCACCACGGCATTCTGCCCCACAGAAGCCGCCTCCACACTGATCTCTCTGGAGTGGGACAGTGTTTAGAAATGAGCAGGGAAACCCTTTCCCCAATGCCCATGTCATGCGTAACCTCACAGGAAACAGAGAGACAATAAATCTGATGAGACTAGAAAAACAGGACAAGTGAAGAAACTCATTAACTGTCTAAATTTCTGAGTAATAACAATGTAGAATAAAATCAGAAATGCAGTTTTAGAGTCAAAAGGGGAAATGTGAATTTTATTTTTATTACTGTGACACTCTACAAGTGGGACATGACTCCGTTTCGTAAGTTTTGATGGTGAGTTGTAACCTACTACAGGCAGCGTAATACTGAAGTTTATAAATGTGGCTTTGAGGAAGAAGCAGACCTACTATAACAAAAACATTAAATATTTGATCTGCAATCCAAAGATCCAGGGCAAATGCTCTGCCGTTTATTAGCTGCAATCTTAGAAAGCAACTAAGCCTTCTGAATTCCAGTTTTCTTATACAAAATGGGGACAGTAATATCTCAATCACTAGGTGATTATGGGGATAAACTGGAATATATACATGAAAGTATTATGAATAATACAAAATGTTTGCAGTAGTATGATCATCTCTCAGATATGACGCTGGATTTAATGACCTAAATATTTTAAACAGTATATTATTTATATATCTTAAAGACCAAGCACAGATATATTTTATCTGCAGTAGTCAAGCATTCTGTAGATTTTCATCATAATTATTCCACTCCATTAATTTGGGGCTGTGACACATTGGTATTAAATATGACATATAATTTCCCAATTTATGCCTGAGTATTTCCAAGTCAAAATAATTTTAAAAGTTTAATTAACAATTAATTTCTACTAAGAAGTTTCCTTACTTAGTTGTTCACGTTGGCTTACAAAGCACAGGCCGCTTTAGACTGCAGACTAGAATGCTCCCAAGCCTCAGGCTCACTCGGCAGGCAAGAGGGCAGCGATGATGACAGGGATGATTAAGAATTACTAGAGCAAATCCAAGCTTGCCAACACTGCTAGCTAAACTGCAGGTTTCCAAGGGGCTGTCTTAAGGAACAATTTGCTCACAAAAGTACATGTGTTAAATATAAACAATTTGTGAAATTTATATAAAAATATGCCCTTTTCTCCTACTATGAGTTATTAATAACATCTACATTGTGAGCAAGTGGTTAAGAATTTGAGGTCACTCTGCATTATCATGATCAACATCGTACTTTACCTATATATTTCTATCACATTTTCAATGTGCATCTACCCTTCTAAGAACAACACTTCAAGGCACATGGGATTACCTATATTTTACTGCTAAGGAAACAGATTCAGAAACCTTGAGTAAGATCCTCAAGTTCACAGGACTACAACAAACAAGAAGCCTCATCTTTTTTAGTTCTTGTCTAGAGCTACCTCTTCTCGCACCTGTGAGTCTTTCCAATGCTACCCAAGTATCCAGGATGGTAAGAGACACTTTCTAGTTCCAGTTCTGTTAGGCTTAAGAGCTAGTAACTAAAGTCATGCCACTCCATTTAAGGAGACTTAGAATATTTCCTTGGATTCCACAAAAACACAAATTTTACCTGGGCAACTGGTTTCTTTAAAGTCTTATTACGCAAATGAGAATAATGGTACATTTTCTCCATGACTGTGTACCCAAGTAGACAAATGAATTAATAATCTTTGTGGGAAGGTTAAAGGGACTGAACTTTACCATAAAATGTCTTTCCAGCTCAAATGTCTTTCTGGGTCTAAAACTGTAATTATGAGCTACTTCATAGTTTTTATAAGAAATGCAGAAATAGAGAAGCATTTGTATATTCTAAATTATCACAGTGCTTAAAGCTAAATATTATTTTACCTTATGAATACTTATGCAACTTTAAGGACTACATACTACTTAGTTTTAGAGAGAATAAGAAAGCTGCTAAGAGTCACTATGGTTTATTAGAAAGGCTACAAAGCTGTACAATCTCTTATTGAATTAGAAATGCAATAACAGATTGAAGCAGTTGTTGAAGACAGCACTCGATGGTTCATTAAAGTTGCAAAAAGTAATGCGTGAGTGTGAGCAGTCAGAAATGTTGTCAGGAAGAAGAATCAGAGACAACAAAGCAGTCACCTTCTACCTTTAATGATGTGGATGCCCGCCAGGCCATTGAGAGCACAAACTAGCTGCCGATGCGCTTCCTCACACTCAGTAGCACATTTCTTCTGCAGAGACGTGAGAAGCTCTTCCATTGTCATGGTGCTGAAAGAAGAGGTAGGCTGTTCAGAACGAGAAAGAAAATGCGGAGTGACAGTAGTACATCACATAAAACCATCGGACTCTTACAGAGTCTTTGTGGCATCTTCAGCATCTTTCTCTTCCCCTCCACTCTTATTACGACCACTTTCAACTCAATTACGGTCATCCTCTCTTATCTGTGGGGATACATTCCCAGACCCTAAGCAGATGCCTGAAACCATGGACAGTACTCAACCCTGTAAGCCAAAATATTTAAAAACAAAAGCCTTTTGCATCTGGAATGAAGCAAAAAAACCAAAACAACAAAACTCTACAGAAGTCCAAATTTGAAAAGAAATGTTCAAAACCATAAAATTAATTTTGATGATGTGATTCTCTTCCACAAATGGGATTCTATACCAAAGAAAAACCACCACACACTGCTAAAAATAACTGAGAACTCAGGGACAAGGTCGTGAAACTCTGGGCTAAGAAGTGAATTGCTTAAATATCATCTATCACCACTATATTCTCAGTTGCAGCAGAAAGAAACGGAGAGTAAAACCTCTTTTGGAGTGGCAGGAACTCCCCACGAACGGCCTGTGGGTGGCAGCAGGCCTGTCTGAGCCTCAGCAGTGGGTACAGGATGGAGGTGACAGTCCTTCTGTCCAAGCTACTGAGCTTCAGAGCCCAGTCGGAAATCTTCCTGAGTTTGATGACTGCATCCTGGCAGCACACCTCATGCTGCCGGTGATAGAAATGTCTCTCCACTGGAGAAAAGTGGAGCCAGTGGGTTTCTTCTGTCTGAGGAGGTATCTGAATCTGTAGACGGGAAAAAAAAAAGATTTCACCCAGAAATTTAACTGTCCACCCCATCTCTTCTTTTCCTTTGAATACCACTGATCAATATAAACTTAGCGTACTGACTTGGTCAATCACATCTTTCTTTGCAGACCTCCACAGAATCTTGGCGATAAAGCTGTAGAGGGGCTGAGGCCTCTTCTTGCAGTAAGGGCGATAGAGAAGGCGGACCCACCAGTGTCTGACACAGAAAGGTTCAACGCCAAGAAAGACCACTAATCCGAAAAGATCTGAAAAATAAGGGGAAAAAAAAGTACGTTGAGAGTAACTTCTACATTTCTTCGTGACTATTTTGAATAATTACTTGCACAGACATTACCTAGCCCATAGTACTTTCCATGAACTAACATGGAGATTATTCAGGCTCTTGAATCTGAAAGTCAATTCCAATTCAACTTACATTTGCTAAGGATTTATTTAGCTATGAATTTTGTGCTAGGAGCTAGTTTTAAACACACGTGTGTGCGCGCACGCGCGTGTGTGCGTCATGCGCTAAAATTTATAGATGTAATGTTTGCTAGATCAGAAAAAAAAATAATTACAAAGGTGGCATGGAAAACATCCTCTGATCTAATAATCTTCAAGCTCTTTGATCTAATAATTCTACTCCTAGGAAATAAGCTTAAGACAATGATAAAAGACACAGGCGAGATATACCTACACAGTGACAGTCATAGTAACAATATATCGAATAAAAATCACTCAAATAAAGGAATGATTAAATAAATTATGGTCTCCCCCCCACCATAACCCAGACTCCCCCCAAACCCCGATCCGATGTGTTTGTTAGTTATTTCTTATGTATTTCTTGATTAGACACTCAATATTATATTCCCCCCCTTGCCCATTTAACATTATACTTGAAGCAGTTTTTCAGATATTCATAATGAATTTTTAAACATAAAAAACAGCTTAGGATACATTAATAAGGTAGTTAATAAGTAAAAAAAATAAAATAAATGGAATAGAGAATTATGCATGCAGCATAAATGCAAATACATGAATATTTAAAAGGTTGGAACAGTGGTTATGTCATCAAATGAAGACTATAGCTAAGTATAATTTTCTTTATATTTTTTCTGTATTATTAAGTATGTCCATAATCGGCATATATTCTTTTAAAAGCTATACAAAACGACCAACAAATATTTAGGGTGAATTAAATGACTCTGATGGGTGAATTAAATTACTCTGATGGCTCCTGAGACTTAGTAATATCTGAAAAGAACCACTACCTAAATGCAGGTATACACAGATCCACATTTCTTGTTCAAATCAATCCAATTGCCTACGTGTACCTCTTCTTTGAGGTCCCAAAGATACCTCAAACTCAACCTGCCAAAATCAAATCCATTATCTTTCTACCCAAACACGCTTTTCTTCTAGTGCTATTCACTGGTGACTATTTCCACTATCCTTGGAGTTGTGCAAGTCAGAAACCTCAACATTTCCTGATCTATCACTAAGTTTTGTTTGTTTTTCCTTATCCACTCTGTTGTATTTCCTCGAGATAGCCTGGTCCAAATCCAAAATGCCAGCACTACTTGCCTGGATTACTTATTGTAGCCAGTCAACTGCAGCATCCTATCCATGGTGCCCACTTATAAACTGTTCTCCACACTGCAACTAGTCATCTTCTGAAATACAAATCTAACCATCAGATGATCCCTAACCACTTTGTTTAAAACCTTTCAGTAACTCCTACTGTTGTTAAGAAAATAAACAGGTAAAATTCTTTATCATGACCTGCAACACCCTCCATTGTCCAATGTGTATCTATTGATTCAATCTCTCAACCTACTATGCTTTCCCAGCTGTTTGTACCCCAGCCAGGCCGATGCTCTTGCAGTCTCCGCCTGCCATGTGATCTTTAGATTTTCTGTTTCCTCTACATAGAGAATTATTTCCCACTCTTTACCTAGTTCATGTTACTGGTTCAGATCTTCTAGCAGTTTTCACATCCTTCCGCATCCCTTTATGTGATGTCATGGAAACAGATGTCTTTTTTTGGAAACTGTTAGAGTTATTTGTTTATCTCATGTATAAAAGTGATCTTGATTGCAATCTTATCTTTGTCTAGGTAGTTAATAAGTATATATTCTCACCCAAAAGTGTAAGCTTAATAATGTCAGGGACCTTGTACATTTTTTTGTACATTATATATCAAAAAAAATAAATGAAGGAATAAAGCATAAAGTACTTAAGTTATAGTATATATTTTTAAGAAAACTAAAATAAACGAACAGATAAATGAAAAATAAGAATAACACAAGCAGCCACGGAAGCAGCTGTCATCATTGAATATTGATTATCTGCCAGGAACTGTGCTAAATGCTTTGTAAACTGTGTTAAACTTAATCTTTAAAACACCTTATTTTACAAATAAGAATTTGAATAATTAGGCAATTTGTTTATGGACATACAACTAATGTGTCAGGATGTGAACCTAGGTTTGTATATCTCCCCACGCCAAAACTCGGTATGAAACTATACAAACAAGCATATTATATGGACGTGGGGTGTGGCGAGTGGGCAGGGAGCAGTGATCTTGCTTGTTTGACTTTCCAAGGGTAGTCTCACCTTCTATCAGCTTACTTGTAGAAACAGACAAAAGGCCTGGAAAATTATGGAGTGAAAATACCCTAGCCTCATTTTCTTGCTCAATATGTGGCCAATGTGGAAGTCACAAGACTTCTGGGTTGTTGCTAATTAATATACTATCAAATCTGATTTATCTCTATCAGTCTAACACACTGGTTCTCAACTGAGGTGGAGGTAGAGGGGCGGAATTTTGCCCTGCAGGGGACATTTGGCAATATCTGAAGCCATTTGCGGGTGTCTCAACTGCAGGAGTGCAACCAGCATCTGGTTGGTAGAAGCTAAATATCCTAAAATGCACAGGACAGCTGCCAACCCCCCCCCCCCAAAAAAAAATATCTGGCCAAGATGTCAATGGGGCCCAGGATGAAAAAATGCTGGTCTAACACAAAAAGAAAATGAATGAGACTTCCACTTCCAAATACAACACAGTAATCCACAGCAGGCTTCCTCTCCCACTGCCCACAACCACAAAACAAACAAACAAACAAACAAACAAAAAAAAACAGATAAACCGCAAGAGTCAGAGTGTTAAAGACATCAGAGAGCTATGGGAACAAAGAGGAAATATGAGCTAAAATCCCAGAATGTCTGGAAAAGCTCTTTTTTTAGGTAAGGTGAGCAGGAAGAAACTTTTAGAGGTGATTATCTTGATCATGGAAATAGATTCATGTGCATATACATATATTTAAGGTTTCTAAATTTTACATTTAAGTATTTACAGTTGTATCATATATCATTTATAACTTAATAAGCTGGTTTTTAAAACATCACTCAAGAATTTGCTGAATGGTGACACGTGCCCAAGGCACCTGCCAACATCTTACATATCTAAAATAACCTCCAGAGGACAAGGAATTGTTGCTCACATTCTTCCAAAAAATTAAGATAAAAAAAAAATAGCCATTTTCTTTTTTCTATACCATCTACACTAACTTCTGAGCTCAATGAGATCTTACTGGCACCTAAACATCTATAGTTTGAGCAGTTTCCAAACATAACAGCAGACCACTAAATCTGGACTTTTAATTTACCCTGATATTATAATATATGTATTTTATGTAAGTCACCAAAATTATTCAAATGTTTAAGTATGTATATTTATAAAAGCTCCCTAGGTAACCTTTTCCTTCCTAAAAATAATTGTCAAAAAACAGTTTCTCAGGTCACAGTAATGGATGCTGACATTTTTATTTTAGCAGAGTGTTAAGTTTCCTGATGAACACAAATACACAAAAGCCTAAATATTCCGGAAGGTAATTTTTGAGGATGGATATCTGTCATCAGACTCCGAGAATATTTATATTTTATAATTTACATTATAATGACAGCTTTTTAGGAAACTTCTTATATAAAACAACATTTAAACTTTTAGTTTTAAATATTCACAACTTGAATAAAACTAAAAAATTCAATGTTTACTCTTTGGAAAAGTAGTTATATGAATGAGATTGTGCAGAAACAGAAGTTATAATGTATGTGTGGGAGGGAGGGGCGAACTGGACAATCTAAATGTCTAAGGAGAGGAACAGCTAAAGGAATAATGGTATAACTATATGGTATGATATTATACAGCTATTAATGTTTTATAACTTTTACAATTAATAAAATCATAGTCCACTATTTGTGAATTCAGACAATGAAAATTATGATCCCATTTTTATAGATATAGCCAGTTAAAATTATATCCCTCTCCCTCTCTTATCAGGTTCGTTGTGTTTTCTACCCACGACTGGGGAACTCTGAGTTCAGCCCAGACCTGTCTCTGCACTGTTGAGGCAGCACAGTAACTGTTCAACTTAGGACAATGGGACTTCTCACTACCCGTCTGTCCTCATGTCTGCAAACAAAATCACCCAATTCCATTTAAAAAGATACATGCTTGAAAGTACTAGGAGTCAAGAATAAATACATGTTTCATCACTGCAGTAAGGATTTTAGCAAGGGTTAAACACAACAATACTTTTTCTTCAAAAAATTAAGCTTCTCAAATACACGCAACATGTGAGGAACCCATACGTTACCCTCCAGTCCTCTTTGTACCGGAGTGCCACTGATGCACCAGCGATTGATCCCACTCAAGCGCTGAGCCATTTCTGCAGCCTGATGAGACAGACACATGGAATAAAAAAGAAAAAATGCAGAAGTCAGGAATGTTTACTCATGAAAGCAGCCCACGGAAAGCTATGCTTCAGGTCAGGTGCACTTGTTCTCATTTAGCAGTTTTCACACTCAGTGTTGACTGCCCTATTCCATGGGTCAATGCACAGCAGAGTGTTTCTCATTAGATGTCATGTGCCCTAATGAAAGGAAGGGTAGTTCAAGTACATGCAGCATAAAAAGGCTCCCTGAATGACTTACACATTCATACCCTTTAAGATGTGAGCCACCATAAAAAGATATGATTCAAAAATTTAGGGCAGGTTACAGACTGGCCAAAGGAGACAGAATAGACAAGGGCTGAATCAAAAATCTACCTTCTAAGGTAGCATTATCATTACCATCTAGTCTCTCTGATAAAAACCGCCAAAGTCAACTCTGGCCCAAAGCTATCGAAGACTTACTAAAGCCCCCCAAGTACAGTTTACTTTGACCTTCCTCACACATAAATTCCCGTCTTATTCAAATATACATCAGCATTGTGTACAGAGCAATACTTCACAAGGTACCGAAATAATTCTCGAGGGTTATACAGTTCACAGCATAAGAGAAAAGCAAATGTAAGTGTATTTAACAGCAAACTTTGGCAATACCAACACTGTGGGTCAATGATGCTGAAATTATTACATTTTCCATGGATAGCTTCTCCCAATCCCTTCTCCCTTGACCCTTCCCCAGTCTCAAAAAATTCTGCAGAAGTGCTCACCTTCACAGCAGGACACTCAACCATCTGAGCTTCATCAAGGCAGATCCTCCACCACTCCACAGCTACGAGGGGGCTGGGAATGGCCATGTAGCGCTTCTGGTTCCGTAAGCGACGCCCGTCCTCACTATTGCTGTGTGGGATATCCACGTAATTGAGCTCTGAGCGAAGGACATCATAGGTAATGATAACTATATCCTGTTCTGCCAAAAAATGAGGCTGTAAAAAGCCATCTTTCTTCACTCCTTGATATACCTGGGAAATAATCAGCACAGACACACATAGTTAACTGCAGAAGGGCTCTCAACAATAACTGAAATAGTCATGCACTTATACCCTCACCGAGCCTTCTCTCCTTGTTTAGGAACCAAGATGCTTTGACATACATTCCATTCCTGTTTAGAGAAAAGACACATTTTCGTGTGGGAGACTAATAACAGAAGCAATGTAAAAGGAACTGTAAAAGAAGTAAATGTGACAGCATCACAGTGGAAGGACCAGTTCTACGGATGAGAAGGTAAATTTGGAGAGGAGTTAAAATCTGAGGTGGATCTTGAACACTTCGAGTTCTCAAGGGGAAGAACAGGGGAAAAGGACATGACACATAAGCAGGTAGGCAGATGGAATCAACGGCATGCACAAAAGCCCAGTGGCATGAAAAACTAAGAGAGTAAGAGATCTATTATTTATTGAACCTTTTATGTTTCAGACACTGCTAAGTTTTAGCTATCTTCAACAACAATCCTGGTTAGGGGCTTCCTAAGAAACAGGAAGTGACGTGCCCACAACTGGCAGAGCCAAGATTCAAACGAAGGTCTGTTTACCCCACAGGAGAGAGCTCCTCAGTCACAAAGACGGTGTTTTGATTATTACTGCATTCTCTCTCTATGCCTATGATAGAGGCTGAAATATTCAAAACCTGCAACAATGTTTGAATGGAAGGAAGCAAAGAACTGAGTGCAGAACACTAATAAATGTAAACAATAGCAATGAATGACCATATACCACGTGCCAGCACTTTAGAAATAATTAATCTTCACAGTAAGTCTGTGAGGGATACTGTTTGCAGAACTTAGCACAGTTCCTGGCACGAAACAGTTGCACAATAAATATTTGTTGAAAAAGTAAATTCTTATTTTACAGATGAGGTAACTGAGGCCTCAGGGGATGATTCTGGAGCTAAGAGATGGTGGATCAGACAAGTAGCTACTATCACAGAAATGCGTTTTTGAATGGCATTTCTCTCTGAGTATAAATGCTCAAAGACTTTTTCCTTTACATGATAAAGAATTTTTTCAAAGCTTTCACATCTTTCTGCTCAAGTACTTAGATATCAGAAAAAAATAGTCTACTGTTCTATTTCATATTCTCAATTTCCCCTTCAAGTTCTGATTTAATATTATCTCATTAATTTCTGGAATGGACAATAAAGAGACAAATATAAAAACTATCCTAAAGTAGCAAAAATTTACACTTTCCTATTCCTTTAAGGAGCCCAAACAGCCTTACCAAGACTCGAAGGGACGAGGACCTCACGTGCCTGTTGATCTCATCCACCCACTGGTGGCAGATGGAGCTGGGCGAGATGATCAGGGTCGCTCCCGTCGACACCGGCTCCATTGCAACCAGGCAGTGGGGGCAGTAGAAAGGCTTAATCTTCAGATTCTTCTCTTCATAATTCACACACTCTGCGTGCTGCCACAGGTGGCAGTTCAGGCACTGAACACGAGGCTTATGGTCCACATGGTCAAGTTCACCACATATACACTCAAAACGATAATCAGATGAATTATAGACACTCATGATATCAGAATGTGGTGCGTCACCGCCTGCAGGGTTGAGGGGTTCCGCTTGGTCCTCTGTTGCATGTTCTTGCTGGACTTCAAGGACACATGTGCTTTTGGATGTGGTAACATCAGTAATTCCAGAGTCACTGGCAGCTGGACCGCGGTCTTGTGAACTGCGATCAATGCTAGGCGGACCTGTCCCTTTCTTTGTGGATGAAACAAGCTTTTTCTTCATCTTACTACGATTTCTCCTGGGCTTATCGTAGTAATAGTAGGGGTCATCGTCATCATCAGAGGTGTTCGAAGGCAAGTACTCGGAGTCCGTGTCTTTGCCCATTGACTTCCTGGGCTCTTTCTGGATTTTCCTTGGACTCCATACTGCCTATGAAAACCATTATTTAATCAATTTATTCCAACAAGTTACAGTTCTGAAATTAAATTCCCAACTTTCTTTATGAGCTTTACTTGAAAATCCTGCTACTCTGTCCTGAGGAGAACCATTTCTGATCGGTGGCTTTCAAAGTGCCCTCTATGAGAACCTTCCCCACAGTCTGCAGGTCAACAAGAAAAGGAAGGCTTACTGTGTTAAGTAAGATTTGGAGAAAACAAAAATTACAAAGATAAAGAGAGTTACTAATACTTTGGTCTTAACCTTTTCTAATTTATAGTCTGCCTAAAACAATGAAAAACTGGTAGTTTATAATACATAAATATACAAACTAGGGCAAGTATAAACATACCAAGAACAAAAATACAGCATTTGAAGAAAGGGAAAGTGAATTTACTGGCCACTGCATTTAGTGAATAAAGCCAGTCTTTCCTTTCTACTTATGTCACCTCCTGCAATTACTTACTGAACGCCAATTCTGTGCGAGGCTGGGGGTGCACATGTGAGGGATACACAGCCCCAGCTTGAAAAATGGTGTGTCGGCAAAGACAGGGCAGTAAAAAGTAAAACGATTCCACAGGAATGTGTAAGCGGGGCGTGTCACTGCCAGGAGCTGTGATGCGAAGGCAGGTGCCAGCAAGGGCTTCCTGGGGGGATGTCAGAGCCAAGGTGGAACAGAGGAGCTGGGGCACTTCACATGGAATGAATGGTATCGGTGGAAGGAGACTGTCTTTTGGGGGAACAGAAGAATTAGTGTAAGCACAGAAGTTTAATGCGGTCTTCTGCCCGGGCTGAGGGAAACTGTCGGAGACTCCCTGCCCGAGGAAATGAACCTTTCTGTGTAGCATTCCTCACAGCAGCCAGGTCGGCAGCTCCACACTTGGACTTGTTGTCACTAGTCTTTCCTTAATTAATGTGTACAAATTTGTAACTACTTCTTAAGAGCAAACTGAAATTAACTGCCTGAAAGAAACAGTTCTATAACAAAATGTAAAAGTTTTATAAGATGATGAATATGGAAAAAGTGAGAATTTATATAAAAGATTCAAAATGTATATAAAGAGCTATGCACATATAAGGTATCATTAACATTTTAAAAACATAAAACAAACTTTTATACTGTAGACAACAGCACAGAGAAGTTAAACTTCATAATATGCTTAACCAACTAATTTTATAACTCAACCAAGAAGTATCTGAGTACTTGCTATATGCCAAGCACTCTTCTCTGGGTTTAACGGTAACCACAATAAAGTTTTCACTCTGACGGAACTTGTATTTAGGAAACAGAAAACATAAGCCATAGCCCTGGGTGATGTTCCTACTGGTTTGTTTTCTATCTTCAGACTGTGAGAGCCACACTGCCAACATGGGATCTGCCAACTCACTCCGTAAGGCCTCACATACAGCTACTGCATACAGCAAGCTCAGTTACCTGCTTTTTTGTTTTATCATGTATATCCTCTTCCTTGTAATTCTTCCCCAGTGTAAAAGTCCCAGAAAAACCATGGCCTTTGATCTGTTTCACAAGACCTTCAAAAATCAAACACTTCAGCATCCGCTTCAGAAGACTCCTGTTCCGCTGAACATCGTATCCATACATAGAACCCACATACTTATAGATGGAAAGGATGGAAACGCCTTTCTTTCCATTCATTTCCTTCACAGCGGTCAGGATCATCACACGCGTAGCTAAATGCAAAAAGATATTCTAACTCAGTCAAAATAATTAAAAAGAAGAGAAAGTAAAACTCAATTCATCTTATTGTACACTGAGGACCAAGTTAACAGAAAATAAATCAAAGATCTGTTGAAGGTATGCTATCTATCATTTTGAAGAATATGCAATAAAACTGTCATTTTGAAGAATATGCAATAAAAATTTATCTCAACACATCAAGAAATAAATTTCTACAATGGAAATAACTTAAGAACTACCCATGAATTTGTTAATTTTTCAAAGCAATTATTCTTTAAGATTATAAAACAAAACCTCTTGAAATTATTTATGTATATGCTATTATTAAGAAGGGAAACCTTCATTTGCTAACAGAAATTAAAGTAGCTATGGTTGAGAAACACAGCCTCGTTTAAATTGTAAACTAAAGAAATTTAAATATAATTGTAAGCAAAAACTACTTCAACCAAGTCAAATAAAAAAAACCTTTACTTTTGTTAAGATACTATGGTGTGTAATTGAACCCATTTACACAATGTATAAACAACTATATAAAAACAATTACTTACAACAATCACAAGATACCTGTCTATCTGAAGATGGCAAGAACCACAACAGAGAACACTGCAGGAAGATATTCCAGAGACTTCATACTTACGGGGGCACTGAACCTTTTCTTTTGGTCCAATATCCACATTTGGCGTGTCTGTGTGTTTGGCCTGTGCTCCCGAGTGTGAGGGAATGAAGTAATTCACTGCTTCTCCCTGATACAAACGACATTCAGCAGTCACACAGTGTTTTGCTTTCAGTATTCTGAGTTGCTTATTAAAGGCAACCTTCCTTCTATTAAGAAGAAGCCAAAAAGTTGTAAAAAGTTATGAAAAAAAGGGTCTAAGTATTCTATTCATACATACAAAACTTGGTTTTTATTTCAGGGCTTACAGCTAGCTATCACTTTTTTAAATTGTGCATATTATCTTAAGTTATCTAAATGTTAAGTGCGGACTTCTGCAATTAATTTTTTAAGGCTTATTTAAATAAAGAATTAGACCACTAAATTTATAATAATGCTAAAAATAACTTAGAAGAAAATGCCAGAAAGAAGTCACTAATAGTTACAACTGTACACTCCAGTTCATTTTTCTACAAAGAAAATAGACATTTTCTATTATCTTCTCAAATCTGAAAGGCTAACTTTGCAAATTTGACCCTCTCAAAAGATTATATAATCACTAACTAAGGTTGTGGGCATGGTGAGCCCTACAGGTAATTAGAGTTATACCCTTAACTAGTAGCCTAATTTCAGGATATTTAATTTCAGATTTTATTTTTCATTATGGAAAAATATGAACTCTATTTCCTCAGTGGACTTTTTTTTTAAATCGAAAATTTACACTTTGACATAGGTATGTATTTTGCAACAAGGACTTAAAGAGTTTATTTCATCTAGCACTCTAATTACTAAGCTACACATCCTGTAAACAAAATTCTAATTATTATATTCTTGATTTGCATATCTGAGATTTGTACAAATTTTAAAAAACAGTTCTCAAAAGTATTTAGTGGCAATATGGAGACTTGTTATATTGACAGAATATTTAAGTAACAGCAGTTTCCCAAGGGAGTTTCTGTGGCAACTAAAAGGAAGCTTGTTAAATGACAGAACATCCCCCTTCCCAGTTGGCCAACATCACTTAAAAAAACCCTGCCAGGTCACAGACATCCCATTCTCTGTACCCACTTGAAGTTAACTAACAGCTAATGTGTCCTTAGTTGCAGCAATAAATTGTAAGTGTTGACTTAAGTGCCAAGCAAATGTCCAACATATGATGACTTATGAGAACATGTGCCCCCTCCCTTCCCAAGCCCTACAGCAGTCCTACCTCAGGGACAGTCAGCGCATCTTGTTTGACATCTTGTCGCGTGTGAGTCAGAATCAGGGCCAGAACCTCCACTGTCTTTCCAAGACCCATTTCATCTGCTAAGATTCCCCCAAACAACTGTGGCCCAGTACTTGGGTACTCACGGATAATGCTAACAGAAGAAAACAAGAAAAATACATTATAGGACTACAAATAAAAATACTCTTCTTAAAGAGAACTGGAAAAAATGCATAAAGTCTAACTTTTAAAACTATGTTTTAGGGTGAAACAATTCAAATCCCTATTTCATGAATGTAAGAACTGTGATAATGAAAAAAACTGCCTGAGCAGAGAACTAAGTCTGCAGACCCAAGAGTAGCATTGGTAAATAGCCATCATTTCCCTCTTCTAAAATAGAAGGTAGCATGCCTGTCTTCTTTTTACGACCTTTATGAATTTGGGAATAAAAAAATAAGACTGGCAATAACTACTGATTCACTAATCATGTTTAGTGATTCCTAAAACTCTTTTATAAGAGGCACTGAGAAATTTAATGAAAAATATAAAAACGGATCCATAATAAGATGAATTTTTACTTAGAATTATAATCTATTCATATATCAATAACTAAGCATCTTAAGGCTCTTATATAACTGAAAAATGACAAGTGCTATTAATTCTATAGCTATCCTATCAAAATGTCTAATAAGATTTTAACTTAGTATTCCTTCTTGAGGAACTGCCAAGGCTAGAGACATATATGACCAAACTCATCTAGATTTTCATAATATTCATTCATTCATTCATTAGAGAGAGGAGAAGAGAGGGAGAGAAAAGTGAATGTGTGGTTGCCTCTCATGTGCCCTGGCCCGCAACCTAGGCATGTGCCCTGACTGGGAATGTAGCCGGTGACCTTGGGTTTACAGGCTGGTGCTCAATCCACTGAGCCCCACCAGCCAGGGCCATAATATTTTATCAAGCACATAAAGTTTTGCCATACCAGCCTGTGTATGGATTGTAGTAGAGTTTCAAACCCTCAGATGTAATGATCTCTCGCCATAGGAAGTGCAGGCCATTTTCTAAAAAAGAAGAAAGAGAAAAAAATATATATATAATCATAAAACAAATCTTTATTTTCTTTTCTGCTAATCATAATATTAAAGTAAAAATAAGTTAACAGACAGTATAGCCTGGTGAGCCACATACACGTGGGAAAAAGACTAGGTAGGATCCCTTTCACTCTTTCTTCAGATATTATTCTTCAGCTTCCTTTGCTGTGGGCACAAGTATTTTTAATATAAGCAAGTGATAAGACAGAAAAACAAAGTATAGCAAGTAACAGAGGATTACCAGTAAAAGAGAACTAGTACATGTAATCAACTCCTACCCAATAAAGGAAAGCAGTGTATCCTTTATAAATCCTTTAAAAAGTTGCCTAAAGTCTTTAACTCAACAGACCTATGCTACTAAGATAATCCATTAATCCAAATCAGATCTAGCCTTTTATATGGGCCTAAGAGTCAGAGAAAAGGCTTACTTAACTAGGAAAAAACATCTAAAACTATAATACTGGTTTCAACCAGAATTTTCCACTATTCTTTCCTTTAATATTTTAAGGTGTTTAAACCAAATGCCAAATAGGAAGTGTGTCTCCATCAACCAGTGAAACACAAGAATTTTCTGTTGCCTTCAGTAGGGATTAATAGATGAAACAGGAACATAGATACACGGGGTTTAAAAAATGAAACAATTAAAAGATAAAAGCTTCAATTTACGGGAACCATAGGGAACAGAGCTACTAAACAGCACATTAGATTTAATCCACAAAATCCAGTCAGTGGACAAAAGAGAATGAACTACTTATACACAGAGCATGGGTGAATCTCAAAAACATTGTGTGGAAAGAACCCACCCCAAGGGTTCCATTTCCTGTTCCAAAAGCAGGCAAAACTAACCTATGGTGACAGCAGCGGCCTCTGGAGGGGGTGAAGTAGGAGACCTGATTGGGCCACGAGGAAACTTTCTAGGGTGTTAGAAATATTTTATGTCAGCACTATATGACATAAACATAAAAAGAAACAGCTGACCAATTTTAACAGTCTACTTAGCCCAATAGGACCAAAATATTATTTCAATATGTAATCAATATGAAAATTATTAATGAGGTATTTCACTCTTTTTTGCACTACTTGAAATCTGGTACCTGTTAAACTTAGAGCACATAATTTGGACAGTCACATATCAAGTCTCCAGAGCCATGTGTGGCTAGTAGCTACTTCTGGCAAAATCTAGTTCTACGTCTTAATTGGATTGCTGGTTACACAGATGCATCAATTTGTCAAAACTTACCAATTACACCTTTAGGATTTGTACATTTTTTAATGTAAGTTATACTTTAATAAATTAATTAATGAAAAATGATTTTATTTTGGAGAAAAAAATAATCCAGTCTGTGGGAAACTCTATAGAGCTAACAATGTCTTCAACACCAAGTTATTAGAAAAAAAATAGAATGAGAGAGAGGAGATAAAATCTAGGTATCAAAAGAAACTTGTGAGACAGCAATTAATTCCAATGTGCAGATGTTATTTGGGTTCAGATCTGAACAAACTGTAAGAGAGAGAGAGAGAGGCATGGAAGGATCGGAGGGAGGAAGAGAGATTTGGGTTATTAACTAATTATTGGGTTTTAAAATTCATCATTATACATATATTTTATATCTGTTTAAAAGAACCCTTATCTTTTACTGAAATAAACAAATATTAACAGATAAAATGATACAATCATTACTATTTCAAAATAATTCAAAGTATGGGAGGAGGAGAAATGGGAAGAAATAACATTGGCCATGAAGTTTAAACAAATGAAGTTTGTTGGTTAAAAAAATTATAAGCGGAAACTCATGGGATAAACAAGAGCTATTCATCGTTAATTAAAATAAATCTGTAGAGGAAGAATGAGAAATAGTCTTGTAAAGATCTCACATTATGCCCATCCCTTTGGGTGACAAGGAAGTAACATTTATTTTGTTATTTACTTTGTGTAGTAAATAAAGTAAATGCACACCTAGGAAAATGAAATTAGTCACACGTCTGCCACTTTTGTAAATCTGCTCTGTCACTAATCAGCATCAAATTGTGAAGCCTCTTTCAGATGATTAGCAAGATTCCCAACTGATCCGATTCTAAAAGCAGTTCTTAGTTGTAAAGACGTGGAAAAAATTGCTAGGTTTTTAAAAATTCCGATCAAGGAGGCCTTTACTTTGCCTGGAGAAACCAGCTCAAACATTTAAGGAGGAGAGAACTCACAGTAAACTTCTTTAGACTTCAATTTTGAGGGATATCTCAGAAAATCATTTTGCTCATAGGAACACCCACTTTACCCTATCTTTTAAATATGATTTTTTCAATGATCAACCGCCCCCCACCCCGCCCTAACTCTCTCTCCTGTAATCCCTCTGCTGGTCAATATGCTTTTCTGGAAACATCTTATACTTGCCACTAGTGGGAGCGCTTCTGAAATGCTCTTGTTGCAGCATCCAATTGACAGCCTCTCTTTGGTAGGGTCTCAACACCGGGATCAATGCAGGGTGCTGGACATCCACTTGGACGGACCGTGTTTCATGCTGATGCGTTTGCTTCACAAAGTGATAGAGCTCATCAATGTCCTGTCCCTCCGGCTCACTATCTGAATCTTCCTCATCCTCTTCCAGCACATCTGGACATCCAACAACAAGTACTCAGAACAGCCTGATCCACCGATTACAACTACAAGGAATTCTTATCTCAAAAATATACCACGCACTCTCTCAACTCTGAGGACTTAATCAGCATTTTGTGACTGGAGGACCCTACCCTTATTTCATTGATCAAAACTCTACCTACCTGGCCCTGGCTGGAGTGGCTCAGTGGATTGAGTGCCAGCTTGCAAACCAAAAATCTACCCATCCATCATTCGACTACCACTTTTTCTATGGCATTTCGCCCCATTGGTTAGAATTAAAGTTCTCCTCTGTGTTCACGCAGTATCTTCGTACTTTGGATAGAGCACCGCACTGCGTCCTGCCGAAGTGCAGTCACCTGTGTGTTCTGTCCCTTCTGCTCTGAACTGTAGTGTTCTGGGAGGGCAAAGGCTGTCTTTGGTTTGTATAGCTCCTCGGAGTGGGAACGTGCTTTGCCCACTGTAGATATTTAATAAACATTTGAGGAACTAAATGTAAATATCTTTTGCAGTTTATAAAAGGGTAATTTATTCCACTTTTATATCCTCATATAAAAATATCCACACGCAGACATAATATCCCTATATCTAACAAGGCAAGGATTCCCACTGTATATCTTATGCTGAAACAAAAAGGCTTTGGGAGCAGCTGTAGCCAATTAGGAGATAAATGTGTAAACTGATAACACAGATTGGTGAGAATATTGTGTTCACTTGTTGGGCACAAGTGATATAATGATTTATATCTGAATTATTTCTAAAGGTCTATAAACTGTTATGGGACACAATGTTATATCCACTACAATGAAAAGTGTGTGCCACGAAAGACATAATTTACTTTTCTCAATAAAAAATATGTCATAAGGTTTTTAAAACTTTACAATTAATGTTTAGTTATATGCTTGGTTATTTCAGACTGTTACGGTTTACTTTTATTAGCATTATGACGCTTCACAAAACATGTCCCACAGAAACAATTATTCAAGCTAGAAACTTATTTTCCAAATATTTCAGTATGAAGATGTGCTCCCGAAATAAACACTGCCCCACCATGAGCAGGCCTCGGAGAATTCGGGCCACTTTCCCGTAGTGCTGATGGGCTGCACCCAGCCGTCTGCACTCTCCTTTGGGAACCGATGGCAGACAACTCTGAAGCTGTCATCCTGACCCAGGATGCAATATCTTGCCAAGAAACGGCAGCAAAATTAACCGGTCTTTTGGGAAGCAGACTATTTGTCAGACTGCAGAGAGGTGGAAGAAAAGCCAGCCAAAAATCTCTGGCCACAGCAAGATAAAAGAACAGGAATATTGAAAAAATTCCAATCAGCTCAGATCCCTTTAGACTCTGCCTATCAACTCAGCAAACATTTCTTGACTATTTACTATAAGCTAAGTTACAGTATTAAGTAAATAAAATCACAAATTGTATTAGTGGAGTCATTCCAAAAAACTATAATTTTGTCAGACAGAGATTTTTGTGGAGGTTTTCAAATTTTTATTATGGTTTTATTAACTGTTCTAGAGTTGGCAGGTGGAACCCATAATACTTAAGTAACAGCAATGTTTAAGTTTATTTAAAAACTTACCTGGAATAATAAAATTATATAACTTCTCCATCACTCTCTTCATGAGCTGATTGAACTTTTTCATTCTTGAACTTGCATCACTCAAAAAATCTAGTTTCGCTAGGCCATCTTCCAAAAGGTAAATTCCAACCTGCAAAGAATTGATCAACATAAAAATATTTTAATTGTGCTAAGCCACTCTTTATGAGGATATAAGAAAAACATTTTTTACCATCACCATTAAAAAAAAAGTAGTCACAATATTTGCCCCACAAACACCAAATATATGCTTACTAAGTCTCCCTCACATATTTTCACTTTCAATAACAAATTCATTCCACAGATGAGTGCCTACTATGTGCAATGCACCATTCAGGTTGCTAGAAAAAAAGACAACTGGAACCAAACCTAGTGCATGTGACGAGAACACCAAAATGATTTCCAAACTTGATGAGCATCAGAATAATCAGTGAAACTGGCTAAAAGGGCAGATTCTCCCAGAAGATTCTGACATACAGGACAGGAGTTACATTTTGGAATCCCTGTTACTAGATCAAACATTAAATGTATAAGAAAACTGAACCTGATTAATGCTTTATGTCTTGATTCTGGTGAAGCAATGCAGGATGAAACTTTACTCAAAATACTTGAATTTGAAGAATGACATTGGTATTTAGCAGCTAACTCAACAGCAAAATAATACATTGGTTTTGTTTTCATTTGCAAAATGGACAGAAGCCTATGAGGTGGCCTAGATGACAGAATTTAAAAACTTCCTAATTCCAAATACTGAGTTGGTGAAGTTTCCCACATTCACCTCTATTTTCCTGGCCCTGATTCCCTACTCATTGAGATTCTCATACTCTTTCACTAAAGAACAAGAATCCAACCCAACATTATATAGAAATGTGTGGCAAAGATTATATTTCATTAACATTTTTACTCTGGCTTGTGTTCACTCAGAGATGGCTTACTATAGTAGCAATAAATGTTTAAACAGTTATAAAAATCAAGATTGAGGAACAAAGAATAGATCAAAACCTGATTGTGAGGGAGGGGGACAGAACACGGATGGAAATCCATGAATTCTCACTTGTTATCGCTGGGCCACAATTTGGGCGCTCACGATCTACAAAGGGAGAGAGTGCTAGGCTGCAGACTTTCATTGTCTACGGACAAATTAATTATATTTTAATGCTTCTGAATTTTCTCCTTTCTTACTGTCAATTCTGAAATAGGGCTATAATGTAATTGCTTTTCAATGTGAGAAATGCATAAGACACAGTTTTCATTGAACAAAGGTGAACTCAACATATTAGAATTTCTTTTCAAGTTTAAGCATGAAGGAATATTGACCTAATTCACAGTTTACAAAGTATATTTACTTACATTATCTTACCTAATTCTCAACACAATTGTATGAAGTTAAAAAAAGGGGTATTTTTTTTATATTTCATGCAGAAAAAGGCTACAATTACAGCATTTAAATGATTCACAGAGAGACCTGTCTAGTGACTAGAAGAGCCTGAAACGAATAATAAATTTATTCACTCATTTACTGAAAATCTCTTCAGTATCTGACATTTTACCAGGCTGTGAAGAGACATCTAAAATGTAAGTATGCATAAGAGACCAAAGCAAAATTAAACATATGCATCAGGTAAGATGGGAAAAAGTACATTAACACCACCCATAGAGTTCCAGAAAAGTTCTACCTAGATGAAGCAAACTTTGAGTGAATACTAAAGAAGAGCCAGGAATTATCGGAGAAGAGGAAGAGGACACCCCGGGCAGAGGGAACGGTGAAAGCCAAAGCGAAGATGCAGAAAGATGGCAGGGAACAGAGCAAGCTGAAACTTCTGGGACAAAATAAGGGCAGAGTGATAAAAGATGAGGCTAGGGAAGACAAGAATTTATCAAAGGAAGGACTTGCATGCCAGATTATACTTAGTTTTATAGGTAGTAAAGAATAGAATTCCACTTGCATTTTGTATTAACACTATTCCACAGATAAAGCAGATGGAGTGGACAAGTCTAGCAGGGAAATGGTCAAAGGATTTCTACAGGTAGAGAAAGAGATAATGAGGACCAAAACAAGTCATTAAGAGAAGAGCTGGAGCCCTGGCTGGTGTAGCTCAGTGGATTGAGTGCAGGCTTGAGAACCAATGGGTCGCCAGTTCGATTCCCAGTCAGGGCACATGCCTGCATGGCAGGCCAGGTCCCCAGTGGGGGATGCATGAGAGGCAACCACACATTGATGTTTCTCTCCCTCTCTCCTTCCCTTTCCCTCTCTTTAAAAATAAATAATAAAATCTAAAAAAAGAAAAAAAAATAGTAGAGCTGGAAAGGAAAAATTTGGAAGATCTACTTGAAAAAGTTAAGCCTGAAAATAATTAGCTATAATATAGATATAAATGTGTACTCTGAAACTTAATGATAGGTTTATTGCTGGTTTTTCAGCTCTTCCTTCTAAAGTGACTTCAGAAAACACTGCCTGAAGAAGAACCTGGAAAGACACCACAAAAATTGAGTACCTTAATAATGTCGTTTCCTTCTGGTTTCTGGTAAAGTTTTATTCTTCTCTTCTTTTGCAGCCACCCCAAATCTTCTAACATTTCACCACTGAAGGATGATTCCACTCGGATACCCTTGTCACAAACACTGACTGGCTCCTTGAGTCCTTTTTCTTGCGGCTCTACATCTGTGCCTTCTGGATGAACATACATCAGGAACTGACTGCTTGACTCTGAACTCATCAGTGTAAAACTCCTTTCAGAAAAATGTTCAGCTAAACTCTGTTCAGGAAGAAGCTGAAGGGTGAGTTCTCCTAGAAATGCCTTCCAAGAATTATCAAAGTGACAGGGAGAAATCACAATATTCAGCTTTGCAGATGAAGGAGAAAAACTATCAGCAGTCTCTTGTCTATCGATTGATTTTGAGATGCTCACTGTCTCTGAACACCTCCTTTTATCACTGTGAGCAGCTTCTTCTGTTAGACCATCATCCAAGATGACGGGCTGCGCAGAGGAGGAATCCGGCCCCGGGTCGGGCTGTCCATCATCAGAGAGGACGAGAGGCCCGTTTCCTCGGTCCTCATGCATGCTCCAGCAAAGCCGCTGCCGCTTCTCTTCGTCTGCTCTCACCGGAGGGGCGCGCTTCCGCCGGCTGCTCATCTCCGCGTGTTCTTGGTGAGGAAGCGTGAACTCCAGAAGACAAGTGCGGCACTAGGCACTCCGAGAGAGGGTTTTAGTGTTAAAGTGCTCCCAGACGGGAGATTCAGCATGAACTAACAGTCCATACACATAACATGAAATCTGCAGAGATACGAAAGCAATGGAGAATTTTTTTAAACAAGTTAAACACAGCTAAGGAACACACTGACCATAATCTCATGCAGTATATGAATTCTGATGGTCTTACTGGTCATTAATATATAAATTTAATAATAGTAATTTGTTGCATAAAATTAAATAAATTCTAAAAATACATTTAATGAGCAGCATGACAGTAAATTTCAAATACCCTAGAAATGCATATTTAAAGAATTTTAGTGACACATAAACTCTTCTCATTACTATAGTATTTCAAATTTGTTTTATAATCCCAAATGGTTAACAAAACTTCACTTGATCCTAATGTAGCTGAAAAATCCCTAAAAATACACCTTTTCTTTCAAAAGATGAAAATATAGACATATATTTCTTTTTGTGGATTAGCAGATAAAAGGGATACAAGGGATGGCTGAGCAAGGAATAAAGTGGTGATGGCAACCAGAGGGCATGAGCAGACAAGATAAGAGAAGAAAAGAATGTATGGAAAAAAGGAAAAGAAAGCTTCACTAGCTCAAAAGAAAAAACTGGTCTGAAAGGAACCTATGTGAGCTAGGCCCCAAAAGTGTATTTTTCCCAAAATAATAGCCAATTCCTCCATAAAACATAGAAAAACCCAGAGATTAAATCATAAAGTCATAATGATGGTTGGTACCTATTTCAACCTACTCCAACCACGTAGCTGGGGGGAAAATAAGATGTATAAACGATTAAAAACTGGCTTCAAGGGCAGTTTTAGAAGGATTTCCGACAACTCCATTTTCCAGTAAAATCCAATCAGGTATTTGCAGAGCCCACGTTATGCACTCGGTACTGTGCTACATTTCAGAAGATAAAAAAGAAGTATAAATCAAACAGGAGTTTTTGATTCAGAACAGACACTAAACTGTGTTTTGGTTTCTTCAATCGGAGCACACAGTACAGTCTATACCACTTTACCCCCACTAAGCCCCCATCCCTAACTACTCTGTTTCAAATCTAGGAGAGAATGGAAAACGTATTTTAAAGAAACAATTGAGAAATACACAGCCCTGTTTAAAACTACAACAACAATAAGCAACAACAACAACGAATTATCAGGGAAAATCCCAGTTGATCAGAAACTTAGAGCAATCCCTAAGAACAATGCACAGGGCATCAGCCTGAAAAGCTAAGTGGGGGTGTGAACTAGCACCAAAGATGGAGTATCAGCAAGACAGCTTCCACACACAATGGTGGCAGACCTGGTACTAGAACCCAAAGTGGGCCCAGGGCTAAACACAGGTAATAATGGAGCAACAGAGTGAGAACTGGCAGGTCCTTACCTGCCCTCTATCTCACAAGGGAAGGTGGTGTGCTGTGGGTATCTGTTTTCTGGGAGGCCAAGGCCTAAACTAGAAAGATATCCATTGTTGCTGAGTATAGAAGAAAAAAGCTTATGACAATGGACTCTGCCTAGAAGAGAGCTTTTCCACATTATCTCTGAAAAGAAAACAAGTCCCTTCTGACCATCCCCTTAAGCAAACTGTACAAGCCAAAACAATGAAAAGTGAGGCAGGGAACCTAAAACTGCAAAGATGAGCTCATAATCAACAATCAAACATTAAATGATCTTCAACAGGAAAATAAATCAACAAACTCTCATTCAAGGAAACAGATGAAGAAACCTAAACAGGACTTTATAATTCATACAATCACTGTATCACATCCTCAGGGAGATAACATACTGTTATCTCAGGAATGATTTGTATGAGGAATATATAAAGAACTCTTGCAAATCAGCAGTAAGACGACCAACCTTATAAAACATGGACAAAAAATTTAACACATCAACAAAGATGATCTATAAGTAGCAGGAAAGCATATAAAAATATCTTGACCATCATTAGTCATTAAGGCAATGCAAATTAAACCCACAAATTACTCGAGAAATTACACATCCACTACCATAGTCAGAATAAAAGACTGAGGGTGAGAATAACCAGAATGGAACTCTCATATATTCCAACAGGAAAAGTTTGTCAATTTCTTACAAGATTAAATATATACTTCCTCACAGCCTAGGAATCCCATTCCTAGGTATTTACTGAAGAGAAATAAAAACATAAGATTCACAAATTAGACTTAAACTTGAATGTTAATAGCAGTATTATTACTAAAAGCCCCAAAGTGGAAAAATCCAAATGTCCATCACCTGGTGAATGGGTAAACAATGGAAAACTACTCTGTGATAAGCTGCTGATACAACATGCAACAACATGGATGAATTTTTAAAGCATCAGGCTAAGTGAAGGAAGCCAGATGTGAAAGCTGTATGATTCTACTAACTCTAGAAAAGCAAAAACCAAGTGATAAGAAGCAGATTTGTGGTTACTTGCAGCCAGGAGGTAGGAAGAGGTGATTAACAGCCAAGGAGCAGAAGAGGAAACTTTGGGGTGACAGAAGTGATCGTATGCACTTGTCAAAACTCATCAAATTGTATACCTAAAATTGATGAATTTTATTACATGTAAATTACACCTTAATAAAGCTGATTTAAAAAAAGCAAAAGCAAAAAACAGATACATGAGGGATTTAAAAATTATGAGAATATTGAGAATAGCTTTATTCTAATAAACTTGAAAAATGTAAATAAAAGGGGTAGTTTACTTATAAAATATAAATGGATAAAACTGGCTCAAGAAACAGAAAATCTGTGTAGAACAATAACCATAAAAGACACTGAGGTAACAGTACTCGCCCACCTAAGACCTACCCCACTTCCTTCCTCTTGCTGACAGAATCCTTCCTTTATCTGGGAACATGCTGGACTTGTGACTTAAAAGGAGGATGGTTTCTCTGGCAGCCCCACACAAGTTGTTCTGTCTGTGCAGTGCTGTAAGGTTGCCACTAGCAGCGTGTGGCTATTTAACTGTAAGAGTAAATACTATAAACTCAGCTCCTCAGTCTCAGTAGCCACACTTTAAGCACTCAATAGCCATGTGTGACTAAAGGCTACTTTATTAGTGCAAACAAAGAACATTCTCAAAAGCGCAAAAAGCCTATCAAAAAGTGCTGGTCTTTGTCAATTATGAGAAGTCCATTCTGTACACAGCGCTTGTTTTATGAACGTGCAGGTGATAGACTATAACCAGTCTCTGACTTCAGCTAACTACTTTTCAAGCAACTCATCTCCCCTTTACCCTGGAAAGATGATATGGCAAGCCTCGAATAACCTAAGTGTTTATCTGTCCAGTTCTCCTCAGAGCACAGGCAAGAATACTGGAATTTGGTAATTCTGATGGAACTTTGAGAATTTAGGCTATATCAGCTTATTAGGTAACTACAGCCACAGGTATGCTGTATATATACCACACTGAAGTTCAATACTTGAAATAGATCAATCATTTATTCCCACAGATCCACGGGTTAGCTGAGGGTGGGCTGATCTGGGTTGGCTTACGCACGGGCAGTTTGGCACTGCTTAGTGTAGTTTTCATTCTCCTTGTGGCACCAGCAAAGCAACCCACGGGTGTTCTTATTGCTGATGGCTGAGGTGTAAGAGTGCAAACCCAATCACATATGTATTTTCAAAGAGCTAAGTCACAGCAAAACCACTAAGTTTCCATGGGCCAAAGTAAGTCAAGTGGATGAACCCAAGTCCAGAGGGGGAAAAAGGCATACACTTCTTTACTGAGTAAAACTGCTCAAGACAAAGAGCGTGGATGTGAGGTAAGGGGTGCAGAGGGAACTGGGCCAGTAATACAATCTATTACTTCGACCATAATAATAACACGGTAGTTATGGAATCATTAACTCTAAAAACCCCAAAAGCAACTGGCCATACACTTTCATATCTGCAAAGAAACGTGGCTTGCAGGAGAGATTCTAATTCTAGCTTTGGTATTTACTGTATGGCTTCCGAATAGTTACTTAACTGCTCTGGGCCAGTTTTCTCACTTCTAAAACGGGAATGATAGCAGAATTGTGCTTACAAATAAAGCATATCACAGTAACAGAAATTTAGCATATACTCACTAAGTGGCAGTTGCTATCATCAACATCCTGAGAGTACTATAAACTGTTTTGCAACTACCAAACTTTAATGTGGCGGGATGCAGACCACAGATCAGCGTGTCTCAAAATTGACTGCACATTAGAGTCACCTGTGGAAATTTAAAATAATCCTAATGCCCTGGTACTACCCCAGACAATTAAACCAGAATTGAGCATACATTTGTAAGTTAAAAAAAAAAAAAGTCTCATTTGGCTGAATCTTTTCCTAATAGATCTCTATCCAGGGATAAGCTACTTATAACCATGCTAACTGGAGGTAATAAATTGAGTAGTGGTATATTTCTGATTATATTCTAAATCCTTCTCCTGCTTTTCTCCATACCACATGAATCCCACCTTTGATGGTTCTACTTCTTCTTCCATTCTCCCTCAAATATCAGTGTTTATGTAAAATTTATTATATGCAGTTTTCTATAGGGACCAAAATTTTACTGTTCTGCATTTAAATGTAAATTCCTTTTGCTTGAAATGCTCATTCACACTTTTCTGTCACCATCCCAGGCTTGCCCCAAAACCCTCCATGACAGGCCTGCTGAGTCGAGAGCCTCTCCTCCTTGATCCTAGCTGCTGCGGTGTTCCCTACTATTTGACTAAGAACTACTCAAAAGCTGCACAGTAATAGTATCCTATTCCGTATTAAACCTCGAAGTCAGTGCCAGGATGGAAATGATATACAAAATAAGGTGGAACAAAGATCTCTAACTCCATGAATACCCTTCCTTATTTTAAGGACCTAATAGTAGTTTGCTCACATTTCTTTTTGGATAAGAGTCTCTTAATGACATTCTAGAAGACTATAGGTAATGCAAAACTATTCTTTATTATTTCTGGCCAAGAATGACACAGACAAAACTGACTGACCTGTATCTTTAATAGAAAACAAAGATAAACTGCTAGGAAAATAAACAAAATCTTAAGAGAGTAAGATAATAAAACAAATGAATATCAATTAAACTTATGTATGTATCTTTTCCCACCAAATTATAATCTCCTCATTAAATGACACAAATCCTGAATTACAACTAATCTATGGTAGACCTGGGCTTAAGATGCTAAAAGCACAGTAATATACATTTGCTACACTTGCAGGTCCAAGGTGAGCCCTATACAAGCAAAGCCCAGTCATTACTTATGACTGAAAAGCTCTCAACAACCTAACACTACCACAATCCTTTTCTCTTTGATAACTCCAACAGGATGAGAGTATTTTCATCTGTCGAACCCTAAAATATGTTAGTCACATAAAATTGAAAAATGCCTTCATAAGTTAATTTTTTCACCAGCAGATTCTGTTTCCCGCAGCTCTTCCTAGCCTGAACTCTTTGAGATTAAAAAAAAAAAAATAAAAAATCTGTCTGTACAGTTCTTTTAGGCTGAGCAAAAAAGGTGATACACACATGTAAACCATCTTTCAAAGTAAACTCTTTTATTCTCAACCACCGGTTTATTGGCTAGCTGGTCCTCAAAGCTCCAGGAAGCAGAGGCTACCCAGTAAAGGCGCACCTATCCCACTACTGCTCACTACCATCCCGTTTTGCGCATGGCCACTGGTCATAAACCAACTAGTCTTTTTGGTGACAGTACAGATAATACCACGGGTCGTTTTTATTCATGGGAATTTCATCATTCTTGCTATTACCAACAGAATAACTAAAAATAGCTGTAATGACTAAAACATTATTTTATTTTGTTCAGTTTAGAGCCTGAAGTTAATTTAAATACAAGTTGGAAAACACCAAACATCTAGGATTTCTACCTCGTGGCTAATGTGAAGTTACTTAGGAAAAGGCACAAGCTTAATAGTCATTATTTAATAGCACCGCACATCTGACAGTGACCATCAATCATCAGACAATACATCTTCGTTCATAAACCTACCAAATACCGCGGAGTCAACGTGAAACGGTGGTTTTGAATGCAAATGTAGTTAATCTGACTCCAAAGGTAACCGAGAACTTTCAGACTAATTTAGAAGCCTCGGCCTCCCCTTTCACGGCATTACAACCTCGCGCCCAAGCAGCTTAGGCAGCTGCCCAGTTCCAAGCCTCCAGAGGCGTGTCTGCGGCGCAGGGTGATACCCACTCGGTTTGCTTCAGAAAAACGCAAAGGCAGTGTGCGAGGAGTCAGAACAGGGCTGCCAGCACCCGATCGCTCCCAGCCGCAGGCCGAGCAAACAACCTACTGCGAGGCCGAGGAGCATGACAATAGACCCTCAGACACTCAAACAAAACACTGCACACCCAAGTCTCCGAGAAGAAGTACAGTCTCCTTTCCCACCACCCCGTCTCTTCCCCGGGGGAGCGGTGGCGGTCCAGAGGCCCACTGCTCTGGGACGGAGATGGGCCAGGGGTACTCGCGCTGTGGCTCCATCTTAGCCCTTTAGCTTTCAGGGATCCAGAACAACCAAATTCTCTCTCTTCGGGACACCCCTCTCTGTCCAGAGTCGTCTTCACAACCCGACCTCTGACCCCTGACCCTCCATCACCTGAGCGCCTTCCTAGACAGGTTCTCCAAGCCTCTTGAGCCTCTCTGCACCAAGGCCCTCTAATGTCTTCACAGGTCCCAGGCACAGTCACCACCCACCAAACACGCACGTGAAGTGGACACGCGCGATATATGCTGGTTTTTGTTGGAGTTCCCCGGGGAGCCAGACACCCCAGTTCCTAGCTGCCGGGAGCGCGCTGGAGCGTGGGGTCAATGTGAACGAGCACGTCGAGCTGCCCCGCCCCCTTTCCCCGGTAGTGGCTTCGAGAGCCACTTCTACGCAAGTCCACACAATTAAAAGACTGAGACAGGCTACGGTTGGAGTCTCGCGACAGTTCAGTCCACAACAGTAGATGTTACAGGATTGGCTGGAGCTTCTAAGGAGGCGGGGGCTCTAAACAAATATAAATACGGGGAGCGCTCCACGCTGAAGGGGTGAGAGTGTTTTTGAAACAGGGAGCTGATACTTTTTGCGGTTCTAATAAAAAGGCAGAAGGGAATTATGCAAACGCTCTTTATTGTTTCTAGAAAGTAGGTACTACTTAGGTACTGATGAAGGTTATCTTCCTCCAAAATGTTACTTTAAAAGAATTTCCAAGGAAATAAGAGTAAATATTTTAGGTTGAGAGAAAAACTACAGGTATTGTACTGAAGGTGGCCTTCGAGTATCTTGTCATTTTCCCTTCCCTTAAGTGAAAGGTAGCCTCTTTCTCTAGGAGGTAGGTTGACAGTCAGGTTTGGAAAAAACTGAGACTTCAACGCTAAGAGCCTATAAAATAACTACCGGGAATCAGCGGGCACTCGGTGATTAATGAGTACCTGATAAGGACTCAGCATTATGCTTAGAAGGGCAAGTCAGCAGCTGTGATCACAGTAGCACAAATGTTCTTGTCCAGGGGAACATCCTTTTTTGTTGCAGATAGTATATAGTTCTATATCCTACTTTGCACGGACCTTTATCACAGACCTCTAGGAGTCTGAAAGGGGCAATTTGCATAAACCAAACCTTGTAAAATTCAATGCAAATCAGTTAAACCTTATCCCAGGTTTCAAGAGGCTAGTTGGGAAAGTAGTGCTAATGCTGAAGCAGTGGGCAAGCAGAGTCCCTCTGCATTGAATAGCCCATGATTTTACGAAGTACAAGACACAGGGTGTTACTGGACAAAGGTGGGTCTGCCTAGGGGCAGCTGCAGTGTGTGGCGTTTTGACTTCAGGTAGGAAAGATTCACAACACGAGTCCAGGTGACGATGATACATTTATCAAAGCTGGAGACAGTGACATAAGGAAGGTCCTAGCATAGAAGCAGCAATAGGAGAACCTAGGCTGGGCTGTCTTGGCTCACTGGAAAATTAAGAAGCCACGGCTTTAGGGACAGGTTCAGGGGACAGGCTGCTAGCTTCCCATTACCTTAAAGTTGAAGAGATGGGTACCTGTGAAGAAAGAAGTAGGAAAAGAAGGGGTTGGCCTGGCTAATCCCCAGAGAAAGAGCCCTGGTGCTGGGTCCTTTGTCTTGAGGCTTTTATCTCCTTCCTGCAGGCAGGAATCTTAGTGGAAGTCACAGGGGAGGGTTTTGGTGGAATATTCATCAGTTCTCCATGTGTGCCCTTTCAGGGTCGTGTTCTCCACAGATTGATGGGTCAGTGACAGGGCAGGGGGTCTTTGGTCATAGCCATTGGTTCTGGTCACCCACCTGGTTTTGCTGCTTTTCGGGGCCTGGAGCAGAAATACAATTGAAGCCTAGAAGTTACCTCCAGCGAGAGGTCAGCCTGCGAGTGAGGTCCTTGTTTTCCCAGTTTTGCCCCCAGGCACTTGCGGCCTTCAGCCCTGGTGGCCATCTGCACCTGGCTGTAAATTGCTCAGCAGTGGTGTTCAGCTACCTGTCTTCATTTCCCTATTCCACTTGCCAAATTTCAAATTTCAAATTTTTCTAGCTTCTCACTATGCTGTTTCATTGGAACCTTTTGGAAATATAATTTGAAACTCAGTATTTAAATGTGTATTGTGCTGTAAAAGGTTGTCTTTGATAGTATTATGTGACTTCTCATCATTGAAGCAGAGATTTAAAATCAATATTTTGACTGAGTCTTGCCAGGGCAAGGCAGAAATATCTAAAAAATAAGTATGCCATCATTTCCTTTGTTCACCTTGATTGGTGTAATCAAGCTCTATAGACATAATTATTATATGCTGTGTGAAATATTAAACTACAGGTCCAGCTATGTTTGGAGATGTAATTTCAGCTAGAGAGATGGAATTTTGTACAGTATCATTCAGTGGTTACAATTAAAGACAAATTTTTCTCTTCAATTACCAGTGGTATGTTCAATCCTATATTTGCAAAGAGCCCTGTAAAATCTCTCTATGGAGTAATGTTTTAAAACATTAGATTTATCATAGCTATAGTAATTTCATTAAAAAAAATGGTTCATTTTTGTACCTTAGGTCTCTGGAAGCCCCCATCTGTGAAATACCTGTTTGTCCCTGACAACACTGACTGAGCTCACTCACTTAGCACATGCTGATGATCTAAGAGCGTTCCACAAGTGGGTATTCATTTATTGGATATAAACCAATCAGTGAACAACTCAGTGTTCCTAGAGTTCAACTGTTTCTTCTTGAAACTTTAAACTTGATGACAGACCACATGCTTCTTTGTGTGGTCTCACTAGACCAAGGCTACAGCTCCAGTTCCTCTGGGGGACATTTAGCTCTATTCTAGCCATAGCCTTAACTCAGGTCATTTGTTTTAGAAATGAGTGTTATAAATTGTTCTCAAGGAGAGGCACTAGTTGAGAAGGAATAGGTGAGTTAATGCACATTTAGGTCCCTTTGAGGGCAGACACAGTATAACTGATGATTTATGAGAACTTTATTATTTTGTAAAGCCCTTTAATGTTCACTTGCTTTTTATTTTTACAATGACAGTGTTAGATAATTAAAATTTTCATTTTACTGTAGAGGGATATGAGATTCAAAGAAACTTGGTGATTTGCCACAGTTTAGTTCTAAGAGAACAGGAGATACTAGAACTCATAGATTCCTCCTTACAGGCTGTTGCCTCTTATTACTAAGGCATTTTCTTTATCCCATAAAAGCAACGTATCACCAACCTTCCTAGCTTGTATGGCAAGGATGAAGGCAAGGGGTGTGTAATTATTTCACGAACCAGGGTATATCAATAATAAGGATCATTCGGGCCCAGCACTATTTTTTCCTTAAAAATCTCATTAATAAAACTGCTTGTGAAATTTATTCTGTATTCTACTTACATTTACCTGCGTTCTGGAATTGAATTGGATGGGCACTCAGCATAACTGAGGCTTTCCCAAGATGAATCTTTGTTGGCGTTTGCTCCACTCCCAGCTCGTTTTGGGACTGCTTTCCCTCCTGACAAATTGAAAATATGAGGGACAGTTACTACTCCAGAATAAAAAACAATATCTGAATCCATTGTTAAAATATGTGTAGTACTCACAGAGAGTAGGAAGAAACATGGTCTTCAAACATTCGTGCTGGCAGATGTAATCAGCTGTGCTGAAGGGAGTGGTTCTAGGTTGACCAAACAAGAAATGGTATCAAAGGGTCTGGGCATGCTTTGCTAAAGCATGAGCAGGCCATTTGGGGGGTATAAACTTGAATATAAATCTTTTTCTTTTCCTTTTAGTCCTCACCCAAGGGACTGAAAGGAAAAAAAATCACTGATTTTTCAGTTCACTTATTTTAGAAAGAGGAATGGAGAGAGAAAGAAACATCGATTGGTTGCCTCCCCTACATGCCCCAACCAGGGTTTGAAACTGCAGCCTACGTATGTGCCCCGACTCACAGTTTTTTGGTGTAGAGAGATGATGCTCCAACCAACTGAGACCCCCGGCCAGTGCCTGAATACAAATCTTTAAGTTTAGAACATCACAGCTTTTCTTCAGGGTAGCTGTGGATAGGTTTAATTACCTTTTAATTTTTATTTTTCCTTGGTGATTTGCAGGTCAGATTTACTTCAAAGTCCAAAGTTTGTTCTATCTCCCTACTGCAAGCTAACCCGGCAAATGGAAAACTCAATGTGTCCCTTCAACCTCTCATAATTTGTAATCTGTACCCAAAATACTGCATCAAACATGAACCTATGTTGCTAGAAGAAGGGAATTCACCCTTTCTTTGTAAGTGTTTGTTTTGGCTATCAATAAAGCAATGCTTGTGAATCAGGTAAAAGCAAGGATAAGGTAGAAGCTGCATCTGTGGAGTAAGGGAAGCTGTGATATTGTATTCAGTGTTTATCAGGGAAGATAACAATCTGCATACTAGGTCTCCTTCCCAGTCTCTCCCCTGCCTCTATTCCCAAATATTACATTTTCTAATGGAATATTATTTTCCAACTAATTTTGTGAATATGGTCTCACAGTATTAAGGAACAGGAATCTGTAGATGAGTCATTTGATGCTTGTGACTTAAGTTATATTTATTATGCAGTTTTGAGAAAAATACAAGTAAATATTTTTGAATATTTCAAGTATCTGATACATTACATGTCTGATGTATGATTTTAATGTACAAAAATAGTGATGTAACACTTTGAAGTTAATCTAAAATCTCGAGGAAGCTTAGTCATACTAGCATTAACATAAAATGAAACTTGCCAGAGAGTAAGAACTGTCCCAAAGCTACTATTCACCAGAAGGACAGCTCTCTGCCCACTCACACTTCAGCATTGGTCTACTGTTCAGGTCAATTCTCTGGACAATGGCGAAATCAGATCTCAGTTCCACTTTCTTCAAACCCTGTTAAACTTTCAAATTCCTCTTGTGTCACAGGTGGGCACCGGTAACTAGGTTCTTGGTGATTGGGACAAAGAATTGAACTGAACACCCAGAGTTTATAGCAGAGAACATGAGAACAGGTCAACTCCAAGCAGAGATTGACCTCATGGGCTGGAGGGATTCTATTCTTATAGGGTGGATCCTTCCTGGCTAGTTTTGGCGGGCTTTTACTGTGCATGTATAAGTAGTCGTATTACTTTAAAGCTACTGTATTACTTTAAATCATGGTCTCCCATGATTTCCCCTGATTGGCTACCGAACAAGGGGTCACACAATGTTACCGAAAGGACCCTCCATTCTCCTAGGGTCCCCCTATACTAGGTTTGCTTTGCCCACTGCTAGGGATTTACAGCTCTTCATGTCAGAGATTGGTGAAAAGGAAAGGAATCATTGATTCAGAAGTTATACAGACTTAAGAGTAATGACTTAATGTCTTCACTAAAATCCCAAAGTCCCTTAAAACACCCACAAACACACACCGTCCTTCCTTCCCCGCTTTGCCCAGTCCAGGGTACCGTATCTCAGGAAAAGGAAGAGAAGTCCGTGGCTCACGTAGTCCCTGGTTCTTCCCAATAATCCGTGCTCAGCTGTCGGGCCTCCCTTGGTTCCTAGCACGATCAGCTGTGTCGCCACCGATCTTCAGTTCTTAATCCAAACCCACATGAAACCTCCTCCTGGCCTACCAGCAAGAGTCGTTTCTCCCCTTTCCTTCCCTCAGCGTCTCTCCTGCATTCTTCCAAACTGCTAAGGAAGAGCTCTGTATCACTGCTACACCTTGCTTTCTGGCTTCCTAAGCTGCGTGGCAAAGAGAGACCCAAAGCTGCATGGTCCTCCTCTCCGCTAAAGCCTCGTGGTAATTCTAGTCATGGCTGCCAGCACCTGGGTTTAAATTCCAGCCCCAATCTTCCTCTGCATTCCCATTTCCGACTCCTCCCACAATCAACTACACTCCAGTACTTTTGCGTATTTTCTGGGTTGCCACAGTAAGTCTTGGCAGGTGTGGCCCTGTGATGCGGAGCCAATCATCTCCAAGCTCTCACGCAGGCTTGTAACCAGGGGGAGTTGCCTCCCAGTTACATCCTGGGTGGGAGTCACTCCCTTCTCCCTGGTTCAAAACCTGGCCACAGCTATTTGACATATCTATGAAACCAGTTAAAGGTTTTAGAAGTGTTAAATGATCATTTTAGAGGTTATCTGCAAAACTGTTGCTATGCAAAACAGTTCAATGGCCCGGCTCCAAGTGTCCCATCCCCCAGTTCAGACTTGTGGGGGTGAAGACATCCCATATTTTTAATATTTCCTGGAAACCCTGAGTTCTGGCTTCCATTACAAATCCTTCTTTTGGGGTCCCTGGCTGCACCCTCTTATATTTGGGTCCTTAAATAAACTTAAACACCTTAAATAATACACTTAAATATATAATAATCAATTATGTCCATTGCCATAACCTCCCCATCTTGACTATTAGCTTCTGATAATTAATTTATAACAACCAAAGTAGACCATTTAACCATTACAGATAATTCTAGTGAATTCAATTTAAAGACAGATGTTTGGGAACCTACTTGAGTAGATGATCTCCAACTTATGACCTAAAAGATTAAAAGTCAGTGGTTAAAAGTCAAGCTCATATAAATCAAGCCATTATTTTCTATAGCAACTATGTTATAAACTGGTACTGCAATCTTGGAAACCCATTTCATACCTTAAAAATAACAAAATTACCTTCAAAAAATTAACTCAAATGGATTGCAGACCTAAGTGTAAAATGAAAAAACATAAAACTTTTATAACATAAGACAAAACCTAGATGATGTTGGGTATAGTGATTATGGGGGAGCTTTGCCCACAGAGTCCCCTGTCTGCCTTGGATGAGAATAATTCTACCAAGACATGGTCTGCTTGGGGTGGAAACGTGGCCAAACTCTCAAAGAAGGGCCAGGAGCCTGTTCCTCAATGGGCTTTTACTGGGTTCAATTTGCACAGGAATACAGGTAAAGCTCGTCTATCATTGTCAGGAAGTAATGATTAAATAATAGAGAACATACAAAGAACTATGAAGGCTTATTCTGAGTTAGGGTCAGTTAGCTAAAGGGCTATAAAACTTTGGGAAACAATCTCATTTCAGGCTTGGACCTTTATCAGAAAATTGAGGACATTCTTATCAAAGCAGGTTTCACAGGATTTTTTGTATTTTTTCTTAGCTTGATTGCCCCAGGGAACCGCCCATTCCTGCCCAGGACTGCACTGCCCTCTGGCATTGTTTCAGGGTTAAGTCAGGCAGGGGAAGTAAGGCAGCCAAGAGATTAGGAGGCTTCTCACCGACAGAATGAAGATTCAGGCTATGTCAAAGCCGAGGGGCAAGGGTCCATCACCCCCTTTTTCTGTAGCCCCCCAAGTCCTTCCCTGAGGCCCCGTTTGTGACCGTGCTTGTCATAGGTCATCCCTCCTTTGCAGAATCTTACCCACTATTGGCTAACTGGCCATCTGCCTTGGGGCAAGCAAGGTGAAATAAAAGGGGGCAGTTGGCACCCCTGCCAGAGAGATAAGCTTTGTCTCCTTAGTAGTTTAGGGTGCCAAGGTCTCTCACGCAGCCTTAGCCATGTGGGGTTACAGCCTCTGAAACCAGGCAGGGCAGTTCCCAATAAGTGATAACCTTTTATATACAACACAAAAAAATGATCCATGAAATAAATAATTGATAAGTTGAACTTCATTGAAATTGAAATCTGCTGTGCAAAAGACAATGTACAAAGATTTTTAAGATAAACCTCAGATGTAAGATAAAACAATTAAAAACATGAAACGTGGTGGAGAGAAACTAAAAATGTAGAGCTTTAGAATGCAATCAAACAAGTTATTATTAACTTAAAATAGATTGTTATAGATATTAATTATTATACATAAGCCTGATTTTAACCACAAAACAAAAACAAATATTAGATATAGAAAGATGAAGAAAAATGAATTTAAGTGTACCACTAAAAAATGTCATCAAGTCAGAAAGGAAGAGAGCAAGAGAAGAAAAAGGAACAAAAGCAGCCATAAAACAATTAACAAAATGTCATAAATACATACATATCAAAAAATATTTTAAATGTAAATGGACTAAATTCTCCAATCAAAAGACATAATATGGCTGAATGGACAAAAAACAGAAGTCCCAATTATATGATGGCTATCAGGAACTCACTTCAGATGTGAGGAGACACACAGACTAAAAGTAAGGGGATGGAAAAGGTAGTCTTTGCAAATAGAAACCAAAAGGAGGTTGAGGGAGCTATACTCATATCCGACAAAATAGACTTTAAGACAAAGACTGTAATAAGAGACAAAGAAGGGTAAACAATGACAAAGGGGTCAATCCAACAAGGGGATATACATTTGTAGGTAATTTTACAACTAACATAGGACCATCTGAATATATAAAGATATATAAAGTAATATTAACATACTTAAAGGAAGAAATACAATAATGGAAGGGGACTTTAATATCTCATTTACATTAATGAATAAATCATCCAGACAGAAAAAGTATATAGCCTTAAATGACACATTAAATCAAATAGACTTAAAAGCTATGTAGATCAGTGGATTGAGCTCGGGCTGTGAACCAAAGCATCGCAGGTTCGATTCCCAGTCAGGGCACATGCCTGGGTTGCAGGCCACAGCCCCCAGCAACCTCACATTGATGTTTCTCTCTCTCTTTCTCCCTCCCTTCCCTCTCTAAAAATAAATAAATAAAATCTTTTTAAAAAGCTATGTAGAGAACATTTCATCCAAAAGCAACAGAATATACATTCTTTTCAAGTGCACATGGAGCAATCTTCAGCATAGGTCATATGTTAGGTCACAAAACAAGTCTTAATAAATTTCAGAAGGTTGAAACCGTATCAAGCATATTTTCTGAACGTATGTGAAACTAGAAATAAAAGAGGAAAGCTCAAATATTTGCAAATGTGTAGAGATTAGATAACATGCTCCAGAATAAGCAATTGGTTAAAAAATATATCAAAAGCAAAATACAAAAATACCATGAGACAAATAAAATTAGAAATACGACAAACCACAATTTATGGGATGCAGCAAAAGTAGTTCTAAGAGGGAAGCTCATAGCAATAAATGCCTTACAAAATCTCAAATAAACAAAAATAAGCAAATAATATATAATAATAATTTTATAATCATATAAAAATAATCTTAATAGATGCAAAAAAGTATTTGACAATCCATATATAATTAAAGCTCTCAAAGAAATAGCTATTGAAGGGACTTAACCTCAACTCAATAAGGCTGTTAATGAAATGCCCACACCTAACATTATAATCAATGAGGAAAAACTGAAAGCTTTCCTTTAAAGATCCAGTACAAGGCAAGAATGCCCACTCTCACTAGTTCTATTCAACATTGTACTGGAAGTCCCAGCCAGAGCAATTAGTTAAAATAAATTAAATGACATCCAAATTGAAAAGGAAGAAGTAAAATTATATCTGTTTGAAGGTTGCATGATCATTTATGTAGAAAACTATAAAGACTCAACAATTACAAAATACTGTTAAATTAATAAACTTATATAGTTGTATGATACAAAATTGACATAAAACAATCACATTTCTATATACAAAAAACCAACTACCCAAAATAGAAATTAAGGAGACAATTGCACTTGCAATAACAACAAAAGAATAAACTACTTGGGAATAAACTTAACCAAAGGGGTAAAAGACATTGAAAATTATAAAACATTGATGAAATAAATCAAAGGAGACACAGATAAATGGAAAGACATCTTGTGTTCATGGATTAGAAGAATTAACATTATTAAAGTGCCCATACTAGCAAAAGCTATCTACTGATTCAACAGAATCCTTGTCAAAATCCCAATGGTATTCTTTATAGAAATGGTAAAAACAATCCTAAAATTCATATGGAACTACAAAAGACCCTGTATAACCAAAACAATCTTGAGAAGAAAAACAAAGATGGAGGTATCACACTTCCTGATTTCAAAGTATATTACAAAACTATATCAAAACAGTATGATACAGTCATAAAAAACATGTAGACCAATGTAGCAGAAGAGAGAGCCCAGAAATAATCTATGCATCCATGCTCAACTGATCATTGCCAAGGATACTCAGAACACAGATGAGGAAAATATAGTCTCTTCAACACATGATGTTGGGAATACTGGATATTCCTGTGGAGAAGAATGAAACTGGACACCTTTCTCATACATTATCCAAAAATGAACTCAAAATGGATTAAATATACATATAACCTAAAACTATCAAATTATTACATGTTTACATGGGGAAAAAAGCTTTTTTACATTGGTCTGAGCAATGATTTTTTTGGATAGGACACCGAAAGCATAGGCAATAAAGCAAAAATAGGAAATGGGATTTTCTACTTCTTTATGGGATCACATCAAACTAAAATTGTTTCTGCAGAGCAAAGGAAACAATCAACAGATTGAAAAAGAAACCTACAGCATGAGAGAAAATATTTGCAAACAATATATATGATAAAGGCTTAATATCCAAAATATATAAGGAACTCAAACAACTGAATAGCAAACAAACAAACAAACAAAACTCAAAAATAACCTGATTAAAAAAATGGGCTAAGGACCCAAATAGATATTTCTCAAAAGAGAACATAAAAATGGCCTATAAGTATGTGGAAAGGTGTTCAACATCACTAATCATCAGAGAAATGCAAATCAAATCCACAATGAGATATCACTTCATACTCATTAAAATGGCTATTATAAAAAAAGACAAAGATAACAAGTGTTGATGAGGATGTGGCGATAAAAAAGAACACTGATATACCATTGGTGGGATGGTATAGCCGTTATGGAAAATAGTGTGGAAGTTTCTAAAAAAATTAAAAATAGAACTATTATATGATGTTATCTCTGGGTATATATCTAAAGGAAATGAAATCAGCTTAGAGTACATCTTATAAAGATATCTACACCCCTATGTTCATTGCAGTATCATGCACAATGTCCATTATGTAGAAAAACACTAAACTTTCATTAGCAGGTGAATATTATTTCACCTCACAAAAATCCTGCCATTTGTGACAACATGGATGAATGGATGAACCTGGAAGACATTGTGCTAAGTAAAATATGCCAGACATAGAAAGACAAATACTGCATACTCTTGTTTCATGGAATGTAACATATTTGAACTCATAAACAGAGAATAGGAAGGTGTTTGCCAGGGTCTGAGGGAGGGGAGAAATGGGAAGGTATTGTTCAAAGGGTATACAGACTCACTTATGTAGAGTGAATAAGTTCTGGAGCTCTAATTTGCAGCATGGTGGCTATACTTAATATTGTATTGTATACTTGAAATTTGCTAAGAGAGTTGATTTTAGGTGGTCCCACTACAAAAATATAGTAACTATGTGAGGTGATGGGTATGTCAACTAACTTAATTTTGGTAATTACTTCACAATGCATATGTATATTTATAAATGCACTGTAGATATATACAAGTTATATTTGTCAAAACAATAAAGCTGAAAAAGAGTGATAAATGAGAAATTTTAACAGTTTGAACTGCACCCATCAAAAAGTGATCCATTTATAGTCAAGTATTATAGTATATATTACATTGTAATTTGATCCTTTGAAAGGTTATTATTCATGTAGAAGAAATTCCTAGCCAACTAATATGCCAGAGACAGAACATTTGCTTACCCAAATATTTTTAACGAAGGGGTGGGAGGTAACAGTTTCCTGTTCTACCAGAAGCCAATGAAGGAATCCTGTTGCTTTAAGTCTATTTTTTCCTGTGCAGACTATTTGTTAAGTTTCTTTCAGCTAAATGCGATATATTAAAATTCACCTGAAAAGCATAAATTTGTATCATTAAGGAGGGTAATTTGTAATGAATATATTGGCGAAATGAAATATTTAATTAAGTATTTAAAATAAATTCAAATCATCGGTGATTATTACCTTGATTACAAAAGAGGCATCTTCTTACGTAAATAGAATATTTATGAATGTGTGTTTCCAGTCATTTTGAATACAGATTTGTATTTTAAAATGTCAGACTTATAGAAGTTCTTCTGCTTTAAAGTTAAGTTTTTCATCATCTTCATCCTTTTTTGAAATGCAAGCGTAACGGAGATGTAGTAGAATATTTCTATAGTGACTATTAGCCATAGGATCACCAGAAAATTCAAAATATTGAAATGAATAATGGAGAAAAAATTGTTCAGATATAAATACATCTTGTTTTTAGATTCTCTATACTGTATTATTTTCTAATTAAATATAAATATAACTGCAGAAGCAACAACAAAACATTTCATTATTATTGTTTTGTATGGGCACCTTTACTATTTCAGACTGTTCTTTTTTAAACTGGTACCATAAATAAACCCACATGTATATGGGCAAATAATTTTTGACAAAGGAGCCAAAAACATACAATGGAGGAAAGAAACCTCTTCAATAAATGGTGCTGGGAAAACTGGAAAGCCACATGCAAAAGAATGAAACTAGACCATAGTTTTTCCCCATGTACAAAAATTAACTCAAAATGGGTCAAATACCTAAATATGATCTCTGAAACAATAAATTACATAGAAGAAAACACAGATATTAAATTTATGAACCTTGGTCTTAGAGAATATTTCATGCATTTGACCCCAAAGGCAAGGGACATAAAGGCACAAATAAATAAATGGGACTATACCAAACTAAAAAGGCTTCTGAACAACAAGAGAAACTGCCAACAACAACAAAAAAGGCAACCAAACAAATGGCAGAAGATATTTGCAAACAGCCCTGACAAGGGGATAAGATACAAAATATACAAAGAACTCATACAAAACAATGCCAGACCAACCATTAATCCAATTTTGAAAAAATGGGCAGAGGACCTGAACAGACATTTCTCCCAAGAAGACATACAAATGGCCAACAGATATATGAAAATGTGCTCAAATTCACTAGCTATTAGGGAAAGGTATATCAAAACTATAATGAGATACCACCTCACACCTCCTAGAGTGGCTATTTTCAACAAAACAAGTAATAGTAAATGTTAGAGAGATTGTAGATAAAATCTACAACCTCATTCACTGCTGGTGGGAATGTAGATTGGTACAGCCACAAAGGAAAACAGTATGGAGGTTCTTAAAAAAACTAAGAATAGAGTTACCATATGACCCAGCAACCCCTCTCCTGGTTATCTACCTGAAAAAATTTGAAAACATATATTCGCAAAGATATATTCACCCCTATGTTCACTATAGTATTATTCATGGTTCCAAGATAAAGAAATAACCAAAATGTCCTTCAATACATGCTTGGATAAAGAAGATGTGGTCCAGCTGATCCAAGATGGTGGAGGAGTAAATGGAAGCTACACTAACCTCCTCTCAGGACCAATCTGGAATTACAACTAAATTATAGAGGAATCATCCAGAATAACCAACTGAACACTACCTGGAGAGAAGCCTTATAACCATGGACAGACAGAAGAAACCACTTCACTACAACGTAACTGGTAGGGAGTGTGGAGACGTGAAAAGGCTGGCTGGGTTCCCATGGATGACCGCTGAAGTTCCAGAAGTATATTTCAGCAGCTGGGTAGTTCCCCTTGAAAAGTGTGGAGTCTAATTTCTAAGCTAGGCTCCATAGTCTTCAGCACCAGAGCCAGAAAGGAATCCAGATAACATCCAGCTATGAAAAGAAATGATGTTTCTGTCTGTCAGGGAGAGATGGCTGTAGATACAGAGAGCTTCTCAAAGGGCCAACACATAAAATTTCATTTGCAGACACTTAGCCTAGGCTCTGACTGAGGGAGACCAGAGTGAACTGGAGATGCTTGAGGAGAGCCTGGGGCTGGTGGCTCTGAGGAGAGAACTGAAGGAACAGCTATCGGGATCCCTGTGCTAAGTCATTTCCCATAAGGCAAAAGCCATCCTTCTTTGGCAGAGTACTCCTCTCCGAGTGGCAGGAATTACTCTGCCCCTACCTGTCTTGCTTAAGCCTAGTTGCTGATTGGGGCTTGATTAGATTAACAATGGATCAGTTTAATGGCTGATTAGTTTAGAAAATTAGGTGGAAAATACAAAGAAGCAGCTGAAATGGGAAGACAAAGAAACAGACCCCAAATGAAAGAACAAGAGAGTTCTCCAGAAGAAGTTAATTAAACAGAGGCAAGCAATTTACCAGAAAGAGTTTGCCAGTGTGGAAAGCAGTATAGAAATACCTCAAAAAATTAAAAATGGATGTGCATTTTGACCCAGCAATTCCACTTCAGGGAATATACCTGAAGGAACCTAAAACATTAATTCTAAAGAACATAAGCACCTCTATATTCATTGCAGTGTTATTTATAGTCACCAAGATACAGAAGCAGCCCAAGTGTTCTTCAACAGATGAGTGGATAAAACAATTGTGGAACATTTACATAATGGAATTCGACTCAGCTATAAAAAAGAAAACAATTTATTGAAGTATATACTATGTTAATGAATTGGAAGAATTAAGATCATCAAAATGTCCACACCATCCAAAGCAATTTATAGATTCAATGCAATCCCTGTTAAAATACCAATGACATATTTCATAGATACAGAATAAACATTTCAAAAATTTATATGGAACCATAAACAACCCCAAATACCCTCCACAATTTTGAGAAAGAAGAACAAGTAGGAGGAATCACAATACCTTATATCAAACTATATTACAAGGCCACTGTGACCAAAACAGTCTGGTAATGGCATAAGAACAGACTCATACGTCAATGGAACTGAATAGAGAGCCCAGAAATAAACCCAAGTCTCTATGGTCAATTAATATTTGACAAAGGGGGCACATGCATAAAATGGAGGAAAAATAGCCTCTTCAACACATGGTGTTGGGACATCTGGACAGGTCCATGCAAAAAAAATGAAACTTGACTACCAATTTATACCATACACAAAAATAAACTCAAGATGGATAAAAGACTTAAATATAAGTTGTGACACCATAAAAGTTCTAAAGGAGAATGTAGGTAGGAAATATTCAGATATTCTACAAAGCAACATATTCACCAACATGTCCCCTAGAGCAAAGGATATAAAGGAAAGAATAAACAAATGGGACTACATCAAATTGAAAAGCTTCTGCATGGCTAAAGAAAACATTTGCAAAATGAAAAGGGAACCAACTGAATGGGAAAATATATTTGCCAAATATACCTTGGACAATAATTTGATCTCCAAAATATATGAAGAACTTACACAACTCCACACTAGGAAGACAAACAATCCACTAAAAAGTGGGCAAAGGACCTGAACAGACACCTCTCCAAAGAGGACATACAGAGAGCCCAGAGACATATTAAAGGATGCTCAGCATCACTAGCCATCAGAGAGAGGTAAATTAAAACCACAATGAGATACCACTTCACACTGGTCAGAATGGCAATCATAAAGAAATCAAACAAGTGTTGGTGAGGTTGTGGAGAAAAGGGAACCCTAGTACACTGGTCTTGGAAATCCATACTAGTGCAGCCACTCTTGAAAATGGTATGGAATTTCCTCAAAAAACTAAAAATGGAACTGCCTTTTGACCTGGCAATTCCACTGCTGGGATTATACCCTAAGAATCTTGCAACACCAATCCAAAAGAACCTATGCACCCCAATGTTCATAGCAGCACAGTTTATAATAGCCAAATGCTGGGAGTAACCTAAGTGCCCATCAGTAAATGAATGGATAAAAAAACTGGTACATTTACACAATGGAATTCTATGCAGCAGAGAGAAAGAAGGAACTCCTACCCTTTGTGACAGCATGGATGGAACTGGAGAGCATTATGCTAAGAGAAATAAGCCCGGTGGTGAAAGACAAATACCATATGATCTCACCTATAAGTGCAACCTAATCAACAAAACAAACAAGTGAGCAAAATAGAACCAGAGACATGGAAATAAAGAACAAACTGATGGTAACCAGAGGGGAGTGGCAGGGAGATAATGGTGCAAAAAAGGGGAAAGGTCATCAAGGAATAATTCTCCTTATGATTTAACATACTTCCATTTCTTGGAGAACCATGAGTGCCTGCTACTATGGGATCATGTGCCATAGAAAAATGTTCGTTACCCATACGTAGAATGAAAATGTTATGGCTTGGCAGAGACCCTGCCTGGAAGTTACAGGAAGCTTTGCTAGTTTGAATGAGGTTTTCGATAATGCACAGAAGAGGTAAAAATAGAGACCAATTTCTATACAGAATTGACTTCTCTCCCACCTTCTTGTTAATAAAAAGTGTATCAAAGTAGGTTTATAGTTGTTCATATGGAAAATAATGTAATAATCAATAAAGAATAATATAAAAATAAACTGTTTCACACACTCGCGATGTAAATCTACTTTTGCTCAACTCTGTATAATAAGAAAAAAATTCACGAAGCCCATGAAGCAGACACAGTAGGAACACTAGCAATGTGAGAATAAATAAGTGTTACAGAAATTAACTTCCCCCTCCTCCATCTCTAAAATATTCTCTCACATGCCTTGGCACTTGAAAGTATAGAATTAGGTATTTATTTCTTTGGATAAATATGTCACACATATAGGAATCCCTTTTTAAACTTTACATATGACAAATTCTGTTCAGTAAATGTTTCGTAAAATCTTGTGTCAAACACTTTATCATTTGAATGAGGTAGAATCCTTGTCAATTTGTCACTGTCTAGTTAGAAAAGATAGACATATTAAAAATAGTATAACAAAGTTTTGTTTGTGCCCTGATAGAAGTGAAAATTGTTGGGAGGGCACAAATGAGCAAATGAAAAACTGTTTGTTAGGATGCTTAACAACTGCTTCGTAGGGGACAGAATAATTGAATATTGAAGGCTCAATGTGTATGTTCCAGGTAGAGAATAAGATAAGGTATCTTTGTTTAAAAGAACCTCTTAAGTGCAAAGGCCTAGAGATTTAAAGCAGACTGGGTTATTAGAAGACAGTGCAGACTGCTGGATGTGGGTGGAATAAAAAGTGAAAGTGAAAAAGTGGAGCGGAAAGAGCAAAAAATGAAACCAAAAGGGGGAGGAGCCAAGAGTTTGATTATGGGAAACGTTTAATACCTTGATAAGGCATTTGATATTTATTCCATTAGGAATATGGGGGCATAGAATGATTTCAATCAGGGAAATGAATGGTCAGATTGTGTTTTAGGTAATCTAGTCATGCCATGGAGGATGGAATGGATGGGGAGATTCTGGAGACAGAGAGACCGTTAGAACACCATTCCAGCCGGTGAGCTCAGATATCGTATGGACTTGGACTAAAAGAGTATCCAGAGAAATGGAGAGGAGGGAGCAATCTGTGAGTCAGGTAGTGATTTTTGTAGGGATGAGGAGTACATCAGCAGGTACAATCTGGAGAAAAGATGATTTCTGTTTGGGTCCTGTTGAGTGTCAGATGCCTGTGGGCAGATATGCACCCAAAGGGACTTGTTTAGAATAGCTGAATGAGTGAGTGAATGACTACAGGAAGATGAGGCTAAAGACAACGTCTGGCCTAGAGATAGGAATGATAGACAGGTGGTAGATGAAGTTAAGAGAAAGGATAAAATTTCCCAGAGGCAGCTTGTAATGGAGGAAGAGATGAGGGGAAAGAATAGGACCCTGGGGAGCACTACCATTTAAAGAGCAAATACAGGAGAAAGTGCTGAAAAGGAGGCTGAGACATGTGGGCTGAGTGTTAAGATGGGAAACCTCTAAAGCATAAAGGCACAGAAACCAAGTGCAAAGAGGGTTTTAATGTTGGGGGAGCAGTTGGCACTTAAATACTGCAAAGAAGTTAAATATGCAGAGATCTTAAAAAGTCCCATCTGTCTTTTAGATGATCAATGCCTTTAGCTTGAGGAATGTAAGTAGTAGTAAAGGGGAACTTGCTAGCAGTAGCTTGAAGAAGTGAAGAGAAGCGGTCATCCAGTGCAGAGTTTCCTTCTCAGAGCTGGTTGTGAGTGGAGAGCGATGCAGTAGGAAGTGAAGAAGAATCCAGGGCCCAGGGAGAAATTTTTATTAACTTTTTTATTGTTTGATTATTTAATTTATTTTTAACAGTTTCACTGAGGAAGGATTGACATAGACACACTGTATGTGTCTGAGGTGTATAAGTTTCTTGTTCCTGCCTTGTGTTTGATGTCTGTCCTGCCTTCAGCACCACTGGCTGCCCAGATAGGGTTCCATTCTGTCTTCCTGGTTCTGTGCCCCCAGCAAATCTTCCCACCAACAGCACTGAACTAGGAATGAGAAGACTTAGATTCTGCTTTCATGTCTTGTTCTGAATTTTTTGATCATGGGCAGTCACTTAATTTTTATGACTTTCAGCTTACTCAGTTTTAAACTGTAACATTTGAGACAGCTCTTTCCAGTTCCTTCTTTCTATGTTTCTTTGACCATTCTGGCATACAGTGGTGTAAACATAATTTTTTAAAAATTTTTGTTCAATTGCACTTGTCCTCATTTCCCCCCATTACTCTCCCCCTCCCTACTCACCTCCCACCTTCCACCATCAATCCTCCCCACACCCGATAGACAACCACTTAAGCTCTTCCTGTCTTCAGGGTCATTTGTGTTATAACAGTATTTAAAACCTTTAGGAAACATTCTAACATTGTAGATGCCCGATACAAGCAAGAGGTGGGGATTTTAAAGAGTGTGCACCTTCCTGGTACCTGGAAATCATACCGCATAGCCACCTTTTCCATGTCTAGAACTGACCCCTCCTGATTATGTTATTTAAGGTGAGAAGCTAGCTAAGAAATAGTCAAAATTTGTTTCAGACACTGTTAGGGAGGCAACTTTTAAAGCTACTGTACAACTCAGTAACAGTTGATGATAATTCCAACCTTTTAAAACCTCCTTGTCAAACCAAGTATCTTGGAGTAATCTTAGATTAATGTATATATTTTTAAAATTCCACCACACATTCATTCCTTCAAAAAGGCTTGTTGGCTCTACCAGTAATCCTTTGGCTGTTACCAGAGCCTGACCATTTCTCACTATTTCTGCTGTTACCAGCCTGGTTTAACCCAGCTGTGATTCAGTTTCTCTGTATTATTGAAATAGAGACTAGTTAGTTAGGAGACTAGTTACGAGACTAACTAGTCTTAGTGCTTCCATTCTTACCTCCCTGTAGCCTATTGCCAGAGTAGTCTTAAATCATAAGTCATATCATGTCACTTTTCTGCTCAAAACTGTTTAAATGACTTCCCATTTCATGCAGAATAAAGCCCAAATTCCTTACAATGGCCTAAAACGTTTCTATACAATCTGGTCTGTTATTTGTTCTCTGATCGCTCCCCCTGATGCTCTCTCCCTCACTCACTTTGTTCCAGCCAGGATGATGTTCTTCTGTGTCTTCAATTATACCACGAACCCACAAACCTCAGTGACTTTTCCTGGATGTTTCCTTTGCTCAGAACACTCCTATGTATGTTCAAGGCTCATTCTCTCACTTCCTCCAAATCTTTGTTCCAAGCTCATCCTCTTATTGAGCCCTGAGTATCCAATTTAAAATCAATTCCCACTCTCTAGTCTCCAACTTACACTTATGTTTCCTAATTTGCAGTTCTATTTTTGACAGGGCACTTGTGACCTGTATAATTTACTTATTATGTTTCATTTTTTTTGTTTCTTTCTAGTGGAAAGAAATCAGAGACTGTGTGTGTGTGGATAGGTGACTGAGGCATTCCAAACACTTCGAAAAGTGCCCAGCTCACAGTATGCATTCAGTAAGTATTGACTGTTGTTGAATTGACAAGAACAACAATAACAGCAAGAACAGCTGTTATGGTCTGATTATCTGTGTCACTCCCTCGCTGCAAGTTCATATGTTGAAACCTAACCCAAAAGATGATGAATGATCTTAGGAGGGTGGGGCTTTCAGTAAGTGATTAGGTCATAAGGGTAGAGATCCCATCAACAGAATTCACCTTTTAAGAAGAGGTTCCATTTTGAGTTTGCGCTGCTTCTACCATGTGATGTTACAAGCCTATCACTTGGAAGAGGATTCTCACCAGACTATGCTAGAACCTTGAGATTGGACTTCACCAACCTCCAGAACTGTGAGAGAGAAGTGTTTATTGTTTAGAAGCTAACCTGTGTTTTGTATTTTGTTATAGGATCCTGAAAGGATTAAGACAATAGTTGCTTATATTTACATAGCAATTTGGAGTTCTCAAAATACATTTACTTTCTTTTAGGCGTCTCTAATAAATACGGAAATCTGTGGGGGCCCTCCCAGTGAAACCGCTGTCAGCCAGTTTAGTAGGAGATTTGCTACCAACCATGGGACTGGTGAGGGCATACACATATGATAAGCAATGACCCCACAAAATTCATTATGCTCAGGTGCTTTTGTGAGAATGGCTGGCTGGGTTAATGATTTGCTGACTGAGGCTATATAAAATGGAAAGTATGTTTCCAGAGATGAGGTGGAAAAAAAAAGGTATTTAAAAATAAGCATTACCTAAGACACAATTTCATCTATATTTGTTCCTTTTTGAACATTATAATCAGAGAATATTGTGTTTGGCTGGTTAAGACACCAATTAAGGAATAGAAAAATTGGTTCTCTTTTCAAGGTATGCCCAGATTTATGTACCTGTTGTTTATACACTGAGAATAAAATAGGGAAAATACCATGCAAGCAATTTGATGATAGCAACGAACAGGCCTAGATATACTGGAACACTAGGGCCTTCCTTTTGAAACGTGAACATTCATTTGTGAAACACAGCCTAATGATTCCTTAGTAGTAACAGAGGAAAATCCAAATCCAATTTTAGTTTTGAAATATTAGCAAATTCAGCTTTAGAATAGTAGCATAAAAATATCCCATATATCTTGTGGGAAACAGAGCTGCTCATCCCTGCTAAGCAAGCAAATGTTTTATTTCTCCCTGAAAAGATCAAATCTCCAGTCAGAAAAGAACCATTTTCTTTTAGTTTCAATAACTAGCCTAGTCTATGGAGTAAATGAAGGGTTAGGATAGCTCCCTTTGGTAGCAAGATAATGAGATTGTGTTTTTGGTTTTACCTATGGTTACCTGACACATTTAGTCGGTTTAGTAAAGTTAAACGGACATGACTTTTAACCTAAACCATGCTGTGAACGGAAGATTAAATATGAAATAATTAGATTTCAGGATATAGGAATATGCTACTGTCTCTAAAGTAAATCTGGATATAGAAAATATATATTTTGTTAGAAAGATATTAATTATATATTTATATAATGAGAATATGGAAAATAAACAGAAAGTATATGACTAATACCATGAGTTAATAACTCTATTGTTCTCTTCACATACATGATAGACTAAATTTAATTTTATAAAACTTTTGCTTGCAAAAATATATATTACATGAAACTGTTTTTCCAAGCTATTTTGAAAGACTGTAGAATTTACCTGTTCAGCAAATAATAGTAGTAATTAAAGTCATGAAGCAGTGTCTTCCAAGTTTATATCTCTGCAAGGACAGATGTTCAAATTATAGGGGTTTTTAATGTGATATATTTACTTTAACTCTAAAAATCTAACTTATTTTTCCACTTGTAACACCCTTTAGAACTTTATTTCTTTTTTTTTATTGAGTATCTAGCTAGAACCATGGGAACTAGATGTTCAATAACTTGATAATGAACTGTTATTTTTTAAAAAAAAGTTATTTTCAATCTCTTAAAATCACAACCATCGAAGATAATGATACCAATGAGTAATCATTCCAAAAAGTAGTATTTAGCCTCTCACACTGGTAGGAAGTGTCAAGACTGAGTGTGTTTGCATGCACTAATATTTAAGAGGAAATTACCTGGAGCTAAATATAATTTTTTAATGAAAACTGCATGCCATTAATAATTTAACTATGCATTATTAAAGCAATAATTTTATCAGCTGGGAAAGATCTTATATGCAATTAGCAGAATTCCTGGTGAATTATGGCTTAAATAATAAAGGCGAGAAATCTGGGCAGAGGTGATTACAGGTTGGTTACAGCAGCTCAGTGGTAACATTTTGCCTTGTTAGCATCTTCTTGCTTTCGTTGGGCTTCCCTTCATAGTCTCATGATGGTTGCAGCAGCTCTAGACAGCAGGACCACACAACCAGCATCCTGAGTAGAGAGAATGAGGCAGGGACACAAAACTTTCTTCTTGCAAGGACTATATCCATCAGATTACCCAGAGAAGCATCTTCCAATCTCCTGCACAGAAGACATGAAACTGAATGCCAATTTTTGAAGAGATGGATAGTGGAAAAGGGCAGGAGATTGGGTTTCATCATTCAGATTTCTACCCTTCCCCTCTGCAAGGGGAGGGAGGAGGGCCAGTTACTTGTCTAAGTGGACTACGGAGAGGGTCCTGAGGATCCATCTGCTCCTTACACTTTTAACTAGTTCTCTTACTTTTAGCCTCACCCTCTACTTTCAGAGGTAGCCTGTGCCTCTAAATTCTGAATATGGGTTCTGTGGTATAATTGAAAATTGCTTATGGATTTTCTCACCTCTAGTTTAGGATTCAATTTGTTTAAATCTTCTCAATCAGTGGCCTTTCTTCCACACACTTCTTTAGATAAATTTTATTTCTGTTTTCTAATTTTCTGTTCTCATTGCCTTATAGATTTTCACCTTAAATTTTTCTTTATTGTCACTTTAGTAAGATTTATTGAGCTGACAGTAGTAAATTAATGAGTTTAGTTTGCCTTCTTTGCCTAAATCTAAATAGCAGTTTTTCCACTTATTCTTTTTCTGTTACTTGTTAGTATCTAGGAATAAGTTTGGTTTTGGTATATTGGTTTTATATATAGCAGCTTTGCAAAACTCTCTTATTAATGCTAAAAGCTAATCTGTAAATTCTCTGGGCTTCTTCTATGTCTAACTAACTATTCAAACCACTGCGTTTAGTCTCTGCTCCCAACACTAGACCAAATTGCTTTTGCTAGGGCTACTAATTTCCTCCATATTGCTAAATCCAGGTGATACTTTTCTGTTTTATTTTTAATTTGTGTGTTTCAGGGACATTTCCCATAATTTACCCATTCTTCCTTCTTGAGGTACTCTTCCTTTTCTAAGCTTCTTTAATGTGTTATCCTTCCAAATTTTCTCATATTTCTCTGGATGCTCTTCTCCTTTATAGGTTCCCATCCTTCAGCCACTTAGAGTTTCTCAGAGTTTCTACCTGGGCTCTTTGCTGCTACTATTGTTATCATCACTATCATCACCAACGACTGCCATTGTTATCAATACTACCACATATTTAGCTTTCACAACTCTCACGTCTTTAAAAATTTTTTTTAAAGTATTTTATTGTTTACGCTATTACAGTTGTTCCATTTTTTTCCTTAGCCCCACCTCCACTGAGCCCACCCCCACTCTCTCAAACAATCCGTGGGTCATGCATATATGTTCTTTATCTAATCCCTTTCCCTTCTTTCAACCAGCCCCCCCCACCCCTTCCCTCTTACAGCTGTCAGTCTGTTCCATGTTTCTATGCCTCTGGTGATATTTTGCTCATTAGTTTATTTTGTTTATTAGATTCCACATATAAGTGAGATCATAATCTATTTGCCTTTCACTGACTGGCTTAGAATAATAGTCTCCAGGTCCATTCATGCTGTCCCAAAAGTTAAGAGTTGCTTCTTTTTACGGCTGCCTCGTATTTGATTGTGTAAATGTACCTCAGTTTTTTATCCACTCATCTACTGATGGGCCCTTAGGCTGTTTCCAGATCTTGACTATTGTAAATAACACTGTTATGAACATTGGGTTCATATATTCTTTTGAATTGGTGTTTTGGGATTCTTAGCTGCCTTTTGACCCAGTGATTCCACTTTTAGAAATATATCCTAGGGATCCCCAAACACCATAAGTCTTTTAGAACAGCAGGTTTCTATTCTATAGAGCTTGAAAAATCAAGGCTCTATAAATTTTCTACATGTTAGAACAGTTGACAAATCCAGAAGCATGTCATGCCTTGTAGGGTAGAAAAAAATGAAGTGTAAGCAGGAAAAACAATTAATTATAACAAATGCAGAAAATGTCTAAGAAATACTTATATTTCACCTTCAAGAACTTGGCAATAATAAGCTTACTTCTAAGTTCTAATCTGGCTTTATAGGTGGACAACCAAATTGGACAGTATGTTTTGCTGGGGCCAGATACCAGAATTGATCTGACTATTCCCAACTATATTAATTATATAGCACAATGTAGTGATTGTTAAACATTTCAGTGGTGAACTAGATTTATGCATTGGTATATGTGAAGGATTTATATGTTGGTATAAATCAAATGAATCTGACTGGCTTAAAGGATCTTATTCAACTATGAAAATGGGTTTATTATGAAGCCTACAAAGCAATTGTTTTCATGAAAATTTTGAACTTTAGTTAATTACTCATACTCAAAGAAAAGAACTATTTCAACCAGATGTTACCTTCTTTACCACCAAAGGACATTTTTATTGAGAAAAATGATCCTATTTGTCCTTATGTAATAGTAATAATAATAATAAAATATCTATAATTTATTAATGTATTGAAAACTATTAGTCTACTAAGCAATTTCATTTAATTTTCAAAACAGCTTTACTAGTATAAATGTGAATATATTATTTTCTTGAAAAGGAAACTGGGTTTTGGAAATGTCCCTTTCTAATGGTCTCAAAATTAGTAAAGTATGAACCTAGAATTTAAATATAGGGCTTGTTGGTATGCAAATCTTTCTAATTTGTCAACTATATTGCTTTCCTTCCTTTTACATGTAGTGGCAGAAAAATACATATGTATTCGTAATACTCCTAGGTACTCTTCATTTATAGTTAAATTTTATATTAGGGGACCCATTTGCTTTTTTTTTTTCTTCTGAATTCGTATCTATAATTTGACCTGAATTTTGCATTTAGAAAAATAATTCTGGCTCACTTTTTCCCTTTAGTATGAACGTTTTTTTTATCTTTTGGCATTTATAGAAGTATAGTTCTAAATCTCAAATAATTATCATTTATGTGTAGAATTCCCTTTGTGTATGCAGTTATTCTTGTTACAGTTCAGTTGTTGGTAAATAAATATAAAAGCCTTCAGACATTGAACAAAGTTGGATTCACTTTCTGTTTCCTGAGTCCCATTCCCCACAACCTGCTGCCACTCCTTCTCAGCAAACCGATCGTATCACCGCGGAGTTACTTTTCAATGAATCCAATTAACTATTTTTGGTTCTTTGCCTTCTTATCTCTCTCTTCAGTTCTTAGCACTCCTGTCTTCTCCCTTCTTCTTGAAGGACTCTTTCTCAAGTACTCTTTGACCACACTTTTTAGAAATATCTGTTTCTGCTGCTCCTTCTCAACCAACTTTGTGGGCTCTGATTTCTCTGCTTTTACCATAACTAGTATTTTCCTTACTCTGGATATTCTGTAAGTCACCATTATCAACTCTTGTGATTAATGTATGCCAGGCTTCCCCATAGATGTTTCCTGGATACATCTATTCATTTCTTATCCCTGTACTTGTACACACACTTGCTTTTGAGACATTTCCTCTGGAATATCTAAAGGCACTTAAATGGGTCTCAAGTGGAACTCATCATCTCTTCCTACTCCACAAGTCTTTCTCCTGTTTTCTTTCTTATTTTAAAAGAATTTATTTACTAATTTTTAGAGAAGGGGGAAGGGAAAACGAAAGAGAGGGAGAGAAACATCAACATGTGGTTGCCTCTTGCTTGTCCCCCACTGGGGACCTGGTCTGCAAACGAAACATGTGCCCGGACTGCAAATTGAACTGGGGATGCTTTGGTTTGCAGGCCTTTGCTCAATCCACCGAGGCACACCAGCCAGGGCTCCTCTGTTTCCTATTTCAGTAAATGGCACCACTCTGCGTTAAACTGGACTGAACTTCCAAGTGGGGAAGCACTCTGACTTCTTTCTCACACTCCACTTTCACAACATCCTTTTTCTGTTGCCATCCCTCCCATTGTGCCCTTCTGCCCGTCCTCACTGTCAGTGCCTTAGTCTGGTTCATCATCGCCTCTCACTTCGGTCACTTGTAAAAACTTTCTAAGTTAACTAATGTTATTGACATGTAATTTTCACACAGCAAAATACACAGATCTTAAGTGTAGAATTACAGATTCTACACTTAAGGTAAATGTATACATATACCTGTATAAGCAACAGTTTTGTCAAAATATGGAACATTTCTATCACTCCAGGAAATTTCTCCTTTCTTCTTTGCTGTTAGTCTCCCGCCTCACTCCAGAGGTAATTACTCTTCTAATTTCTGTTTGTGTAGATGAGTGTGACTGTGCTTGAATTTTATATGAAAGGAGTAAAACAATATGTACTCTGGTGTTTTTCACTCGAAATACTGTTTTTGAGATTCATCCATGTTGCTTCATATCTCTGTGATCTGTTCTTTTTCATTGCGGGGTAGCGTTCTACTACTATATGAAGACACTACGATTTGTTTATTCATTCTCTTGTTCATAGATATTTGAGTGGTTTCCAGTTGTCTAATGTGAATAAAGCTTCTAGGAACATTGTTATAATTCGGAGATATATGTTTTTATTTCCTTTGGATATATAGTTAGCAGTGAAGCTGCTCAGTCAAGACAGGTGTGTATTTAAATTTATAAGAAATTGTCAAACATTTTCTAAATTTTCTGAATCATTTAACACTTCCTTCAGTGATTGATGATATTTCTGTTTGATTCATATTCTTATCACCATTTGGTGGTTTCCATTTTTATAACTTGTACAATTTCAAGTGTGTGAGGTGGTGTCTTCCTGGGGCTATAATTGGTATTTCCCTGGTGACTCATCAGTCATGACGCATGCCTTTTCCTGTACCTCCTGACCACTTGTATATATTGATGTGTGTGAAGTGACCGTTCAAACCCTTTCTCACTTAAAAGATTGGATTATTAGTCATTTTATTGTAGATTTGTAGGAGTTTAGATACAAGACTTTCATCATATGCAGCTCTATTTCTATATCTTTACATATTTGCCATTTGTTACCTGCACTTTCATTTTCTCAGTGATGTCTTTTGAGGAGAAAAATGTTTTTTGTTTGTTTGTTTGTTTTTTACACTTTTTGTTTTAATTGTTGTTCGAGTACAGTTTTCTGTCTTTTCCTCCCATCCCAGCCCTCCCCCACAGTGCTCCCCACCTCTCTCCCATTCCTACCCCCCCTAGTTTTTGTCCATGTGTCCTTTACACTTGTTCCTGTAAACCCTTCCCCTTTTCCCCTAATTTTGATGAAGAGAAATTTATTATTTTTTCTTTTTTGGTTGCTACATTTTTTTGTGTCTTGTCTGAGATTTCTTTTCATACCTGCAATTTACAAAACTACTATTCTGTTTTCTCCTAAGAACAATATAGTCCAGCGGCTTTTAAATTGTCCTCCTTACTTTTCACATCATTCAGGTCCATAATTTCTTTTCACTGTAGTCAGAGTCACTTTTTAAAATCTTAATTACAATGTTGCCATTTGATGCCATTTGATGCCATTTTTGCGAACTCTGTAACATGGTTTATAAAGCCTTTCATCATGTCTTTCTCTCTCAAAAAACCTGCCTACTCTTACCTCCCTCCCCCACTGTCACCCCATTTTCTGCATTAGCTTCACCAAACCATTTATATTTTCCTCAAAGTACCGCAGTTTGTCTTACTTCTGGACTGTTGCAGTTTTTATGCCTAGTCTATCTTTTCCCTACTCATTCCCCCTCTTCACTGAAGTTACTACTTCTCAGAACTTCATTTCACAGAAACTTCTCAGGCTTCATTTCAATGTCACTTTTCCTGGGAAGCCTTTCCTGATCTGTGAGGATTGACGCCCCTCCCACATGGTCCCATAGTGCTTTAGGGTTTCTTCTGTCAAGGTAGTTTCGATACTATTCCGTACTGCTTGTGTACCAGCTGTGTTTCTTACTAGACTCTGTTTCTGGAAGGCCAAGGTTGTATATTGTTCACTCCGTTGTCTGGAATACCCAACAGCATTCTTATTACATAAAAAAGGTAAAGAATCTCTTATATGGTGGATAAGGTAGGTGAAGTTAGCAGCTGTGACCTGATAAACTTTGATTCCTTGAATTCATCATTATTTATAGAAGGTATTTGGTAACTATTTGATTTGTTTTCCATCTTAGAATAATATTTTAGTACCTTAACATATGTTTATTGAGTAAATGTTAGAAAAGATACCAAAAAAACTAAATTATTCTATCTTCTATAGCTAACAACTGTTAATGTAATATCATTTTTCAGTTGTATATGTGCTTTGAACGCTATTTGAAATAAAACTTAAGTCAAATAATATATGCAGCTTTAAATTTTAATACCTATTAAATTACCACCAAAATAAATCTATACACGGGCATTGATGATTTAAAAAATACACTTATATACCTATATCCAAGTGGTTGCTATTCCCTTCCAAAAGCCAATAATCCTGCAGTTACTTAGCTGTTTAAGATTTGTCTGTAGAGACAAAGAAATACAATTTTTTCAGAATCATATCTTATTTTTGATTCAAAACATTCACATATTCAACAAGTAACTATTGAGTTCTAGGTGCTATTTTTTTGGTTCTGAACATTCAATTGTGAGCAAGACACAGTTGTCTTTCTATAATACAGAATTTTGATTACTTCTTATTAGTTAAGAATCTTGGTGGTAATTGTGCATTCCCAGAAAATTAAAGCTATACTGAAAGGATGATTATTTGCTATGATGGATAATATTAAAAATAATGTATTGTTATATATTAAAGAACTTTCATAACTATTCTAAAGTGTGTTTATTAATGGCAATATAGTTGACATAAGTCATTATTTTGAAAGTGACTATAGCAATTGTGAGTAAGGCTGGTTAAAAAAACAAATTAGTAAAGAATCAGTAATGTTATTGTAAAGTAAGTGTCATCTCAAATTAAGATGCCAAATAGCATTTTTTGTTTCATGATTTCTTTCAGAGATGGAAGCTTTCATAAATAAGGTGAATTTGACATGAATTTTGAAGATGGGCAAATAAACATAAAAGAAACAAAAAATGGATGACTTTTTTTTCAGAGTGAGAGTTATGAGCTGAGGCATGAAAAAATGCAAGGCTTATTTGGTTAGAAAAAAAGCATGAGTAGAACGGGATGACATTGTATTAGTGACTTTCAATTAAGGGTACATCGGAATTACCCAGGAGACTTTCACAATGTGCCTTCTCTATTTTGATAACTCCTTTGACATTTTTGGACAAGAATTCTCTTATTCTGGTCAGCTCCTCGTCTCTGGCTTTCCCCACGTTAGAGAATGGAAGGGTTGGGTATGAATAGTTACCCTGTTTTGTTTGCATGAACCCTTTCCCCAGTTGCTGGGCTTTGGGTGCCAGATTAAGGCTTTTAACTTTATTCTATTGGCAACAGATCTAATGTAGATTTTTGAACCATGCAATCAAAAGAATACAGGCTATGTTTTAGATTAATATTTTTGTGGTATGCTGGATGATTAATAATAATGTTGTAGATATTTTTTGTTACAATGAGACAATATGTTGCTGTTTTAACAGGACTAAGAATTCAGTTTGTTGTGCAGGTGAAACTATAGTAAGATAATCCTTTTCTAATGAAAGCCTTTATTGGATCTAAAATTTAGATACTTTTTTTTGCCTAATTGTTTAAAAGTTGACTGTGAGATTGTGCAAGTAGGTTACTGCCATTATTAGAACTGTTATAAAAGATGTCTATTTTAAGCAAATAGAACAATCACCTGTAATGCTTATGCCCTCAACAGAAAAAAGGTCCAAAGGAGAGGATTTCAAATTCATGTTCTTTATTACTTATTTTCTGATGAGAGCATCAGTTCAAAGCTTAAGGAAAAATAAAAATAAATAACACAACTCATTTCATTTGGTCGGTTTTCATGAACTTATAAATTTGGAATTATAGGCAGTGTAATGTGGCAGTGCCCCTAATTTGTTCTCTAAGCTCAGGCAAGGAACAGATTCCTTGGTGTCTCAGTTTCTCCATCTATTGGATTGATATAATATGTGTATTATGCATATGCTGATTCTGAAAGTCTTTTCAAATGGTTATTTTCAAACTATATAGCCAAACATTGGATAAAGGTTAGCTTTCATTTATGTATTGTCTTCTTTTTACCTTTGTAAAATATCTAAGTTTTATTTGTTATTGGTCAGCACAGTAATAAATTATACCCTATGCATCCTGAAACACTGATTCAAAAGAACCAATGCACCCCAATGTTCGGAGCAGCACTATTAACAATAGCCAAGTACAGGAAACAGCTTAAGTGACCATCAGTAAATGAGTGGATCAAAAAACTGACATATTTACATAATGGAATACTATGCAGCAGAGAGAAAGAAGGAACTCCTACCCTTTGTGACAGCATGGATGGAACTGGAGAGCATTATGCTAAGTGAAATAAGCCAGGTGGTGAAAGACAAATACCATATGATCTCACCTATAAATGGAACATAATCAACCAACCAAACAAACAAGAAAAATAGAACCAGAGACATGGAAATAAAGAACAAACTGACAGTAACCAGAAGAAAGGGAGGAGGGGAATACGGGGAAAGGAGGGGCAGGGTTGTTAAGGAACATGGAGAAAGGACCCATGGACAAAGACAAGGGGGGGATTGAATGTGGCAGATGGGGGTGATTAGGGCAGTGGGAGAGTAATGGAGGGAAAATGGGGACAACTGTAATCGAACAACAATAAAAATATTAAAAATGGCTTCTTGACATTTGGAACAAATTTAAATATTTCAAGTGTAGTGCAGTTTGTAGTATAAATATGTTTCTAAGTGGTTAATACTAACTAGTCATGTACACATGAGAAACAGTTGCAGCATAATTACTCTCCCTACATTATGTGAAGAAATTAAAAATGTAAACTTCTTGGCTTTGATCTTCTTAAAAGAGCATTAAAATAAGATGGTATTTTTAATGTTCAGCGAGAGTATCCATTCATTCATTCAACAAATATTAATACTTTAGCACCTATCATTGTTTTAGACACTCGGGACAGCAGAGAATAACAGACAGTAACTGTGGCCCTCACTATGCTTTCAGAATAATTGTTTTTGCTCCATTCTCCTCAATTATATTTTAATGCTTTAAAAACAAAAGTTCAGACAGTTACAGCAGAACAGTATGTGGCCAGTTGTATAATTTCCAGTCTATCTGCATGCATCCACAGAACCACTGATGAGTTGTAGTTGCTAATGGAATCTGATGCTTTTCATTCAATCTCTGAATATATGGTTATAACCTAATTAATCAGACCAACTATATATAGGTAAATATTATATACATATTATATATAAATTTGGTTTCTTTTTTATTTAAAATATTTGGTTTACTTTATTAATCAACCATGTTTTATAAAAATGTTTTGCGTTTCTGAAAGGAAGAGATTTTATTTTATTTTAAAATTTTTGTTGCCTTGGCTTTGGGGCATAAAGATATGGCAACTTCCACCTTGATTTAAGCAATGTGGATAACCAAATTGATAAATACAGTAAAATTTCTCACTGGGGCTCAACTTATCCTACTGAACCCATGAATTAAGTATATGAATGTAAGAAATGTCACACGAGATGAAACCAATTGTCCATAGAGCAAGTAGTTTATGGAAAAGCAAAATATTCACTTCCCATGACATTGGTCTACCTTGAATATTCATTAGTGATACATTACATATCAATTTTCCACAAATAATTTTTCTTCAAAGACCTGTGATCTCATTTCTATTTTCAGTCAGCAATACCTCCCCATTAATGAGTTTTTACCTCTTGTGCATACTTCACCTCCATATTTCACTGACTAAACTTTACTTTTCAAAGTACCCTGTAGAGTATACTAAAATTTGGAATATATGCTTAGCTTATACATTCCTTTATTTTTTTAAAAAATCATATCCTCTATCATGTCTTAGCTTTCTCATTTGAAGAGTATGAATTTTGAGCTGATTTTATGGGGAAAACATTACATCCTTTTGCTCATGCATAATCTAGACTGGTTTCTCTATGATGTCCTTATGACAAAGAGTGATGAGAATTGTACACACATTTCTAAAGAGAGTGATCACAGTTTTGTTTACAGATAATATTTGATTTATTACCACATAAGGATGGTGAGCATTTTGTTGCCCTCATTGTTACAACAGCATAATTTAAATTGTCTTGAGATAATATGTTGGGTATTCTCTTGCTTTATCTCCACTTTATTGTGTTTTAAATGGATTTCCAAAATCAAAATACTCCTAACACTTCTGACCCTGCTGTAAATCACATAGAGAATTGTAATGCACTACCCTCCCAGCACAGATTCATAGTAGCAGTGCTTCTGAGCTTATGCACTTTTAACATTCTTTGAATTCTTATAGATTAATGTATTGACTTATATTTGTTAATTTGTATGTAATTTATCCTTTTAGAAATTATCTTCAATCATACTAACAAAGCTTCTTTTAGATTCAGCACCTGTATTACCTCATGCCTGTCTTGGTAGAGTCTTAATTCCGAGAAATATAAAGTATATTTGAATGATCTTGTCTTCTCCTTTCTCAATGCCTTCTTCTTGCCTTATTTTTGTCCTTGCAACTTTTAAAGTTTTGTTTGAAATAATTGTCAATAAATTTAATTGATAATTTCAAATTGATGCATTTGAAATTATTTTTTCCTAACACCTGTAATATATAATTTATGCATATGCATAAATCTTCCATTATAATACCCAAGTTCATCCCTTTCTTTAAAATTATTTGTTTCAGTCAACCTGAATATGTAGTTTTTACTTGGATTATACTGAGAACAAGCAAATCTTTTTCTAAATTATGTCAATTTGATATATTGAAAATAGTTAGTTTCAAGGAGCACATATGGAAGCTAAATGTGGACTGCAGAAACATTATATCCTCATGTCCTGCAAATCACATTTAATGATCTATATATGCACAGAACTCTTTGTACATTCACTGTATGCATAAAAATATGCCAAGAAAATCATGTTTAGGGCTTATACAAGATCTGCCCAGAAAAAAGTCCAGCCAGTTAATAATTGTTAATATAACAGTGAGAACTGTTTGTGGGACTACGATGTAACCTGTCAGCTAAGGAGAGTGGACTGGAATGCACGTGCATGAACAATGGTGACTTCACTGTACTAGTCAGTGGGGGGTGATAGATGCCTAAATGATCCTGTGTACTGTCTGGCTGTCACATCAAAATGACTGAGGGAGTAGAGCAATGAATCTGCATGAAATTTTGCCTTAAGCTTAAACATTCCTCTGTGGTAACTATTCAAATGATTCAGAAGGCTTTCCAGGACAATGTGAGGAGTGATTGGCAGCTTCATCACAGCAATGCCTCTGGACATGCATCATGTCCCATGCAGAGATTTTTGGTGAAACATCAACTCACCCAGGTGACTCAGCCCCCTGACATCCAGGATTTGACACCCCGTGACTTCTGACTTTTCCCTGAAGTAAAATCACCTTTGAAAGGGAAGAGATTTCAGATCCTTGATGAGATTCCAGAAATTACAGTGAGGTAGCTGATGGCCATTCCAACAGAGGATTTTCCAGAGTGTTTGAATAGTGGAGAGATGATGCAAGAACTGTGTGAGGTTTCAAGGTGCCAACTTTGAAGGGGACTGAGGCATCATTGTCCTAATTACAATGCTTCTTGGATCTTGTATCTTTTTCAATAAATGTCTCTATTTTTCATAGTATGTGGATGGATACTTTCTGGACAGGCCTGGTATTACTAGAATAGTATCATCTAAAATGGAAGTTAAATGGGTAATAGAGAAGTGAGATGCGACCTTGTGAACAGCTGTGGCTTGCTCTTAGAGCAGACATCTTCCTTAGGGTACAGACAGAGAATCATTTTACCATACGCACGAAGACAGGAACTTACCTTCTATTTTCCTTGAATGAATATATGGTTGCTTCCAAATCTAGGTTGTTTTAGGACTAGAGGGTTTGTACCTGGTTCATTGCATTATTAATGGAAAAAGAAAAAAATCCTATCCTTTCTACATTGTCTAAGAAAAATACAGAAAATATGACATGGGAAAAAAGACCAGAACCAAATGAAAATTAGCTTCTGTTCTTGACTGGAGACATTGTTTCCTTTTCTAAGTTTCATGAAACTTACTAGAGAGTGTTTAATACAATCTCATGTGGTTTGTCCCCTCCAGGCTGGCATTGCATTATGTCATAGCCATAGCATAATGATGACATGAACAGGCAATTATAAAGGGGCACACATAGGCTGATCTCTTATCTCTACAGAGGACACGAACAGAAAGCTTTGAGCAAGAGTGGAAATGCACATTGTCACTTGTCTGTCCCCTCCAAAGAAGCTGGGACACATTCTGCTCAGCTAACATGTTCCCAGAGGATTGTGATTTAACTTCCACTTTTCACACAGTAAGAAGCAACACTGTAGACCCGTCTGGACAGTGATGGCAGCCTGGGAGGAATTTGGCTGTGTTTTTCACTCCAGTGTTTTCATGTGACCTAACTCTCATTCTCAATTTAGTTACATCTTGACCTGGAAAATGCAGGCACGGTTTGCCTCTCCTCATTTGGCTTACCTTGATCATGGTGCACATTCACCTTTTCCCTCACCCCACAGGATGCAGCTTCTTCCCCTTTCCCTTGAGACCTACTAAGAAAGCCTCTCTCTAGCTGTCTGCACATGTATTTACTGTTTCCCTCAGAAGGGGCTTTAGTTCCAGGGAGAGAGAATGAATTTGGGTCCTTGAAATGTAAAGAAGGATTGTCCACCCAAAGCAGCCTAAGCCTTTCCCCACTTCTTTCATCAGATCTGACTGATCTAGCAGCTTGCTTAAAAACCCTGTTGCAGTAAAGAAATTAATATTCCTCACTTTTCCCTAGCTTCCCCTCCCCCCATTAAATGACTGATTTTTATGCCTGAGCTTATAGACAAGCCTTGGGTGACCTGTTTTTTAATTTTTCCCCTCCCTCCTCCCTCTTGTTCCCTTGCGGTAAAATAGTGCTGAAGAAAGAGGGCACTAGAGTACAGCCCAGATAGCAGCCTTGCACGGTCTGGATTGGAGCTGAGGCGTCTGCTTATCGAGTGTGGCCGAGGTCCTCTGGCCTAGGGACCACAGCGCTGTCTACCCAGACTCAGGTACGTCTCAAGTCCAAATTCTCCAAGCAGGCTCAGGTGAGCAGAAACCGCTCAGCGATAAAACCCACCACCAGTGGCAGACAGTCTCAATCTATGGGATTTTCCTCCTGGTCCCAGGGGCACCCTCGCTTATTTATTTATTTTAGTCCCGCATCCCAGGAAGCGTCGGAACCTATGGATGCCTGGGTTGTTTGGCTCCTTTTGCCTTCCTCATCCCACATGCGCCTTTCGCTCTTTCCTCCGCCGACTCTCACCTTGAGAAAGAAAGCCGAGGAGGGACGAGAGAGGGAGCCAACTTCAGCCCCTCAGGCGGCTGGAATTTGGCGCCTCTGACGCCTGAAGTGGTCGGGTTTGAATATACTTGCAAGAGCACTGACTGCAAGGGGAAGAGAATGAGGACGGAAGGATGGTGAGGAGGCGAGGGGAGGGGTGTGTGTGTGTGTGTGTGTGTGTGTGTGTGTGTGTGTGTGTAAGAATGCAGGGGGTGGTGGTTGAAAGAGCGAGTCGGGGGAGGAAGGTGTGGGTTGTCAATGGATGGCTACTCGCAGGTCAAAGCATCTGCTCCAGGCCCTGCAGGGGCAAGTCCGGGTGGCTGGACCGAGCACTGTCCAGGGTGCTGAAGGCGGCAGGGCTCCGCGGCCCGGAAGCTCCGTTTCCTTTCTAACAACTGTGCACAAAGATCCCAATTTAGGCAGGTGCAGGAGCCCTCAACCTCTCCCTCCATCCCCCACCCCACCGCGAGAAACAAGTTACCTTAAGTGCACCCTTTCTCCCTCACCCTCTACTGTAAACCTGACTTGTTGGGAGGCGGGTAGGAGGGGGGCGTACCGAACTCCGACGTGCAGAGACTACCAGGCATTGCCTTAGTAACTAAGATGGAGTTCCTCAGGCTGGTACATTTATCTTTACTACTTCGGTTGTCCGTTAGGGTCTCTTCAACCCCTCAAACTAAAGTAAAAAGGTGCACTCTTTGTTCGCGTTCATTTTGAAGTAGCGCTTGGTAAGGAGTTTCCAAATTGCTTCTGGGAGAAAGTTGCTCTTTTCAAACCCTGAAAGTTCTCTTAGGGTGAAAGATCTAGCTCCCCTCCCCTGTCTCCCTCTCCCCTCTGAAATCAGTTTTTGTGCTGTGCCCTGGGGACTGGGAAGAGACTTGTGGCTGGAGGAGGGGGCGGGTCAGCTCCGAGCCTCCCGGACCGATGAGGGCTCTGGCCACCGGACCCATCACCTCCCGCCTGGACCAGAGTTGCCTCCCAAGCTGTCTTCCAGGCGATATCGTGATGTGCTGAAATGAACTGGACCGGGCAGCTATTAACATCACTGACCCCTGAGTTTTGACACAGGTGATAACGGAGCTTTGATTTTTTTCCCCCCTCTCTTGTCTGCAGCTTCCTGCTCACCGCGGTGACCAGGACGTCCACTGTACCCTTGAACAGTTTGCCTTGGTGCGCTGGTGAAGAAGGAGGACTTGCATCCCCCTAGACACGCCTCCTGGGAGCGGAGGTGGTCGTGGAGGACCAGGGGCAGGAGTCGGAGAGGAAGCAGGCGGTGGTGCAGGCGGCGACAGCGTTGGAAGAGAGGTGTTGGCGAGCGGGACCGAGCCGGGAGAGACAGGCGTGGGGCCGCCCCGCGGTGCGCGCCCACAGCCGGCTGGCGGGACTTGCGTGGAAACGTGGCTGGCGGGCTGTGGACCGCGTCCTCACCACAATGGTCCGGCTCCTGTTGGTTTTCTTCCCAGCGATTTTTTTGGAGATGTCCCTTCTCCCCAGAAGCCCAGGCAGGAAAGTGTTGCTGGCCGGAGCCTCGTCTCAGCGCTCGGTGGCCAGAATGGACGGAGATGTCATCATTGGGGCGCTCTTCTCAGTCCACCACCAGCCGCCAGCGGAGAAGGTGCCGGAGAGGAAGTGCGGGGAGATCAGGGAGCAGTACGGCATCCAGAGGGTGGAGGCGATGTTCCACACGCTGGATAAGATCAACGCGGACCCGGTCCTCCTGCCCAACATCACCCTGGGCAGTGAGATCCGGGACTCCTGCTGGCACTCATCCGTTGCTCTGGAGCAGAGCATTGAGTTCATAAGGGACTCTTTGATTTCCATTCGAGATGAGAAGGATGGACTCAACCGGTGCCTGCCTGACGGGCAGCCCCTCCCCCCAGGCAGGACTAAGAAGCCCATTGCGGGTGTGATCGGCCCGGGCTCCAGCTCCGTAGCCATTCAAGTGCAGAACCTGCTCCAGCTCTTTGACATCCCCCAGATTGCATATTCCGCCACAAGTATCGACCTGAGTGACAAAACTTTGTACAAATACTTCCTGAGGGTTGTCCCTTCTGACACTTTGCAGGCAAGGGCGATGCTTGATATAGTCAAGCGTTACAATTGGACCTATGTCTCTGCAGTCCACACGGAAGGTAGGCATTGCATCTGGGGAAAAAAGGTACCGAGAAAGTCAGGGCATTGCATGATGTGTGCTTGGGATCATAGTGTCTTTCCTGTTTATTTCTAGGTCTGTGGGGGACAGACTTTGCCCTTCTCAGCACACGTCCACGCAGGTGTTGCCTTTTATCCCCATTCTGGTATATTTATAGTTTAGGAAAAGTGTCCCATCGTGTTTCTGGGGAGAGCAGGAGCCTAAAAGATGCCAAACTCTCCATAAACAGTGTCCTATTGTAGATTTTGTATTTACATGCTTGTTAGCCCTCATTTTCTGAGTTTGTGTTTGGAAGGCTCATTTGCCCAAGGTGGCATCCCATTCTTAAATGATTGGCTCTAATTTTCTTAGTTTAACAGAATAATCCAATGTGAGCGATTAGACCCCCCCCCCAAAAAAAAATCTCTGTCCCCTGAACTGGGACTGAAAGCTTTATCTTGTCTTGAACACCTGAAGCTGCTTCTTTGTCCTAATGTGCCCCCTTTTACACACATGAGACTTACTTATGAATGGAGGACTAATGCAGTCATCTCCCCAGTATATCAGATATTTATATTTTAAATCTGGAGTGCCTAGATACAAAGGAAAAGTAAATAATTTAAAACATTGATTTATTTTCTTCCTATAACATATGTTAAGATTGTTCATATGTCCTCCGTCCTCCCCTCCACTCCCCTCAGAATGAGCTTGTTTTATGACAAACAGCACTGATGACCTATTGAATTTGAGTTTTGGTTTCTAGTCTTCTTCTTTTAACACAGTGGCTTTGGTCATTAGAATTTAAAGTTAGGCCACTTATAAATTACGAATGAAAGGATAGTAGATATCAAGTTTAAAATGGCTTGGATATGTAGAGTCTTATAGACATGAATTCTCAAAGAACTTCTTTATGTAAAGAGTTTCTTTATTCTCCTCATCTTAGCCTATATAAATTTTTGGATAAAGTGAGATTTTTGAGTCATCTGTTCTTAACTCCCATGTTACATTTATGAAGAAAATGAGACCCCCGTTCTACATTAATGTCTAGGACAATTCACATGTATGTGCTGGCATATGAAGGGGATCTTCAGAGGATTGCTGCATTCATATTTTTTAATATAAAATTATCAAAAGAAAGTCAATTGGCATGATTTTATAGTCTTATAACAGTCACATGACATTCAGTTATGAGTGTGAAGTCTGATGATAGAAATTGATAATCATTCCCACTGATGTGGTTATATGATTATTGTTAGTGGAAACTGATGCTTTAGAAAGGGAATAGAGTTTTCACAACAAACATTCAAAAAATAATGTGGAATTATGCATTATAAATTCAGACTTTGCTTTTGTAAAAAAATTTCTGCTGCAATATTGTGACTTTTAACAACTGACTCATGTTTTTCAATCTTGACTTTTACTAGTGAATGGCATACCTCTTCATCAGCAAAAATTTCATTACTTTTTTGAGATGGCCAATTTAAGTTCACATGTTAATTCCCTATATTTTAATGTTTCATATAGTTTCCCCTAGTGCTTAGATGAAACATCTTGAAAGCACAAGTTAGAAATTGTTAATTATCAGTATTAAAGTGATCTCTATTGGAATGGGAAATCTAGATTGAATGTGGTTTAATTAAATATTTAATAATTATCCCTTCATTCAACTAAGTAATTGATTATAGATTTTAGAAGTATAATTTGCTCCTTCAAGAGAAAGTAATACTTCCTCATTTTTATACAGTGGTTTTATTTCCCATACTTTATTATCATCTCATGTTGGGGAATGGAGAAAAGTTGAGAAAAGATCCCTTTGCTTTCTTCAGTCTGTTTTCCTGTTTCATAACTTTGCCAAAAATAATTGTTAATAATGGGTTGCCTTCTGACAACTACAATTATATTTTTGAAAAATTAATTGGACTCATGTTTGCCAATTCTGTTGAGGAAGGGCTTATATTAAAATTTCACCCTTGCATTAGTTTGGACTTCGTTTACTTTCTGTCTTCTGACTGGTGTTGCATGGAGAGATAATGTCTCCATACTATTACAGTAGTTGATTCCAGATTAAATTGTGTTCATAGATCATAGATCTCATTTTGGTGACTGTTATATTACCATGAGATCATGCCATTTGCCTTGCCTTTTATATATGATGTCTTATTTTCCTCAAAGAGAATTTGTTTCTTTTCTTATTAGACCTAATATCTGTGGAAACTAAATTGCTTTTATTTTTTCTGTCTGCAAAGAAATATCACAGCCTGCTTTGTGTAACCTCCAAATGAAAATTTGTTTTTCCTGAGGTTCTGCCCTCTTCTTTCTCAGGGACCCCCGTGGTCTACTTGCCTGCAGGCATTTTCTTGCATCATTCAGTAATTTTCCTGCTTTCAGGCCAATGGGGTCACCTACTGGTGACATTCCCTGTCAAAAAACAGCAAAGACCACATATCAGTGTTATCTCTGCCATCTGGGCACATTCAGGGAGGAATTCAGTTTGTCTGGATATTAGCCACTTGGATCTTAGAAATTCTGGAACCTCCAGTGACCTCCACCTCTCCTTCCCTAATTAGCTATTCTCTAGTCAATTTACCATCACCATTTCTTTTAGTAGAAGTTAGTTTAGTACAGTTAACATCAAAATAACTAAGTGACTAGACTAGTCTACTTAATTTTTAGAATTACTTTTGATGTAGAGTTACTTTAAAGTGACAAATGGAGCAACCCTATCCCTTGAATGCCCGGTTGTTTTTCTATCCCTGTATTATTTCATTCATGTCAAAGTTGAGCTTGGAGGTATTTTCTGGTTTTGCTTTTTAACCTGCTAGAATTCAGTTGTTATATATTTTTTGCATACTTTCAAATCTTCTGTCATGTCATTTGTTCTACACTTGTCTTCTGGTCATGACAACTATCAAGGTTATCTGACATAAAATTTACCTGCAGTAGGTTGTCTGGAAATTTTTTCAGATTGGTTCCTGAGGACAATATTGAAATAAGATCTGCCAAAGGGTGGGGGCACTAAATCAATATAGCTTTACCCACAAGTAAAAATTGAATATGCTTTGGAGTACACTGCTCACCTGAAATGTGTATCTTTAAATATGCTAAACACACAATACAAAAATGTCCTTCTTCTGTGAAGGACATCTTAGCCAAGGGCACTGTATTCCACCCTTCTGGTAAAACGCACATTCCCTACCAAACATCAATTTTATCTTTCTGAAGGATTGCGAAAAACAGTACTTAAAAATAATCCTAGTTGATTAAATTCAGAGCTTTGGACAAGTCCCATAAAAATATCCTTCGAATTTGTAGCATCAAAAAGTTTTTTGAGGGATTGGGTACATTTTCAATCATTTTAAGGTTTTCTCTCTTAATATTTTGCCTTGTAGTATCTGATGAGTATTGATATGATAAAGGCTTTAATGATGTTATTTCTCTTTTGAAAATGTCCACTATAAAGTGCCCTTTTGCTTACAATTGTTTGCATTGTGGTGCACCTTTTTTGACATTTGCTTACATTTTACATGCAATTGGCCTTTTTGGGTTTCTTTTAAAAATCCAATCATTTTCTTCTGAGAATTTTTTTTTTTTTTTTACTATTTGACATAAAAGCTTACTTAAAAAGTCTAATGGCACCAGAGGGAAATCCTTCTAAGTCAAAAATATTCTTGGTTAACTATGACTTTAGCTAATGCAACCACATATAAGAATTTTATTTCTAGCAAATATTTTTCTGTTTATGCAACAGTAACTTTCTTGATTGAAACCTGTTTTACAGTAAGTTATCTTAATAAATTATTGCATTTTATCATAAAATAAAGAATTGGAGTTTTTAGGCCAATCAGTTAAAGATACTTAAAACACTATTATTACATCTTTGCCAAGAATTAGTTCCCATTTGCTCTGTTTCTAAATTGTGATTTGGGTTTCTAATGAGAGGGGAAGGATATAGGACTTAAATTCAGGAGCAGATTTTCACTTGACCATTAGTAAGTTTTGCTATATAATAAACTATCTCCCTGAAATCTTAACCAATTCTCCATCAGCTACTCAGAGTCATTCCTCTTCCATATGATACTTGCACCAACTAATTTTCTCTCTCTTATATCATACCTCATCAGTTCCCTCACCCTTATACTTTGGTTTTTAGTTTCTTCATCATCATAGACAACTGAAGTAGATCTTAGACCAATGACTATCCATAAGTTCTTTTTTAAATATAGGCTGCTACTAGGCCATATCTCCTTATTTTTATGCTTGAACAATTATCATCATAATCATCATCATCATCTAAGAGCAAGACTTTGTTTTAATTTCCTTTTAAATATTAAATTCTTAGCTTAAAACTGCCTTATCATTAAGTTCTGGGATTTTGATTATTTAATTCACCTCAGCTTTCCAGCCTTGTGTTCTCAAGATTTAATTATATACATTAAAACTGAGTAGGGAAGCCCTGGCTGGTGTAGCTCAGTGGATTTAGCATGGGCTGCGAACCAAACCATCGCAGGTTCAATTCCCAGTCAGGGCACATGCCTGGGTTGCAGGCCATGGCCCCCAGCAACTGCACATTGATGTTTCTCTCTCTCTCTTTCTCCCTCCCTTCCCTCTCTAAAAATAAATAAATAATATCTTTAAAAAAAAAACTAAGTAGGAGAGGGTCAAGTGTAAAGTGCTATAGCCCATCAGCAGCAGACTACTCCCTTGTTAACTCTGATGGTCATTTAGCCTGCTGGGAATTCCCTTGGCAGTATGATTTTCCATCACTTTTTGTACCTCTTTCTAAATGAATGAATGAATAAATAAATAATAAATGAAATTTAAATTAAAAGCCCTCACAACAGGTATTCAATTCTAATGGAAAATTTACTATGCCAAACATGGCATATAAGAAATTCGAAAACTTGTTCTTAGTTACTAAGTACTTTACACTCTAAAGGGAGTGTAGTTAATGGACACATGTAAAACAAATAAAAACAAGTAAAAATGAACTATTGCAATATAAACATTTAAAAACATGACTTTACCTAATTTAGGGAATACTGAAAGAAATATCAGTGAGTATAATGAGCTAGAAAGATGCTAGAGAAAGAGGAATTTTGATTAGATTTTTTAACTATGGAATTTGTGGAAGTTAGAAACTATAGTAAGAATAGAATGCCCCCATTGGGGACAAAATAAGCAGGTCTGCTTGCTGGAGTGGAGAGTGTAGGCCAGGAACTAGTAATAAAGATATTAACTCAAATATGGGTGCTTATAATCTGTGACTTTATGACTCTTTATTGATATGAAAGGCAAATTAATGGAGAATCTTGAAGTGTATGTCAAAGAGTTTTAGTTTCAATAATGATATGTCCAAGCAGAGTTTGATGTGATTCAAAGATAATTAGAAGAGAGTGAACTGTGTAAGGGAGGTACATTAAATGACAAGGGGGAAAACTAATTTTGAAAAGGGTACTTATTGTGAAATTCTAGGTCCTGGCTTATTAAAGTAATTGTGAAGAATAAAAGGTGTTCCAAAGGAACATTTTACAGGAGAACTTGTTGCAGCAGAGTTAGGGACAAAAAGGGGTTGCAGCTGCCCTCAGTGTTGCAATTCTGGAGGAACAGGAGGATTTTGGTGCACTTCATAGACCTGTGATAAGTTGGTTTCCAAACCATGATCTCCAGGTTTAAACAACATGGACTTAGAGTTGATATATTCAATTTGATGTGAACTTTGGCTAAGAGCACATACGCTGTTAGCAAGGGTGGGTGTGTGGACAAAAGAAAAGCCAAGGATAGTTGTGAGATTCTATATTTGTAACTAAAAAAATAAAAAGTGTTCACCTCCAAGTAAACCTTGTTTACCCAGAATCTTGATTCTCTAACTGACTTACCAGGGAACTTGAGAGTTGATCTCTCTAAACTCCGACCTTTAACATTTTAAACATTTTACAAGGAGATTTTTGCAAACTATGTTACATAGTTTACTAACTTCTTTTAAAGGGATTGTTGAACTTAATAGATACTTTTCTGGCATATATAAAATAATCATTATGGATCTTGACTATTACATGTGCTGGGGTGTAGTGATAATAATGAAGCAGTTGAAAAATATAGAGCTATTTATTTCTACCACAAATGACCCCAGACTGCCGTACTTTTGAGTTTTTATATTTATTTTATCTTATATTGTCTAGACTCATTAAGCCCATTTCCTAAATTATATCATTGATATTTTGTGAAGAGCTACTATGTGCAAAGGATTGAGGTGAAAGGCAAAGATGAGAAAAGAGACAACTTCATTATTATGAGAGAGCTTGAACTTTCCAAATTCTTTTGCCCTACCATCACTCACTCCGTTACTTCATTTGCCTGGGAACAAATGGTCTGCGTGGGGTAGATGGTGGTGGCAGCTTCTATTTTATGTTTCTATCATGTGGCTTGCCAGCTGCCATTCTTCTTCAGGCACTAAATTTTTTCTTCTAGCGATCTATGGAGCTAATACACAATGACTGTTTTATGGCTTTTTAACAAGTCTCTGGACAGTGGCTGGGTTGGTGTCATCATAAAAAGATTTTTCAGAAGCCATATTTCCAGGACCTTTAGTGAGACCACAGAGGGCTGGGAAGCCATAGGCGAGGACAGAATGGTTTAATGAACACCTTACAACCACTGCAAAAACATCTCCTAGTGCACACTGTTCTGATATTAGACTGCAAGCAATATTTCACTAGCAGAAGGCTGTCAGTTTTCAGGGAAGCTATAGTTGAAAACCAGGGTCAAGCTGAGACGGGAAGCCTTGTCAAAGTGTTGTGCTGTCTTATCCATCAAAGAGCTACCATTAGGTTTTAAATTTTATGTGGAAACATTCACGTAATTTATGTGTGCAAGTTCTACTTACTTTTTATCCCTGATTGTTCTCTATGAATGTCTATAGCATTTTACATCCTAGTATAAATGAAAAATTATCATTTTAATTTTCTTCAGTCTCACACTTAAGGCATTATGTTACCAAATATAGCATTGATGTTTTTATGAAGAGAATTTATTGGCTTAAGCAGAAACTTGGTGATCAGAGATCCCCATTTATCATTTTTAAGATCATCTATTTTAGTCACTTTCTGGCCAACAAATTGAAAAGTCAAAGCAATTATTTGAAGGATTCAGATAATCAGCCTTAACTGTCAATTGAAACACAAAATTATTTTGGAGAGCAATTCTTGGTATCACCAGGTAATTTATTTTGCTTTCTAATGAAGATGTAACCATTTATTCGCTGATAAACACACATGTCTGTTATATGTCAGACCCTAGTCTTGGTGCTAATGTCATGCAAATTAAAAGAATAACAACTATTATCAGTAGTAGTACTTTTATTATTATTATCTTCAAGGGTCCCCTAGTCTGTTGGAAGAAATATAGAACTGTATAGGTAGTTATGGGCTCATGGGTTACAAAAAGTACATTTGTTCACTTTTTAAAATAAATGCACAAAAGACTATGGGAAATACTCTTTTTTCATTTTGGTTTTATTTGTAAAATGTGAATCATAATTCTTACCATATGTTTTACCTACTAGCAGTGTGTCAGAGAACAAGGAGATGGTATGTGTAACTAGCTTTCATCTTCTTTTGTCAAACTGTCACCAAAGAGATGAATTCTTGAGGTGTTAGCCCTCTTTAACTGATGAGTATTGAGCAAATTCATGAAATCACTTAATAAGGTATAGTTTTTTTTTACCCTAAAATCTAGTAACATAAGATAAAAATAAAATTTATGGTTAAAATAAAAGTACAGCACTTGCCATAGGTTTTAGAAAGCTTTCTCATATTGCAAATCAGAAAACAAGGGCTCAGGGAAATAAAAATGACTTGTCCAAGACTATAATATTCATTAGTAGCAAAGGCAGGATTAGTACCACTTTCTGTTAGATACTTTCTTAAACCAAGGCTAGTTGGTTGGTTGGTTTTTAATCACATGATCCACCCTCATGCATTCCTCTCTCCTGTGAAGTTTTATCAACTGCTCAACTGTATTCTTCCCAACTTTGCTGCAGTCATTTAGCAGCTTCCAAGAGACTCTCTGTCACTGAACATGCATTCTTATTGTTGGTGGTCTTTCTTTTTGCATGAACTCTTGCCATACATTGGGGCAATTTTAGCGTTCAAGTGTGTGACCCATGGATACCTATGCTCATAGTTCATTCATCTCAATTCTGTGTCCTGTGCCTCCTGTTCAGCAACCCGCCTACTCTGATCACGGTCTGGCATCTTGACAGGGTCGAGAGCTGTTCTGTCTCTGAACTTATTAACACCAAAAAGTTTTTTAACAGTAGAAGCCTCTTCTCATCCACTTCCACTCTCAATTTACCTCTCTCCATATTTCTCTGGGAAGTCTGGAAAAAGGCATTTTCTTACTTGATCTAATTTCTGCTATAGATCTGAGGAACTCTACCCTCACCTTTGTGCTTGTTACCAGATTGTAATAAAGCTCCTTTTTCAGATAAAATGAACTTCCAACTTAAAGTGGCTACTCCACATGATGCTCTAGTTGAGGAGATTATGTTTGTCATTTTTTCCCCAGCCCTGTCCTTGCAGAAAAGTGAAGATCAGAAAGGAGCACCCTTTTTTTAAATGAAAGAGTGGCTGGGTTGGTGAATCCCTGTGAGGGCATGGAGGTTTGGAATGGCAGATCACTTTGCTCAGAGAGCCTTGTGGTATCCTCTCTACAGTCAGGGTGCTGTGTGGTGCGTGAGGATAAAACATTAGAAGAGAATGGCTAAGGTTGAATTTCAGGGGTCAGGGGTAAGATTGACTCAAAGCGTTTAGGGAGAGCCATCAGGGTAAAGTGTACAAAAACAGGCCCTTAAGATTATTGTAAAGATGAGATTATAGCGAACTGTGTATAAAGTTAGATAAATGTAAGGTGTTTTTATTGTTGTCAGGCTATTTTAGCCTTAGTTAAGATGTCCATAGTCTAGGCGGGCCTGCAAGAAATACTTACAGCAATGTGCTGGGGCAAGGGTGTGCAACTGAAGAGGGAAGCTATGTAGGGTGCGTATTTGCTAGTTTGAACAGCACAGTTAGTTCCCGTTCTCTCCTTTAATGACAGTGGCACCCACAGCACGTGGCCCTGAGTGAAAATTCTTTGGCTGGACAGCTTATTCTGCAGTTGCTGCTGGGCACTCTGAGGCAGTTCCCTCTGTTCTCTGTGGTGTTCTAACACATTTTTAAATTCATATGTTATAAAGAGTAGAACAAAAAAATCAATAAACAAATTGCTGACGGTAGGTTCAAAAGGAGAAACTATTTACAATAGAATTTAAAAGGTAGTATAAGGATATTGAAACAGTGGGAACAACTTACCATAAATAAATAATAGCCTCTTTTCCCAAATAAATATACTACTATGCTTTCACTTTTTGTTCAACAGGTATTATTACTCTGTTGGTAAGGAAGAAGATACATTTAGATCTCTATCTTTTTTCTTTTATCATTTTGTATTGTTATTCTATTACAGTTCAGAACTCTATCTTAATGAAATAAATGTTTAGTGAGCACCAAATCTGGGCCAGACTCTCTGCTATCTCTGCTATAGTTACTGATGACCAGACACAGATGAACTATAATCCCTCTATCAAGAAAGTTTACTGCCCAATGACTACCAGTCAGTTTGATAAATGTAACCATAGGAATAGATATGACTTAGAGAGATAACTGAGAAATGTGACCAGCTCTCTCTGGAACAAGAAAAGAAGTCAGGCAAATTCACAGAAGCCTCTGAAAGGAGGTGACATTTCATATTCACTCCATTAGAGGAACAAGAGGAGGACATGGAGGGCAGAGTGTGAGTAGAAGTCCTGACATAGAAAACAAAGAATGCTGAATGAACTCTAAATACCGCACTAATTCTGAAATGTATATTCAGGGACGAACAGTGGGGAAAAATCAACCTGAAAAGGAGAAGGTCTAGGCTACTAAAGGGCAATCTTGTCAAACCAAGGAATTTAGATTCTATTTTATAAGCATTGTGATCCACTGAGGAATTTTGAACAGTGAAGAAACATCATAGATTTATACTCATATTTTAAAAAGGGAACCCAGAACACTTTGGAGAGGAGAGATTAAAGGAAAGAATCAGATTCGAAGCTAAGACCCAAGTTTACAGGCCATTGATGGTTGTGGGAATGGTGAAAAAAAGGTCAATTTAATACTCAATTTAGTCAAGCGTCAATGGGGATGGAAAGGAAAGAATGAATTTGACAGACATTTAATAAGGAAATTAGGCGTTAGTGACTGATTAGCTCTAAGACTTAGAAAGAAAGAGAAGTTGAAGGTGACTGTCAGGTTCCCATTTCGTAGAACAAAACAGGGAATAAAAGAGGAAGCACAGCTCGTGGTAACAGGAATTTTAGACTTGTTGAATTTGAGGTACCTGTGAAATAATGAAGCTGAGAGATCCCATAGGTCAAAGATCTAGAAAGGAAGGTCAGTTTGAGATTTATCAACAAAGAGCTGTGATTAAAACCACAATAGTGGATGAGATTGACGAGGGAGAGGAGATAACATGAAAACAATAGGACATGCTTGAATAGGAGAAGGCTTTCCTTTGGGTGGTGATGAGTTTGGGGAATAGGAGAAAAGAGGTTTGAAAATAACATTTGGTAGTCTTTGTTTTCTCAGTTATTTAATGAGGGGGTTGGAAAGGGAGAGGTTTGGTCAAGTACAAATAGAGCAAATATTCAGAGAGCCCAAATGAGATTGGAAACCATATAGTTCTACTAGGTCAGTTCACATTATTTTGATATTTTCTCAAATGGTGTACAGCCCTATCAACAAATGAGAAGTCTCAGCTTTCATAGCAGTTCATTAACTTGGCCACCTGTTGGCCTGATGTCCCAAGCACCAGGATGTTTCTTTAATTAATTCCATAAAATACCAGGCACTCACCAGAGATGATAGCCTAGAATTATCCTTTACCCAGCTTTTGTCACAAGGTCTGATGAGAAACTGATATTTAAGAGTATCTTCTATGAGATCATTAACAACAAGTTAGCATAACTAACTATATACCTGACTTTTTTCATATTTTTGTTAATAATTGCCTATTATGTTGCTCAGTGCCCCTTGTATAAAGCCCATTGTTAAAAATTCTTTTTAGATTTCAGTACTATAAAACTGTTTATCTCTCTTGAAAAACTGACATGTTTCATCTTAATTGGTAATGAGAGTATTGTGTTTTCCATTTTTCTCTTTGCTTACGAGGAAGCTCAAAGCTAAATTTGTTGCTCAACCATAGAAATGTTTAGATTACATGTGCAGATGCTAGCTTCCTCCACTTTAAGAGCATTCTTTCATACCTTTTATACTTGTCAAATTTCTCAACCCTGTTTTAGGAGGAGACAGGATATTAATATGTATATCAATGGAAGTGGCCCCATTGTAGGTATAGATCCCTACTGAAGTTTTATTTATTTTTTTAATGTTATGAGGGTCATGACAGGCTTCAGGGTTTTTGTTTTTAAACTATGAAAAGTGGGGGTATGGAAAGGTTACCTTACACTCATAGCTGAAAAATGGTAAGGATGGAAAAATATTTCTAGGTATTTGATGTGTAGAGAAAAATCCTTGAGCATTGAACACGTACTAGAGGAGAATCATGCTCCTTCAGTTAGTGAAAAATTCCACCCTCTGGCTCAGAGATGCTCTGCTTGTTGCTGTCTTTTCCTTCTTCAGTGCATTCTGGGATCTGCTACATGGCTGCTCTGGGGGTTTTTGCCTGGTTTGGCAGCGTGTGTGTGTGTGTGTGTGAAACATTCTCCTCCACGGTCAACACTGAGCAGGGGTGGTCTGCTTCTATAGTTCATCACTGCCTCCTTTCCTTCTTCCCCTCTTCTTATACCTAGGGAAAATGAATCTGTTTGTACAATGACTGTTTAGTGACTAATGGAGAAAAACCCGACTTTTTACTGACTTCCCAACTTTTCTTGATATTCTCGTCATGTACCTTCCAGATCATCATTTCTCGTAGGTTGGTAGCTGGTTTTGCTGAGAGTTCTAGGTAGCTCTGCACCTATGATGATGTCCTCTGCCTTGTTCTCCTTTGAGCTAAGGTCAAGATGATTTACCTTAGGAAACTGAGATTGATGCAGGATGAGATATCAAAAACACCCAATGTTTCTACTCCTGTTAGTATAGATAGTCATTAAATCACAGACAGTAGAGGGAGACCATATACATTGATATATGTGAAGGATGAATTACCCTTTATTTTCAGCTAGAAATGACAGGTTTGAAACTGGGAAATGCAAATTTCACTTCTTCTTCTATGTTGGTATATGCTGAAGCAAAGCTTAACATGTAAATTCCTTGTTATGCCATTTTAAAAGTAAAATTTTACTTGAAACAACTTTTTAAAATTGAAAAATATTGAGTGAGTGATAATTTTTGAAGTACTTATATTCTTCCTTTCAGGAGATTATTTTTAGGCTTTCCTAGAACAATGCTCTTCAAACCTCAGTATGCATACAGATCACCCAGGGAACTGGTTAAATGACAGAGTCTGACACAGTAGGCCTGGGAAGAACCCAAGAGTCTGCATTTTTACTAGGTACTGAGGTCATATGAATGCTTATGGACCACAATAAGGGCAGAACCTCTGCAAGACCTTTCTGATAATGTACATTTTATGGTAGTGCATTGCACATACTTTCTCACACATTTATGAATTATTTCCTTCCCAGTCATTTGTATATGTCTCAAGGCAATGTTCTATTCTACTGAAATAGGCAAAGAATGGCTTTAAAAATGTGCATATTTAGAAAATTAGACTACAGATGTTTAACTATTCATTTCTTACATTCCATGACTTTTTAAAATATGCATTAACTAGCCCGAGAGATTGCTGAATGTAGTAGCATTGTGGTTAATCAAATTTCTCGTAAAGGTGCACCTTCTCTTTCTAGAATACTCTGTCCCAGTAGAACATCTCCCCTTAATGGGAAATAAATTTCTGGAGGGGTGGGATCTTTGTTTTGTTTTGTTCACTGATGGACCCCTAGCAATCAGAAGAGTGCCTTGCACATAGTAGACATTCAATAATTATTTGTTTAATTGATGTAAGTTAGAAAGGCTTTTGTTTCAATGTCTTTTTTTTTTTTGCTTTAGTAAGGAATTTGATGATTTAAGAGTTTGCAGGCTTCACATCAGTTCTCATTGCCTAGCACTATAAATGTAAATGAAGCAAGATAGCTGACTAATTATTTAAATTCCAAGAACCAACAACCTTGGAAGTCTTTGACTTTTTACTGAATTATTCATAAATAATTCTTCTTTTTATTTTCTTCTTTCTTATAGTAGTAGAATAAAGCAAAGAAAATATTTAATTAATTTCATGTTTCATGGGTAGACTCCTCTTCATTAAAATCCCTCTTCACCTTTTACCTTTCTAATAATTGAGGGAAAAAGTCATTACATTTATAGTCAGTTAAAACTGCCAAGTTGTTATATTTTTCCCATTTTCTTCCTTTTTATGAATATTGGTGTCTGGCACTTTTTCTCCTCCCTTAGCCTTTAGTGCCCCTATTAAGTGGGAAGTATACGGGGTGGGGGAACCTGAGTTTAATCTCACTTCCTCCATCAGCGACCCCTGTGACCCCAGATCAGGCACTGAACAACTTTAAGTTTGTCTTCTCATCTGTAAGGGGTTTGTCCTGTCTTCTCTCCAGACCGTCATTAAAAACCGATGTGGAACTCCTAGTTGTATTATTACATTCTACTGTAGCTTAGATTATTTTCTCATTTTCATTATTAATAACCACCTCCTGGACTCTGCTTTTTCCAAAAGTTATAAGCAACCATTTCTACTTAGCATTTATTTAAAATGATGGATTTTGTACTGAAGAAAACATTTATCTAAGTCCCTGATTCGAAAACAAAAATTAGAGGTTTGGCGACTTGCCTGAGTTTGCACACAGACTGTTGCTACAAGAGCAAGGACTCACTGCAGCCCAGCTTTTCCACTGTGTCCCCCACGAAGTATCTCTAGGTCATTCACCTTTATCTCTTCGAGACCTTTGTCTACTCTCTGATTTTCTGTCACCCTTAATCTCGTCTATGTTGGCTTGAAGGGCAAGCCTTAGCTTAATATCAATGAGCCAACCAGTTAATTCATTTATTCAACAAACACAGATCCTACTAATCATGTAGCAGTGTGCTGGGCATCCGGTATCAAGAAATATCAGTGAAGTTTGGCAACATAGGCAAATAGTCATAAGAAATTATAAAGATATTAGAGTAAAAATATTCTCATATATGAGAATATATAAAATATTATTATATAGTAAAATAATGTTACCCATGCCCCTAGATTTTATGGAAATTCCACAGTTCCTGAAATTGCTTATTGTCCAGGAGAGATAGAGAAATAAGTATTGCCACATCAACATGTGGGTGAGGAGAGGGTATGGAGGTTCAAGAAGGGGAAGATTAGGTATATTCTAGGTGGGGGCATAGTTAGGTATCTTGGAATAAGTGGCATTAGAACAGGTCTTGGATGTTAGCTAGCCTTGAAAATGGAAATATTGATGCAAAAGGATTTTCCTATGAAGGCAATTATGTAATAAGGACTCTGACTAAAATGCTAACAGATACACAGATTGGTAAACTGTTTAATTTGTCTGAAGCGGAAGTTACCTCAGTGGGAGTTGTGGAAGAATTGACTGGAAAAGTAGACTGTCAGAATTCTGAGAATGTCAGAGTTTGAATCTGTGTTCTATTTGATAATTTAGTCAAAATAGAGTAGACTCTCTTTTGTAAATTTCTTCCAATGACTGATAAATAGGGAGTTATTTTTACCTTTTCCTGCCCACTCATTTATTTTTCTTGTATTCTTTTTTTCTTGCTCCTTGTAGCATTTGTGCTAGAAAGTGACACCTTTGTAGGAAAGCCACCTTTTCTGTTTGTCTGGCAAAACATCATAAATCTGTCCACTTACATTTCCATAGCAATATAAATATTTTATGATAAGAAGTACACTGGAGAAGGTATGGCAATGTTTAGCAGCTAGAGTGGCAGCCTCTGCGGACATGTGGTCCGCCTCTCAGTGAAGCAAAAGGCATATTACAAGCTGGTTTCTCAGCTGTGAAATGCCACTACTTAGGTCACATGCCTCTGTTAATAAAACTGCCAGGAGCAACGCCTTCTCCTTGGCAGAGAGGCGTGCCACCTGTCACCCAAAGCTGCCGTCCCCTCTGGCGTTGTGCAGGGATAACTTTGATTCACTTCTGCATATGGGGAGGTTGTGTTATCTGCCTTTTGCAGCATGTTTCTCCATGGTATTTATCCAGTGTAGAATTCATTCTGGAATTCACTGAATGGGGAATTATCACCCCTACTTACAGGGATCAAATCTTCATCTGGCAGAATTGTTGTAACTTTGGGGATAGCACTTGAATAAAACGTGAATTGTCTTACATATGAAAGATGGCATACGATGGGCATATTTCTACTCAACACCTAGCCTTGAAACTGCCCTTGGTGACATGACAAGATCACACCTTATGTCACTCCTTACTAGCATACCAGGATTCCTGGAAATCAGCCTTAGAGAGTACACACTCTGGAACCATTAGAGACCACGTCATGTAAACTTTAAAGGCATATAAAACAGGAAATATAGTTCATATCTTCACAGAGGCAAGTAAAACATTCCTTACAGTATCTACCTAACTGTAGATTTTCCCCATGCCTGTGAGGTCTGACAAGGTGTTAAGCACCAAGTCAGTGCTTAACTAACTGAAGTTAAATGAATAATCAAATAACAGTGCCATGAAAAGGTAATCTAATAGGCTTTTGGGCTGACCCTGATATTAGAATCCTTTGATATCAGAATCCTTTAGGTTTCTACTTCTCTAAGAAGGATAAATTCAAAAACCAGTAATGTGCTACCTTCATGAAGAGATACAGGTCTCTCCTGCCACAATGTCATCTTGGCACAAGTGATGTACATAAGAGCTCATAGAATGTTTTCTGTTGCATTTGTGAGTGGTTCAAGATAAAACTGTATCAAAATGCATACATTCAAAAATTTCAAATGTTATTCTCATATTTTCCATTTGTTCCTGTCCTCCGTTGAATCTTGTTCTACCAAAAAAGTTTGAATCTTATTGCTCAATCCTTCAGAGTGTGACCTTAATTGGAGATAGGGTCTTTGCAGAGATGATCAAGTTAAAGTGAGGTCATTAGGGTGGGTCCAAATCCAATGTGACTGATATTCTTATCAAAACTAATCAAAAGAGGAAATTAGCATAAACAGACATGCAAACAGGGGAAACACCATATGAAGATGAAGGTAGAGATTGGATAACGCATTTATAAGCCAAGAATGCCAAAGATTGCCCACAAAGCACCAGAAACTGGGAGAGAGGCAGGGAACAGATGCTGTCTCATGGTCTGCAGAAGGAATCAACCCTGTTGACACTTTGATCTTGGACTTCTAGCCTATAGAACTCTGAGACAATACATTTGTGTTATTTAAGCCACCCTATTTGTATTTTGTTACAGCAGCCCTAGGAAACTAATGCAGTTCTTCTCAGGTTATCACATTGCTGAGAAAAATTAGTCTTTATGGCACACCTGATGCTCACCTGTTCAGGAACAGTTCCTTAACCATAACACCCCCCTCTTCCCCCCACCCCCTCCGGCCCCGTGCCTGACACACCACCTTCTACTCAGAAACAGTAATTTTATAATTTGCTAAGCATTGTGCTGAATGTTTCATGTAGTGTTATTCTGGAAAGATTAAAAATGTTTGCCTAAGTCACAAAGGTAAAAAATGACAGACGCAGGGTCAAAATGAACCAGTCTCATTCCAAAGCCCAATCCTCTGGCCACTACATAATCTGCATAAAGAGGCACTACCATACTTATTACCAGGCTTATGACTTTGGGGCTAGATAGTGTTGGAATTTGAATGCCTATTTAAATGTGTAAGAGAAATGTAAATTCCCAAGACAAAGATCATATTACTATGAGTCACTGTTTTGTGCTGGTCTCTAACCAATATAGTGACTAGGCCAGCCTTCGTGGTTCTTGCTATGTTTGCAAGAATCTCTTTGGCAATAATCATCAGGAAACTTTGGCAAGATAGTTTTATTACTTACATCCCCTGGAAATTACACGACACAATAAGGCCACACAGTGAGGTAGATCATGGGCAGAGAAAGAGAGACAAGGAGCCAGGGGCCTAGGGTTGTTTTTATTGGAGTGGAGGTCTAGGGCTTCTCGGGTTCACTCACTGTTGGTGAATTTAAAACACAAGAGTGGGAATTTAAAATGTGGGAAGAGAAAAAAATCAAGTAGCCCAAATGGCAAGATATTGAGGTCAATCAAGATCTCTAAAACAAAGGAGCATCAGGGGAGGGGAGGCATCCTGGCTATTTATGTAGTGCAGGGGCTGGCATTGTAGATGTCTTTTGAAATACATGCCTCAGGCAATCAAAGCTGAAGTCAAGCATTTGTATTATAAAAATAAACAAACAAGCAGAAAAACAAAAACAAAAACAAAAACCACCCACCACTTTCAGGTTTTACACTACAATCAAACACTATCTTAAAAAAATGAGGTCTTTGAGTCATATTGTATCTGATATATATTGGATAACATTATATCCAATACCTGTCCTTGCTGACCAGGAGTACCACTTAGCCTAGGTCATTACCACTTCAGAAAAGGATAAAATAAATTCACACTGGGTCTTCCTTTTCAGTTCTCTTTAGGTTCTCAGATGTGTATCTTTCTAGAATAGGTGGTTTTACTCTAAAGCTTGTTCCTTTGGGCTGTAAGAAAACATACAGAGGGAGATACTGTCAGAGCAGTAAGATGGCTATGTATTGATTTGTTTTAAAGAATACCTGATCTTTTTTGAAAAAATCTTCAAATTTGTAACTCCTGGAAATGAGGATAAAAAGACATGCCTTCTTCCTTCTGTGTTCAGAAAAAGCCTACAGTTTAAAAGGAAACAAACACATCTATATTTCCAAAACAAGGGAGATTTTTGGGTGGGCTAAAGGAAAGAAAGTCTTTATCCTCTTTTTGGAAATTTGTAGGGCTTTAATACTGGGGAGCTTACTACATTTAAAAAATTTGACAGTACTCTGAACAGACTCATTTTCAAAAGCAGAATGTGTACGCTGCTGATAGATTCTCCTGTGGAGTGTTACTTCATGTAGAAGCCAACCTCTCTTGCTTGGTGCCTACTGTGATTATGGGCACATGTTTATGAGATTCTTGGATTATTGCAAAAGGAATTTAGATGTTAGATGTGGTTGGACTGAATGAGCCCCCAAACCTTGTAAGCTGTAATTCTGTGAGTTGGGGTTTGCTGTTTATGGCTTTGTAACAGGGCAGTATTTTACTGAACAAAAACAGAGATTCAGCTGCCTATTGACACAAAAAGCTGAACTCGTGAGGCAGGTGTTGGTGCAAAAAGGAAAGAAGTTAATTCCAGTGCCGCACAGCCTGGGAGAATGGTGGACTTCCGTCTCAAAGACCATCTCAATCCTTCTGCTTCAGCCCACAGTATTTATAGGGATAGGGAGGGGAGGGCTTTTTTCCTAATCCAGTTCTCTCTCTAGCTTTTGGCATGCTGGGGGCGCTATCCATTCATCTTTCTAGCTTTTAGCATACTCAGGCCTTCTCCATTCCTATCTCTTGCTTTCTGTACACTCCATGTAAGAACCTCCCTCTGCCACCATCTTGGCCAAAGGGTGGAGACTCCCCTGGCACTGCGACCGACTGTTTATGGCGACAGTGTGACCACTCTTTCCTAGGAGAGGTCTGTCAATGACTGGCTTACCAATGAAGCTATCAGCCTTTTCAATTTTGAATCATCCATTTGCAGTTAGTGTTCCAGCAGATGCACAATAAGCAATGTGGGTATAAGGAAGGAGATTGATGGTTAAGGGGGTGGGTTTTGGCATAGGACCTGGTTTCTCATCCCATCTCTGTCATATTTAAGCTGTGTGACTATAGGCAAGTCACTTAACTTCTCCAAGTCTCATTCCTCAAATCCATAAATGGGAGATTTTGATCATACTAACTTCTCATAGGATTAAAAAATATTTGGCATAAAGTCAGAACTCAATAAAATTCATCTATATATATGTGTGTGTATATATATGTGTGTGTGTATGTGCATATGCTAATAAAGTGCTGGTGTGAGGTGGTGTATTCTACTTTGACTGGTTTCTGTTGAGAATGACCTGTCCTCCCTTTGTAAAAATGACACCTTTAAGAGGTAGCATAGCCTTTATTAGGGAACCAGAAAAGGATGTATATATAGTCCTCTTTCTGGAAAATTTTGAGTGCTAGGTAAACTTCTGTTAAAAGGCAGTGCTTTTGGAAAGTGTAGCACTTAAAATTATTTTCAGTTATTATCTCAGTGTTATCAGATAAATATTTAGAATGGGCATGGCACAGTGGCCAGGAGGAGAGAGCCAATCCTGTATAGGCCACTTGAAGGACATCAAGGTCATTCCTATTTCATAATTTGTAGTTGGTTCTAGCTGTGATATAGCATGTGTTTCCTGAAGGTCCCTACTGGTCATTTTTAATCATCATCACTATCGTTTCCTAAGCACCCTTACATAATGTTGGTTTATAGAAAGTAATGGCTTCTATTCTCTAAGAGGCTGGAATATAAAATGGACGACACCAGGAAGAATGTTGCGGCTACACAGGTGTAGGGTTTTAGATGCATCTGTAAGGTCATGGGGCTGAAAGCAGACACTCGCAGTCCTGGTTGTGGCTTTCTTGAGGGTAGGATCCATTTTAATCATTTTTTTGTGATTCTTATAGCATCTATTACAACTCTTTCCACAGAGATGGCAAGTGTTAGTTGAAATAAATTCACCTTTGTAAAGTAGGAGCTGCTTCTCAGAATTGTGAGACAGTGAGGAGAAGATCTGCTTTATTTGTCTTAGGAGGGGAGATAGGGATTTGAGGGTGTTTTTTTTAATATCTAAACTTTCCTAGATATATTTACTATATTGCATTCCCTTTTCTTACTATTTTCTGGGCCATAAACTCAGCTATATCCTAACTCTTCACATTTTTCCTAGTGCAATGGTTTTCACTTCTAGTTGTGCATTATAATCACCCTGAGTGCTTTAAAACCTATGGATGCCCAATTTTACCTGTAAGAGATGATTTCTGATGAAGCCTGGATAGCTCTGAACATGGGAAGGGTAAGCCTGTTCTGGTATCACCTGTCTCATCTTTCTTCACACTGGAGCCATGGGCCTTCTTGCCATCCTTAAGCACTTGAAGGGCCCCCTCTTGGAGGGCTGGTGTCAAGTGTTTTCTTGGGCTAGAATCTACTTCCTCAGATCTGTGAGAGGCTTGCTGCTGCTTTTCACTCAGGCATTGCTTAGTTCACATGTCATTTCCTCAGGGAAGCTTTCTCTACCAAATAAATGCATCACCCTTCTCCTTTTACTTGTTATCTTATTGCTCCATTTTATGTACATTGTGCCTTTTATGGCTATTGTAAATTATCTCATTTATACAATTTTTAACATCTCGTTAGCCTCACCTACTAACAGTATGCTATTGTATTGCCAGAGCCTTGAACAGTGTCTGGCACTCAAAAGTCTTGACATAGATTTATTTTTTGAATAAATAAACCCAAGAATTTATTTCTATAATAGGAATGACAAATACATACCTAAGCACTGCTATTGACTGTGATATGTTTTCTCCTGGATTTAGGAGCATAGTTCTCAATGGAGTTCTCTATTACTCACACATAGCTTTAAGATAAAAAACCTGTTTTACATCCTTGGTTTAAAAAGTAATTTTTGTATATAGTTTTTTTTTTATTTGAGAAAATTGAGGCTCAACTAGTAAGCAGTGTCTACTTGTCCATTTAGTCTTTCATTAATTTATTTGAAAATAGTTATTAAAAATTTGGAATACAGGAAACAAGATTTGCTTTTCTCCCCAACATGTGTCCAATACTTGGATTTTTTTTGCTATGCTTGGTTACAATATATTTTTCAATATATAGTGCTGAAATTAATTCAATAGGAGCCTTAAAACTGGTGACAGGATTACTTCATATAAGACTACATATGACAAATGCAAAAGGAATGATTTTAGTGCAGATTATACGGTAGAATTAGAGGCTGAAGGGATTTCAGATCATCAGTTCCAATACCCTAATTTAAGACAAGGGATTGAGAGCCAGACAGAACAATATTTTGTTTTCCAAGGATGCATGTAGGAGAAATAGAGGACATGTGGATTGAATGGTTTGTGCTCAAGGTCAAGTGGTTACTTTGTGGTGCAGCAGACATGAGTACCCAGTTTTCAATCTGGGACTCTTTTGTCCCTTCCAGTGATCACCAAATATGTGTGCTTAGTACTACATGGGGTTGTAGGTAAACATGCTGGGGATAGGATTCTGGAACTTCACTTTTTACCACCCCTCCCGAGCCAGGCAATTCTGTTGCACAGCCTGAGTTGGGGTCTGTGTATACCACATGACTAATAGATGAATTTCCTTCACCTGTCACTGCATATATAAAGCCTGGGGAATACCACTGACAGGACTTTCAAAAAAAAAAAACCTCTTCTAACTTTTGCTTAGCTTCACAGTATCTGTCTTTGAGCTAAATTTCAATAAACTAATGACTTGCTTCTGACATTTAATTAAATTCAACAGTTACTGAGTATGAAAATGAGATATAAAAATGAGTAAGAAATGTTTCTTAATATAGACTTTTTAGATCCTACTTAAACAGAGAGAAATAAATCAAAGAATCCTGGTATTCCCTTGAATTTTAGATAATCATCATTTGCCTGGCTGCTGGTAACTTCTTATATATTGTAAAGTACATAGGAATACTTAATTTATTCTGATTTTCTGTTCACTGAAAGCATCAGCTTTTTACTTAGCCAAAAGTTGTTGAATTATCTACCAGGTAATAAGTACTCAAAGTGCCCTCTCATTATTTACATTCTGTGGGTGACTGCAGGAGGGAATGGGAAGGAAGTGGCATATTTTGTCCCTCCCATACTTTCAGGTTGAACAATAATATAGTAGATTCAATTATATCATGCATGTAATAATTATATAACAAATGTCCATTTTCTGTGAAAGCAAAACCTCCATAACAAGCGCTACCTTTCCTAACCAGTTTTTACTTTCTGTGCCTTGTATTTCGTTCTAAGGGGTCTGTCAGCTGTAACACTTCTCCGTATTCATGCCACAGAAGGCTGGGCCTGGCATGCTTTATGTCAGGAGATATAGAAATTCATGTCTCACACTTGAAATAAGAAAGAGGAAAAAGATATTAGAGGTAGTCATTCGACTCAAAGAGGCATTGGGAAATTCAATGTACACTGGAGGGCAATACGTGTTTTAATATTTGTTTTTTTAATGATCTCCCAGAAATATTTCATAGCAAGAGTAGGGCAAGGATTCAACTACCAAGACAGTGAATATGTGTGTGTGTATATACATACATATAGTCTGTCCAGAAGGTATCCAGCTTCTAGCCACATAATGTGAAAAATAGAGACATTTATTGAAGAAGACACAAGATACAAGAAATACTGTACACAGAACAATGACACCTCAGTCCCCTTCAGAGTAGGTGCCTTGGGACCTCACACAGTTCTCCCAATTGTCATCAGCTGCCCCACTGTATTTTAGTGAATCTCACAGATGGTCTGAAATTTCTTTCCTTTAAAAGGTGATTTTAACTTTGGGAAAAGCCAGAAGTCGCAGGCCACCAAATCTGGGGCTGAGTCACTTGGGTGATATGATGTTTCGCCAAAAAACTCTGCATGAGACATGATGCATGAGCAGGTGTTTTGTTGTGAGGAAGCTACCACTCACCAGTTGCGCATAGCTGCAGCCTTCTGAATCATCTGAATAGTTTCTGGGGGGACTCTTCAAGCTTAAAGCAAAATTTGATGCAGATTCATTGCTCTACTCGCTTAGTCATTTTGATGCAATGCCACACAGTACAGATGTTCACTCAATGACATCTACTGACCCCACTGACTGGTACAGTGAAGTCATCATTGTTCATGCATGTGCATTCCAGTTCACTCTATTTGGCTGCCAGGTTGCACTGATGCTGTGCAAAGTCTTCTCGTTGTATTAACAATGGCTGGACTTTTTCCAGACAGACTTCATATGTATATTTTTTGCCAAAGGCTTACTGAGACTAGGGAGTTGAAGGAGAGGGATGTCTGGATATCTGAGTTGTTATTAATGTCACCAACAGTCCTCTTTCTGATCTACTATGAAAGGGAAGATATGAGGGTAGATGTGGAAGGAGAGTGACAGGCAGGGATGATCGTGATGGGTGGGTGAATGGAGAGAGGTGAACACTGACTAAGTGAAAAGATAGGAATGAGAAGGAAAAGACTTGCCTTGGGTCTAGACTAACATTTCAATACAGGCCAGAACCTGCCTGTCCATCTCATTTATGCTGTATTCCTGGTGACCAATACAAGAGCCTGGCATATATTAACATTTTTTAAAAGCATGTTAAATAAATGTATATATAAATAACTATTTGCATAATTTTTCCAACTATTTTGAAAAGTTAAGATGTAGTGAATAGAATTAGTAATGTTTAGATGAGTTTCTTTAGATGTTTCTAGCATAATATCTTGCACATCTTGGGCACTTAAGGGATCTTGTGCTCAAGCCTCCAGCATTGATGCCGAGATAAGCGTTATAAATTTTAATACTTTCTAGGCATTAGAAAGGACTGAGAACACGGATTTTAAAAATATTTTAGGAAGGCATAAATATTTTTGTTTACATTTTTTATTTAAAAATAATAATTTTCCTAAGAAAAAGCTCATTTTATTTAAAAGTAAATCTAAAATAATGATTTCCAGTTCCTAAAATAAGTTGTTTATTCCTTCTTTTGTAAACACCAACTTTTGAATTAAAACTCAAGGTATGAATCTAATGAGTCTGTCATGGCGTGGTGTGTGTGTTTGTGCTTTGTGGGGACAGAATTGAAGAGTGGGATAAGTGTGATTATTTTCTGACAGCATGTAGATCAATAAATAATTTCCTGCAGTGACTGTAAAGATGGGTAATCTTTGATTTTGCATTTTTAAATAAAATAAAGTAAGGTGATTGCCAACAAAAGTAGGAACATAGCTGTAATAAAATAACCTAGGAAAATGGATGCTGGATTGGTAGTGGTAAAAGAAATACCTGTTTAGTGAATTTTAATGATTTTTGTTTACATATACAGCTCACTTCATAAATAAGGTAAAATGATTGAATTTAGTCAATTACTAAATTTATTTTCACGGAAACAGACTGATCAGTGACAAAAACCTTCCTAGTGATTAATTAGTTATTAACATATTTACCATTTACATGAATTTAGCCTCACTCAAAGCCATTCAGAGAATGCTTCCAAACGAATAGGCTGTTGTAGTTATAGTTGTCCCCTTTTTATCCATGGTTTTGCTCTCTGCAATCTCAGTTACCTGTGGCCAACCATAGTCCAAAATACCAAATGAAAAATTTCAGAAATAAATAATTTATAAGTTTGAATTGCACACCGATCTGAGTAACATGATGAAGTCTTGTGTTGTCTTGCTCCCTCCCTGCCTGAGATGTGAATCATCCCTTCGTCCAGCGTCTCCACGCACGACATACCCTCCTGGCTCATCCATTAGTCATGTAATAACCAGTTAGGTTATCAGAACTACTGCTGTGGATGGTAGTCCCTGTGTTCAAGTAAGCCTTATTTTACTTAACCATGGCTCCACAGCGCAAAAATAGTGACATTAGTATGCCAAAGTCATGGCTCTATGATCCAGGATCAACTGAGGCAGATGATCTTCCTTCTGACCTATTGTCACAGCATCAATGGTAGTGCAAGGCTACGTTAAGGCATGTATGTCATTCACCCACATCATCTTATCACATAGGCACTGATCTTACATCATCTCCAAGAAGGGTGAGTGCAGCATGATGAGATATCCTGAGAGAGACCACATTCACATGACTTATAATTGTTCTATTTTCATTATTATTGGTCATCTCTTACTGTGCTTAATTTACAAATTAAACTTTATCAGAAGTATGTAGAGTATAGGAAAAAACAATATGAAACCATTCTGTGGTTTCAGGCATCCACTGTGGGTCTTGGACCATATGCCCTGCTGATAAAGGGGGGACTATAGCAGTCCATTTTCTCCCCAAACTGGCTTTTGTGTGTATAATCACCAGTAGATTAGAACTCCTATTTCTTGTCTTTGTGACATAATGGAAAAGTTGATAGGTTGGGAATGTAGTAGTAGCTTTCTGTAAAATCAAGTAATTTTAAATTTTGTTTTCTAAAACCATCTTGCGTGGCATCAGGGACCACAAACAGGGGACAGACAGGCAAGTGAGGATAAGAGGGTGAGGCTAACCATGCGGGAACCTGAGGTAACAGAGAGCCGGAGCCACATCACGCCCAGCTGAGGAGTTAGCAGCTGTGGGAGGGCGTGGGTCTGCTGGTGCCAGATCTTGTATCTCAAGAAAAGCTAGAGATTGAAAATTCTATGTGAAATGTTCCTATCTTTAAATGTTTCCAACCAGTTCATTTTTTAAAATATCACATGGACCAAACAAAGCCCCGGTGTGCCCTGGCTGCCAGTTTGTGACTCTTTTTTGGATAATCAGGTGCAGTAGGAAAAGCACCACCCCTAGGTCTGGGCATGCTGGGTTCTAATAAAGCAGGAACCAAATGTGGGGCCTTGGGCAAATCACTATCATTTTTAAAATCAGGGATTTGGGCCAAATGATATGGAATTGAGTGTCTTTTCAAGTTTCACAATCTCTATGATTTTATGAGGAGCAATAACTGATTTTCACATTCGTTACCATTCTTATTTTCATTGTGACTTATGTGATTTCCCCAAATATTTGAAATCTTACTACTATTAGCCTCTCTGAGAGTTGTTTATGAACATTTGTTGAAACTGACCAGAGAAAATTCTGTTAACTTGTCTCTTGATTTAAGCAAATTATTAACAGAGTTCCAGAACTTGGCTTTCTCCTGCGGTAGTAAACATATTAATAAGCTCTCACCAGAAGAACTGCGAACAGATGCAGTTTTTGAAAACCCAGTGTCCTTGTCACATTTACTTGTCTGTCTTGCCTAGTGAAGCAAGACTTGCTTGTGGAATCCTAGTAAATACTCTCCTATTTGTCATGACCAAATTATAGTTCATTACAAGGGAAGATACACAGTGACATAGAATGACTATTTTTTTCTTTTTATTCTATCACATAATTCCTTTTAATCTGTTACCCAATTCCTTGGAGCAAGAAATAAAAATAGTATGATGCCTTTGTAACCAACCACTTTTCAATCTGGAACTTTAGGGACCTTGAATATAATCAATGTATCCATGCAACATCTTCTGTGGTGAATTGGGAACCATCTCCAGTGTCATAGAACAGCTTAATCTTCACACTGAAGCATCTCTGTCTTTGCTGATAACTAGCTGGGTAACCTTGAAAATTGCATACCTTTCTGAATTACCATTTCCTCACCTATAAAGTTGCTGTTAAAAAAAAAATCCCCATCCTATAGAGGTGTGAGGATCACAGGAAACCAATTAGATATAAGAGTGCTTTGCAAGACATAAAGTGCTGTGTGTCAGCGAGATAACATGCTAATCAATCACTTACCTCGTTCTAACATGAGAAATGGAAGTACGAATGGAATATAGCGGCAGGTTGGATAGTGTGCGCTGCCACTCTGATTCTTTGGGGTTTGGAATTGGCCTCCCAGTTCTATCTTACAAGTCCTGCTTTCTTCCATTGAAACCATCTCAACAATTTAACTACTTTGTGTCTCTGGAAAGGTGGAATCAAACCTGGGATCTTAGAGAAAAAAGATTTTGTCTGTTGCTTGAAGGACCTTAAAAATAATCCTCTGGATTTATTCTTTAAAAAGAGTTATATGTTTAAGCTCTGTTCCCTGCTCCCCGCCCCCCAGGCTTCTTCCGTGTTTCCCACATTAGTGTTAGAACTGAGGACTTTGGGTGATAGTAATTTTATATGCACAAGTTTTTAAAGAACACATTATCATCCTCTTTTTACTTAATCTTACACAATAAACAGTTTTCTAAGTTTCTATGTAGTCTCAATACCTATGATGGAAAATGGCATGATATTCGAAACTGTTTGTACTGAAATCTCCCCCATTTAAACATTTAGGATTGTTTCTGGTCTGTTTTGTATTCGTTTTTCCTCGAATACATTTAGTGGCGTGCTGCTCTCCAGAAAACTCATAAAAAAATCCTGATTTGTAGCATTTATAGATCTTACCGTGTAAATATTCCCGCCATGTTTGATTTCAAGCTAATGGTTTTATGCCATTAATCACAGAGCTGAGCATGGCATTGTGAAGAGGCAGGTCCAATGGATCTTCGGAGGCAGCATGAGCAACAGCAGCCCACAACTGCATGGTGCACTGATGAGCATCGCTGGTTAAGAAGTGCTGTCCTTTGAAAGACCTCGTGTTTCGTTAGTAAACATAGAAAGAAAGAGGTCTAAGTATTATTTTATTCTTGACTACATATTTTTATATTTCTACTTACTGTTTATATAATATTTATGCAGTAGGTATGATATATATTTATTATGTACTCTATAATAATTCTACATGGTTATTATAAAAAGAATAAAGTAAATATATCACTAGACTTTTAAGATTAATTTTTTCATTTGACCTCCTTCATTACAAAAATTATACTCACCAGTTTCAATCTTTGTCTAAGCAACTTGTTATATCTTTAAAATATTGCCAAGCTTACTTCACTCATGTGCTGTCATCCATTTCTTTTTAGTGTGGTCCTTTCTTCATTTCGTAGTGTACATCAATAAGCAACTTTTTTTTTTTTTTTTTTTTGCTGAAAACGCACTTCAGTATATAGTTTCTGAGATGTCACACATCAAAGAGTCCCCCAGGCCTCTGAACTTGTGGCTTCATTGTCCTTTGGTAGATAACATTACAGGAAAAATGGAAATCACAATTTGAATTCTTTTGAAGGTGAGTTTTTTTCCAGCCTGCATGTTTGCAGTATTCTTTATCTTTGAGCTAACACTAAAACTTAGCAGTGTGTGCCTATGTTGTCAATTCCCTCCAACCTCCACGCCGTCTAGAGCATAACCTTGTAAACCCTCTCAGCTTCTGAGTCTCATGCTAACTGTGGTTTTTGCCCTTCATTCCTGACCATTTCTACTGCCCCGTTCGATTCCCTGTGGACAGCAATGGCTATTCTATGTCTTGTTCTGCATATATTTTTGAACTTTTGTTTTTTATTTTTTCAACTATCTTGATTTACTTTTGTTCTACATTCTGGTTTGTTCACTGTATCACCCATTTAGTTATACATTTTGACTGTTTTGCATTTTTCTATCCAATGTGATTTTTTTAAATGTTTCTCTGTTTTTTATTTGGTTATAATCTGTTCCTATCCAGGCCTATTCTCTTAACTCAGTCTATTCTTATTCAAGAAATGATGTCATTTAAAATACCCATTTTTATTTTATATTTTATTTACAAATTATTTTCTACTAGTGTTGATATTTAATATTATTTTATATTAGTGTCAAATGCACAGCATAGTGGTTAGATCATTATATAATTTCTGAAGTGAAACCCTAGTAATTCTAGTAGCCACCTGGCACCATATATCACTATTATAACATTACTGACTATATTCTCTATGCTGTACTTTACATCTCCATGACCATACAGTCTTCATTTTAAACATCAAGTAAATATTTTCTTTCTTTTCTTACTGTTGTTAGATTAGTTGTCCCCATCCCCCCATTACTCTCCCCTGCCCTACCCACCCCCCAAATCCCACATTCAATCCTCTCTTCCCTGGTTGTCTTTGTCCTTGGGTCCTTTATACATGTTCCTTGACTTGACCCTTCCCTTTGTTTACCTCGTTATCTTTTCCCTCACTCCTCTGGCTACATTGTTCTTTATTTCCATGTCTCTGGTTATATTTTGATTGCATGTTTGTTTTGTTGATTAGGATCCACTTATAGGTGAGATCATATGGTATTTGTCTTTCACCACTTGGCTTATTTCACTTAGCATAATACTCTCCAATTCTACCATGCTGTAGCGAACGGTAGGAGCTCTTTCTTTCTTTCTGCTGCATAGTAAATGTACTACAGTTTTGTAATACACTCATTTACTGATGGGCATTTAGGCTGTTTCCAGCACTTAGCTATTGTAAATAATGCTGCTGTGAACATTGGGGTGCACAGGTTCTTTTGAATTGGTAATTCAGGATTCTTAGGGCATACAATTGCCCCAGTGGAATTTCTGAGTCTAAAGGCAATTACATTTTTAGTTTTCTGAGGATATTCCATACTGTTTTCCACAGTGGCTGCACCAGTCTGCATTCCCACCGACAGTGTACTAGGGTTCCTTTTTTCCACAACCTTGCCACAGCACTTGTTTGTTGATTTGTTTATGATAGCCATGCTGACCAGTGTGAAGTGGTGTCTCATTGTGGTTATAATTTGCACCTCTCTGATGGCTAGTGATGCTGAGCGTCCTTTCATATGTCTCTGGGCCCTCTGTATGTCCTCCTTGTAGAAGTGTCTGCTCAGGTCCTTTGCCAAGTTTTCAATTGGATTGTTTGTCTTCCTGGTGTGGAAGTTGTGTGAGTTCTTTATATATTTTGGAGATCAAATTCTTGTCCAAAGTATCTTTGGCAAATACATTTTCCCATATGGTTGGTTCCTTTTTCATTTTGCCTATGGTTTCTTTAGCCATGCAGAAGCATGTTAATTTGATGTAGCCCAATTTGTTTATTCTTTCCTGATATCCCTTGCTCTTGGGGACATTATGGTGAAAATATTGCTGTGTGAAATATCTGAAATTTTCCTGCCTATGTTTCTAAGGACTTTTATGGTTTTGTAACTTATATTTAAGTCTTTTATCTATCTTGAGTTTATTTTTGTGTATGGTATAAGTTGATATATGAGTTTCATTTGTTTTGGTGGTCATTTCATTTTTTAAAAACATCAAGTAAACATTTTCTAAAATTACCTTACATTTTTGCAAAAAGAAAAAAAGAACACCTGTTTTTGAGGCTGCCTGCTGTCTGCCATGACTGTGGAGAGTTGTTTCTTTTCTTTTTGTGCTACAAATTTTATTTCACGGAACCATGCTGACTCCTTTCCCCTTTGCCTGTTTTTGAGTGCAGCGAAGTCTGGCCAGGTCTGAGAGCAAGGCAACCAACAGAAAGGCAGTTCCTTTAGAACTGCCACTGTCTGTTTCTCTGTTGGTGACTTCCAGGTGCGGACCCGAAATTGGAGGGCAGGCTGCTGGCAGGACACCTTCCCAGCCTCCAGCTCAAAGCATCGACAGAGCAGGCATCCAGCAAATGCTAGTTTCTTCTCCTAGTTATGACATAAATGATTGGAATTCAAATGGAGGGGAAAATTCTGTGAAATGAATGAACAGACTTCTGATGGCTGCTTAGGCTGTTTTCTGATCCAGTTCCATCAATCTGAGTTTGTAGAAATGTTGACTGGATTCTAGAAGACCAATTTCTTTGTGTTAATTGGTTTCCAAACTTATTAAGAATTTTTTCTCCATTTGGACATTTTCTTGGATATTTTAATGGACATTTGGAAAGGGTATTTTCTGTTACCTTTATTTTCTCATCTATATAACCTCTGTTCTTAGTTTCTACTTAGAAAAAATCACTGAATTTTGTTTGTTTGGTTTTCTACTTCATGATATTTTGCTTTGTTAGTTTCACATACACAATGAAGACAGATGATTTCTTTCAAAGCTATATTTTAAGCTTTTATTTCAGCACAACAGCCCCTCATAAACTATTAAACTTTATATATGTCATGTATCAACATTATAGATCCTTATTTGACCTCTTACATTGCAAACTGAGGTCAAGAACAGTCAAACATACCACATTGCATTCATTGCAAATCGTGCATTAATAGGATAGAGTTAATGATATTTAAACACATTGCATACTCAAGTACAGTCAACCTATTACCTATGCCAGTTCGGAGGTGCCCTGTCACAGAAATATGAAGCAATCCTAAAACAGTTTATGCATTACTTTGAATTCACATGCATTGCAACTTTTCCCTGTTTCATATTTAAATAATTACAACTTCACCTGAAATTGTATGCAAATTAGCTTGGATTCTTTGAGAACATACCAATTGCCTAGATTAGAATGATGGGTAATAACCCAAAAGAAAAAAAAATACAAAATGTGAGAAGTGGATAATTCTCAAAATGTGTAATCTTCAATTAGTTAGGAATTGGCAAACCTTTCTCAGAAATCTCTTCATAGTGCCTGGAGTGATATACATGTGTTTGCCCATGCATGTGTTTATGTTTGTCAGTAATGAAGGTGTAATTAAAATTATGGTTATAGCCCTTGCTGGTATGGCTCAGTGGACTGAGCGCCGGCCTGTGAAGCAAAGGGTTGTGGGTTCGATTCCCACTCAGTGCACATACCTGGGTTGTGAGCCAGGTCCCCAGAAGAGGACATGCAAGAGGCAACCATACATTGATGTTTCTCTCCCTCTCTTTCTCCTTCCCTTCCCCTTTCTCTAAAAATAAATACAATATTTAAAAAAATTTAAAAAATTATAATTATATACTAAAATAGTTAATATTAGAACTAATTGTAATAATTTTAATTAATTAACATGAAAATTGTAACTATATATTTTTCTCATAGTGTCAAATTGAATGATAGTTGTTACATGGTTTTCATTTAAATTTATGAAGTCTACTTTTATATGTTACTTTGATCTTATTTAAAGGTCTTTGATTAATAAAACATTAAATGATGTAAGATTTAACACGAAACTGTAATTCTGTACCAATGTTCTTTCCATTCTTTCTCCACTTTCAAAAAATATTCAAACACATGACATTGTGTCCAAACCCATTTGAATTTTTTTTACTAAAAGGCGATGCTTTTTCTGATTCTTGGTGTATAATATCTGTTCAGTTGCTAAATCTCTCTTTAAGCTCATGTCATCTGGGGAAAAAGTCTTTCAGTTCCGGACTCTTCCTTGATCTTGAAATAACTACTTTAAATGCAGAAAAGAACATTCTCAAGGTGAACCCTGTAAAAACATGTTCAAAATTTTCTTTACAGTAATAAACTAACTTTCAGAGTTGATTTTGGAGGAGAATGTAATGGTGCTGGCATGGACTCAGGCTGTATATGAACTGCATTCGGATGGAGTGGCGCTCTGTGTTCCTGGACAGAGGAACAGGGCAGCTCTGTGCAGTCGTGAAAAGCACTGTTGAAAAGCCAGTTGCCTTGGTCCAAATCCCAACTCTGCCACTGACTGGGCAGAGTCTTTAACCTCCTGTGCTTCCATTTCTACTATATAATCTCTATATAGTAGAGATTATATTCATTTTACCTGTAAGGATAATTAACTGACAATTAAATGAGATAGTGCTTGGCATGCAGACATTATTGTAGAGTTTGTTCCACTAGCCATTTAGTAGAAGTGAGATACTCTGAATAAATTATGTAGCAAAAAAAAAGAGGGGCATTTATTGACTCTTACTGTTGGGGCTGGCAAAAGAACGAACGGAGTCTACCACTCCTGATCGGCATGCAATGGGATTCCCAAAGTTAAGAAGGGAGTCATCCAGCCAGGAGAAGGCAGAAGGAATGTTGGGCCAGTAGAAGTAACTGGTTGCCATTCCTTGTAGGGAAATGTTTTTAGAATCATAAAGGAAAAGAAGGAAGAATAGTAATCTTCGTTATCAGAGCTACTGCTCTGTAAGGGCTATTACAGTCTTATTCTATGTGGTTTTAGAGGTCAAGCAGAGGTCAAGAATAGGAAATACGGATGGCAGTTGCAGGGCATCGGATTTCTCTAATTCATAGCCGGGGTGAGGAGACCAATTAGAATTCTGAAATGAAATGAATTATTATAAGGCTGTGAGATGCCTATTACTGGTAAAGACTTTTAATCAGACGTCTAAAATCATTTAGTAAAGAAAGGGTTATGTATAATAATAGAAAGGGAGGGCGAGATGACAGTAAATATGTCTAATTCTATGAGTCCTACCAATGCAGAACATTTAAGGGACAATCGTTCTTTGAGACTGTGTCCTGTCAGTTATGGTGTGTGACTCTTAGTTCTCCAAATTTATAATGAAAACGTTGACACTCTTTATTAACATTTGATTTCTGTGAGCTATAGTTTAGATGTAATTTTATTTTTGTTTTTCATGTTTAATTACAAATATGCTAATCCTCAGTAATCCATGTTACTGGAGATTGGAAGAGACCAGAAACATTATTTCTCAAAGCCCATTTTCCCTAATAATGGCAACTGGACTAGTGAATGAGTGAATTTCTGCCATGATTCCCCTGACTCTGGCATTAATGAATTTCACTGAAAGAGTAATTTGATTTATTAATTGATCTCATGTTAGTGAGATAATCAAATTTGCCCATCAGCAAAGAGAATGAAGTCCTTACAGAGTGTAACATGAGTAAGAAATTTGGTTATTTTTCTATTTATTGCTTAAATATGTATTCTGTGTGATACATGCTTTAATCTGTGGAAGTAGGCAGTGTATAAATTAAATTTGTATTTCATTTCAGACATATTTCAGCCACTATTATTATAAAGATGTTATAGACATACTTAATTTTTATCTTGGTACTACTTTGACTATAAATTAGACAGTCAGCCTGGCTGGTGTAGCTCAGTGGATGAGTGCAGGCTGTGAACCAAAAGATTGCTGGTTCAATTCCCAGTCAGGGAGAATGCCTGGGTTGTGGGTCAGGTCCCCAGTGGGGGATGCATGAGAGGCAACCACACACTGATATTTCTTTCCCTCTCTTTCTCTTTCTTTTCTCCTCTCTCTAAATAAATAAATAGATAAAATCTTAAAAAAATAAATTAGACTGTTACCAAATATATAAATGTCCTTGTGGAATGTTTAAAATTTATTTGAATGGGAAAGAAGAAGTTAACAGGATAGCTATTATCCAAGTAGGAGAGAGTTAAATAAGCCATCAAACAACCCTTAATAAATTATTTCAAATCATCTTAAACTACTTGTATGGTTTCAAAATAGGTTATAATTAATAACCAATCTACTACAAGTTCTTTTTATAAAAACAAAAACATAAAGTAAGTACTAACTTTTGATTTTCTTTATTAAAAAAAATTCCTGTTAAATTCTTTAAAAACAAACAGACAAACAGACAAAACAACCCCCTCTCCCCTAAACAAAAAGCTTCTAAAGATGAGAAAGACTTGGAAAGGGAGTTCCATAGGTAACTCTGCAAATAAATATTTTAAAGGGCTGTTTAAAACAGTTCACCAAACCTTGTATGTTTATACATAATTACATAATAAAATGGAAATGAAACATGACTTTTAAAAGTTTAATAATAGGGAAATGATCTGATTTTATCTGTCATTTCAGGGGTTTGGTTTTACTCCGCTGTGGCCCTGCTGGCCCAGGGTGTGCAGGGGAGAAGGGGTGAAGGTGTTTGTGTTTGAAAGGTGGTTTGTAGCTGCCCTGCACGACCACTCTTGATTACTGACAATAACTGAGAGGATTCATGGAATATGTGATTTAAACATCCATGAATCTCCAAATAACTTTGTAAGATTGTGATAAATGGTATCACTGTATCCAGGTTTCTCTGTTTTCACCTCTTCCTCCTGAGGCAGAGATTATGATCTGTTTGTAAGATTAGTGAGAAAAGACCCAGGAATGTGACAAATAGTGAGGAATGCCCATTTAGAGTTAAAATTTAGGCCACAGCTAGCCTATAAAATGGATTATTTTTTAGAAAAATACAATTGTAGTGAGCTCCTGATGCAGCCCACCCAGCTGAGAGCATTCCGAAAGAGGATGATCTGCATCATGAATGTGTGAATTTAAAATGTAGAGTAATAAAGGCCAATAATTGGCTTGAATATCTTGAGATTCTAATTCTATTTTGTGATTATAATTACTTAGCTGAACAAAATATGATTTTTACCCAATAGCATTTCCTTATTTAAAGTTACTTATTTAATCCATTTAATCAAACAATTGTTAAATATTAATTGATAATTACATTTTTAAAAATTGTACTTTGAAAATGTAGGCCACATTTTGTTTTAAAATTTTAATATAAAAATTTTGTTTTATGATGGCTGTGTGAATACCTCTGCTTCTTGACCTATGTGTTTCTTATAAAGCTTTGAAATTTCTAAAAGTCTTTCAACACTTGAATTTATGATCTTTCTATATCCGTGGGCTCCACACGCCAGAATCATGTGAAATTTTAAAATGTAGAGATTATCCTACATTTTTGTTGACTTCTTGAAGGAGGATATCCAAAAGTGGAGTCACAAACTTTATGGTTTTTTCAAATAACTTTCCTGGTAAATATTATCACTTCATATATTTGAGAACTCTTGATCCTATCCAACTGTCAGGGCATTTACCATAGCTTAATTAAGTAGTTATAGTTGGGCATTTTATTACACCTCTACAAGACTGAAGATTCTGAATCTGTTAGTGCTCACGTTACATAACATTAATACTGAGTTGCTTTTTTATTGAATTTATTGGGGTGATATTGGTTAATAAAATCATGTAGTTTTCAAGTGTACAATTTTTTAGTACACATTTGTATATGGCATCGTGTGTTCACCATCCAAGTTAAATCTCCTCCCATCACCCTCTGTCCCCTCCACACCCTCTTCTACATTTTCTGAATTAACTTTCACATGATAAACATTAAAAATATTGTAGGACTGATTCTACATTGCTTTGAATAATAAGAATAGGAAAATGCTTTTTTAAATATGCAGATAAGAATCTAATGTTAAAATGTCTCCTATTCCATTTTTAATTGTTAACACATTATTTAGATTCCCTGGAAGCCAATTTACAGTTCAACTGGGCTTCCTGATAGTCAGTACCCCACCCATGGAATTCTTTTAACAAAGTCCACAAGTCAAATTTCTTTCTATCCATAGTTGTGTTTAAATAACAGCTCTCATTCCATGTTAATTTAAAATGTGGACTCACCACTTTCATATGATGAAAGACTTTTAACGATGTCTTATCATAGTTGTGGAAACTTGGGAGGCCAATGAAGCAATCTGCATTCAGATTTAGTGTGCTTTTTTTTTTTTTTGAATCACCACCATCATTACTGCCACTCTCTTCCCTACCACCATTGTTGACCTTATGCTCAATGCCATGCAAGGTGCTTAAATAGATAAGCTCATTTTGTCTTTGTAACAACTCTACTAAGGCTGAGGATATTGAAAATTAGAGACTTTAACTTGCCCAAGTTCATGGGTCAATGAAGTAGGGGTGATGGGATTTGACCCATCATCTCAAAAGCCCATCTTCATCCTATATGTTCTGTCATAACAATCAAACCCCGAACTTAGTAAAAGTGTCTTGTGCTATGTTCCAGTTTCTGGGTTTGGCCTTGGAAAACCAAGGTAAATAGGACCTCATGGCTACTCTTGAGGAGAAATTCCTCAAAATACTTTTCCGACTTTCCCCCAGTGCTCTTAAAATTATTATTATTTTTTCTAATGAGTTTATTTCATAGTAGTCACCAGTACCAATCTTAACACCCATTAAAAATACCAAAGAAATTCTCATAAAGTTTAAAGCATAAAAGATTTAAGTGAGAGAATACAGTAGGAAGAGAATAGACACCTTTTGAGTGCTCAATACACATGATTTTATTTAATATTTAGAAAAATTGTGTGGTGAGTATGCTATATAAGATTTATAAAGGGGAAAATGAGATTCAAAGAGGTTAATAGAAGCAGTGAAGGTCACTGAACTTGTAAGCAGAAATGCCAGGATTTTAATCTTGTCTGGCAGCCTCCAAAGTCTTTGTGTTTTCTTTGGAATCATGCCATCTCTGTCTCCCTTGTGGTTTTGGTGCCTGATTTCTGGTCTGGCGACCACAAAAAAGGGAGGGTTCCTCAGTGAATCTGAGATTTGTAAAGCAGCGGCATGTTTGCTGTCATACTAGCTAGATTAGTAGACTCTATGTTTAAACAAGTTTTAGATAGAAAAACGAGAGGTAGCATAACCAACCTTAAACCTGGTTTGATGTCCATCTGAAAATTCTTGGCAGCAGAATCCTGACTTGACTAGTCATTCATAGATAGAGTTGGTTCACATCTCTCTCACAATGATTCTCAGGAAGGACTTAATGGTTTAAGACCTTATAATTTAAATAGTAGTTGGAAATGCCCCACACCTACACCATGTAATGAGAATTATATACCTTAACTGAAGTGTGAGTATATGCAGCAATTATAAGTACTGTAAAGCAGGATTTGACATAAATTTCTAGTTCTAATTCACTGTAACTATGGAAATATTTAGTTTTATGGGCCTGGAGAATCACCTGCTTTTGGTCTATCAGGATTTCTCTTCTGAATTTGCAAGTCTTTGTTTTTGTTAATGCTGCTCTTCTCTTATCCTGATTGGCTTCTTTGCATAAAGGTTATTATTACATTGACAGGAAATTCTTGGACTCTGTCCATGTGATTATTATTCAAAGGTCGCATTAAATACAGTCTTTATTATTTTAAAGGACATTACTTCTTCTAATATATTTTCTGTTAGGTCAATTCAATTCCCTCCCAGTTCTTCTTTCCAGTATAGTGGTGTAGAGCTACCCTGGACCATTACCAACTGCCTCCCCACTGCCCCCTCCCCATTCTTCTCTCTGGCAGAAGGATGGGATGATACTGTGTGTATTTTCTGGCAGAAAAAATTCCTAATAGAAATCTAAGCTAGAAATGAACCTCATGTTATACAGAACTAAGGATTCCACATCCCTTTATGCTTCATATTGTTCAAAACCTTTGTTCGCTTTGGCTGGTCAGAGTTTTATTTTATTTTAATCATATTTATCTTAAAATTGTTTGGACTAAAAAAGTAAGACTTTTTGGGAAAAGATAGCACCATTTTTTAAAGAAGAATAAAGTATTACTAAGATCTATTTCTTTTTAGTTGTCACATGTTGGATTCCCAGGAAGCAGACACTGATTACCTGCAGAAAGTTCATTACAAATTTATTTGGAATCCACACCTATGGAGGAAAGTGAAGGAAGGAAACAGGACTGGGTAGAGGGATGTGGTGCAGTCACAACAAAGCCTTGGTCAACTGGACATAAGGCTCTGTGGCTGTGATATTGTACCCATCAATGGTATTGAGTTAGGGTGAGGGCCTGGACCTTTGTGGCTCTGAGTTGTTATTGGTTGCATGCTGCCCTTGAAGTTCCATGACCTTGGGTGAGGAAACTCTTTCAATGGAGGCAATAATGGAAAAAGGTTGACAGCTGTGAGCCATCTCAGTAGCTGAGGAATAAATCTGTCATTGCTAAAGACAGGATCTTGGCAGCACAATGCAGCATCCGTGACACTAGTTTTTTTCATGGAGAGGAAATAATGACATAAGTTGAACCAATCTTTCTCAACCTTTTCAAAACCATTCCAACTTTTGATAAACATAGAATGTGATTCTGATATATTTACCCAAGGGAGCTGTGGCACAGCTCCTGGTCGATAATCTACACACTTTACATATTTACACTGAACAATAGTGTATCCTGAGCCCTGCTGTTCATCAGGAGATACTTTTCTTTTGATTTCCTCATCCCCAGCCTCTTTTTACAGCCTTTCCTATGCAGGAGTTTGAAGTACAATGTTGTCTGATATTTTCTGCAAAATATCAGGCTAGAATGTGCTCAGCTCTGTTGCGATATTCCTCCTTTTTTTGTGCATTACTCTGTAATATCCTGCACAGTGCCAGGGCCACGCCGTATACTCACAAAAGACCAAGTGATTGAAATAAAAAAGGAAAACCCAATGTGTAATATTTGTTTATACTTTCAAAATTTTTAGCAAGGGTCCATATCAAAAGCACAGTAATTAATTGAAACATAACCTAAATTGATTTTTTTGGTTCAAAAAAATGAATTAGTACTAATACTGAGGTCAAGTGGCATATATAGCTACCAGGTACATATCATGTTCCAACAAGAATCCATGTTGAAATATGGGGATTACTCATTTGTCCTAAAGAGAGGAAGAAGAGATTGTGTGGGTGAAAGAAAAGTAATTCTAAGCAAGAGACAATGACTGTTGAAGAATTAAAAACAGTATTGATGAAGACACTTGACACATTCACGGTGAGCAGTGATTAAGTGTTTACGATATGCTGGGTCCTATGCCAGGTGCCTAGGTTACTCAGATGAATGAGGAATACCTACTGCCAACCAAACTGCTGTCCGGGGACATTGCACAGTGAGATGTGCACAAGGGTCCCAGTGGCCATCTGAATATGTATGTCCAGATGCTTGCTCCCTTTCCTAATACTCCCCTAGATCTCCTGCCTCCTCCTCCGTCATCTTAGAGATTATTATTTTTCTAGGTTAGTTAAATAGTTATAGAGTAAATGCAATGATATATTATGTAATAAGCATATTTACAGATCCCAGGGTGTGCTTCCTAGGACTGAGGGTATTTGTTACTGTGATTGGAGAAACTGGGGAGAAATTGATGGATCTGTAGCAGAGGTTAACTAATTGATAAGCGTGCCAAGTGCTTTGTTAATTTGCTGACCTTGGTGACTAGAACGGGATGTCTGGCACTAAAGCTTAAGAAGTGAAAACATTTTCATGGTGGGTTAGAACGTTATAAAGGTTTAGAAGAAAACATTTCAAAGTATCCTTTCTTATAAAGGAAAGGTTTGCATTTTTCAATAAGGCACGGTGTAATAAAATGTGGAAGTGGAATAAGGGTCAAAAGACACCACTACTTATTAGTTGTGTGAATGACCAAGTCGTCAAACTTCACTTTTCATTTGTATTTAGGGGCCAGTATTCGGCTGATTTATATCACAGGATCAAAGGACACAACATATATGAGTACACTTTGAAAACTGTAAAGCAAAGTAAAAATGCAGTAAGTTATTATGAAATGAGCTATTAGCTATCAAAGGTGAGCCAAAAAGAAAATCTGGGAGTCATTGTAGTTTGTTGCCAGTAAAACTGGCAATAGTAGGAAAAAAGCAACTGAAAATTTTTACAGGTATTATAAATAATAATTTTAATTTGCCATAAGAATATTAACTACCATATGGAAAGACATTGGAAAAATAGCTATAACTGAACAAAACCTTATGTATCTGCACCTAGAATGGTGAAATTCTAGAATTAAATTTTGAGGAAATAAAGAAACATGAGTGGATGGCAAAAGGAACCAATCAATCAACCAGGTGTGTCCCGGGCTGTGCATACACGAAGTGGGTACGGATATGGATACATTTAGTATTGAAAAGTTGATGGTTAATATAATCTATGAATTAAAATGTGTAAAAGTCATCATGATTAAGGATTGTATGAAATCTGACCAGAAACATATTGCGATATTCCAGGTGAAATAGACGGCGGCTTGGGTCAGGGTGGTAGCTGTAGAAGTGGTGGAATGTTGCTGGGTTCTGGGTGAGTTTGAAAGGAATAGCCCAAGGATTTCCTCATAGGTGCATGTGGGTATGAGAAGGAAGACTCAAAGGTAACTCCAGGGATTTGGGCATTAGCAACTGGAAGGACAGAGTGTGGAGTCCTTTAGAAGCTCAGTGTAGGTTGTATAATGTTTGAGGTAACTTTTCAACATTGGAGTGGAGATATTGGTTAGTTAGCTGTGCATAAAAGTCTGGGGCTCATGGGATACATGTGACAGAAGGGCTGCCTCCCCCCGGATTGTACCAGTGCCAATCAGGAGGAGGCACCTCTTCTGGACCAGCAAAGCTCTGGACTGGGTGTTTTAGCCCCCACCGTGTCATCTGCCCAGGAGCCTTCACACAGGTATAGCCCTTCCTACATCATTGTGGGAATGGTGTCCAGTGGGCCATTTCTCCTTTCCCTTCTTCATAGGAGAGGCAGATTCTGACTTTTTTATTCCTCTCAATCAGAATGACCTTGAACAAGGTGTGCATAATGAAGGAATGTCAAGGTAGAGAAAGAAAGAGACTGATAGTAGCATATTCTTTCTAGGGAGGTAGGGGTGGGGAGAGGTTCCCCAAGGCTCAGGGACTGGTTCAAACAGCAAATCTTTTCTCTGAGTCTTCCAATGACACCCGCAGTTCCACAAACGCTCATTTAAAAAATTATGACTGAAAGGTATTTAATGGTTTCTTACAAAATGTTATGGTCACTGAGTTTTGGCGATAAATCGAAGCACGTGCCTCTCCAGGCTTATCGAGAACATACTAAGGAGTGTCGGGGCTGTGCGACACTCGGCAGCTTTCCAAGCCTTTTCTAAGGAGGTCCTCACATGGGCCATTGGGCTTTACTGCAGACTTCAAAAGGGGATCTTTACTGTGAATGCGTTATCAGTCTTGTCCTGAGTTGGTCAAGCTCGTCAACTGCTGTTCTTTTAGCGTGGTAATAAAAAAAAAAGTCATTCATTTATCTTTCTCATTTTCAATTATATTTGTTATGAGTTTTGTGATTTAAACCATGGTATGGAAGGAGTGATACATGTTTAAAAGAAAAATATTTGGAGTCCAATTTTCCAGTCACTACACTAAAAGACTGCTGAGCGTTGTGGTTGAGGTAGAAATGTGAATTTTCCATACCGACGTTGCTGAGGCATGCATAGACAGGCACACAGTACATCTATTCCTTCCACATTTTCTTTATTTTATGCCATGTACCCATGGGTAGTGGCATTCGCAGGTACAGGAGGTGGGGGAGGACAGCAGGATATTTTGCTTGCACCCAGGATATTTTTGCTTGTGGGTGTCAGTTAGCTGCTGCCCTGATCCAGAAACTGCTTTCATTCTTCTCTTCCTGCCTGCCTCTCCTTTCCCGTCTCCTCCAGCACTGTTACTCCAACCCAGCCCCGAGGACACAGGCATTTCCCCGAACACACAGGCAAACTTAAGAAGCAGAGTGGTGCAGGGGAACTGGCACTCTCTGGATCGAGCATCAGAGCTATCAGTAGATACCCACCGCATCTCAGAGGAACAGAAATAATGGCCAATTATCCACTGTTTACAAAAATTCGAAACTTAATTTCATATCTACACAGTGAAGGGTCCAAATCTTATTTCACTTAAATTTTTAGGAAATCCAGAAGAACCACTCCACTTCAGAAATTATTTCTAAATTATCTGCCTCATGTTTTATATCCACTAGTGTTTACTGAATGCTTTCACGTACCCAGCACCAGTCTGGACACAGAGCTGGTTTTCTGCTTCACTTTGTCAGAAGAGCTTAACCAAGGGGTCAGAACGCGGCAGAGAGACTCAGTGCTTGCTGCCCTGCTCGCAGGAGCCTGCGGGGCAGCTGAAGAAGAGCGGCGGACCCAGCAGACACTAAGCTGGGGATGTGGGGGATAGGTGCAGAGAGCCTGACAAAGGTGTTCACATTAAAATGAGGCACTGAGTTTTGCTTTTATTCCTTTGACAAAGCAGATGCTAGTTTAGCTGACACAGTCACCAAAATATAGGCGAAGGAACATCATTAGGGAAATGATTTCCTTTTTTGTTCTGTATTAGGAGAGGAGGAGGCATTGTCGGTGAAAACTTTACACAGGCTGGAAATGTTTCCTGGGGTTTAGTGCCACATCGCATGTAAAGGGTCCTCATTGTCATTCAGGTGGCAGCCTGCTGCTGGGATGGGACATGAAAGACAGGATTGTTGTTGCTAAACTCTTCTCCTATGCCATCTCTGAACTGGCTTCTCCTGTGTTGTTTCTAATGGCAGTCTGAGAGACCTCCAGATGAATAACTCATTTGACACAGCAGCTGTGGAAATACACACAGTCTTAAAAAAAAGATTCCGACTGTTCATCACAAGTGCTAACTAGGACTGGCATGTGTCGGTTAAGCCAATGTCTTCAGAGAGTCATTGAGAGCTCTAAAATGCTGGCACAGAGAATTAAAGAAAATGAAGCGAATGTATTGATCACCATTTCACTGGCATAAATTATCGATAGAGAGGCAAAGGAAGATTTTTGTTATCACTAGGTTTAATATAGTATGAACCACAGAGCAAAATTATCTTATAATTTATAGAATATTTTATACAGTGTTTAAAACTAAAATTTCATTCAGAATTTAGAAAACCAATGTGGTTGGAGCACTTTAGCATTTCAAATCTTACGTTTTGTTCCCTAGAGCCTTTTGCATGACTGGCACCATAGCGATTACCATAGGTGTTGCATGAAAGCACTTGGGAAGCCTGTGCGCTGGGACTCAGGATGAGTAGCATGCAGTTTCAGGGGCAATTTTTTGTTTAAAAGCAACACCCATTCAGTGTTTTAGTTATGAGCTTTGTGCAACTTTGAGGTGACAGGTGGCATGGGAAGGCCACCTATGGGTAAAATAGGAGAAAAGAAAGGGGGAAAGGAAAAAAAGAGGCAACTTCCTTTAAGACTCAAAGTTAATCTTCCTTATTGGACCATGTCATTGGAGAATAGCTTCATGGTTTTTTGTTGTTGTTGTCGATGTTTTTAAGCTGTTGAAACTTTATAAGAAACACTCTCATTCTTAAAAACTTATTATCTTGTTCTAAGTGTTTAAAAAGATAAATAATATTTTTTATCTCTGTGAGAGAAAACTTAAGCACAGACAGGGAGTCTGTCTAGTTTCCCCTACCCTTTCGTACTGGAAACACAGCATCCTTCTTGAGTGCAAAAACATTGAAATGTCCTTTTCTCCCAATGCAATCCATAAAAGAACCACGAGTTCTCAATTGTGGAGATGTATAACATTGATAAATCACTGGTTATCAAAAACCAAAAGCAGACTGACATTCTCTTTAAAGCCAAGTTACACTGGCTGTATCAGCTGGAATTTTCTATTTCATCACTCTTGGTGCACATGCATCACATCTAAGCTATGGATAGGTTAAGAACTGGTTCCACATTTAAACAAATGCCTGTGTATCACTCTGTACCTTGTTCTCATTCTCTTCATTGAGAATAAGACTTCAGAGACTTGCAGAATTCTTCATCACAGATTCTCGACAATGCATCATTGTAAAGTGAGCGTGGCACTGGACGACTGTCACCAATCAACTAGGTAAATGTGATTTCGGTGGTTCAAGAAGTCACAGTGTCTTCAAGAAACTACTCGTCAGAGACAGTTGTAGCATCCCCTGGGGGTAGAGATTTTGCTTTGTTAGTATGTGTAAGAAGCTGATGTTGATGTCTATGCAGAGATTAAGTTTACTAACGATTGTGTATGTTTTGCTAATATGAGAATTTTATGTATATTATGGTATGGGTGGTGTGATAACACTTTGAAATATTAATTAGTTACTTTCTCTCTTCTGCTGAGTGCACAAGTTTCTGCTTACTGCTCCAAGGAAGAAAACATTAAACCAAAAGTGAAAACAAAAAAATCATATTTGACCTTTTGCAGTTTCAATGCTTAGGTCCTGAGGGGACACGTGATGCAGAACTACATGTGGTCTAAGGAAAGACAGTTTTTCTCTCCTGAAACTAGAAAGGGCTTTTTACATTGCGGCAGAAAAGAGAATGCTACAAGGTAAACACAAGTTAGTTATCGAGGATTTCTGAGTAGGGCCCCTTACCATCCTCAGATCCCCCCAAACCTGTGGCTCTCAGATGGCTTTCAGGTATCTGAGAATAGAGAGGATCTAGGCCTTGGTGAGGTTTGCAAGGATGGGGGTTGGGCACAGGGGGTGGGAGGAATGGGGAAGTGCAAGCAGAAAGACTCTCTTTTCATGTTTCCAACCGTGGCTTGGAAGCAATAGAGCAGAAATGGCTGAGTAGTGTCCGGACCTGTAGGGCCGAGATAATTTCACAGTTCTCTGTACCTCAGTGAGCGTGAGGACAGCGCGCTTTTACCTGTGAGCTCAAACACAGTAAGGAACTGCCTCATACGATCTCCCCAGATTTCCCACACCCCTCAACAGAGTGGAAGCAGCTCAGTGTTTCCCAAGTGCACAAGAGGGATGGAGGGAGAGTAGCACCCCAGCGACCTTGCTGTTGCTCCGAAGCTTGATGCAGAAGCACCCCATGAGAACAGGTGACCTGAGGCCAGCTCCAGCAACGTCTATGTCAGCAAAGCTCTTCTAAAACACGTGGAGTTGCTAAAGTGCTTTGACATAAAAGGACTTGGGTCTGAAACGTGCTCACAAATGTTTGGAGGTGAGGGCAGGAAAATGATAAAGCAGTTGTGATATAATAGTAACATTTGGGAAATCTGAAATTACTCCAAAATGAAAAGTTAAAAACCCAAAGAGACAGAATGAGAGAGAGAGAAAAGTTAAGAAATACAAATTAAAGCTAGTAGAGAGGTCTGGGTTTTGTTAAAGATCTTTAGGATGTTATTTATTGAAAAATACTAGCAATGCATTACTGAATTAATAATAGCTCACAGCCTACCTCTTTACATCTGAAAAAACAAAAGAAAGTACATACAGACTCACAGAAGTTTGAGGATAAATACTGCTAAGAGTGGAATAAGTATTCATTTCTCTTAAGTTCAAGTTAATAGAAAGTGAATTGAATGTGGCCTGAGGCAGCCCATAGTTTGCAAAAAGATAAGATTTAGAAAGATGGGAAATTTTGGTGAGTCAGTTAGATGAAAAAAATGCCTGACTTTACCTAGAAACACTTATTTAAAATGCAACTAATTTTTAAATTAGTATCAAGCTCATTGATAAAATTAAGCATTAAGTATTAAATACTCTGTGCTAAGTGTTGCAGGGACTACAGGGAGCATGACGTGGTTGTAGCTATGGAGGTGTGATGTGTTTGAAGTGATTATGAGTCTTTCGGAAAGATATATAATTATATATGGCTATCCATGGAACAACAGAATGTAAGAATTACTATACAAAGAGTTTAAGTAAAATGCTGTGGCAGTAGGTATAACTTATTTCCAATGGAGAGCCAGAAAAGGTTTTGTGGAGGAGGTGGCATTTCAGTCGCATTTTGAAGGACCAGTAGGATTTTAGTAGCTAGAGATGCAATGTCAAGGGTGGCCCTTCTGAGAAGATGAATGTGAATTAAAGTGTAGGCTCAGGTGAGGGGGTTAGTACTGGGTGGATGGGTGCTCTACACATGCTACTTTGGGACTGGAAAACAGGTATAATGGAGCAGGTAGGTATATAGACAGACTAGAGCACAATCCAGAGGTCCTTGATTCCTTAGGGTGTTTCTGTGCTTTCATCTTTTCAAACATTTAACTCCTTTTCCCATCTGGAGGTTCTTTTGATGTCTCTTTTTAAGCAACGATCCAATGTAATACTCTGTCTGTAACTTCTCCTCCCAACTAGTCTATTGTCCTAAACATCATTTATTATGCAATTTTCTTTGACTCTATTCTTTCTCTACTCTCTTACATTCCCACTAAGTCACCAAGTTCTATCAAATCCACCTCTAAATATTCCTCAAATAGTACCACTTTCTTCATTCTCATTTTCAACCCTTCAAACCTCAATTGTCTCTTACCCAAATTGCTCTATCACTTTCCAAAGAGTCTCTGGCATCCATTCTCCTTCTGATCCATTCAAAATGAAAAATATGATCAAGTCATTGCCTGCTTAAAATTCTTCAGTAGCTTCCCACTGCTCTTAGATAAAATTCAAAATCCAACATATCACACAGAATTTCTGTGATCGGGCTCCTGCTCACTTCTGCAGAGTCATGTCTCATCACATTTCCATTATTCTCGAAGTTCCAGCCACAGGGAATTTCTCTCTGATCTCCTGCCCTTCTCTACGCCAGGATGACTCTTTACCTGGCTGCTGAATCAGATCTCTGCTTGTAAGTCACTTTTCTCACAGTAGCTTCTTCAGATTCCTGAACATAGGTTAATTTGTCCTTTAAAATACTCCCCTAGTGTCCCACACATCTCCTTTGTCATGAGTGTAATTACTTATTTTATAGGACTGTCTCCCCCACTAGACTACAGACTCTGCAAGGGCAGGACCTTGACTGTGTTCTCTTCCCAGCACCTAGTGTACCTCATGGTATGTAGATGACACAGATGTACTTACTGAGTGATCGAATCCTTCCCTTCCCCTAAAGTCTGTTTCTGGGCCATTGATTCTATTGCAGATCTAGCATAGATCTGTGTCTTCTTCACCCATGCCCTCCTTCTCTCTCTCTCTCTCTCATCATCTCTCCAATCTGCCATCTATCAATCATCATTAATCTATTCTTATTAATATTACTATCCTCTATTTCAACTATTGCAATTTTAAATTGTTTTGATATCTTATTTAAAAGTAATTATTTTGTCAATTCTTTTCTGCTTATTATTTCTATGTGAGCCCACAAATCCTTAGGATGTTGAGTAGAAGTATATAAAACTGTACTTTGGAAAGAACCAACACCTTTGTAATAGTGTTAGTACTTTATAATACTTTCCGCATTAGAGGTATGTTAAGCTTCTCCATTTAGTCATATCATTCCTTGCATCTCTCAGGAATGCTTGCAATTTCTTGTAACTATAAAAACCTGGAAGAAAATACAAGTGCATGTTTACTTAATATCTGGGCAGGAGCGATTTTTGAAACATTAAAGCACTAGAAGAGCTAACGATGGAAAAGGCTGATTGATATAACTATATAACAATGAAAACAATAGCATATGTTTAAGCACATTATAAATAAAATTAAAAGACAAGTGAGAAGCTGAAAGAACAATTGAAACAGAGATGCCAAACGGCTTCTATCACTACCAAATAAAGAAATGACACCAACCAATAAGAAAAACATTGCATTTTCAAAGACAAGTGGACAAAGAACCTGAACAGCTTTCAGAAAAGGAATTTAAAATGGCATAGACTATTCTTTTTGCACTAATTCTAAATCTGACAGATTACTGTTTGCCTCAGCTATTTTTAGATCACACATAAGGCTCTTTGAGTTGACTGATATTTCTTACCAGGTATTTAAAGTCACTAGAGTCTTTGTTAAATATAGATTACAAGATTTAAAATTTTATTTTAATAGCTTCTTAGTGCTTTTCAATTTAGATATTCAGGTAAAAAGACATAAAGGAAAGTGGCATTTTCTACATTTCATAAAGAAAGGAGAAAGGCTTTGCTACTTGACTGGCTATGGACATATGCAGACCTGTGTTCTTTTCACATGTATGTTGATTTCAATACCCTAAGGTGTTTATTAGCATTTTATTTTATTGTCATTGATCCAAGTATTATGCATTTTGTTGCTCTGAGGAACTAGGACCTGAGTTTTCTCAGATAATTTCTTTTATTATGTACTTTTAAAAGTGAGAATGATGCTTTGCTGTAAATGCTAAAAATTCATCATGGGATTGGTGAGTTTATTCCACAAAAATCAACAAAGTCATAACTTTGTGCTTCTACAGTCCACATTCTGAGGATACAGAAATCGAAGACGTGCCAGCCACTGGGATTGCACCAGGGTGTGTGAATGCTGTGTGTTGTATTGCTGTAATAGGTGATACATACCAGGTTCAAAAAGAAGCAGCATGTCATACCCCTCTTCTTCTTCCAGTCCAGGAATGATCGTGAAGGAATCAGAGAGCTAGTAATCAAAGCATCACTTTTCTTTCTGGAGGTACAGGCATTTAGGTGGCCACCCATAGTGGCCATTTTTTTTTTCTGTTCACACCTTTATGTAACTCCCCCTTCCCCCCCACTGAAAGTGTCGAGGACCTGGGACTTGTGTCTAACCAACAGAATAGAGCAAAGGTGATGGAATGTCACCCCCACGATCATCTTACGTTATATAAGACTGTCTTGCTCAGAGATTCAGTCTGGAGACTCTCTTTCCTGGCTTGACAAATAAGTGACCATGTTGAAAAAGCCCATCTGGTGAGGGACTGGGGGTGTGTCACAGGAGGCCTTTCAGAGCTGAGGGCAGTGTCTAGCCAAGAACGAGCAGGAAGCCAGAGACCTCTGCCAGCAAGTTGAGTGAGACAGGGAGCAGACCGTTTTCCCCAAACCACCACGTGAGAATGCAGCCTCCATTGCAACCTCCTAAAACCCTGAGCAGAGGACCCAGTTAAGCTGTGCCTCGAGTTCTGATCCACGGAAAGTATGAAATGATAAATGTGTGTTCTTTCAAGTCACAACACTTGTTGCAGTTTGTTACATAGCATAGAGAATGAATACAACTTTTCTTCCCTTAGATTTTATTTATTTATTTTGCCACTGAAAACAGTGCTCAAATGAATATTTTTGTCCACATATTCTTATATATTGATGCTTTTTTTATAGAATAGATTTTTCAGGAGTGCGACTGCTGTTTATGCTTTTTTAATTTTAATAAATGACGCCAGGTTATTTATTAGAGCTTCTCAAGAAGCTCTAACAAGTCACATTTTACCGGTAGGGTGTGAGAGTATATCTATCTTTTCCTGTAAACTTTACTAGTAATGGACACTAACCAAGGTCTGTAATTCTTTCCAGTCACCTAGGTATAAAGAAATCTTCATTTTTACTTTAATTTACATTGCACTGCTTTTCAGTGAGTTTGAATATAACTTCATGTTTCCTCATCACAGGGGTTAGCTCTTCTGTGAATTTCTCATATTCTTTGCCAGTTTTTCCCTCTAGTTTTTTTTGTTTTGTTTTGTTTTTGTCTCCTTTTCATTTTGTAATAGCTCTTTGTATATTGTAGATACTAACCTCAGTCCTGTATGTTGCAGGTTTTTTTTACCCTAATCTGTTTTTGTGTTGATTTTTTTTCTTAGTGGATTTTCATGGTAAAAGTTAAAAGTTTTGCTAAAACATATTTTTGTTTTCATTAATAATTGCTGAGTTTCCAGTTTCAGTTTTACTTAATGAGGTCTTCTGTTTCTTCCCCATCCCCCAAGATGTTTTAACTTATAGGCCTTTATTCTAGCTGAAATTTCTTTTCATACCTGGAGTAATTAAGGTTGAGATTTATTTTCTTCATGGTGTGTAGCCAGTTGTACTAGCAAAATATCAATTGCGAAATTAACTTCCCCAAACATAAAAAACTATAGTAAACTGATTACCACAAAAGACATTGAAAATATTCAAATATTTACTTTTGGAAAGGGTATCAGTGTCAGTGGAATTATAACTGCATTTTAACAAGATCCCAGGTGATGCATGCATCCATTAGTATTTGAGAAGTGCTGATTTAAACCATTGCAGGCTGTGGAAGTTTTGGGAAGCTTCCTCTGAGTTTCAAAGTTGTTGCTGGTGAGTTTTTTCATGCGGCGTCCACTTACACGGTTTTAATTGCTCCTGTGTCCCTGGTGTGTTTCCTTTCTCTTTTCACACTTTCTGACTATTTTCTTTGTTATGATTTCCCCTTTATTGTGCTTATAATAGACTTATCTATTTTACTAGTCTTTTTTAAAACAAACATTTTTTATTCTGCCACTGTGTTCTTTCATTAATTTCAGCTGTAGCTTAACTAGTTATTTTTGTACCTTTTGTTTTAGTTTTTTGTCTAATTTCTAAATAAATATTGTTCTCCTTTTTTCCCATGAAAACATGCAATTTATACTTTTTATTGAGTGTAGCTTTTGCTGTGTTCCTCAGGTTTTTTGGCCAAAGTTTTATTTTTCCATCTTTTTATTTTGTTTTTATATAAATGTAATCTAGAATTATGATTTTAATTTCTAAGCAAATAAAACATTTTTATCTAACACGATTATTTTATGATTAAAATTTTAATCATAAATTAAAAAATTTAAATTTTAAAAAGTTAAAGCTTTGGTTAAGATTTTTTTGTGTCCATTTATATATTTGAATTTTGTACATGTTCTCTGGACATACAAATATTATGTATTCTGTATTTCTGTTGAAATGATGACTCAATTCCTCTATGCTTTTACTTTTTAATTTTATTTTTGTTTCAGATTTGTATTGAAAGAGGTCATTATTTAGAACTCTGGTTAAAGATGTAGACATAGGTCAAAGATTGCTGACTACTACTCTTTGTCTTCTTGTATCTTGAGATCTCTGTGTTGTTTATTTTTTTTCATATAGTGTACTCATTGGCAAAGTCTCTGAATTATTTTGTACTCATAAAATGTTTTGTAGACGTGAATGTCTTCTTTACTTTTTATCTGTCTTTAGGTCCAGATATTTGTGCTTATAACATATTATGCCTCTGCCCTCTGTTTGAATTTCAGCATGAAAGACCAGAAATCTCTGTATAAGTTATCATTGTCCTACCTACCTTCCCTTTACTGTGGTGCCTCTTCCCTTGTTCGCTGTCAGTCATCCAAATTCCATACATTTCTGGGCATGTGCCTTCAGGACATAAGCAGTATCTGCTTTCCTCTTAAAATAGCCGTGTTTCTTTAAAACTCATTTGCACGATTTCCTGTAATCTGCTTGAGAGTGATCATATCTTTGAGAGTGATTCCCCACTAGCTTTTACCCTGGACTCTACAGGCAATTTTAAGGGTATATATCTCAATAGTTTCCAGAGCCACAGCTCCTTCTGAGAAAGCCTCCCATATTGCTCTCTGAGATCCTGCTTCTCTTGTTCTGTTAGATTTCATTAGGTTTTTGTGTATTCTAATCTAGCACGCTCAAAGACACCTCTTGTTCTTCAAATGGTTTGCTTTTTTATTTCATATCTTTGTAGCTGGCCTTCAAGATTTTATTTTTTCTTTGATAACTTTTTAGCATATACTCTAAGAACTCAACATTCTGTCTAAAGAAAACACATTTCCTCCCTGTATTCAACATCATTTCTTTCACTCTCCCATTGCATCTGTTCCAACATAAACTGAAGTGCAGTAAGCCCATGAAGCCCCTCCTGGGCTTCCTCAGTAAACACAATTCCTAACAATATGTTCCAGGCATTTAAAATTGGCTCTTAAGCCTCTGAGTTTGCAGCCATTTCATTTATGGTTTGGTTTTCTTCATTTCATGAAACCTTGGTTCCATTCAGTTTTTGTTAAGAGTATCCCTATCCTTTCCGGTGTGTGTGTGTGTGTGTGTGTGTGTGTGTGTGTGTGAAGCCTTAGCAAACCTCTGAAATGCAAAGCCAGGTTCCCAGTCATTTTAATAGCAAATTACAGCATCTTTGAGGCCTTGGGTTTGGAGGATGACTTAAAAACCTGTGAAAAGACTACATGAAGCCAATAGATCCATTTTCCCATAATTTTCTTTTTAAATCTTGCATTTCAAAACAACGTACACAAATGCAAACTGGGGCAGCCTGTTGAGTGCTATTTGCTTGTGCCTGGTGAGAGAACTCCTTTAGAACTCTGTGGCCTGTAGATTAGCTGCTTTTGCACTGCAGGGGCCAGCCGGCCCATCTGACTGACAAACAGTAAAACAAACTAAGTTCGAACTACCCACAGATGCCTAAAAATCCTGCACACTGGAGCTCTGCCTACTTTAAGGATAGTTTATTGGAACAGAAGAGACTCTCTTACCTGTCATATAATTCCTGGCCCACTGGCCTGCTTTAAACCTTAGCTGTGCTTGGATAAGTCAGGTCAAATTTAGCCACAGTGAACCACACAGACCATGATTACTAAGCCCCACATTCCCTCAACAATTTAAATCCAGCCATGCGGTGATAATAAAAGTCACAGAAAACCATTGGGATCAAAACCCAAGTGGCTTAAGGCTCCTAAGCATTCAAAGTTTTCACACTCCCTTCCATGTCTTTCTATGCATGGTACACATTGCAGCCCAGCGTTTGTCACTCTGTATCTCTAGCCCATGGATTGGTGAGTTAGGGCTAGAGAGAGTAAATTCATTACATCTCTTCATTTTCTGAGTTTGGGGAGAAAACGTACATACAGGAATTCAAACAGATGACAGAAAAAATCTCTGCTTTTGGGGGAATGGTGCTTGACCTATAGCCACACTCTGTCTCTCTCATACGCTCTCCCAACCTGTGAATTGAACTTAACTATTCCTAACTTCGGGCCTGGCAAAGACAGAACCTCCCTGGTAAAGGTACTAGTAGGTGAGAAGAAAACATGGGTGCCTCAAAAAGTCTGCATTCTGAAGCAGAGGAAGCAACTGCACTCTTTGCCTCTGTTCCTTCTTTCCACAGTCAGGGTGGAAAAGTCTTTCAGCCTTTGGGAAAGTATAGGTGAGGGCAGAGATGCCCTCCTGAAAGGGAGAGCTCCCTCTTCACCTTGGAAACGAAAGCGTGAGAGGCAGGGAAGTGCCCCTCCTGTCTTTATGGTAGTGTACTTCTATGAAAGGCTTCTCCTAACCGATGAGGTTCTTAGCTCTGATTGGTATTTGGATTGGAAGACAGGAGTGGGATGTAGTAGCTGAACTTGAACAGATGAGTAGATTTTTAGTAGCGGGAAAAGCATTTTAGACAGAGGAACAGCATCAGTAAGGAGGAGAGCTATACAATTGCAGGGTATGTTCGGGGCGCAGGGAGGAGCCCCGTGTGGTGAGAACACTGGAGAAGGTGGTTGGAGACGAGGGTGGGTAGTCATGCTGGACCTAGGTTTTGAAGTACATTTTTTTTCATGCTAATTACTTTGGAATTTATCCTATGAGGACTCATTTACAGTTTTAAGCAGTGAAATGGTTTCGATATTTACATTTTTGAACGATGGTTCAATCAGTAGCTAGCATGGTGAAGGGACAGCTTTGAAATGTGCAATAGATCTGGAAATTGCAGGACAAACTGGGGTTGTGGTGAAAAACTGTGAACAAATCTGTGCCTGGAATTTTAGTAGAATTAAGTGAGAACCACGATTAATTTACAGAACTCAAATACTTTAATTAGTGCTCTGTGTGGGTGGAGGAACTTTGCGAGCTCACACAAAATCAGACTGAAGGGATTCAAACGTGGTGGCGTCTCTGTGCTGTTGAGACTCCAAGGTGCCCCGTCCATTCAGTCCGTATTCCGTCGGTTGCCCAGTCTAGGAATTTTTCTTTGATATAATCCCAAGGCCCGTGATTCACCTTTCCACTTCCCAACCCTCTTCACCTTTACTGGGCCCTCATTACCTCACATTTTGGTGATGATTGTCTGAAGTTAGCATTTGGCCGTCTTAATGTCAAATAGTTTTGGTTCTGTATTAATTTTAGGGGTTAGCTTCATGGTGCAATCTCCTTCCCCTCTGTGGATCTGCTTGAGAGTCCACACAAACAGAGCCACAAAGGCGTGGAGTATTGGCTTTATTCAGGTGTGTGCGCGGATTGAGGACACGTGCAGATTGAATTTATCCATGCTGTCACAAGTGAGAGGCCGTGATACACGCCCGAGGGGGATGGCTGCGAGGAAACTGGGAGCCCAAGGTCTCACGCGTCTCAACAAGCAGAACCGAGAAGAAGCAAAGGAAGAGAGTAGATCCTCCTTCTAACTTCTGAGACGAAGTGGCTCCCACTGGAAACATTGCCCAGTGAGTTAAGCTCTTACAAATTTCACCAAATTGACTTTTTTTTCTGTCCAAGGAGAGAAACAGCTTACAGTCTGAAACATCATTCCTCATCCCAGAGATTGTTTTGCATTCTTCTATGAGTCTCCCACTTTTTTCCACCTTTGTTTCCCACGTCCACCTTCCCATATTTCCCTAAAAATTTTAAATAATTCCATTTCACTTTGCTAAAATGTTCAGCTTTCTCCGGTTTCTTTTCCAAGCACACATAAACAAATCTGCTAAGGTACCTAATAAAGGACTAGCAGAGGGCACAGTCCGCACACCTTAGAAGCAATGTATTATATATTAATGCATCTCGGGGTTTTTCCTCCCTGTTAGACTTAGGATAATATCCATGCATTTCTCTGCTGATTTTTTTTTACTTGGATAACAGAGGAATGAATGAGAGAACTAGAGCTCAGTGTTCACACTTTAATAAGCCTTCTAAAAGTAAAATTTTGCAGAATTTGATTTTTTATCTTTATCTTTAATGATTGTCTTTATTTTATTTTTAGATAGAAGGGAAGGGAGCGACAAAGAGAGGGAGAGAAACACCAATGTGAGGTTGCCTGTCGTGCACCCGCTACTGGGGACCTGGCCCACAACCCAGGCTTGTGCCCTAGGCTGGGAATCGAACCTGCGACCCTTTGGTTTGCAGGCCAGCCCTCAATTCACTGAGCCACACCAGTCAGGGCAAATTTTGCAGAATTTTATTTAGGGGCCCAAAATTTAAATGTTTGTCTCTACTGACAGTATTTTATAAAAAACAAAGTGAAAGAACCCCCAACTTTTTTGATACTGATTGGTCACCCGCCATAATCTGATACAGATACATAAAACTACAACTAGTAGTTAAGTAGACAAAGAAGTCCTTAACAGAAAAGATCAACTGTAAACCTCATTAAGTTAGTATTAAACACAATGAATGCCAGGTCCCGATCAACAGAAGTATCCAAACTATTAAGGCAGCGTGAGTGCTGGGAATAGTAAATCTGTGGTCATGGTCCCTTTGCCTGACATGGGGAACCTGCTTTCTCCAGGTAAAAAGCAGCCAACAGTGCTAGTGAGGGGCATACCCTTTTCTGGCAGTTATTACATGAAAATAGGCCCGAAGCCTTACAATTCTGTTTTTTTTCATACTTGTATATTATTAGTATTTTTATGTCATAAGTTCCTGGATTCAATCATAATACAATCTTTGCACAACAGCTACAGGATGTACTGTTATATTTTCTATACTGTATTAATCATTTCATAAGTTTGGTACCACCAGGAGGTCTGCATTTTAAACAAGATACTTAAGCAAGCATAATTAATGATTTTATTATTAATGGTATCATGCTAAACATGGAAAAAATTATTTTCAATGGCAGGTACTCAAGCATAGCAAAGATTTGGAGTCTGACTTTAAATGATAATCACTTACACAATTTTATTGAGCTATGTTGTTGCAGATCTACTAGGTGCATGACTGAACTCTCAAATTTTAGAAAATGTGCTAAGAGTCCTGTACTAATTTAAAAAGGGGCCCAGGGCTTTGGTAATACCAAAAAAAGCTGACATATCATATGAGCTGCTCCTGGACAATTCCTCCAAGGAGCCAAAGGTGAAGTTTCATTGTTAATCAAAATTAACTGAACGCTGATGTTCAGATAGTAGTACATTCTCCAATTAAATGGTCTGCCTGATCAAGACAATAAAAATGCACATAAGCTCAGCACTATATTGCATGTGTATTCATCATTGGAACCCAAATTTCAAACCAGTGTTCACGGAGCAAAAGTCTTATGTAATCTTATGTCTTTTTAGACTGTGGTCTTGTCATCAAAATTGCATGTGGTGCCATCAGTTTGCTGGACAGACACCCCCAAAAAACATGATTTGCTTCCAATTCCACATGCAGTATGAACCCATTAGACCTGTTTGGTCTAACTTCTCAGGTAGCAGGTCCAGCCTGATTAGCTTAATGGGTCAAATAAATCTGTTGAATTAGCACTTTAAGGTAGGGGAAATGACATATCTGTGCTCATTGGCATGGTATTTTCAGCTACTTAGGGAAGCACTTGGAATCTCAGTAATGGAAGTGTCTTGAAGTCATTTATTTCCTCTCTTGCACCCTGCCTTTCTTCAGGGTGGTGCTTCTTCCATAAACTCTTCATCAGTGCTCATCTTTGCTCTGCAGACTTGGAGGTCATCTCTCTTTCTCCTCTGATCTTTCTTGGTATTTTTTCCCACACTTCTTCTATGTCACTTATCACTACCTACCTGGTAGTTACCATGTTCCTGTCTTATCCCTCAGTAGGGCAGTGCAATATCTGATCTGAATGATCTTTGTGTGCTCTCTAGGACTTGCACAGTGCCTGGCCCAGGGCAGGGCTCAGTAAGTGCGTGGATGAGTGATGAGATGCAATTCTACGATAGAATTCTGCCAAGGCCGCTTACACTATTTTATACTCTAAGGTTAGAGTTAATCTCTGTTGACCAGTTTAGCCTCCCTGACAAAATGATCTTCTAGCCTCACCTTGAGTACCTGTAGTGATGGCGAACTCATTTCTTCCAGAGCTAGTCCATTCCATTTCCGACAGCTCCGAGTGTGAATCCCTTTTCCTCTCTCCTGATGGTATTCTGATCTTGAGACTCAGATTTATGATCAACCCAGCCAAGGCTACTTTAACCTAACTATGCTAAAAATATTCTCTTGTTTAATCAACCTAAAGCCTAGAGCTGTTCGCATTCTGCCTGACTTCGCTGGACTTTTCAGCAGCTCTGTCCTATAAATTGTTATCTCTTCCATGGATTCAGAGGGCTGGGAAAGTCCTAGAGACTGGCTAGTGGGCCTTACTTAACCTTCAGAGGATCAGATTAAAGAAGGGGCTTCAGCAGCCCTAAGTTGTTGTAATCAGTCGCATAGGGAGGGAGGCTCATTCTCAGCTTCTGGCCTGCTTAACGGAGCCAGTAACTATATATTCCCACATATTTCACATAGGCAAACCATATGCTGCAACAGAAGCTTCCCACTTTTGAGCTACAATATGAATGGCATGAACTTCATCACAAGCATAAAATACTGCCACTCACCTCTCAACCCTTTACATGTTCATTTGTTGGCTCATCACCCATGACCAGGCAGACAATTGTTGATCTTCTGTCAGCCTGACTGTGGACTGATGTTGGGTGCGTATTAATTCTCATGAAGAGGAGAGACTCAGAATTTCACCATAGAAACATGCTTGAGCAATACATTTGATGATACAATTTTTAGCAATGAGACAGTTTTGATTCTCAAAAAGGGATAATTTGTTAGAATGCTAACTAGCATTTAATGTTATCCACTGAAATGCATTTGGGTTTCGCACAGGAAACAGATGATATTTGGTCTGAAAACACTATGTGAATTTACTTTTTCACACAGATTGTTGCTTTCTTAAAAAAAAATTTCATGTTCTGCTATGCCAGAGAATGACTGTTATATTAGATTATATAACTAGCAATAGTAAACTAGGGAAATAAATGGTTTAAGTTAAAGGTGGTTCTGTTTATGGAAAACATACTCAAAAATTGTTATTTTACATGTTTTAACTGTGTTCTTGAACTAAAATGTAGACAATATGTAGGATAATATGCTAAATTTTAGGGAAACTTTTGTCTAACATGGGTTTTCCAAAGTAAACTCTGATTTTATTTTTTGTTCATCTCTCTGACATGCCATTTCTATATTTGTGTTTTAAATATTGTTATATTATATATTCAAGTTCTGACTAAATTAGCTGATTTTTAATAATTCCAAAATTTTTAGTAGAGGACACTTCTAATACTGTATAATAAAATAAATCTATGAAACTGTAGGACAGGTATTTGCTAGTACAGGAACTACCTCAAGTACCAAGTGAATATGGTTAAGGAAAATGTCTTTAATAGAATTTTATAAAAATTTGTAATTCTAGAATGTATTTGAAAAACTGTGCAATATTTTACTGTCTTGTGTCAGAGCCAATTTAACTCATTTACTCTATAAAAGCTATAGCCATTTTTGTATTCTCAAAACTGGGCTCCAAGTTGCCTATCCAGTCTCTCTTTCTTCCACATCCCTTTATAAAATGAATGCCCCAGCTTTATCAATTTCCCTTTTGAAATTTGAGCACATCTAGAACATTCATCCTGTGCTCCTACAGTTTCCTCATACTGGAATGCCCAAGGAACTTGCTTGGATTGACACGTTGGTAAAGGTCAAATCTGATTATGTGTCAGTTTCTATCAAATGACAATCCATCCTGATTTACCCAATCTGAATAAAATATTTCTACAGAATATTATTTAGACCTCCATTTTGCATTTAAATCAGCATCATTTTATGGTTAGTTTATTTCATATCAATCTATTGAACTTAATTTTTGTGACTTGCCAGCTGGCCATGCGTTGTTCTTTATTATTTACATATATTGTATATAGGATAGCACAAAAATAGGTTTACAGTTTTGAGTACGTGAGTTTATTTTTGTTATTATTTATTATTTATGGTATTATTTTCCATATGAACATCTGTAAACCTACTTTTGCCCCACCCTGTATAGATTATAGAATGTGATTTTTAAAAGATGTATAAAGTGATGTTAACATACCTATATATTGTGAAATAATTATTTCAGTTTTTAAGGTCTTCTTTAGCATAATTCAGTGAATTTTATGTATCTTTGTTAGACTTGTTCCAAGACAGTTGGTATTTTTGACACTGTTATAAATTCACCTTTGTTCTTGACCATAGTCCCTCTGAATTTCCCAAGACCTAGTTCATTATTTCTTCTCTTTAACTTGTATCCTCACTACCCTCCTCCAATGAGCTAATTCCCTTGTTATATGAACATAATAAATGTTCTGTACTTATTAAAAAAATTCTCTAGTAGCTCCTTGTCTATTCTCTCTCTTTTCATTTTTGGCCAATGATATAGACATGACAGCCTGTACTTGTGTCTCTTCCTTCTTCCTTCTCAGTCACCTCCCCGCCGGTGAGGTCCCGTTCATTGCCACCACCACTGAATGTGCTGTCAGAAGACCTTTGAGAGTTAAAGCCAGGGGCCATTTTTCCAAGTCCTTATATTGATGTTTCTGTATTATAGAACATTGTTGATAATGATAATGCATAATAGCCACAATAGTTATAATATAGTAATAATAATATGTGATAAAATTTCCCAAGAGATTTTTTTGTGTGGTAGTACTCTATACCTATTATATTTTTCAAAACAGATATTGTCATCACAGATGAGATGGCATAGTCCATTGTTCAAGGCCATGGTGAGTGAGTCCTACAGGGAAGTCTGCCTAATGTGACAGTTCAAACTCTGTCCAGCACTTGCCCCTCCCTTAAATTTTGGGCTCTAAGTCTCCTCTGGTTCACTTTATAAAAAATCCATCCTCTTTTTCTTAACACTTTCAGGTTTCTCTTCCATGGCACATATCCTCAATCTGGCTCCATCCCGGGCCCTGTCATTTGTTTTCTTCTTATGCTTCCAGTCTTTCCTTGTATGATTTTATTCACGCCCATGGCATTAGCTGTCATTCATCATCCTGACTTCTTTATATCCGGAAAAAAGCATGGCACTTGTCTCATGGTTAGTTGAATGATGAATGAATGAATGAATGGATGAGTCTATAAACTCACGTCTACCAAATTCATATTCCTGACCCAGACCTTAGCAGAGTGAGAGGCTAAAACAGTCTCATACCTTTACTGGTTGGGGTCCAGGCAATTCAACACAATATTTATAAAAACAAACTTGTAAACCTTTTATCCCAGACCCGCTCTCCCTCCTACCTACCTGATCCCGATTAAAACCATCATCCGTCATCTAGTTGCTCACTGCAGAAACCTGGCAGTCACAGAACTCTTTCTCACGCCAGCTTCAGAAATCAGTAATCAAAATCTAGCAATGCAGATGTCTTGCTTCCATTTTTCTATCATGCATCCATGTTGGTGATTTGATTGACTCTTCTAGAAGGAATAGAATACTTACAGATGTTATCTTTTCTGGGACAAATTCAGTTGCTATTTTTCCATGGGAAGAAAAGAATCTTTCTGGCTTGGCACCTTATTTTTTTAGATTGCCAGAAAAGAGAAATATCTACTCCTTGTGTACAATGAGGAAAAAAAGAAACCTAATGAAGACTGATAGTTCCTATGGGGACCATTGAGACAGAGAAGTTAGGG